>CM062290.1:453627726-454227726 GCA_031216915.1 Pictodentalium vernedei
GAAGTCCTGTCATGAAATGCGCACAAATAGCACGTCGATCTGCGCGTTAATCTACGCGTTATGACCATAGTAAGGCTCTCAAATTCTGTACATATGGCCTGTACACAAGCAATGTTTCAGCCAATGGACCTCCTGTGTTTGCTTTAAGTAACCAGGAGAACCTACCGTGCTTTGGATGCCATTCGATATGACAATTACGCGCAATTTCTACGCACATTTAAGCCTAGATAAGCGCGCAGTTCGTGACAGGACTTCTAGTTTTAACTCTAGAGCAATCTCCTGTTAATTGAATAAAACAATTCTGTAATGTGTCGAGAAATTATCCTGAAATTATCCTGATAATTATCAAATACCCAATTTTTAGAGACCTATTTCACATAAGTGCATCTAAAATAGGCATTTTTTCCTATTATATCTTGTTTGAAAAGAGCCCTGTCAAAAAAGATATAAAAGAAGAAATGCTCAATTTATCTCTAAAACAAAGGGAAGTGACCAAATACCTGTTAATTGAATACTCCTGTTAATTGAATAAGTTTCTTGGGCAAAGTGGCTATTCAGTTAGCAGGGTTCCTCTGTACTATGACCGGGAGTACTGTTCACGTAGAAATTTTATACACGGTTTCTCACTTTAGAATTACTGAGCATAAAAGTCTTTACTCCATATATATATATAATAAATTTATTCATGGGGATGTTACATTGTCAAACATTTAATACATAGTGATGACGGGAGCCGGTAGCCAAACTCTCCGCCAAACGTTCTTGTGACTGGTTATCCGATTCAACTGTTTACAAAAGTTAACAGTATTTTATATTTACAAGTGTGTGTGTGTGGGGGGGGAGTATGGGGGGGGGGGGGCACACGCCCCCCCCAATTTCAGTCACGCCCTTCCCCCAGGTGATGTGGTCTAATTATTGATGCCTTTCACAACTTATAAATTATGAACACAAACGGACTCAGAGTCAAGGAAATTGCGTTCTTTGTCCCGAATTTCAATTTTTTTCCAGGAGACCCCCCCCCCCCTCCCCCTCTCCAACGATAAGGGGTGTCCCCCCTCTTGTGCACGCCCCCATCTCGCCGCTACATAGCTCGGGTGATGTTGTGCTCCCATTCTGTATTCCCCCACCCCCTAGTAGTTCAGCGATCTGAACGTAGCGGCTACCCTCCCCACCCCCTTCGTAGGGGGGGGGGTAGCAGCTACGTTCAGATCGCTGAACTAACCCCCCCCCCCCCCTCCTCTACATATTACTCTTACCCCCCTAACTTTGATATCTTAAATAAGCGCCTGGTTCTAAGGAACAGAGAGAGAGATAAAAGTGATGATTTCGCGCGGTTACGGTGTGAGTGTGAGGCAAGCCCGTTTCGACACTATTTAGCTATATAATTTTGTCGTGTCTGGGTGTGGAAAAGGAATGAAGAGTTCAGAGATTTAGGACAAGTAGCGATGAAATTCCTGGTTCCGGTTTTTGTGGTAGGTTAGTTGACTTTTGGTGATATGGTTCAGGGGACACGTTCTGGTGGTCTTCTGGAAGGTGCGATCTGATGTAAGCGAGGTACTGTTTCGGGGAGTTTGTGTTTGTTATGCCCTATTCACTTCCGAAGCAACCGTCCGCAAGGCTGCTAAATTCACCCCAGAACAGGTTCTGGAAGTCCAGTGGCCGTCTTTCCTCTTTCTCCTCAGGTTCCGGGAGTGTGGATTCGTTGGAGCAATGGCTGGACAGGTCAGAACCAATCGGAGATCCAGGTGCAGATTGGTTGACTTCCATCTCACCTTCCACCTCCTCCTCCTCCCCCCTTCCTGCCATCCTCTTTGGTGTAGCGGTGCGGATTGGCGAAAGTGGGGAAGGTGGTGGGGACGGTGAGACGGTTGTCGCCCTCTCCTCCTGTTTTTCTGTTCTCTCCTCCAGCCATGCTTCCAATCGCCTGACATAACGCCGTCTGGTTGATGGAGTCTTCTTTTCTTTTCCTTCTGGAATTCCAGACTTTCTTGCCTTGGTGTCGGTGGTTTTACGTCTCCTTGGGTATGGCCCAGTGCGGGACGGTGCCCCGTGAAAGGTGCTACCACTCCCATCGGAGAGTTCTTGATTGAATTTTATGGTGAGCTGAACGCCCGCAACCCTCATCAACATGTACAGACCAGTTAATGGGTGTACTGTAGAGCTGTAGGTTAACCGAAACCGAACCGAGGTTTTTAGTTTTTTTTAAAAAAAACCGGAACCGAAACCGTCGACATCCCGTAATCTAAGGTTTTTCGTTTTTTTATTAAATACTCTCTTGCTGCAGAAATTTACAGAATGTAGCCGTCCCAAAGTAGTGAGAGTACCCAGACACTGCCAAGGCAGTGTCTGGGTACTATCACTACTCTGGGATGGCTACATTCTGTGAATTTCGGACATTTCAGTTTAGTTGTGTTTGCAGCTTTCCTCAAGTTGCATGTGGGTGTCAGACCTCGAAAAATGACCAAGCACAATAAAAGTTCTGTATATTTAGGTAATTATTATATTGGCCTTCCTGATTCTTCATGTATTATAGCTTATTTCGGGCATTCATTGTGTTTCACTCAATTTCACTACCATTCAGTTATGACTCCGAACATAAGAATGAGTTTTATTGAATTTTACTTGGCCTCATGAACAAACCGAAAACCGAACCGAACCGAGGTTTTACTCCACCTGAAAAACCAAAACCGAAACCGAACAAGAAATTTAAAAACCTACAGCTTTAGTGTACTGGTGTTCAGCACCATCAAAGTCTCTACAGACTGTTGTGGTAGGTAAGCCATCACTAATTAATCTATGTGCTAAATTGGAGCATTTGTAGATAGGTCGGATCGTCAGGAAAGCCAAGCGATCAAATGAAGTAAGATGATGCAAAGCAACAGGTTGAAAATGAAAACAATACATACCAGCTACTTTGAAGATTGTGTGTTGAAGCTGGTGTTAATTAAGTGGATATTGTAATTTACTGCAGTAGTGAAAAAATATCCTAATGAGATAATCCCTCTATTCATAATTTAATCAAGCGCAGGCCCAAGTCAGCAGTATTTAAAAAATCCGACACAGGGGGCGGATAGACTTTTGTATGCCGATGGCATACACGAGGTGCGCAGCACCGAGCTATGGAGGGTGTGTCCCCCTCCCATTGGTGGAAGTTCGGGGCGGTCTGAGTTCTCGCCAACGGGAGGAGACACACCTGATTCTAGAACCTCCGGATGCCCCATTTTTGACTTTTATAGTTGCTGAATTTAGACAATTGTTTAGCGCTCATGCGCGCGTATAATTTCGAACGATAATTGGTACAGTACAGGGTGACTTCAATTCTCAGGAAGGTTCAATTGACTGCAAAAATCTGAAACGAATATTTGTAATTCTCCTTTATTATACCCCGCGAATGAAGTTCATGGGTATATAGGAATCACTTTGTCCGTCCGTCCGTCCGTCCGTCCGTCCGTCCGTCCGTCCGTCCGTCCGTCCGTCCGTCTGTGCAAGTCGTATCCGGCTCAGAACTTTTGATTGCCTTGAAGGATATTAATGATACATGGTATTAATGTTGTCCACCACCAGAGGGTGCGTCACGAATAAGGTGGAGTGCCTGTCTACAAGGTCAAGGTCACAGACTTAGATAAAGTTTACATACCCATATCAAAAATACAGACAAGTCGTGTCCTGCTCAGAACTTTTGATGTCCCTAAAGGATATTAAAGATACTTGATATTAATGTTGTCACCACCAGAGGGAGTGTCGCGAATAAGGTTGGAATGTCTGTATGCAAGGCCAAGGACACAGACTTAGTTCAAGTTCATATACCCATATCCAAATACACAAGTCGTGTCCAGCGCAGATTTTTTGATGGCCTTGAAGGATATTAATGATACTTGGTATTAATGTTGCCCACCACCAGAGAGTGTGTCGCGAATAAGACTGGAATGCCTGTCTACAAGGTCGAAGTCACAGACTTAGTTCAAGTTCACATACCTATTTCCAAATATACCCAAGTCGTGCCCGACTCAAAACTTTTGATAGCCTTGAAAAATATTAATGATACTTGGTATTAATGTTACCCACCACTAGAGGGTATGTTGCAAATAAGGTTGGTTGGAATGTCTGTCTAGAAGGTCAAGGTCACAGACTTAGTTCAAGTTTACGTACCCCCACATCCAAATCCAACTATTAACAAGTCGTGTCCGGCTCAGAACTTTTGATGGCTTTGAAGGATATTAATAATGCTTGGCATTATTGTTGCATACTATCAGAGAGTGTGTCGCGGAGGGTATTCTTGGTCCCAAGTTTGGACAGACCACATCTAGTTTGATTTTGCTTTATTTTCATTTTTGTGAAAACTATACAAGCAAAACAATCCGTAATACATAGTAATGCTTTATGCTATCTGCTAAGGTGTTTTTGCAACAGTTACACGAAAACAATCCGACTAGGATGTCCAGCGATATCTTTTTGTAGGTGACATTGAATACCGCTTGGTTCGTGTTCCACAGTGGATAAGTGGACGAATCGCCTTTTTGGAAGTGGCGGAGCAGGAAGTGACGTACTTCTATTTTTAGATGCAAGTGTATCGCACGTTGAATTTGTACGAGCTTTTCGACTTAAAACCTTTACAAAAACACAAAATACAGACATCACCGTACACATGACCAGTGGCGTCATGCCAACGGTGGTCTGGGAAGTGCCATTTCCGGCAATCTGGGAGGCATTTTTTGCCAAAATTTTTGTGCACGCTACGCGCCAACAGATGGTGGCGCTCCGCTTAGATGGTGTTACCGATCCGTCCCCCCCCCCCCCCCCGATTTTTTCCTATCATGACGCCCCTGCACATGACGTAAGTAAATATGCTAAAGATTTCATTTCCAGCCGCAGCAACGTAGCATTATGCCCTCCCCCCCCCCCCTCCCCGTTGGTTTCGGATACATAAAATGACGTCTCGACCCGCCCTGGAAACTGCTTTTTGACCACAAAATTCGGCTTCAAATGTCGTTTGTGTACAACGGAGCATGATGTCCCTGATGTGCCTGTAGGCACATAGAATACATTGGAACTCAGGGGACGAAATGTAGTTCATGTACAATGCCGAATAGTTTTAAGTTTCAAACGATATGCTTATTTGAAGATACACGATTAACTAACAATAATTAGTTTGATCGAATGTTATTAACTCACCCGGAGCGAAATAATACGCCCGTTTGTGAAGAAACTATCTGATCTCTCACTGTCCGGTCAGTTGCGAAATCTACCAATCAGCCATAACTGTTGCCGATTATCTATCCGGTCAGTTGCGTTTTTTGTCCCGTTATGAATAACGACATGCTTAATTGATTAAGTGCAATAACGTGCTCTGGAATTGTCGAATGATTCATCACATAGAAACAGATCCCATGGGAAGATAATATCTTGCATTTTTTGCTTCTAACTCTTTACCCAACGTAACGGCCAAAACCGGCCAGCGCTATTCTCAAAAATCAAATTAATTTTCTTTATTTTTTCATTTTTTGTCTCAAAACCATAGGTTATGACCCGTCATTGGAACGAGCTCGTCGAGCTCGTTCCACTGAGGGGTCATAACCTATGTTTCTGAGACAAAAAATGAAAAAAATAGTTATTCAAGAATTTTTTTTACAAGCGTTGTCTGCTTTTCATGTTAGGTAAAGGGTTAAAAGTGTTTAGCGTTAATTTCTTTTTTTCGGAATGCAAATTATAACCCTGGTTAAATAAGAATTCGTACCGCTTTTGACTTCATTATAAAATTCGACGGAATATCGAACACTGTATGATGCATGGAACAAATATGGTCAGCTCAAGAGGAAGGGCCCTGTCCATACTAAAAAAAAAGTAAGTCTGGGGAAAGAAATCGGGAGCAACACGTGTAATTGAGTCAATTCCTCTGAAACTCCTCTACAGCTTTGATTTCAAAATTTGTGTCTCCGTGCCGGCTGCCATTTTGAAATCAACAGGATGGTTTTTATTCACCGGAAGGAACGCCCGAGAAGAGACTTTACGAGAACGGCTCTTATTCGAGGAATCTCCCCAAGAACAAAAAGGGACAATATAATTGTTTTCAAGGGAACATTCAGATACCAACTGGGTAAAGTGAGTGAACCATCAGTTGAGGGAAGTAACAAGGGAGGGGCGTGTGGGGGTGCTATTGAGATATCCTGCCATAATACACCGGGAGTCAGGCTACTTTACAATTTACTACATCACGTGACGTTCCTAGCAATGTGCAACAGCCCTAGCAACAAGCGATCTATTGGACCGAGTTTGACCAAAATTGATATATGGACCCATAATGCAATTGGGGTTTAAACCAAGGAGTCGATAATAATGTCAGTTTGTTTCCCTAGCAACGGGCGGCCTCTTGGGCCAATTTCGACCAAATTTGATATATGGATCCACAATGTACTAGGGATGCAAACCAAGGAATCGAAAATGGTGTCAGTTGGTTTCCCTAACAACCAATGTGCCTCCCTAGCAACGGGTGACCTACTGGGCCAATTTTGACTAAATTTCACTGGTGGACCCATAATGCATCAAGGATTCAATCCAAGGAGTCAGTAATGATGTCAGTTTGTTTCCCAAGCAACCAACGCGCCTCCCTAGCAGCGGACGACCTATTGGGCCACTTGGACCAAATTTGATATATGAACCCATAATGGTATTCATATCGTTCCAATGAGGGGTCATAACCTATGTTTTGGAAGCAAAAAATTAAAATATAAAAAACTTGAATGCCGATTTTCGTGTATTGTGCTGGCCGGTTCATTCTCAGCTGATTTTCCTGCTTCCGACAACTATTCCCTGGCGATCAAGATTTCATTCACACCTTTCAGAGGTTCAATGTTAATTGGATTTCAGCAAGACTCCAGTATTTACAAGGGGAGATAACTTTCCCAATAGTCAATATCTATGGCGATAAAAGTTGAGGATGATCGAAGAAAACTGTTTTAGAATGCAGTTCCAGTCTATGTTAGCCCTCATTAAGGGATTTTTAATACGACTCTTATCCTCATTTAAAAAAAAAGCGATTCTCCAGAAGGCATCCCAATTTGGGCACACCTTTTTTGAAAAACATATGGCCTTCGGCACCCCTTTTTTCTGAAATGAGGATAAGGGTCAATGAAGGATTTTTAATACGACTCGTATCTTCATTTCAGAAAAAAGGGGTGCCGAAGGCCATATGCTTTTCAAAAAAGGACTGCCGAAATTGGGGTGCCGGGAATATTGCCATTGATATAGGTTTTTATTATGCAGAAGGGAGATAACTCTGTACGATTAAGTACAGGTTATGGGAAATCAAGCAATCTAATTGGTTAATTATAATTTATATAAATGATCTAGATAAATGAAACAACAAGAGTACTCGGAATAAGGAAGGAACTACTGGTATTACGTACCACCTTACCAGTAACAGGATGATACAAAGCATTTGGTAGGTTAATACTATGAACGGTTAGGATGGGACCTATAGGGGAATATACCAACCATACTCTGCTGCCGTTCTGTATTACCAGGCATTGACCCCACCCCAGAATACCGCTCAATAATATGAAGCATCTGGTGGATCAGTGGTACCAAGGGCCAGCAAGGGACCTACAGTTATATGTACAGCCTATGCTATTCTACCGTTCTAAAC
Source organism: Pictodentalium vernedei (assembly GCA_031216915.1). Lineage (NCBI taxonomy): Eukaryota > Metazoa > Mollusca > Scaphopoda > Dentaliida > Dentaliidae > Pictodentalium > Pictodentalium vernedei. The sequence continues at coordinate 453,635,369 of CM062290.1, forward strand.
TAACAAGCATTACCCCCACCCCAACAAAATCACTAGGTCTACTATAACGTACTACATATACCAGCCATATAATAAAACAAAGCAATCGGTTAGTTAATAGTACCAAGCACTAACAGGGGCCTATAGCCTAGGTGTATATACCGCCATACTATAGTACCGTTCTAAACTACCAGGCAGTACCCCTACCCACAATACCCCTATGCCTAGCATTGCATACTACCTATACCAGTCATAGGATAACATAAAGCATCAGGTGGATTAATAGTACTAAGGACCAGCAAGAGACCTATAGGGATATGTACAGCCTATATAGTATCCTCAGATAAGTATCCTATAAAAGGTATCCTCGATAGGTATCCTCGAATAATACAATACCAGGCCATGGGTATCCTCAAATACCGAGATGAGGCTAAGAGTCGTAGTAAATTATGCCTCACTGAGGGATTTTAATGGTTCTCATAACATCAAAATTAATTGAGGCTATGAATAATTGTAAATGAGGACTCATTGAGGGCTTTTACATAGCCCTCATGGCCTCATACGACAAAAAGGAATTCCACAGTCACAGGCGTTTTCCAAAATGGGATTCCATAAGATATACCTGTTAAATACTGAAATGAGGATAAGAGTCGTAGTAAATTATACCTCATTGAGGGATTTTTCAAGGTCCTCATAACCCCAAAATTCAATGAGGGTATGAGGGATAATAAATGAGGACTTATTGAGGGCTTTTACATAGCCCTCATGGCCTCATACGACAAAAAAGGGATTCCATAGCCACAGATGTTTTGCAAAAAATGGCATTCCATGGGATATGGCCATTGGATATAGTCTTTTGTTATACAGAAGGGAGATAACCCTGCATACAGATTATGGGAAATCAAGCAATCTGATTGGTTAGTTATAATCTAGATAAATGAAACAACAAGAGTTCTTGGAATAGGGTCAGAACTAACAAGAATAGACCAGAAATTGCTAAATATAGTAATAATAAGTAAAGCTGTTCCAATTAATAGGCTCTTCTACGCTACTGGAGTATACTCTAGAATAAAGGAACATGTCTAGGTAGACGTAAACTATTGCATATATAGATAGAAGCAGAGAATTCTGAAAGAATTCGAAATAATACAAGTTGTCGGGTTGTTTGTGGTAATTATCCAGGGAAGTCGTTCCAGAAAATACTCCGATTCAATCGAACATACCCTCCGAACATACCCCTGTCCTATTGTAGGCCTTAGGTAACATAGCAATCACGTGATACCATAGAAACCAAGATGGCGGCCTCCAGTATACAAAATGGACGACGGAAACACGTATCACCCAAACAACACGCGCTGCGCATGCGCACCCACACCACGTATCACTATGGAGATAACGTCACAAGATGGCCGCTCACGCTGGTTACCATGACAACACAACATGGTGCCACTACGTCACGTGACATGGCGTCACTTCCGGGGTCCGGCTCCGGGATCCGTCCAGTTGCTTCTGAAATGTGCATGGCATACTACTCACATCCTTCAAAGTTGATTGAATTTCGTTGAAAAACGAGGCCGCCATCTGCCAGCTTGCTTTTGGCATATAAATTCGTCGCCTGGGTGCTAGAATGCCCTGTGTCCCATAGGACATTCTAGCTCTCAAGTGACGTATTGTCAACAATTCTTGCTTCCCTGATCCGATCTTTTCAGATTTCATTTGTAGCTTTGGTGTGGAAAAACTTCATTGGATGACTTGGTGTTTCTGGAGCTTTCTATTCAGTTCAGGCCCTTCTTGGACAAGTTGAGCTGCAGCATCATTGACACTTTCATTTGGTTTTATAGCGGGTCAGCTAAAAAAAGTGGGACAGAATTATAGAATTTTTCATTACTTGTATTTTATTAAATGTTGACATGCCATTCATGTCAACACTGTCATAATGACTTGTTAGAGACAGTCGGGTATTCAAGGTTGTCATATTTAAACACGAGACAAGAGCTGCAAATTCAAGTGTTATTTTGTGTCGACAAAATAATATTCTCGATAAACATCTTTATAAGTAAATGTTTGCACCCTAATTATTTAACATTATTGAAAAAGGGGAAAATAAAGTCGGTTATAAAAAGGTGTGAATGAAGATTGAACCTCGAGGATAGTACAGTTTATTTAATCTGATAGCTCACTGTAGCTGCATGTTATATATTCTATTTTGGTAAATTTATTTGATTTGAAACAAATACTGTTTAAACAGACCTGGTTCCATCTCAGGAACAAGATTAGAACCAGTTTTGGTTCTAAAGAGAACCTATATTTTTTTGCAGTGTACTCACAACTTGACATTATTTAAATAAGCATTAAAATAATGTAATGTATATAAATATATATGTATACAGTATACTAATGAGAGTATATATAGACAATAAACATATAGTGTGTTTTTATATCTGTGTTATACAACGAGTTGAAATATGGTTTATTTTTTCGAGGCTTCGCCGAGAAAAAATAACCATATTTCAACGAGTTGTATAACACAGATATAAAAACACACTATATGTTTATTGTTTTTATCTGATAACAAACAGACACCCGCCTCGTGCGTCTAACCGACTTATATATGCTTCCCACGGGCCTCCAAAGAAAACCAGTCTACGAGACAAAAGAAATAGGACAAGACGCATAGAGTTGTGTCCCTTACATTACAAAATCGATGACGGCGATTGTAAAGTGCTATTGCACTTCTTGCATCATGTAACTGCGCTGGAATAAAATAAATTTCAACTATTTTATTAACAGTAACAAAACGGTGTTTCAGTAGAGTTATTCTTTTTTTGACATAGTTCCAGTTTTCTTCCCTGTTTTATGCTGTAGTCCCAATAAAACAAATAATTTTGCGTTTGTTTACAATTTTTACGAAGTGTTTTTTTTTTCAGGTAGAGCAGACGAACTTTTAATTAGCGCAGTTCCGCGAGTACTTTTGATCGAGGCCGTGACTATAAATAGTTCGCAGTCGCCGCATACTAATTACTATTAACATTCAAGTAATTTCTACAATGTTTTGAAGCAAAATTTTAGGTTGCCTTTATTGAAGCAAAATAAATAAGAAATGACACCATCAGAGGATTTTGACAAAGTGCAATAAGCGTACAATTAAAACCTGCCCTGTGATATAACGATGTTTCAGGAATGAATGAATGAAAATGGAATTGAAAGAGGTCAGAGGTCGTTCGCATAAATTATAATTATATACAACACCCGTTGTATATACTTCAAGTATATACAACGGTTGTTATACTCTATAGTTATCAGATAAATGGATAAATACATATGGACATGTATCGCTACGGCGCAGAGTGCTAAGTGTCTTTAAGCCTTTACCCAGCGTAACGGCCAAAAAACTGGCCACGCTATTCACAAAATTCACCATTCAGTTTTTATTACTTTTTCATTTTTTGTCACAAAACAGAGCTTATGGTCCTCGTTGGAAAGAGCTCAATGAGGGTCATGAGCTATGTTTCTGATGCCAAAAATTAAAAAAAAATAGTGCGTCAAGAATTTTATTTGCAAGTGTCGTCTGCTTTTCGTGTAGGGTAAAGGGTTAAGCTCTCTCTATATATATCTTCTCGTTGGGTGCATGTATTCATGACCAGTCTATTGATGTGTAGGCCGCCGTGAGTTCGATCTGTTGAACAATCACTATCCCTAATCTGTCACCCCCTGGGTGGTAGGTTGGGGATATTGTTTGTTCCACTCTTTGGACTCACGCATCACGTTTTAACCAATATAAATAGCAAGACATGAATGTACTTACTTTTTCACCAATATTTGGCATGCCTGATAAAGGATTAGAGCAATTGGTGACAAATAGACCGGGTGAATATATTAAGGTTATTTTTAGCTCACCTACTTCTGAAAGAAGTGGTGAGTTATTGTCATGACCTCGGGCGTCAGCGTCGGCGTCGTCGTCCGGCGTGTCCAATATTGTAAGATTTAATGTTAAGGTTAATTTCTCAAAGATCAATGGGCTCAGGCCTTTGATATTGCATATGCAGGTTGTAGGGGACTATCAGAACAGTATTTAACCCTGATACTACGACTTTTTTTTCCAAATTTCACCTAAAATTTTCTGCCAAAACTTGTAAGAATTTGCGTTTAGGTGTTTGTAAGAATTTGCGTTAAAGTCAGTTTTTGTGGAGACTGTGCTGCTTTAACTTCTCGTTACTGTTGATTTTCATATTTCAATAACAACTGTAGGTATTAACCCTACTGTATGCAGAAATTTAACGGAAATTTTCTTTTTTTTCACTCAAAATTTTCATGTTTTTCTCCGACTTAGTAAATTTTAAGTTGTAAAACTTTGTAAAGTTTGTGTTTAGGTGAGTTGTGTTTCTGTGTGTCTTTCAGGCGATTAATACTCTACACTTTGGTTACTGAACTCCATTGCAGTAGTATTTAACCCTCATTACATGCATATTTGAGGAATTTGAGGCTGATTTTCTGCCAAAACTTGTTGTAAGAATTAGCGTTTAGGTGTTGTAAGAATTTGCGTTAAAGTCAGCTTTTGTGCAGATTGTGGTGCCTTCTCCTCTTTTTACTTTGCGGCAATGTTGCGCCCTTATTACATGCATATTTGAGGAATTTGAGGGCGATTTTTGGGACTTATATTCACTTTCTTTAAAAAAAAATTTTTTAACTTTTTTTTTTATTTAATACTTTCTCATACTTGTTACTAGTAACATTAAGGCTTATTTTAGTTGTTGATGTGATGTATTTTTGTTGGGACGTATAGTCACTTTCTTGAACGAATGTTTTTCCGCAACTCCTCTTTAACCAATGAATGTACTTCAATTACAATTTCAGTGATTCTTCATTACATAATGCCATTTTGCACCTCCTATTTTATTTTTTGAGCTTATGTATTTTTATTAGCTCACCTACTTCTATTACAAGTGGTGAGCTTATATGATGACCTCGAGCGTCGGCGTCCGGCGTGTCCAATATTGTAAGATTTAATGTTAAGGTTATTTTTTCAAAAATCACTGGCCTCAGGCCTTTCATATTGCATATGTACGTTGTAGGCGACTATCAGCACATTATTTAACCCTCATACTACGACTTTCTTTCAAATTTCACCTACAATTTTCAGCCAAAACTTGTAAGAATTTGCGTTTAGGTGTTGTAAGAATTTGAGTTAAAGTCAGCTTTTGTGCTGATTGTGCTGCTTTAACTTCTCATTACTGTTGATTTTCATATTTCAATAACAACTGTACGTAGAAATTTAACTGCAATCTTCTTCTTCTTTCAGTAAAAATTTCCATGCTTTCTCGAACTTAGTCAATTTTAAGTTCTTAAAGTTTCTGTTAAGGTGACTTATGTTTCTATGTGTCTTTCCAGCCGATTGATATTCTACACTTGGGTTACTGAACTCCATTGCAGTAATATTTAACCCTCGATACATGCATATTTGAGGAATTTGAGCTTGATTTTCTGCCAAAACTTGTAAGAATTTGTGTACAGGTTTAAGATTTTGCGTTAAAGTCATCTTTTGTGCACATTGTGGTGCCTTCACTTATCAATTATTCTTTATTTTTGTCTTTTCAAAAACTACTTTAGGTATTAACCCTACTGTAAGCAGAAATATAACTGATTTTTTTTTATATCCAATGATTCTATGTTGAATTGATATATAATAAATGCATAAATATAGACTTTCCAAAGCCATCACATAAACCACATTAATCATTTGATGCCTAGTTATTAATGATTTATATTAACTAAATATTAGGCATGTTACATTGGAACGACATTATCAAGCGCGAATGTAGGTGAGCGTTGGGATGTAACATCCCTCTTGTTTATTATACTGTTATCGTTATATTTACTGCACATGTCAGCTGCACGAGTCACATTAATAAAGATATAACAACAACAACAACCAAATAGGGGGCGCGGTGGATTTGTGTGACAGCATTGGACTTCAAATCGAAAGGTCGACGGTTCGAACTTCTATCCCCTCCTGGGGTAACTGAGTTGTGTTCTTAACCCTTTACCCAACGCAGACGTTATCAAAATTTATTATTTTAAATATCATTTTTTCAAATTTTTCAAAAAAATTCAACAAAACCATATCATGTGACCCCTCGTTGGAACGAGCTCGACGAGCTCGTTCCAACGAGGGGTCACATGATATGGTTTTGTTGAAATATTTTGAAAAATAATATTTTTTCAACTGCTGAATTTGCATATTACGCGGGCGGATGCTGCCGATTCGTTGGGTAAAGGGTCAGGGAAGGCAAGTAATGCTTGTGCAGAGTTGAAATTAAAATGTTAATAAAATCACATATTTACACCCCAATCTATCAGTATATCAACTTTATTTGACACTTGTCCCATTATTAGTCCCCCACGGGAACCGTAAGGGGACTATAGGACTATAGGATTGCACTCCGTCCGTCTGTCTGTCCGTCTGTCTGTCTGTTTTATGTTACCACCTCTCCCTCCAGTATGCTTTAAGCTACACCTTTCATATTTGATACATGGATAAATGTTTCTGAGGGGATGATGCACGCTCAAAATCTTTGTTTCAAAATCCAAGATGGCGGAATGGCGGCCATTTTTATTGTGTTTTTTTTAAGCTTTCTTCTCTATTTTCATGTTACCACCCTTCCCTTCAACATGGTTCAAGCTACACTTTGCATATTTGGCACATGGATAGAGGGTTGGGAGGGGATGATGCACGTTCAATATTTTTTTTTCAAAATCCAAGATGGCGGCATGGTGGCCATTTTTGTTGTGTTTTTTTAAGATTTTTTCTCTATTTTATGTTACCACCCCTCACTCCAACATGGTTCAAGCTACACTTTTCATATTTGGCACATGGATAGAGGGTTGTGATGGGATGATGCACGTTCAATATTTTTTTTTCAAAATTCAAGTTGCCGCCATGGCAGCCATTTTCAGCCCGACTATTTACAGTGAGGGCTATAGTAATGACTTTTGTCCGTCGGTCCGCCCGTCTGTCCGTCTGTCCGTCTGTTAACTTTTAGAGTTTTGGTTAAAGTTTGTGGTTAAAGTTTTTTACTGAAGGTTCAAGAGGGTTTTTGTTTTGTTTTGTTTTTTTTTGTTTTTTTTCCTGTTTACTTGACATTTGAAGTTTTGGTTAAAGTTTGTGGTTAAAGTTTTTTTTATTCAACCTTCAAGTACAGGCTATACCCGGTAGTTCTTATCTGATCGCCACGAAATTTCATATGCAGGTTTTAGGTCATGTCTATATGAGAACGTCCCCTTTTGGTCGTGATCGGTCAACCGGTATGGCTGCCCGAGCCCAAAACCCGAAAACCATTAGCACAGTCTACAGGTTGTATTTATGAAGGGATTTCATAGCAACTTCATAGAATGCCTCTGAATAATGCCGAGATGAGGACGTCCCCGTTTGGGCATGATCTGTCAACCGTGATGGCTGCCCAAGCCCGAAACCCAAAAACTTTTAGCACAGTCTGCAGGTCATGTTTAATATGGAGGGATTTCATTGTAACTTGATACGATGACTCTCTATGATGTCTAGATGAGAATTTCCCCATTTGGGCGTGATCTATCAACCGTGATGGCTGCCCAAGCCCGAATCCCAAAAACTTTTAGCACAGTCTGCAGGTCATGTTTAATATGGAGGGATTTCATTGTAACTTGATACGATGACTCTCTATGATGTCTAGATGAGAATTTCCCCATTTGGGCGTGATCTATCAACCGTCACGACTACCCGAGCCCAAAACCCGAAAACCTTTAGCACACTCTACGGGTCATATTAATGGAGGGATTTCATTGTAACTTGATAGGTTGACTCCGTATGATGTCTACATGAGAATTTCACCATTTGGGCGTGATCTATCAACCGTCACGACTGTCAGAACCCAAACCCCGAAAACCTTTAGCACAGTCTACAGGTCATATTTATGGAGGGATTTCATTGTAACTTGATAAGTTGACTTCATATAATGTCTACATGAGAAAGTCCCCTTTTGGACATGATTGGGCAACTGTGATGGCTACAGGTGCCGAAGCCCGAAAACCTTCAGCACAGTCTACAGGTCATATTTATGAAGGGATTTCATTGTAACTTCGTAGCATCAATCCACATCATGCCCAGATGAGAATGTCCCTTTTTGGTTGCGATCATTCAACCATGCTGGCTGCCCGAGCCCGAAGCCCAAAAACCTTTAGCACAGTCTACACGTCATATTTATGGAGGGATTTCATTGTAACTTGATAGGTTGATTTCATATAATGTTTAGATGAGAACGTTCCCTTTTGGGCAACTGTGACGGCAACAGGGGTCCGAAGCCCGAAAACCTATAGCACAGTCTACAGGTCATATTTATGGAGGGATTTCGTTGTAACTTGATAGGTTGACTTCATATAATGTCTAGATGAGAACGTCCCCTTTTGGGCAACTGTGACGGCAACAGAGGCCCGAAGCCCGAAAACCTTTAGAATATTCCACGGGCCATAATTATGAAGGAATTTCATTGTAGCTTGGTAGGATGACTCCAAGTTTGTGGTTAAAAACCCAGACACCCACCAAGACCCCCCCTCCCCCACCCCCCCCACCCCCCATTATGCTTTTTTTTCTTCTTTTCTCCAATATGCATTTTGAACTATTTACAGTCACTACATACGGAATGTTTTTTTAAACTTACGTACCCCCCAAACCCGGGGAAAAAAAAGCATAGTGGGGGGGGGGGGGTCGGGGTGGGGGGGGGGGGGGGGTGGGGGGGGGGTCAATTAGGCACTTTTTTTTCTTTCTTCAAAAATGCTTGTTTACAGTAAATGCTTGGTTAAAAAAACCCAAAACCACCACCCCAACTCCCCCCCCCTCCAATTAGGCATTTTTTTTTTTTTTTTTAATTTCCTCCAATATGCATTTTGAACTATTTACAGTCACTACATGGAGAACCCATTTTTTCTTTTTGTCAAAAATGCTTTTTTACAGTTTTGGTTAAAGTTTGTGGTTAAAAATCCAGACAGAAATTTCCGCCCCCCCCCCCCCCCCCCCCTCCCAATTAGGCATTTTTTTTTTCAATCCTCGAATATGCATTTTGAACTATTTACAGTCACTACATGCGGAACCTTTTTTTAAACTCACGTACCCCCCCCCCCCCCCCCCCCGCACCCCCCACCCCCTGCCCCCTCCCTCCGGTGGGGCCAATTAGGCACTTTTTTTTTCTTTCGTCAAAAATGCTTTTTTACAGTTTGGGTTAATGTGTGTGGTTAAAAACCCAGACAAACACCACCACCCATCCCCACCCCCATTGTGCCAGTTAGTTTTTTTTTTCTCTGCTCAAAATGCATTCTGAAGGATTTAGACTGACCACATGTGGAAAAAAATGGACTCCCCTAACACACCCCCACTCTCCCCCACCTCCTCCTCACCCAGGGCCATTCATGCAATATTTTTCTTTGGTACAAAATGCATTTTTAGCCTGACTGTTTATAGTCAGTGCTATAATAATGACTTTAGTCCGTCCATCTATCGGTCCATCCATCTGTCTAAACAATTGGTTTGCGACTGATAACTCCAGTTTGGATTATTTGATTTCAACCGAAGTTGATATGTGTATTTTCCAGCTAGTAATACAGGCCAGGTTTCAATATGGGTTCCACAACTGACCCCCCCCCCCCCCCCCCCCCCCCCCACACACACACACACACAAATTGTCACTTAGGCAATTATTCCCAAAATGCATTTGAAGGATTGGGAGTTATTACATGCAAAAAAGAAAATTGACTCATATAACCCAACATTGCTTTATGTACTGCATCTTTAATCCTTTACCTTACACAAGTTGAAGCCAACAGTACAAATTATTTTTCTGAAACCTCAGATTTTTTCATTCTTTATTTACTTCTAACCATGGCTTATTACTCCTTATTGGAACAAGCTCATCAAGTTTGTTCCATTAATAGGTCATGAGGTATGTTTTGAAACATAGAAATGAAAAAATAAAATTTGAATAGCAAATTTTGTATATCACGAGTGCAGATATGGCAGATTCGTTAGGTAAACTGTTAACAAAAACTGGCTCCGACTATTTTGCGTCTAAGCATTGCCATTCCTGGGACAGTCGGGCTGCATGCGTGACATCACTCTAGTTATGTTTTTTAAGCTTTTTCTCTATTTTATGTTACCACCCCCTCCAACATAGTTCATGCTACACCTTTCATATATGGTACATGGATAAAGGGTTGAGAGGGGATTATGCACGCTCAATATTTTTTTTTACAAAATCTAAGATCTGTCTGTCTATCTATTTTTATGTTACCACCTCTCCCTCCAACGTGGATAAATGGTTCTGAAGGGATGATGCACGCTTAATATTTTTTTTTTCAATATCCAAGATGGCGGAATGGCGGCCATTTTTGCTGTGTTTTTTTTTTTAGCTTTTTTCTCTATTTTTATGTTACCACCCCTCCCTCCAACACGGTTCAATTCTCAATTTTTAGATTCCATTCACATTTGAAATCCTGTCTGATAACCTGTATTTTACCCAAACCACCCCCAGATCTGACACTCCTGTTGACTGTTGTCATGAAACCCGAATTGTCCCCAAGCCGAACCATCCCCAGGCCAAACCGTCCCCAATTATTTTACAAAAACTGCTCCCCCCACCCCCCGGTCTGATACTCCTGCTGACTGTGGTCATGTCTTATGTGACAAAAACACCTTATGTCACAAAAGTGCCGTAGGAGACTAATACCACCTCGGTGGTCAAACACTTGTTTTATTTGTGTTCGGTTTTGTTTGGTTATGTTCGGTTGTGTTCTGCGTGTAGTAGCTCCCTATTTTTTAAGCCAAACTGAGGCTTCCATTTTTATGACCCACCAGAGTTGATAATATATGTTCGCTCCAATTGTAAAGCAGCATGTCTACTGTTTGTTGTTTTTGTTAAGCTTTTACCCAATGTAACGACCAAAAGCGGCCAGCGCTATTCTCACAAATCGCCAATTAAGTTTAATTATTTTTTCATTTTTTGTCTCAAAAACATAGGTTATGACCTCTCATTACAACGCGATCGTCGAGCTCGTTCCAATGAAGAGTCATAACCTATATTTTTGAGACAAAACCAGAAAAAAATTAGTTATTCAAGAATTGTTTTGCAAGTGTCGTCTGCGTTTCATGTCAGGTAAAGGATTAACGAAAGCTAAATATAGAAATTGAGACACTATTTGACAAAATGACGACGTTGGTCTTGCAGACGAGGATATGTTTGAGGAACCAAATCAGCCGAGTTGTGACGGGAGACCGGAGTCCGATAACTTCCTCACAATGCGAGCCGATTTTGCCCGCATAAGACCGGAAGCTGATTACGCCGATAATGCGCGGACAGATTCCATTGAAAGGTGTCGTTTGGACTCAAGCTGTGCGCGCATTGTGGATGTAATATAACATATTCTGCTTTGCGGACCAATTCGACCCAAACAAATAAACAGCATTCCAACTCTACTGCTGCGGATTACCCTTTTCATACATAAGCAGCAATATTCCATTCATGACTAGGCGTAAAACGACGATTTCTTGTGGAATCTTGTCCAGGTGCGAGCATTAAGAACGATGCGATAAAAATACAAGTAACGATTTTTATCTCAACTTGGGTTTGGTTACATGATATCAACAATGAACGTTTCATTGTAAGTAGTATATCATGTTCATTTCTGGCGACAGCGGGTAGGATCCCGGAAGTACCACAATTTAAGATGGGCATTCTGTGGGTGGTCACGATAGTGTGCCGGAGAAGCCTTATAATTTACGTTGTCTATTTCAGCGATGACGGCACCGTGTTGGATTTCTAGGCTGTCACGTGGTTGTAATCAAAGTTATCGCTTTCAGTTATATGATGTGTTTTGGGTGTGCCGATTGTATGGGAGTAATTTCGATCGTTATCCATTTCTTTCTTCTGGCCTCTTGAAACTTCCATCTCTAATGTCCATCCATCTAAACCATTACATTTTACTTCCCCGAGTATGTTGTGTTTATTGTATGGTAGGTTTGGGATGATTGTACGGTAAGATAGTCAGCTGATAGGCACGTACCTATGACTGTATAGAGCTAGTTAGATAAACCACAACCGTTGTGATCTTGAGGTTGTAGGGAGCTTGAGATTCGCAGGCATACGCAGCTCTCGGATCATGGAAGAGCAACAGAATGCATTTCGTGTTTCTCGCAGGGATGTTCAGGTTGATATTCCACAACTTGTCCCTCCTATACATACGCAGCTCTCGGATCATGGAAGAGCAACAAAATGTATTTCATGTTTCTCGCGGGGATGTTCAGGTTGATATTCCACAGCTTGTCATTCCTATCTTTGGCGAGGAAGTTCAGGTTGATATTCCACAGCTTGTCATTTCTATCTTTGACGAGGATGTTCAGGTTGATATTTCACAGCTTGTCACTCCTATCTTTTGCGAGGATGTTCAGGTTGATATTCCACAGCTTGTCACTCCTATCTTTGGCGAGGATTTTCAGGTTGATATTCCACAGCTTGTCTCTCCTATCTTTGGCAAGGATGTTCAGGTTGATATTCCACAGCTTGTCATTCCTATCTTTTGCGAGGATGTTCAGGTTGATATTCCACAGCTTGTCATTCCTATCTTTGGCGAGGATGTTCAGGTTGATATTCCACAGCTTGTCATTCCTATCTTTGGCGAGGATGTTCAGGTTGATATTCAACAGCTTGTCACTCCTATCTTTTGCGAGGATGTTCAGGCTGATATTCCACAGCTTGTCGCGCCTATCTTTGGCGAAGACGTTCATGTTGATATTCCACAGCTTGTCATTCCTATCTTTGGCGAGGATGTTCAGGTTGATATTCCACAGCTTGTCATTCCTATCTTTGGCGAGGATGTTCAGGTTGATATTCCAAAGCTTGTCAAACCTATCTTTGGCGAGCCTGAGATATCAGGGGATGTCGATCGTCAAGGATGGTGAGGCATTCAGTGTACTGGTTATGAATCAGGTGATCACATCGTACTCCAGGCTGGTATTCTCGATGGTGTACTTGGCATCTGTATCGCCTGTGGCCTGGACAACTTCATTGTAGCCAATGAAGAGCGCGCTGTGGAAGAAGGGCACGTGACTCTCCAGGAGCTCGAACTCTAAGGGTATAAAGTACCTGTTGGCGATGGCCTTATCTCTTGTATCAGGTGTCCTTATCACTCTTGTCGACCCGTATGCTCGTTACGTCCCCGTTCGACGAGGTATCGATTCCCTGGTACTACGCTTTCTTGAGTTCCTGTGCGGTCTTCCAGAGGTACATGTGTGGTGTCCTGTGGTACAGATTTTAGCATTCCCAGTCTCTGACCATCCGGTTCCACCTTGCTCGACAGTAGGCATCGCGGTTTAGATCATTGTAACCATCGGACTGCTGGCTGTGACGTCACAGGTGTATATAAACGCGAGGCGACAATATTCGGCGGAGTTCGTGTGGAGCAGTCACCGGTTGATGTACGCTACAGAGAAAGCTTCTTGAGATTCTGTGACGTTATAGAAGTTGAGCCAGTAGTCCGACAGCATATCTTTAACTGTAAGTGTTAATTGTTCTATAATAAACATCATTCATCTTACTATTTCTCCATAGTTGATCTTGTCTCCTTTTGGCAGACAGAACCCGAGACAACAGGGCGGCCCGTCTGAGTTAGGCAATTCCTTGGAAGCACTCTACCCTTACCTGAAGTGGGAAACTTTTTGTAGTGGCGAGGTCCCTGTCGGTAAAACCGGAAGAGGCGATTTTACATTGGTGGCAGAGTTGTGGGATTGATCAACGATTAAGAACGGCTGAATTAAATGGCAGAAGATAATTACGACGTTGTTGAAATGATGTTAGAGGACGAGCCGGAAGTGAAGGAGCTGGGTGAAGAGCTCGTTAGAGCGAGCCGCTCAAGAGATGCAGGGCTCCCACGAGAGAGGCAGGATGACATTGCAGAACTCGCCACGAGGAGCCATACAGCCTATGCACAGCTCCATAGCGCGAGCCACATACAGGGTGCAGAGCTCCCTCAAGCGAGCCAGGATGATTTTGCAGAGCTCCCTCGACCGAGCCAGGATGATTTTGCAGAGCTCCCCCTGGAGATCTATACGGAGTATAGAGAGCTCCCTCGAAAGAACTATGACGAGCATACAGAGCTCCCCTGGAAGAGCCACACAGAACATTCAGACTTTCCTCGAATGAGTCGGACTCAGTTACCAGGGATTGAAGGAAGGAGCCAACGTAGAATTCCGGAACTGCCACCTAAAAGGCACACCCAGACAGCCGAAGGTTCAGTCAGGGCTGAAGGGCGATCGCCGGAACCTATTGCAAAGAATCGAATGAAGTTGGTGGATCTCCTTGACAGGAGCTCAAGACAACATCTAGAGTACACAGCTAAGTGTCCGGAGCTAGGAGGGAAAGGCAGCTGCTGGATGGATGATGGTACACAACAGGGATTGGTGCAAGCCTCACCCAGTCCACAATGGGATCACAGATTACAGCAGCAAACCCTAACAGCAGTTAGACACAACCGGTGTGCGGGACGTCTAGGCAGCCTTGAAAATGCAGAACAGAGAGACAAAAGCAGGAGCTTATTTTGAACAGACGCCGGCATACACCTCAACAGAGCAAAACAGAGGACTGGAAGGTCAAAATGAAAATGGAAAAAGATTAGCGAATGACACACAGATAGTTAACACAGGAATTGCAGTTAATTCCCGAAAAAGACCATTGATGAATCCACAGCCATATGACGGCTCCACATCCATAATGGACTATGAAATCCACTTTGATACGTGTGCAGAAATAAATAAATGGAACAGAGAAGAAATGGCGCTATATTTGGCTGGGAGTCTAAAGGGAATAGCACAACAAGTTTCGTCCGTACTTAGCGGCCCAGATCGTAGAGATTACAGTAAGCTCTTAACAGCTCTTAGGAATCGGTTCCTTCCCCCAAATCAGACTCAGTTATATCGAGCAGAGCTACGAGCCCGCCGCAGACGACCAAATGAGGCATTACCAGAATTGGGGCAGTCAGTTAGACGTAAAGTGAGCTTGGCGTATTCGACAGCAACACTTGAACTCCAGGATATTCTAGCTCGTGACGCTTTTTGTGATGTATTGCAGCAAGATCGAGATATGATGTGGAAAATACAGCAGTCGCGACCAGCGAATCTGGAAGCCGCAATTCATCTAGCTGTTGAACTGGAGGCATTTCGCGCCACTGATTCCTCAGGCACAGACACAGGCTATAGTCGGGTAGTAAATACTAACAGTGGGCTGGAGAAAATAACAGAACAGCTGGAGGGATTAAGTAGAGCAGTCAAAGAATTGCAAGAAGCAGGAAGAAATAGCGAGAAGATTTTTGCGAATGTGGAGGAATCAAATCCTCAAAGGTATAAGGGCAGAGATGGACAGAATCGAGAGAAATAGCAAGTATCAGAGGTGAAGAGACCCAACAATAACAGAAAATCAAATGTCACCTGCTATAGGTGTGGAATCAGGGGGCACATTTCCAGAGAATGCCCTTCCTTGGGGGACAAGGCAAGTGCAGTGCAATTGAAACGAAGACGCAGGCGCTCGATAAGGGAGAGAAACAGAAGCAGTAAACGAGCAGGAGTTATTAATCGACCTAATGAATCAGGACTCTACATACTGGCCAAAATGAAAAATGGAATAACGCATTGTCTGATCGATACTGGGGCTACGCTCACGGTAGTTTCTAAAGATACTTACGATGCCATGGATAAGGGTGAGCGCCCAGAACTTGCCCCAATGACACGGAAGCTGACTACTGCAAATGGAGAAACGCTACACAGCTATGGCAAAGCAACATTTGAATTTAAGATCGGCGAAGAACAATGTGAGCAGGAGGCAGTAGTAGCAGAAATAGGGTCGCCTATTATTCTCAGCTTGGACTTCTTGCGACGCTACAGCTGCACTATAGATGTTGTTAATAAGAAACTAGTGATGTCAGGAAAGCCTTACGAGTCACGAATGGAAGGATCCATAGGGGTTTGCCGCATCACCCTTAATGAGACTATAAGTATTCCACCCAGGCATGAAATACTAGTACAAGGCTCAGTTGGTGCAAACATGTGGGGTATACCTGCTTTAGGAATGATTGAGCCCCATGAAGAATTGACAGCTAAACACCATATTCTGACAGCTAAAGTTTTAGTAAAGCCCAGTGAAGTGGAGGGGAAAGTTCCAGTACGCCTGATGAACCCTACAGAGGAATCACATGTTCTGTACAAGAACACAACAATTGGGCACGTGAACCCCGTAGAGCTCCTTGTTGAAAACACTGGTGCAGAAGAATGTTTCAATGATACACAGTTACCATCACACTTGCACAACCTGTGGATTGAGGCAACAGATGGCTTGACAAACACACAGGCAGCAAAAGTGAACGAATTACTAAAACAAAATGAGTCAGTATTTGCTAAATCATCATCAGACTTGGGATGCACAGATAGGGTCCAACACACCATAAACACAGGAAATGCACTTCCCATTAAACAAAGGCCAAGGAGAGTGGCTATACACCAGAAGCAAGAGATCGAGCAGATTGTCAATGATATGTTAAAGAGAAATCTAATAGAGCCGTCTACGAGCCCTTGGGCCAGCCCAGTGGTGCTTGTCCGAAAAAAGGATGGAGCTCTTCGGTTCTGCGTGGACTACCGTGCCCTAAATAAGGTAACTGAGAAGGATGCCTACCCAATTCCACATATTAGCGAGACCCTAGACTGTTTAGCCAGTGTAAAGTGGTTTTCAACAGTTGACCTGTTGTCAGGATATCATCAGGTACTGGTTGATCCCAAAGACAGACCTAAGACAGCATTTACCACCACCAAGGGCCTATTTCAATTCAAAGTGATGAGCTTTGGGCTCTGTAACGCCCCTGGAACCTTCGAACGCCTAATGGAGTCGATACTGGCTGGGCTAACCTTTGAGAGTTGTTTAGTTTATTTGGATGACATCTTAATCTTCGCCAGGACGTTTGAAGAGCACTTAATTCGACTCGGGGAAGTACTAAAGAGGCTACACCAGGCTGGTTTGAAGCTAAACCCAAGCAAATGTTATTTCTTCATGCGTGAGGTAGAGTATCTTGGACACATTGTTTCGGCTGATGGCGTGTCAACAGACCCAGCAAAAATTAAAGCAGTTCGAGAGTGTCCCACACCATGTAACGTGTCAGAGTTGAGAAGCTTTTTAGGCCTCTCTGGATATTATCGGAGGTATGTACCCGGCTATGCAAAGATCGCTGCTCCTCTCCACAGATTGACTGAGAAAGGAAGAGAGTACCGGTGGAGTGCAGCCTGCCAGGAAGCATTTGACGATTTAAAACAGAGACTAACTGAAGCGCCCATATTGGCTTACCCTGATGCGGAAAAGAGATTTATTTTAGATACAGATGCTAGTCAGCTGGGGATAGGAAGTGTGCTTTCCCAGGTGTTTGGCGGGACAGAACGAGTTATTGCTTATGCTAGTAGAGTTCTCTCGAAGGCAGAGAGGAATTACTGCACGACCCGTAAGGAACTATTAGCTGTAGTACACTTCATTAAGCACTTTAAGCCATATCTTTATGGACGACAGTTCCTTGTCAGAAGCGACCACGGAGCGCTACAGTGGTTAATAGATTTCAAGAATCCCGAGGGTCAGCTTGCTAGGTGGTTGGAGCAATTAGCTATGTTCGATTTTAAAATTGAACATTGACCAGGACGAATTCATAATAACGCAGATGCTCTATCAAGAACTCCTTGTTTGCAATGTGGAAGGAAAGAAGAAAGCCAGGCCAGAACTATGGGGGAAGCTAGCATCTGTCTGCTAGACTTTGAAACAGAAGAAATAAATAACTTACAGAGAGAAGACAAGGACATTGGAACTGTATACAAGTGGGTGCAGAATGGGGAACGCCCTGCTTGGAGAGATGTCTCGTCCAAAAGCCCCCTAGTCAAGGAGTTGTGGACGAAGTGGCCAGATTTGAAGATAAGACAGCACATACTACTAGTGGAAGAGAAGAATGAGGGTTGTCCTCTCCGCCATCGTGTCGTTGTACCCAGGGACAATAGACAGAACGTCATAAAGGGAGCACACGATAGCCATACAAGTGGCCATTTGGGAATTGTGAAGACCACAGAAAGGATTAAAGCAGCATACTATTGGCTAGGCTTGAAGAAAGATGTAGCAGATTATGTGGAAGCATGTTCTATTTGTGCACCTGTGAAAATTCAAAAAAAAGAAGGCAGCCTTAGACTCTTTCCCCAGCGGTGCACCAATGGAGAGAGTTTCTTGTGATATAATGGGGCCGATTGAGCCAAGAACTCTTCGAGCGAATGCTTACATATTAGTCGTCACAGACTATTTCACAAAATATACAGAGGCTTACCCCATGAAAAATATGGAAGCTGAGACAGTGGCCAAGCTCCTGGTGGAGGAGTTTTTTTTGCGTTTTGGTCCACCCAGGCAGCTTCACACTGACCAGGGGAGCCAGTTCAAGAGCAAGCTTTTCCAGGAGATGTATAGGATGCTGGGAGTACACAAGACACGAACAACCGCATACCATCCCCAATCCAATGGGCAAGTAGAACGGGCAAACCGGACAATAAAAGCAATGTTCTCCACATACGTGCAAGAAAAAGGAGACAATTGGGATGAGCATCTACCTTATGTTATGTTCGCCTATCGGTCAACTACACATTGCTCAACTGGGATGTCACCAAACTACTTAATGATGGGCAGAGAAGTCAACACACCGATTGACTTACAATATGGGCGTCCCAGTATGGATATGTTTGATGATTGTCGACACTGGAGCCATGAGATGGGCAGTAGATTGGAAGAGGCTCATGCTTATGCCAGAGAATATCTAGGGGATAGACTCAAACGGCAGAAGGCCAACTATGATCACCATTTGGGAGTGAGGATCTAAAGACGGGGGATCCAGTTTGGCTATATACTCCAGTGAAACGAGAAGGAATACCCTCCAAATTCCAGAAATACTGGAGGGGTCCATTTGATGTACACAAGAAGTTGACTGATATCACATACGAAATAGCAGACAGAAGATCAGGAAGGAAGCAAGTTGTGCACGTGGATCGACTGAGAAAGTATTGGGGAGTGCAGGAAGATGCATCTTCTGGAAATTGCACACATCTGGATGATGAAGCTGAGCCCAACCCTGAGAGTTCGCCAGAAGATGACCTAACACAAGTGGGCTTTGCTCCAACACCTCGGGCTCGTCGGCCAATTAGGAAACCTGTGTATCTTGAACAATATATTTGTCACATTGCTGTTTCTAAACAATCAAAAAAAACACCGCCACCTTACACGGATTTTACTTGTGTCCTTTCAGGCAAAATGGATAGAACTCCACGCTATGGTAGAAGCGGAAGCTGTGCTGGAATAACCGGAGTAAGAGATAGAGAACGGAACTGGTACCGACAAAGAGGATACAGAAGAGTTGAACGGAGACATGAAGTAAAGAGACGAGAAAAAGTTGCACAGGAAAGACGGAGTAAACAACAAGAAGACCGCCGGAGAAAACGCCATCACAGTGAATGCACAAAAATGGAGAGCAAGCGCAGAAGAATTAAGGAGAAGGAATCAGAAAGGAGAAGAGCCCAAGATCAAGAAGAGCACAGAAGAGACAATGGTAGTAATCAACGGGTAGATGGAACACAACACACCGATTGCAATACAGCAAAGAAGAAGAGAGAAGCAAGTGTAAGTGGTGAACCCAAGTCAACGACAGGAATTGGAACAACAGCTGGAGATGATACAGAAGAGACAAAAAGTTGCACAGAGGAGAAGAATGATGAAGATGGAGATAGGAAGATACGGATGTGCCAACTATGTCCCTATGCGACTTCTAAGGCTTCCAATTGGAAACGACACTTGGCGACGATGAAACATGAAGCATTGACTAGCCGTCAGCAGAAGATGAAGCCAGCAACTGGAAAACCTTCCGGGAAGAGTATGCTGAGAATGATAAGCACGAGGAGTTCAAGCCCTTCCCCCGAGACATCAGTATGCAATTCACCAAGTTTGTGCTCAGAGCCTGAATTGGCAATAGACTTGCTAGCTGATGAAGAACAGGCAGCCAATGCTACATCAACACTTATGACCCTAACTGCTGATACTCCACCCATGGAGGGAGAAGCACTCGTTACCATATCTACAGGACAGCAGTGCAATTTACTGCCCATTCGCCGTGTAACGATCACTGAAGAGAAGATAGGGACAGCTACACGAATCAGAAGAGAAGTAGTAGAAGGGGTTGTAGTTGACGAGGCGGGGCAGCGTCGCTTAGATGAAATATTCAAGATGTAACGCGTGTGTAATGACTTTTGACTTTTAGGTCCCTGTCGGGCAATGCGGGACGCATTGATCGGAGGCGTGGGTTATGAGGTGTCCTGTGGTACATATTTTAGCATTCCCAGTCTCTGACCATCCGGTTCCATCTTGCTCGACAGTAGGCATCGCGGTTTAGATCATTGTAACCATCGGACTGCTGGCTGTGACGTATATAAACGCGAGGCGACAATATTCGGCGGAGTTCGTGTGGAGCAGTCACCAGTTGATGTACGCTACAGAGAAAGCTTCTTGAGATTCTGTGACGTTATAGAAGTTGAGACAGTAGTCCGACAGCATATCTTTAACTGTAAGTGTTAATTGTTCTATAATAAACATCATTCATCTTACTATTTCTCCATAGTTGATCTTGTCTCCTTTTGGCAGACAGAACCCGAGACAACAGGGCGGCCCGTCTGAGTTAGGCACTTCCTTGGAAGCACTCTACCCTTACCTGAAGTGGGAAACTTTTTGTAGTGGCGAGGTCCCTGTCGGTAAAACCGGAAGAGGCGATTTTACACATGTAGCAATGATAAACATCGCTGTAGACGATGGACATGACCTCGTTGCCATTGATCTTGATTGTGGTTTTCTTAACCTCAGAGTGACGGAGGTTCTGGACGACGGCGTTTCTGAGGTTTTTAACCATGGCGTGTCTGAGGTTCCTGATCACGGTCCTGTTGGTATTAGAAGGGCTGCGCGGTATTTCGATAAAACGATACATACTGGTATTCAAACCAATATCGATTGAATACCAGTGTAATTACAAAAATATCGTCATTATTTATTTACCCACAATTTAATTTTCAAGATGTCTGGAGTTTTTTAACTGTAGCTCAGAATGAATAATATTATCCCTTTATCCAAGGAATCATCCGCATGTGCCACGTAATATACAAATTCAGCAGTTGAAAAAATAATTTTCGAAACTTTCATCAAAATTATATCATGTGACCACTCATTGGAACGGGCTCAACGAGCTCGTTCCAATGAGGGGTCACATGATATTGTTTTGTAGAAAAGTTTGGAAAAAATTGATTTAAAATAATAAATTTTGATATCGTCTGCGATGGGTAAAGGTTTTTCGAACCGCATCATCAAGGCACACTGATTCGTTCCGACTGTGATGCCTCAAGTCTCGATTTTGGTACTTATGTTCAGATATCTGGACAGTTTTTCGATATACCGGTATACCGCGGTATTTTTTTTAATACCGATACCGGTATTCTGTTTTGAAAATCGTGCAGCCCTAGGTGTTAGCTGAGGTCAAATATATGGTGAAGGCAAGACGTGCGATACCAGGCACAATAACATCGAGAACTATTAGATTGGAGAAACGTACCAATAGCATCTGATTTTGGCTTGTCGTCGAAGGTGTGTTCGTTATCAGATCCGATAGCCGAATGCCATTGGCATCCAGGGGCTCTCGCAATCTGCAGTGAGTATGGGTCCATTTTGACTGGAAGACACCATACTGCCGATGCTGATCTAACCGTCTTAATTGTCCAGCATACAGTGGATGGCGTGGAATACGATGGTCGTATATTCAATTGTGTCCATGTCGATAGATATGTGGAAATTGATTTCTCTCTCAGAGTGGAACCGTTAGATACACAGATGTTGGATGTTGGTTGGAGGATGTGCTTCTGTGAGCAGTTGTTAAGTACTGAACAGCCGTTGACGACTACAGCGATGCTCTTGAGCGATCAGGGCTTACTCCTGCCTGAGACTCTTAAGTTTGGGCTCAATAAGGGAGTGCTTGGACTGAGAGCCTACCCAGGGCTCAACTCATAAACTCCCACACCGGCGCGCACCCGGCATTATCTACTTTCGACGGCCGGCCTCGTAGTCGTGCACACGTCCGGGATTTGTACACTAGCAGGAAAGAGAGCAGAAATTAACAAACAGACCTGCTGCTATACTGTAGACAGTTAACGATGAACTGGATGAGACAGTCGTAGTCGTTAACCATGTATAACTACAAGACTAGAGGCAAGTCCGTAAGAGAGGCTAATTATTCTCTTGACCACGTCATCCAAACCGGATTACCCGGAGAGCTGCAAACAGGACCTAGACCGTTGATGACTTGACTGGATTACACCATGAGAGAGTTCCAGGGACCCGACAAGGCAATGCAAAGGACTCGAGATGAGCTAACTGGGTCAAACTATCCGAGCTCGACTACTGTAATGCTCTCTAACAAATGGAAGCTAACTGAGAGTGACGTGGGTGGATTCAACGAAGACACAACGCTCGCCAAGCGCATTCGTTCCCTGTTTCGCGAGCAAGGAATCACCATCGCCAGTTTATTGATTGTACTCTGTATGGCCATCTTCATTGGTGCTAGCACCGATTGGCGGCGGAGCTATCGCCTTACCAACACCTATTCCGGCTAAGGTAAGGGAGGCTTGAAAGAAAATCTGCAGGTTCTTGGTCGAGCTCTAGCCAGATTGGCAGAAAAAGCCGCGGTTGCGCTCCTGTGATTATTAGGAGCTTGGAGTCCTAGCTTCTTTCACTTCCCGTGCAAAACGGCCGGATGGTTTACCAAAAATGTGCGGGCAATGGTCCGTCGCAGTCGGGGCCTACTGCTTGTTGTTGCTGGTTATCGTCATAATGAGATAAACCAAATCGCCAGTAGGTCCCTAGCAACACAGCCTACGAAGGCTCCTGCGAAAATTAGAAATTCGATTCGAAAATCAATATTCGATTTGATTCGATTCGAAATCGGAATTTCGAATATTTTAGAATATACTTATGCCATAACCGTGAATGATTACCAGTTGTAATTGATTACATTATTTTATATTGTTCTGAGCATAAACGTAATTGACTTGTAGCGGTAACAGTTTTTGTAGTGATGTAACTACAACCAGTGGCGTAGGGGATCGGCCCGCGGGGCCCGCATTGCGGGGAGGGGGGGGGGGGGTTAGAAGGAGGGGAGGGCATCTTGAAGGACGTCCCAACGCTGGAAGAAAGAGGGAAAGAGAGAGAGAGAGAGCGAGCGAGACTGCGTACCAAATACACATACTTTCAAACTCTCACTTCCACACGACGTACTCTTTGTAGTCTATGTATTATTCTTTTAACCCTTTACCTAACTTAGCGGCCAAAGCCGGCCAGCGCTATTCTCAAAAATCGCCAATTAATTTTCATTATATTTTTCATTTTTTGTCTCAAAAACATAGGTTATGACCCCTCGTTGGAACGTGCTCGTTCCAACGAGGGGTCGTAACCTATGTTTTTGAGACAAAAAATGAAAAAAATTAGTTATTCAAGAATTAGTTTTGCAAGTACATGTCGTCAGCTTTTCAGGTTAGGTAAAGGGTTAAGTGAACGCTACATCATTGTAACTGATAGGGGAGAGAAATAAACAATATACATACATGGTGCCCCTCAAGTCACATATGTTGGGTGTGCATGTGGGTATCGTTGGATGGTGGGGGGGGGGGGAACTTAAAACATGTAATGAAAAAATCTACAGAGTTGTACTTTTAGAATCGATCCTATAGGCTGTACCTTCATTTAATTTATGGCGTATGTACTACGTGAAATCCTGTATGCTGTGCACGGTAACAACACTAAATTTGCTCCCGTTTTAAAGGCAACCACCATTATGAAAGGGCCCCCGTCTCTATCTCGTGGGTGGGCACAAGATCTTCCGCTACGCTACTGACTACAACTGTTGTACAGTTGTAGGTAATTCGCTACAAACACTATTTCCGCTAAAACTATTCATTTCAACATATTGTGCATCATGTCCAGTGACCATTTATAAGTTTTGAACTTTGAAAAAAAAAGTTATTCAGCTGTTCAACTTGAATAAATGATTTGTTACACATTATTTTATATTGAGTATTGTTCTGTTCGACCACAGTTGCTGGATACATCGTCACAAACAACGTGTTTCTAAAAGAATATCCCTGATTATTATTTAAACAGAGTAGAGCAAGCTTTAATTATCGTTTCGTTTTAGTCATTCCGCAATTTTATTTAAAACAAATGGTTTCACGGCCGAATGGAGTCGATCCGGTTTGAAACAAGTTTTTTTTCCAAGAAAACATGTGATAAAAATGAGGTTATTTATTTATTTATTGGTGTTTAAGGTCACATACTTATGCACAATGGCTAATCATGACCGTGGCAGTTTTACGGGTGGAGAAAGCCGGAGTGCCCGGAGAGAACCACCGAGCAACGACGAGCAGCTGCCAGCTTCCCAACATCGTAACTCTGCTCGCAGCACAGGCAGGGTTAGTTTGGTTGAAGACATGTGCACCATAGACGTGCAGTGCGCCTTAGTACACAGCGTCATCGTGCCCCCATCTGGACAATGGGGGTTAAGTGCCTTGCCCAAGGATACAGCACGGGAGTCCGAATCGATCGCTCAGACGGCGACCCATCCGAGGACTAACCGTGCTCGACGTTGCTTGACTTCGGTGAACTGACGAGAACCGGTTTCCTCAACGCCACCCCCCCCCCCCGCCCCCTCCCCCCCCCCCCCCCCCCATAAAAGTGAGGTATCAGCTCTATCAGTCAGGTTCGTTTAAAAATGTTTATTGCTGCAGTTTTGAAGCTACAAAGTCAACAATTCGAATAGTTTCAATCAATAGCTAGTATACTGGTTTTTATCAAACAATCGATTTTGGCCTGAAAACCACGAGAAACGGTACGTATCACATAATGTGTTCCGATTCCGTATCATATAGACGACTCATTCTGATTCCATATCATATAGATTCAACTTCCGATAAACACCGCACTATGAGAAATAATATCATTATATGCATTGTTATTACGCATTAAAATATGAAATTCAAAATTTTGACCAATTCCAACCCAATTTAAACTGAAAAACGGAAAAACTGGCTTTATGTAACGGGATTGTTAGATAAATGTATTATCACGACCAAATGCATGTCCTGTAATTTGTATCAGATTCTCGGTCGTGTTTACAATCGGATCACAACTCGACCTGACGGGCTCGTTGCGATCTGACTGTAAACACGACCTCGAATCTGATATAAATTATAGGACATGCACATGGTCATGATAATCTCTATATATCAATTTATCGTGTGGGAAGTGGTAAGGCGAAAGATGATGTCTACATAACTGTGTGTCTTTTAATAATCTGGGTTATTATTTTAGAAAAAAAAAACTTTCTTTTGATGACGTATCCATTAACTGTGATTCGATTCGAAGTTCGATTCGTTTTCACCAATTCGATTCGATGAAAATCGGTAATTCGCAGGTCCCTAAACCTATGATACGGATGGTCTTCTCCTCGACATGAAGTTCAACGGAGTAAGCTTCTATCATGGATGTGCGCACAGAAACTGCAGCCACGGGTTCCCGAGGAACGGTATCCAGGGTCTCGAGGAATGGCAGTCATGATTTTCTGAGGAACAACATGTAAGGCTCGTGAAGCTACGGAAAGCTCCGAAGCACTCACATTATCGTTAACCACGTCTTCTGGGAATCCATGGCAACCAGGATTTCGATATTATAACCCGCAATACCGGATGAAGGCCCCCTAGTTCCATATCTGAACGGGTCATGTAGAAGCCGGCACCGAACACATAATCAGTTTTTAATTTAGCAATAGATCGGGCATCCTGCATTCGACAGCGGTCTGCGGGTCCACTGGTCAGGCAATGGCGTCTTCTATGTTTGGTTTTTTTACGTGCTTCTGTACATCAAACACAGTGCTCGTGCCTTGTGTTGATCAATGTATTTGAGTCTGAGAACCGATGCTTGTCCAAATGCACGCCCTGACAGACTCATTAATTATCTCAACGCCAACTCTTGTGACTCTTTTTGCCTCGTCCGCTATGGAAGATCAGTCTGCGTGCACATGGGCATGACCCTGACCAGAACACTGGGTGAATGTGACTGTGTGGTCAAATCTACAACTGGCCTGTGCAGACAACATTCTTGTGGATGTCAGTTAGGTCTGACTTGGAGAGGGTACCCAGACCGTCGTTATGGTTGCTTTTTCTGCCCCAGTTGATGCCGGGTGCCACGCCAGCTCATTCCAGAGTTTTTTTTTTAAAGGCGCGCCTGTGGGATGGGTTATGGTGCCTTGACCAAGCGTCTGCAATTTTGCAGATTCATTTCAGTTTCGGTTCGGTTTCAGGAAGAAACATCGGTTTCGGTTCATTTTGTTTTTAAAACATGAACATTATAGGTTATTGTAATGAATTCACGGTAACATAGTCTGTTTGCGGCTCGGAGCTTATGTTCAACCGAGACGCAAAGCGCCTAGGTTGAACATACGCTCAGAGCCGCAAACATCAGACCATGTTATCGTCAATTCCTCATAATAACGTATATGTTCTAATAAGACACTACCCATAGCCCTAAACCTACATCGTGAAACACGAAAGGCTTATTTACTAAACTTGCAATCGTTAAAAGTTGCCTTGTTCGAGTAGTAAATAAACCTCTCTTGTACCCCACGACGGCACTGGATAAATAGTCAATGAACCAGATAAACCCATTCCAACTCATTTCAAATCGTAAATCGGTTTGTAATTTAAACAACAGTTCATTCTGATCACTGTCTGGTACACGTGTGAAAAATCTAGAAAAATGAAGCGACTTGCATGCTAGTCACTTCGTTGAGGAAGCAATTACGAAACGGGCGATGTCATTTCAAATATTTCGCGCTGTGACGTCAGACGGTAACATTTGCTACTGGAGCCCTAAACATAAAAGAAACTACGCCAGCTCTCATTCAGTCAGAGGGCGAGGATTTTACTCTTATTGGAACATATGATAAACAACACTACAAGCTCCTTAACTTGGAAAAACAACCGTAAATGCACAGAACGACGACCTCGAGTTTTATCCTTCTGCGATGATACAGGTGCCATATCGATTAATCCTTCACATGCGCTCGTCGTTCTGTGTTTATTACATGTCTTCCCGTCTATAAAAAAACAATTATTAGAAGGACACTCAGCATTTCATTTGACAACTCGTTCCCTGAGTTCCAATGTGTTCTATGTGCCAGTAGGCTGCCAGTAGGCTGTTAGTAGGCTGCCAGTAGGCTGCCAGTAGGCACATAGAACACATTGGAACTCAGGGGACGAGTTGTCAAATGGAATGCTGAGTGTCCTTCTAATAATTGTTTGATCATCCCCCCCCCCCCGTAAGGTAGTTTGATCAGTTCCCTCCCAGTAAGGTAGTTTGATCAGTCCCCCCCCCCCCTCCAGTAAGGTAGTTTGATCATTTCCCTCCCAGTAAGGTAGTTTGATCAGTTCCCTCCCAGTAAGGTAATTTGATCAGTCCCCCCCCCCCCCTCCAGTAAGGTAGTTTGATCATTTCCCTCCCAGTAAGGTAGTTTGATCAGTTCCCTCCCAGTAAGGTAGTTTGATCAGTTCCCTCCCAGTAAGGCAGTTTGATCAGTTCCCTCAAGCCGTTTAGTCGGTAATGACGTTGACCGTGTGTAGTTATACTGAGCTATTGACGCTCACCAAACGCTTGGTCTCGGCACCCTGTATCCTTCACTCGGTGTCGCGAGACTTAATAGAACGCACTGGTTTTTCATATGACTTGAGTAGGGCCTCGTTCTTCCTACACCTAGTGCTATTTCTGTGTCTTAATATTAGACCACGATCCTTCATAACTGTGGAACACCGAATTCCAACACTTCTAAATACTTCCTTGTTTCTAATTACATGCTACTTTGGGTTTCGATACTACCATTACCTATACTGATTTACTCGGCCTTTCCCTTAACTTTTCCTCCTTTACCACGTCCAGACATGTTTTATTATTTTGTTGCTCAAAAATGAGGTAAACATAACTCGAGGAAAGAATGGTTTCGCGCAGGGAACGTGTGGGGCAGGCCCCTTTCGACCCTCCTATACTGATTTGGAAAGAATGGTTTCGCGCGCCGAAGGCGTGCAAGGACGATGTGAGGCAGGCCCCTTTCGACCCTCCTATGCTATACTGATTTACGAACGAATGGTTTCACGCACCGAAGGCGCGCAGGAACGGTTTGGAGCAAGCCCCTTTCGACCCTCAGTGGCTGTATATGATCAGTTTTGTCTCATGTCAAGGCGTGTTGAAGGAGGAAAAGGTTCCGGTACTCGGTAGGTGTCTCCGGTCGAGGCGTGACGGGTGGGTGTTTTCGATGACTGATGTAGGTTAGACCTTCGGGTGAGGACCAGCGTGGGAGGTTGGGTCCTCTCACAAAGGTACTACCTCTCCCCGAGGGTGCAGTAGTTTTAGGTTTTCAGGCAAGTTTTGTCTGCCACTTCGGAGATGGTTTTAAATGCTGGCCATCACTGGCAAGTATAATCTGCCTCATGTTGCACAAGTATTTTATACTGATTTGTACAGGAATTTTTTTATATAGCCTTTTTGGGGCCAAACCACTCTCTGGTGGGGTGGTATAGTTTTTGTCTATTATTTCTAACATTTGATTTGCCAGAACTACAACTGAAACATGGATCTGTAGAGAATCATACAAATTTCGAACTAGTTGTTATTCCTATTGAATAATTAAGTGCTCTCTTCTGTGTGTACGTTTCATTATAAGCATTTTTATGTGAGAAATTACAAACAAAATACATCAATAAAGCTGATAGGTTTATTTTATTTTCCAGATATATATTTATACTTATTTATCATATGACTTTGATATTTTGTTTTCATATTAATCAGTGATAAATAAAGCCTTCCGTCAATTCCATTGGTCAATTTCAAAACTAGACAATTTGATTGGCTGAATAAAATACACCTGGGCCACATTTTCATAATTTGCATAATTAGAGTTGGGAGCTTTCATTGGTCAATTTCAAAACTGGACAATTTGATTGGCTAAACAAAATACAACTGGGTCACATTTGCATAATTTCAGTAGGGAGAATTTTCATTATCTGTCCTATTTAGGGTGGGTTGTATTGTATTCATCTTTTACCTACAAGAAAAACGCCATTCATTTTTTTTATATATTTTCACTTTTTGCTTCCAAAACATAGGTTATGACCCCTCATTGGAACGAGCTCGACGAGCTCGTTCCAATGAGGGGTCATAACCTATGTTTTGGAAGCGAAAAATGAAATTTTTTAGTTATACGAGGATGTTTTTTCCAAGTGCCGTCTGCAACTCAAGTTAGGTGATGGGTTAAAAAGTCATACTAAGTGGCCAATTTGTGCGTGTGTGTGTCATATGATAAATAGAATATGAAATGAGTGTTTTTCTCATATAATATTTATGAAACTCGCCAAAACGGAAAATTCTTAGACTCGTTTCATAAATATTATATGAGAAAAACGCTCATTCTATATCCTCTATATATGTAATTATGGTATTATTAAATTAAAGAGCAATAAGTCCGATGGAGCCTACAGGATCTGTAACACCAGGATCATCCAACTAGTTTCTGCGAAACACCAGGGCACTTTGATACTATTCTTATAATACACGAGGTTACAAAAAAAGTATCACAGAAGTGCCTTGATGTTTCATAGAAACTACACGCAAAAAAGAACATTTATGCTTCAACCCTTTACCAAACATGAAAAGCAGACGACACTTGCAAACAATATTATTGAATATCTATTTTTTTTTCATTTTTTTGTCTCAAAAACATAGGTTATGATCCCTCTTTGGAACGAGCTCGACGAGCTCGTTCCAAAGAAGGGTCATAGCCTATGTTTTTGAGACAAAAAATGACAAAAATTAATGAAAATTAATTGGCGATTTTTGTGAATAGCTCTGGCCGGTTTTGGCCGTTACGTTGGGTAAGGGGTTAAAACAACTTACCACTATACATCGTACGTACTCTCTGTGACCCCGCCATATATCGGGGTAAGTGAGGTCTCCCCATTTTATCAAAATTTTCAGATCACAAATGGGAGATAGTCCGTCAAGTGGAACTCTCGTTTTGTGGTGAGGTGCGTTCGCACCCGTCTCACCTCTACTGGGTACGCACTCGGCAGTAGTGATGGGATAGATTGTATTGTCAGCCAGTAATAGTGGAAGTAGTGTTTGGGGACGGTGGAAGTATAGTTGAGGAACTGGTTACGAAGGACATTATATGGGATTTCAAGAAAGAAAATATTGAAAATGAATATTTTGTGTGTTTTATAAACACTGGGTACATATTCAGTAAGTATGTGGACTCCAACGCACATGAAAGAGGTGACGATAACCAGTGTGAGCCGCTCTATAATTCGGATGTTTTGTAAAACCTGTTGTTCGAGTTATTAATTACGGAATTTTTACCCACTTACAGACCTTTGTACAACTTCATAATAATGTGGTGAAATGACAACAAGATACAAGAGTGAGTAGTTATGACTGCGACGTGTGAAAGCCAACATTAATCAAGTGGTGTTTTTTTCTAATATACTGTGTGAAAAGAACATACCTTAATCGGGATTAACAGAATGTTCGTTACCTGATCAACACATATTCATAATAAATAGATTAATTGTTCTACGGTCAATTTCAAACAACATCGAAACACAACAGATATAAGACCAGCAGTAAATTGACAGTGGTAGCCAACAAAACAACAGAGTACGACAAAGTTTGGCAGTTGTTCCAGGTTAGTAGTTTTTTTTACACTCGACTGGAATACTCCAGTACTACGGGATAGAAGAGAAAGTAGACACAACAGGCCAACAATGCCAAAATAGAAAAGAAGCAATGTTTCTTGGTTTAAGTACAAAGCCCTTCTTCTTCACTTGAGAGCAACATAGAAGAATATAACGCACTCCAAAATCCAACATACTTAGAGATTATTACCATTATGTGGATGTACCAAATATGTATCCGAGTCGAGCTCCGGGTTCTAAGGGCAGATCATGACGAGTCGAAGACTCGTCGTGATTTACCCTTAGAACCCGGAGCGAGACTCGGATACATATTTTGTACATCCACATAATGGTAATAATCATTTTATCTTACAATATATTGGGGATAAGTCAAGAATGTAGACGAATATATAACGAACTAATTATTCGTCAAGGAGACGACTAACATAAGCTATAAGCTTTCTGTCGAATCCCTACCTTACATAGCAACCCATATCTATGTGTATATCTTTGTTATTTTGTGCTCTGTTGTATTTTGTGTTGTATACATCGTTTAGCTTAATGTACACAAATAACAAATTCTTGAATAAATATTGTTTAAACTAATTATTCGTACGGATGAACAAAAAGAAAAAAAAATGGAACTCATGCGAAAGGAACGTGCTTGTATCCGGCCCCCTGATACAAACATCTGTACCAGGGGGTCGGATACACGACAGTTGCGGAGTTAATACAGACAAAATACATGTTGATTGTAAAATAAAATAATATGACACCCACCGGGTGGGGTATAATGCATGAGTTTAGGTGGGTGAATATTGTTAACGGGCATTCCCTGCGCTAAAAATGAACAGAATATCAAGGCCACAGTACACCCAATGAATCGGACACCCATCGCAACAACGTTTTCGAGGCGGTTGTACCTCCTTATACACCGGTCCACCCCACGTGGCAAAAGTTTAAAGGAAACCCACATAAGCTCGAATCGCGGATTTACAACCACGAATTTTGCCTAAAAAGTTAAAAATCTGTTTCTCAGGCCCTCCCACATAGTCCTTTTGGCTGCGACATGCTCTCTGTTTATAACCAATGCAAACTTTAAAAAATAATTAAATGGTTTATGTCTGATATTTTGCCCAAGTTAATAAAATTGATAAATTTGTCCCTTGAGTGCAAGAAGGCTTTAGCATTGCAAAGCTTTCTTGCACCCAAGGGACGAAATACACCACCACTCATGCTATTCTGTAGATTTTGAGGCTTAAAACATAAAACAAACCAAGAAAATGAACTTTTGATAGCAAAGAAATAATTACAAAAATAAAAAATCAAATCAAATACCGCCTAACCACGCGCAATTTTACAAAAATGACCTGAGAAACAGACGATCCACTTTGAGGGGCCTTATTCAGTTGTAGGATGGTAGGAGGATAGATTGCCTTGTTGGAAATGTAACAGCAAAGACACTGAATTTGACAATCCTACTACAATTTGAGTTATTCTGTTTGTCAATATATGTCCTATCTCCTCAGCCTCTACGGATCCGATCGACTTCAAAATCGACAGGTGTTCGTATTTCTATCTGATATAACTCCGTTCGACATGTTTGGTGGCAATACTTTGCGTTATTTACCGAGAATCAGAAATTGTGTCACAAAATAAGTGTATGTAAAATGCTTCATGATTCGGAGCGTTCTGTAGTAGAAGGGAGGGAACTCGAAATGCCAACTATCGAAAAACAATGTGTACCATGGCCCGTCCATGGGTTCATTGTATACCATGGGTTCATCCATTGGTATAGTTGATTCATTTCGTACCACACCGGGTTCTCTGTCTACTCTTTGTGTATTTGTGTATCATCAGTGACATAAAATTGATATTCACTGAAAATTGTTCTCTTGTTAAACGCGAATGCGGATCTCCATGTGGTCTAGTCTAAGCTTGGACAAGGGGTGTGCTTACAGCACTATGATCAGATCGCGACCCGGTCCCGACATATTTCTATGAGTGGTTTGGAGATTTATTTCACGAATAAAATATCGGATATCGAAGTCTTGAGGCAGGAACACCAACAAAAATGGCATCTCATATTCAATACTGTCTCTTTTTCAATGGGCGACAGTCTACAGCGCTGTAGGAAGGAAAGCGGATAGAGGATTTCAACCAGATGGCGACGTACTCACGTCGCGATCCGGTCGAAACTCTGTCCACTTTTGTCAGTCTCAGTACAGGACGTCAGCTTTTGGAATAAGAGCGATAGTGTTAATGTTAAACTGATAGTATTTAATTGTAAACTTGTATTCCAAATAAAGATACTAATAGATTGCAACTTAACCCCTTGACCCAAAGATCGGCCAGCGCTATTCACAAAAATCACCAATTAATTTTCATTCTTTTTCTCATTTTTGTCTCAAAAACATAGGTTATGACCCTCCTTGGAACGAGCTCGTCGAGCTCGTTCCAATGAGGGTCATAACCTATGTTTTTGAGACAAAAATGAAAAAAATTAGTTATTCAAGAATTTTGTTTGCAAGTGTCGTCTGCTTTTCATGTTAGGTAAAGGATTAACAGCAGCAACAGCTCCGGTTAGCAGTAGTACAGTAGCGTAGGAGAAATAGTAGTTGTAGTAGCAGCATTAGTTCTGGTATTAGTTGTTGTAATAGTAGTAATAGTAGTAATAGTAGTAGTAGTAGTAGTAGTAGTAGTAGTAGTAATTGCTGGCAGTAGTAGTAGTAGTTGTGGGGAGCGCGGTGGCTCAGTAGGTAGAGGTGCAGGCTGCAAGCCGAGAGGTTCTCGGTTCAGATCCCACCTGCGGCAACCGCGTTGTGTCCTTGGGCAAGACACTTCATCTAAATTACACGCATGGGGGCACGATGACGCCGTGTACTAAGGCGTACTGCGCGTCGATGGTACGCATGTCTTCAACCAATCTAACCCTGCCTGTGCTGCAGTACGGAGTTACGATGTTGGGGAGCTGGCAGCTGCTCGTCGTTGCTTGGTGGTTCTCTCCGGGTACTCCGGCTTCCTCCACCCGTAAAACTGTCACGGTCATGATTAGCCATTGTGCATAAATATGTGATCTTAAACATAAATAAATAATAAATGAATAAAATAAATAGTAGTAGTTGTAGTGGTAATAGTAGTACTTGTAGTGGCACAATTTGAACATGATGTTATGCCTGTAATGGAGCCAGGCTATAGAACAAAGACAGATACTAACTACAATATGTAGACGGAAATATAAAATCGCTGAATATAATTTTGTCGCAACGAATCATTGAGTCGACATGGAATTAAGTGATATTTGACGCAATGGATTGTTGAATGGACATTAAATTATGTGATAATATATTCCATATCTGACATGGAGAAAGTTTCGGTAATTAGTGTCTTTGTTCTACAGCAAATAAAAAAAAACCCAGTGCCAATTCAATGTGTTGAAATGGCAAAATGTGAAAACATTTTATTTATTTATTTTTTTTGTGTTTAAGGTCACATACTTATGCACAATGGCTAATCGTGACCGTGACAGTTTTATGGGTGGAGGAAGCCGGAGTATCTGGAGAGAACCACCGAGCATCGAGCAACTGTCAGCTCTTCAACATTCTAACTCTGTTCAAGCTCCACTCAAGCAGAGTTACCGCGGTTGAAGACATGTGCACCATCGACGTGCAGTACGCCTTAGAACACGGCGTCCTCGTGCCCCCATTGAGGCAACCGGGATAAAGTGCTTGCCCAAGGACACAACGCGGGTCGTCCCGGACGGGAATCGAACTCGGGTCCACTGGTACAGAAGTCCAACAGTCTACCACTGAGCCACCACTACCCCCTTGTTATTCATTAGAAGGTAGTAAGCATCCCAGTCACCGATGCAAGCACGAAGCGAGGAGAGGGCCGGTGTTTGGTTCGCACTCGTGAAATATTTTTTGTTTTCTGTTGGAAAATTTTTGTTGTCCATCGCAAAATTCGTTGGCCACCCAAGCGACATCTTCTCTGAAGGCAGGTCCTTGATCCAGGGACGTGGCCAAAATTTCCTGTAGTAGGAAATTTGGAGGGCAAGTCATGAAAAAATCTATCTATCTGAATTTTGGAGCTTCTTTGGTGATGTCTCCTTAACTTCCTAAAACTCCAACTCGGTATGAAATCGGCAAAAATTCCAACTGTTACTATTTACAACTATACTGTACGCAATATCGAGCTTCATAACTATGCATGGTGTCAATCTGTACGAGATTTCTATAGTACGTTACTTATCGTAAAAGAAAAAAAATCCTTGAAATGCACTTCAAGAAAATCACACCATGCAAAAATGTATCCTGAGTTAATTCTATCATTCACAGTTACAAAATGATGAAACATCAAAAAATTATCATTCCTGCATAAGATCTGATTTAATGTTAGGACAGTGTGGATTGCTCAAAGTTCTCAGCTTGAGCATTTGTTTAGCACATATTGAATTCCGAGAATAAATTGTTCTCGGTAGTGAATTTCCAGCTGGGGTGGGGGGGGGGGGGGTCCTCCTCACAGTCTCCCAGTTGGAAATTCACTACGCTAGCCCCCCCCCCCCCCCCCCCTCAATCGGAAATCTCCAGCCACATCCCAGACTTGATTAGCCAGTTCCTCGGAATTTCTCCAGGTGTTGAAATTCGAGATAGGAGTGTTGATGAATGTAACGTAAATAATGACAGGTCCCTGGTAGCGAGGTGATTCTGGTTTCTGCACGAATTAATATTCAGTGTCAGTGAGGATGCGACAGTTAATGCAGTCTGGGTGAAACAGAATTGGAACACCAAATGGGGAGCGCGGTGGATTAGTGGTTACGACGTTGGACCACAAACAAACCGAAAGGTCGACGGCTCGATCCTTACCATCGATGACCGCGCTGTATCCTTGGGTAAGGCACTTAAGGGCCTATATAAGTAATGAAATTTTGTTTATTTTGAAAATTCACACCTCTGATATTCCTTCAATTCGAATTACATTTTCACAAAATGTACATCAAAATGAAGGTTGGGATGTATAGAACACGAAACACATACGTAATCAACTCATTGAGTCGACTGTTGGCACCACTGGTTCCTGGAAGTCTGCTGCCGTATTCGCACCAGAACTGATAATTTAATAATATTTCACGAAAACAACTTGTGGCCAAATGTGCTTTATATATCCAAGAACAAAGCTAGGGGATAAAAATTCTTCAAAACACGGCGACAGAGCTACATTGGGGAAAATTCCAAAGCCTTTGCTTTTGTTTACGTATGAGTCTACTTTCGATTTCCGGTCGACGTCATCGGACAGAAAAAGCATGTAAAACAACTCCGTCTAAAATCAAATAATGAAAAAGATCGCCTTCATACAGTATACTGTTATTAGATAGAGATTGCACAGTTGCCATATTCAGTGCAAGGTATCATGATACCTGTTGAGATTTCTGAGAATTACGATTTTGTTTTTGGATGGAAATTCGTGGTAACGAGTGATTTGCGCATGTCTGTCGAGCATGGAAACCATCTTCAATAAAAAATGCAGACAGTGTTGCCCTTTTCCAAAATGCAGTCCTACCGCTGTATTCGAAAGTGTTTTGAATGCCTAGCTTTGTTCTTGGATATATGAAGCACATTTGGCCACAAGTTGTTCTGATGAAATATTATTTTATTATCAGTTCTGGTGCGAATACGGTAGCAGACTTCCAGGAACCAGTGGTGCCTACAGTCGACTCTACGAGTTGATTACATATGTGTTTCGTGTTCTATACATCCCAACCTTCATTTTGATGTATAATTTGTGTATATTTAATCTGAATTTAAGGAATATGAGAGGTGAGAATTTCAAAATAAACAAAATTCCATTACTTATATAGGCCCTTAATCCCTATTGTCCACGTTGGGGCACGTTCCACTGTGTACTAAGGCGTACAGTATGGCGATGGTGCACTTGTCTTCAACCTAACCATACTTGCACGGAGTTAGTACGATATGGAGTCTGACAGTTACTCGCCGCTGCTCGGTGGTTCTCTCCGC
Source organism: Pictodentalium vernedei (assembly GCA_031216915.1). Taxonomy (NCBI): domain Eukaryota; kingdom Metazoa; phylum Mollusca; class Scaphopoda; order Dentaliida; family Dentaliidae; genus Pictodentalium; species Pictodentalium vernedei. Next base: position 453,672,284 of record CM062290.1, read on the forward strand.
GTATTCTGGCTTCCTCCACCCGTAAACTGTCGACACGAGGTTACCCTGGCTCAGAATGGCTGTCAAAAGTGTCGTTAACCCCTAACGCTCTGGTAGTGCATCAGAATTTTTCTCCTTTTACTCTCTTTTTCTGTTGTTTAATTTTGACTTTAACCCTTTACCTAACGTAACGGTCAAAACCGGCCAGCGTTATTCTCAAAAATCGCCAATTAATTTACATTATTTTTTTCATTTTTTGTCTCAAAAACATAGGTTATGACCCCTCTTTGGAACGAGCTCGTTCCAACGAGGGGTCATAACCTATGTTTTTGAGACAAAAAATGAAAAAAATTAGTTATTCAAGAATTATTTTTGCAAGTGTCGTCTGCTTTTCAGGTTAGGTAAAGGGTTAAGGTATATTTGGTTAAATATCAAACTGCATTTGGGGAAATATTTGCTGCTGAAAACTTTACCATTTTGAATTCAGAGTGCAGAGAGTTAAACTCCAATAAAAAAAAAATGACAGTTCCCAGACCATTCCGTGAGATCGTAAAAAATGGCGCATCCGCTACAAATATGTGACAATTGAAAAGTCTGTACACGAAAGACGTCCGTTTTTAGTAGTAGTAGTAAGAATTGTTTTAAAGTAGACCTGAGTTAGGGTCCACCAGTCAACTACCCGGGAACACTGTCAGATAATGTACTTCCGGTCCCACTATGTGGAGGGATTTTGAGATCCTACCTTCGAGCTTGCAGAGATTAGGGACGTTGCTAAGGGGTCTTGGATGTGGGTTGGGGGCGTCCTCTAAAGTTCCAATTGCACTCCTCCTCCGACAGGTAAAATTCCGACTGCCACAACATAATTTCCAACAAGTGGGAAATTCTATTTGCACACCCCCACCCCCGCCGAGTCAATTTTTTGACCCGTTAACAAGACACACGATGTCAAATTTTATTATTTTAAGTATTAAAAAAAAAAAATGTTTAAAAAATCAACAAAACCATATTATGTAACCCTTCGTTGGAACGAGCTCAATGAACTCGTTCCAATGAGGGAATCCCATTATATAGTTTTGTTGAAATTTTTTGAAACATCTTTTTTTTACTGCTGAATTTGTATAAAAGTCTACGGTCGTGTGTACTATGGGGGGGCCTGATTTAACACTGAAAATTCTCCATAGACATTTGTCTATGGGAATTTTCAGTTTAAATGTCTATGGGAATTCAGGCTTGGCAGTTTCAGGAGAACGATTTTTTAGCTCTCCTTACTGCCCTCCTGAAAGAATTGAGGAGAGCGAAAAATTGCCCTACTAAATATTTTGGTCTGGGATGATTGAGATTACATGTATTATGCTCACATTAATTTTTTGTTGTAAAGCAAAAATGTAATTCAACTTCGAAGTCACATAACATCACGTAATTTCATTTTGAAAGTGGTTTAGTGGTAAAAGGTAATGGCTGCAACCATACCCAAACACAGTTGCAATCATTTGAAGCAAAATGGGTCACAGCAATATTTTTTTTGTCTGTCAGTTTCAAGTTCAACAACTTACATCACAGTTTGAGGGGTAATTATTCAAGGAATGTTGACACTATAATATACTACCATTACTACTATCCTGTCACTTGAAGCACTTGCACCAGGATGTGACTGTAGATTCAAGCAGACCTGTTGTCCAAGAAAGTCATACGCCTACCACTACCACCTTCAACCCCCCTTCGGGGTTGAAGGTGGTAGTGGTAGGCGTATGACTTTCTTGGACAACAGGTCTGGATACACACACAGGTCTTGTCAAGTGTGTGTTCGGTTGTTGAGTGAGACATCTAGATGTCTAAGAGATTTCTCTTTACCATAGTAAAGTTAATAAAGTCACTGATGTAGTTTGTTGGTTTCAGTTTCAATGAGTTTGTTCAACTGGATACTTAAAATGCTGTGTAAAGCTAATTGCTCTCCTAAGCTGATTGAGGAGAGCGATTTTTTGCCCTCCTGCATTTTTCAGAATGCCAGGCCTGGGAATTTTCAGTGTTAAATCAGGTCCCCATAGTGTCATCCCTTACTACTCGGGTACGCCCGATTCATTAAGCTAGGGTGGAAGTAATCTAACATGGGTAAAAAGAATTGAGTGGAATTGACTTTTTATCCACGTTGCAGTCACGATTAGCAATTGTTTAGAAATATGTTATCTTGAACACAAAGGCACAAATAATCATTGTCTTCTCACCAATCATACCATACTACCGTGTTTCAAGGTTTCGGGGAATCAAACGTGTTGTGAGTTTCAGTCGGATGCGAATAAGGTTATGTCATACAGATATTGTAAACCATGGCAACGTTATTCAGAAATTTAAATTAACATGCGAGTTGGGTGCATTGCTGACAGATTAACTTGTCATTTCAATTGTTCAGTTGAAAGTTCATCATGCAATACTGAATGCTTAAAGACGAACGATCGAATGGATGAAAAGCAAAGCTTTATCTCCCGCAATCAGAGCCAAGCACTTTATCAAGTTAGTGTGACATTTGAACCGAATGTCCTTATTTCTCATTCATGTATGAATGGAAAGAACGTATGGATTATTCTGCAATCTCTGTGGATGAGTCCGAGGACCACATCATTGGAAACATTAGCGCAATGAAGGCTCTAAGTGGAAATTTGAAAGAAATGCGTACAGAGTAGGAAATATTACCTGGAAATTGAACTCAGAACTTTAATGTGGGAGAATACTTGTGTACTTATATACAACATGTAATAAGGAATGGAGAATTGATGGAAAATAGCAGGGGGGGGGGGGGTTGAGGGCTGTGGCTCAGTAGGTAGAGGTGCAGGCTGCAAGCCGAGAGGTCCTCGATTCGAATCCCACCTGCGGCAACCGCGATGTGTCCTTGGGTAAGACACGTCACCCCCTATTGCCCACGGTGGGCACGGTGGCGTTGTGTACTAATGCGTACTGCACGTCGATGGTGCACTTGTCTTCAACTATTCGTGCCCTGAGTTCCAATGTGTTCTATGTGCCTATTGGCACATAGAACACATTGGAACTCAGGGGACGCATTGCTAACCCTGCTTGTGTGGAGTTAGTATGTTGGGAAGCTGACAGTTGCTCGCCGTTGCTCAGTAGTTCTCTCCGGGTACTCCGGCTTCCTCCACCAGTAAATCTGTCGTGGTCATGATTAGTCATTGTGCAGAAATATGTGACCTTAAACACCAATAAATAAATAATGAATAAATAAATACGGAAAATAGCGCCTATGTCATACGCATATCAATAGAACGGCATGCTGTTTCCATCTTAAAAGAATTACCACCAAAATCAATAGCTACAACTAACGCTTCGGCGAGATCGCGCGTTAGTTGTTTATATTTATACAGGCGGAAATTCCACTAAGACGCAAAAAGCAGGACTGGCGCGTATAAAAACAGAGAAAGCAGCAAGCAACACAACCTCCCTAGTTTGTGCAGGAGAATGGTCTTACAGCCAGTTGGCATTGACACTCAACAGTGATATCATGAGTTGTGTGGTCATGTTGCTCCCAGCACTATATTTTTACCTAATATTTTATATAAGTGGTTTAACCCTTTACCCAACGCAGACGATATAAAAATTAATTATTTTAAATATAATTTTTTTTAAATTTTTCAAACAATTTCAACAAAACCATATCATGTGACCCCTCGTTGGAACGAGCTCGACGAGCTCGTTCCAACGAGGAGTCACATGATATGGTTTTGTTGAATTTTTTCGAAAACTAATTTTTTTTATCAGCTGCTGAATTTGCATACTACGCGAGCGGATGCGGGCGGTTCGTTGGGTAAAGGGTTAACTCTCCGGCCATCCCTGTGCTTCTCACCCATGATAATTAAAGACAGATCATACATCTGAAGAATTTTTTTTTTCACTATTCGAGGGTGGCTTGTTTGGCTTTAATAGACACTGCTCAGTGCCCCCCCCCCCCACCCCCTCCCTTCAGCCCTTCAATCAGCCCTTCAAGTGGCGCCCAGGGTACGTGCCATACCGGCCATACCTTTAGTACTCCACTGGTAGGAAGCTTTATAACAGACAGTCAAACGAAATCATATTAAACTGTTCTTACCTTTGCTACACTCTGTACGTCTACAGTTAAAACTAGAAGTCCTGTCACGAATAGTGCGCTTATCTAGGCTTAATTGCGCGTTGGAATTGCACGCAATTGCCATATCGAATGGCATCCAAAGCACGGCAGGTTCTCCTGGTTACTCATAGCAAACACATGCAATGTCTCTGCCAATGGACCTCCGGGTTACCCGGAGGTCCATTGGCTGAAACATTGCTTGTGCACAGGCCATATGTACAGAATTTGATAGCTTTACTTGGGCCATGACGCGTACATTAACGCGCATATCAACTAGCTATTTGTGCGCATTTCATGACAGGACTTTTAGTTTTAACTGTACATTATATGACTTTACAGTTGCCTGTATAGGCAGCCAAGTCTTGCCTAAAAACAACTGATAAGCCTCGTGGAATGTTATTGTCAAGAGTATTTAAAGACTGTCTGGACACCTGTTTTATTGCAGTAAAAAGTGATCGAAGTCAGAATTAGGCCTTTAATGGTTACCCCTTTACCTAACAAGAAAGAAAGACGACACTTGCAGCAAACAAAATTCTTTAATAACAATTTTTTGCGTTAAAAAGCTAGTTTATGGCCCCTCATTGGAACGAGCTCAATGAGCTTGTTCCAATGAGGGACATAAATTATATTTTTAGACAAAAAATGAAAATTGAATTGCGATTTTTTGCCGGGCTTGGTTGCTACATAAGGTAGAGGGTCAAAGAAGAAATATTCTGTTTGCTCTTTAACCCTTTACCCAACGTAATGGCCAAAACCGGCCAGCGCTATTCTCAAAAATCGCCAATTAATTTTCATTATTTTTTCATTTTTTGTCTCAAAAACATAGGTTATGACCCCTCGTTGGAACGAGCTCAACGAGCTCAACGAGCTCGTTCCAACGAGGGGTCATAACCTATGTTTTTGAGACAAAAAATGAAAAAAATTAGTTATTCAAGAATTTTTTTGGCAAGTGTCGTCTGCTTTTCATGTTAGGTAAAGGGTTAATTTAGACGCGTTCTACGCTTCATTATTTGGTAATTCGTGGATTTCTAAGGGCTCATTATCGCCCAAATTCAAGACATCAAATGTGAATTAAGTTTTTGTTTAAGTGGGGATTGAGATTGGGAAATTTTGGGAAAGGATACCATATTCGGCCATTGTAAAAACCCAACGGAATCCCTGGGACACTCAGCATTTATACTCATTTTAAACTGAATGTCCTAATGAAAATCTTTCATTTCGACTCCCCCCCTCCCCCCCCCCCCCCCCCCCCCCCCACGACCTTCTGGCAGTATCGCTCGTGTGTGTTGATACAATTACAGCATCACTTCCCAACGGATTGATGGGAGGGGAGGAGCGAAATGGCTGCCGTCTGCTCCAAAAGAGACATACCTCGTGCATGATAACCCTTTACCTAACACGCAAAGCAGACGACACCTGCAAACAAAATTCTTGAATACCTTTTTTTTTTTTCATTTCTTGCTCCAAAAACATAGCTTATGGCCCCTCATTGGAACGAACTCAACAAGGGGTCATAAGCTATGTTTTTGAAATAAAAAATGAAATAATAAGGAAAACTGAATGGTGATTTTTGCGAATAGCGCTGATCGGCTTTGTCCGTTACGTTGGGTAAAGGGTTAAAGCTTCAGACATGGTTTTAGATACTGAGAGGCCATAAGTTTGCTGTTATGTAGGTCACACCACACAGTCGACCCTATGGGTGTCCACCTTCATGATTGTCATACAGCGGGGGTGGGTGGGGGAGGGGGGGGGGGGTCTCACTTCCTCTCTATCCCTTCCAGATGTTAGAATTTCTGAGATTTCAGTCGTAAAAGGATTAAAATTCCATACTCTTCATCTGTGGAATTTGGTAGAATTTGGGGCCTTTTCAAGCTGGAATTTTATACAAATATTTATATTTCAGACCAGAACTGGAAGATTTTCAGACACTTGTGGGTTTCAAAGACCATCAGTTGACTAATATCTGACAGAGAAATGAGGTGCATTTGGTGTTCCCTTAAGTTGGAACTTCTGATGCCACCAGTCGGATAATTTCAAACCACGGGGTTGGGAGGCGATGGTGCTTTTGATTTTCCAAAGTGAGCTGCGTTCAAGACCACCGAACCTCGTCTCTGTGATTACATAATTTATTATAATGAACACATAAGCACATATAGACACATCCAAGATGTGCTGCATGCGATGTGTACACGTTTTGACTCACAACGTGTATAAATCGCATGCAGCACATCTTGGATGTGTCTTAACTTGTGACACAGTATGTATTAGCACACAAGCACATTCCACCAAACATCAGTCCCACGTTCCGTGGAATCCCATTCTGACTGTACTTCTAGAACCGCTTTTTCATCGTATGTGCCCCTTGTGCAGCATGTGTTGTGCGCACATTGTGCACTCACACACAGGCACATATCAGCACATCCAGCATGTGCCTATGTGTTGCATGTAATGTGTACACATTGTGACAAATTGCGCACTAGCACACAAGCACATATCAGCTCATCCAGCATGTGCCCATGTGCTGCATGTAATGTGTACACATTGTGCACTATCACACAAGCACATCTCGGTGTAGATCAACAGAGGTTTTTTTTTATATGTAAGGTACCCTAGCTTTCACTATATATGTCGAGCAACTGTATATGCTGAGGCAGTTTTTGATGAAGGAGTGATCTGAATGAATTATTTAAAGACTTGGCCTGGGACAGAGATTGTAACAGGATCAGACATAACTATCAAGTCTGTTGTAGTACTTCAAGTCAGCAGTAATGGTTCAAGGTTGAAAGGGTGGTAGGAGACTATAGTAATGGTGATTACAATAGTGGCTGATCATAGGATAGATAGCTTACGTCATGATGTAGGGCAATAGTTGGACTACTATGAGCTACATAAGAGCTGTATGTAATCTAAGAGCTGTATAGGAGCTATGATCCATTTGGGAGCTAGGCACAGTACAGAGAATAGGAGCCGTATTGGAGCTAGGAGATGTATAGTAGCCATGTCGCAGGTATCCTAAAATACTGAGATGAGTCGTAGAGCAGTATGTGATGTGCGCACTCAGTACTCGAGCACACAATCACACAATCACACATCGACACATTCTGCATATTCCTATGTGGCACATGTGATGTGTACACATTGTACACTAGCATACAAACTCATCCAGGGAAGTCAGAATACTTCATAGGGAGGTCGGGGAAGTCATATCATAGGCAGGACAGGCCAAAGAATGGAGGAAATAATCTATAGCATAGACCAGGGTGGGCAGAAGAAGAGGATTCTGAAAGAATCCGACCTATTGAAACTTGTCGGGCTATTTGGGCAATTATACAAAGTAACTGGGGATTCTGGGTAATTAGATTTACTCCTATAAGAAGGGGGCGCACCTATTATTGGACATAGTGGAGGATTCTGGGGGAATCCGTTCCAAACAGAGTGATTTAGGGTTGTTTTTTGGTGATTTGGAGTAATTATCGGGGAGTTGTGGTAATTAGATATGTATATAAAGGAACACACCTCCGAACATACTCCGCGTCCTATTAGATGGTTTTGGGTCCTATAGAAATAAAGATGGTGGCCTACAATATCAAAATGGACGGCGGAAACACGCTTTACCCTAACAACACGCGATGCTCATGCGCACCGATACCACGCATCACTATGGTAATGACGTCACAACATGGCGGATCACTCGGGCAACCATGACAACCAAACATGACGTAACTGTGTCACGTGACCATTACGCCACGTGAGAATCATAAGATGGGCCCGAAAGATGCGAGGTATACTACTGATATGATTAGCAATCTAATATATAAATGCGAATGTCTCTCTCTCTCTCCCCCCTCTCTCTCTCTCTCTCTCTCTCTCTCTCTCTCTCTCTCTCTCTCTCTCTCTCTCTCTCTCTATCTATCTATCTATCTATCTATCTTTGTTCACTATCTATCTATCTATCTATCTTTGTTCCGGGTGAACTCCTCCGTTTCTCGACCGATCGATCTCAAATTTTCTACACGGGGGTAATTCGTCCCTGCGAGTAACATGGGATGGGTGTCGTGCCCGTGTGGGGTGACCGTGACCTTGAAATTGATGATCATGGCCTTTTATTTCGAAAACTGCTGGGCCGATCGGGCTAAAATTTCATATGTGCGGGTATAATGGCCCATCGATCATTCTGACATTATCGGGGTGCCCGTGTGGGGTGACCTTGACTTTGAAATTGTGACCGTGACCTTTTATTTCGAAAACGGCTGGACCGATCGGTCTAAAATTTCATATGTGCGGGTATATTGACCCATCGATCATTTTGACTTTATCGGGGTGCCTGCGTGGGGTGACCGTGACCTTGAAATTGGTGACCTTGTCCTTTTATTTCGAAAACAGCTGATATAACCATCTTCTCCCGTGCAACGCCGGGTATCACCCGCTAGAATGATATAAAATCCGAATAATTTTCTCACGTTTGCTAAATTTAGAATACTGTGCTTTGAATTGATAAATGATTTTGCAAATTAACAATTTGAATTGAATATCCTGGACAACCGACTTGTCTTCAGAAATGGCATGTGGAATTTGTTTGTTTTAATACAATTCAGTGTTCATTAGTCATTTTAAACTGGGGCATATAGAAGGAAAGTTAATCAGCGTACTGAACTGGAGGCTGCCGTGTTAATCTATTCCCTACATGTAGAACAACTGGGGCATTCAGAAGGAAAGTTAATCAGCGTACTGAACTGGAGGCTGTCGTGTTAATCTATTCCCTACATGTAGAACATACAGAAGGAAAGTTAATCAGCGTACTGAACTGGAGGCTGTCGTGTTAATCTATTCCCTACATGTAGAACATACAGAAGGAAAGTTAATCAGCGTACTGAACTGGGGGCTGTCGTGTTAATCTATTCCCTACATGTAGAACATACAGAAGGAAAGTTAATCAGCGTACTGAACTGGAGGCTGTCGTGTTAATCTATTCCCTACATGTAGAACATACAGAAGGAAAGTTAATCAGCGTACTGAACTGGGGGCTGTCGTGTTAATCTATTCCCTACATGTATAACATACACAAGGAAAGTTAATCAGCGTACTGAACTGGAGGCTGTCGTGTCAATCTATTCCCTACATGTAGAACATACAGAAGGAAAGTTAATCAGCGTACTGAACTGGGGGCTGTCGTGTTAATCTATTCCCTACATGTATAACATACAGAAGGAAAGTTAATCAGCGTACTGAACTGGAGGCTGTCGTGTCAATCTATTCCCTACATGTAGAACATACAGAAGGAAAGTTAATCAGCGTACTGAACTGGGGGCTGTCGTGTTAATCTATTCCCTACATGTATAACATACAGAAGGAAAGTTAATCAGCGTACTGAACTGGAGGCTGTCGTGTCAATCTATTCCCTACATGTAGAACATACAGAAGGAAAGTTAATCAGCGTACTGAACTGGAGGCTGTCGTGTTAATCTATTCCCTACATGTATAACATACACAAGGAAAGTTAATCAGCGTACTGAACTGGAGGCTGTCGTGTTAATCTATTCCCTACATGTAGAACATACAGAAGGAAAGTTAATCAGCGTACTGAACTGGAGGCTGTCGTGTTAATCTATTCCCTACATGTAGAACATACAGAAGGAAAGTTAATCAGCGTACTGAACTGGAGGCTGTCGTGTCAATCTATTCCCTACATGTAGAACATACAGAAGGAAAGTTAATCAGCGTACTGAACTGGAGGCTGTCGTGTTAATCTATTCCCTACATGTAGAACATACAGAAGGAAAGTTAATCAGCGTACTGAACTGGAGGCTGTCGTGTCAATCTATTCCCTACATGTATAACATACACAAGGAAAGTTAATCAGCGTACTGAACTGGAGGCTGTCGTGTTAATCTATTCCCTACATGTATAACATACAGAAGGAAAGTTAATCAGCGTACTGAACTGGAGGCTGTCGTGTTAATCTATTCCCTACATGTATAACATACACAAGGAAAGTTAATCAGCGTACTGAACTGGGGGCTGTCGTGTTAATCTATTCCCTACATGTAGAACATACAGAAGGAAAGTAAATCAGCGTACTGAACTGGGGGCTGTCGTGTTAATCTATTCCCTACATGTATAACATACAGAAGGAAAGTTAATCAGCGTACTGAACTGGAGGCTGTCGTGTTAATCTATTCCCTACATGTAGAACATACAGAAGGAAAGTTAATCAGCGTACTGAACTGGGGGCTGTCGTGTTAATCTATTCCCTACATGTATAACATACAGAAGGAAAGTTAATCAGCGTACTGAACTGGAGGCTGTCGTGTTAATCTATTCCCTACATGTATAACATACACAAGGAAAGTTAATCAGCGTACTGAACTGGAGGCTGTCGTGTTAATCTATTCCCTACATGTAGAACATACACAAGGAAAGTTAATCAGCGTACTGAACTGGAGGCTGTCGTGTTAATCTATTCCCTACATGTATAACATACACAAGGAAAGTTAATCAGCGTACTGAACTGGAGGCTGTCGTGTTAATCTATTCCCTACATGTAGAACATACAGAAGGAAAGTTAATCAGCGTACTGAACTGGAGGCTGTCGTGTCAATCTATTCCCTACATGTAGAACATACAGAAGGAAAGTTAATCAGCGTACTGAACTGGAGGCTGTCGTGTTAATCTATTCCCTACATGTAGAACATACAGAAGGAAAGTTAATCAGCGTACTGAACTGGAGGCTGTCGTGTTAATCTATTCCCTACATGTAGAACATACAGAAGGAAAGTTAATCAGCGTACTGAACTGGGGGCTGTCGTGTTAATCTATTCCCTACATGTAGAACATACAGAAGGAAAGTTAATCAGCGTACTGAACTGGAGGCTGTCGTGTTAATCTATTCCCTACATGTAGAACATACAGAAGGAAAGTTAATCAGCGTACTGAACTGGAGGCTGTCGTGTCAATCTATTCCCTACATGTATAACATACACAAGGAAAGTTAATCAGCGTACTGAACTGGAGGCTGTCGTGTTAATCTATTCCCTACATGTAGAACATACAGAAGGAAAGTTAATCAGCGTACTGAACTGGAGGCTGTCGTGTTAATCTATTCCCTACATGTATAACATACAGAAGGAAAGTTAATCAGCGTACTGAACTGGAGGCTGTCGTGTTAATCTATTCCCTACATGTATAACATACAGAAGGAAAGTTAATCAGCGTACTGAACTGGAGGCTGTCGTGTTAATCTATTCCCTACATGTAGAACATACAGAAGGAAAGTTAATCAGCGTACTGAACTGGAGGCTGTCGTGTTAATCTATTCCCTACATGTATAACATACACAAGGAAAGTTAATCAGCGTACTGAACTGGAGGCTGTCGTGTTAATCTATTCCCTACATGTAGAACATACAGAAGGAAAGTTAATCAGCGTACTGAACTGGAGGCTGTCGTGTCAATCTATTCCCTACATGTAGAACATACAGAAGGAAAGTTAATCAGCGTACTGAACTGGAGGCTGTCGTGTCAATCTATTCCCTACATGTAGAACATACAGAAGGAAAGTTAATCAGCGTACTGAACTGGAGGCTGTCGTGTTAATCTATTCCCTGCATGTAGAACATACACAAGGAAAGTTAATCAGCGTACTGAACTGGAGGCTGTCGTGTTAATCTATTCCCTACATGTAGAACATACAGAAGGAAAGTTAATCAGCGTACTGAACTGGAGGCTGTCGTGTTAATCTATTCCCTACATGTATAACATACAGAAGGAAAGTTAATCAGCGTACTGAACTGGAGGCTGTCGTGTTAATCTATTCCCTACATGTATAACATACAGAAGGAAAGTTAATCAGCGTACTGAACTGGGGGCTGTCGTGTTAATCTATTCCCTACATGTAGAACATACACAAGGAAAGTTAATCAGCGTACTGAACTGGAGGCTGTCGTGTTAATCTATTCCCTACATGTAGAACATACAGAAGGAAAGTTAATCAGCGTACTGAACTGGAGGCTGTCGTGTTAATCTATTCCCTACATGTATAACATACAGAAGGAAAGTTAATCAGCGTACTGAACTGGGGGCTGTCGTGTTAATCTATTCCCTACATGTAGAACATACACAAGGAAAGTTAATCAGCGTACTGAACTGGAGGCTGTCGTGTTAATCTATTCCCTACATGTATAACATACACAAGGAAAGTTAATCAGCGTACTGAACTGGAGGCTGTCGTGTTAATCTATTCCCTACATGTAGAACATACAGAAGGAAAGTTAATCAGCGTACTGAACTGGAGGCTGTCGTGTCAATCTATTCCCTACATGTAGAACATACAGAAGGAAAGTTAATCAGCGTACTGAACTGGAGGCTGTCGTGTCAATCTATTCCCTACATGTAGAACATACAGAAGGAAAGTTAATCAGCGTACTGAACTGGAGGCTGTCGTGTTAATCTATTCCCTACATGTAGAACATACACAAGGAAAGTTAATCAGCGTACTGAACTGGAGGCTGTCGTGTTAATCTATTCCCTACATGTAGAACATACAGAAGGAAAGTTAATCAGCGTACTGAACTGGAGGCTGTCGTGTTAATCTATTCCCTACATGTATAACATACAGAAGGAAAGTTAATCAGCGTACTGAACTGGAGGCTGTCGTGTCAATCTATTCCCTACATGTATAACATACAGAAGGAAAGTTAATCAGCGTACTGAACTGGAGGCTGTCGTGTTAATCTATTCCCTACATGTATAACATACAGAAGGAAAGTTAATCAGCGTACTGAACTGGAGGCTGTCGTGTTAATCTATTCCCTACATGTAGAACATACAGAAGGAAAGTTAATCAGCGTACTGAACTGGAGGCTGTCGTGTTAATCTATTCCCTACATGTAGAACATACAGAAGGAAAGTTAATCAGCGTACTGAACTGGGGGCTGTCGTGTTAATCTATTCCCTACATGTAGAACATACAGAAGGAAAGTTAATCAGCGTACTGAACTGGAGGCTGTCGTGTTAATCTATTCCCTACATGTATAACATACAGAAGGAAAGTTAATCAGCGTACTGATCTGGGGGCTGTCGTGTTAATCTATTCCCTACATGTATAACATACAGAAGGAAAGTTAATCAGCGTACTGAACTGGAGGCTGTCGTGTTAATCTATTCCCTACATGTATAACATACAGAAGGAAAGTTAATCAGCGTACTGAACTGGAGGCTGTCGTGTTAATCTATTCCCTACATGTATAACATACAGAAGGAAAGTTAATCAGCGTACTGAACTGGAGGCTGTCGTGTCAATCTATTCCCTACATGTATAACATACAGAAGGAAAGTTAATCAGCGTACTGAACTGGAGGCTGTCGTGTCAATCTATTCCCTACATGTATAACATACACAAGGAAAGTTAATCAGCGTACTGAACTGGAGGCTGTCGTGTTAATCTATTCCCTACATGTATAACATACAGAAGGAAAGTTAATCAGCGTACTGAACTGGAGGCTGTCGTGTTAATCTATTCCCTACATGTAGAACATACAGAAGGAAAGTTAATCAGCGTACTGAACTGGAGACTGTCGTGTTAATCTATTCCCTACATGTAGAACATACAGAAGGAAAGTTAATCAGCGTACTGAACTGGAGGCTGTCGTGTTAATCTATTCCCTACATGTAGAACATACAGAAGGAAAGTTAATGAGCGTACTGAACTGGAGGCTGTCGTGTTAATCTATTCCCTACATGTATAACATACACAAGGAAAGTTAATCAGCGTACTGAACTGGAGGCTGTCGTGTTAATCTATTCACTACATGTATAACATACACAAGGAAAGTTAATCAGCGTACTGAACTGGAGGCTGTCGTGTTAATCTATTCCCTACATGTATAACATACAGAAGGAAAGTTAATCAGCGTACTGAACTGGAGGCTGTCGTGTCAATCTATTCCCTACATGTAGAACATACAGAAGGAAAGTTAATGAGCGTACTGAACTGGAGGCTGTCGTGTTAATCTATTCACTACATGTAGAACATACAGAAGGAAAGTTAATCAGCGTACTGAACTGGAGGCTGTCGTGTCAATCTATTCCCTACATGTAGAACATACAGAAGGAAAGTTAATCAGCGTACTGAACTGGAGGCTGTCGTGTTAATCTATTCCCTACATGTAGAACATACAGAAGGAAAGTTAATCAGCGTACTGAACTGGAGGCTGTCGTGTTAATCTATTCCCTACATGTAGAACATACAGAAGGAAAGTTAATCAGCGTACTGAACTGGAGGCTGTCGTGTCAATCTATTCCCTACATGTATAACATACAGAAGGAAAGTTAATCAGCGTACTGAACTGGAGGCTGTCGTGTTAATCTATTCCCTACATGTAGAACATACAGAAGGAAAGTTAATCAGCGTACTGAACTGGGGGCTGTCGTGTTAATCTATTCCCTACATGTAGAACATACAGAAGGAAAGTTAATCAGCGTACTGAACTGGGGGCTGTCGTGTCAATCCATTCCCTACATGTATAACAACCGAGAATGCAACGTCACGCTTCTGGTTTATTTTTTTCACTGCATACAAAATGTGCTAGGTTCAAAACTTTGTTTGTTTTGAGATTTTCAGGAGTATCTTTATTGAGCGCTCAATGATGATCCAGGGACAGAGACAGGACGATGATGAAAGGGGTTCCCCCTCCCCAACAATCTCCAATCCCAGCCAAATTTTCCAAGAATAAGAAATGTTAAGCCTCAAACCGCCAACTGTCGGTAATTCCATGTCCTATATGGCCGTAGATTTCGTGTGACTTTATAAATAGTTCAATTTAAGTTTAACCCTTTACCTAACATGAAAAGCAGACGACACTTGCAAAAAAAATATTCTTGAATAACTAATGTTTTTTTTATTTTTGTCTCAAAAACATAGGTTATGACCCCTCATTGGAACGAGCTCGATGAGCTCGTTCCAATGAGGGGTCATAACCTATGTTTTTAAGACAAAAAAATGAAAATTAACTGTGGATTTTGAGAATAGCACTGGCCGGGTTTGGACGTTACGTTGGGTAAAGGGTTAAACATATTTTATTCGGCACTAATTACAGCAAAGAGGATTGGAGAACAAGTTGTAACAACTTACGAGACTCCTCTCCTCGAAAACTAAACTTACAATTTGCGGCATAGATACAACAATAAAAATAAAGAAAAGTTATTTCATAAACAACAAAAATGAAAGTTGAACTTGAATGTAGGTGAAGGGGCGCGGTGGCATCGCGGTAATCGGTTCTCGTCAGATCACCGAAGTTAAGCAACGTCGAGCGCGGTTAGTAGTTGGATGGGTGACCATTTCAGCGACTGATTCCCGCTCCCGCGTTGTGTCCTTGGGCAAGGCACTTAACCCCGATTGCCTACATGAGGGCACGATGACGCTGTGTACTAAGGCGTACTGCACGTCGAAGGTGCGTATGTCTTTCAACCAATCTAACCCTGCCTGTGCCGCGGTGTATTTTCAGAGTTTCGATGTTGGAGAGCTGACAGCTGCTCGTCGTTGCTCGGTGGTTCTCTCCGGGTACTCCGGCTTCCTCCACCCGTAAAACTGTCACCGACATGATATGACCCTGGCTGTTAATGTGTCGTTAAACCCTAATAAAAAAAAGAATGTAGATGAATGAAAGGTTGCCGTTATCTTAGCTAACCTACTGACAGTGGGGTATTATCACTCACCTCCATCATTGCATCAAAGGGCACTCTCCACTCCCCGCCTTTCACGCAATTGGATTTGAGTATGGACTGACAAAGGATAGGGTTGGGGGTTGAGGTTACTCAAATAGACCAGACGATAGGATAAATGACTGGACGTTCCTAAATATAATTTCGTTCTGCTTTGTGGTTAAGCCGAATTTGCCATAAAGAACTTCATCAACATTTGCAGGGGCGGAGGAACGATTTTCAAAGTTGGGGGCTGGATCGGGCGATGGATGTTCATCGGTATGAAAAATTTAAATTCCAGGGTCCCAAAACCCCCATTTCCATGCATCTGAGTGGATATTTTTAGATTTTTCAGGAGATGTATTTGAAAGATTTCACACTTTGAGAGCCGTTAAAAACGTCGGTAAAGCAAAGAGGTGAGGTCTATTTATCAGCTTTGGTCGTAACGACCAAAGCTGATAAATAGACCTCCTCTCTATGCTTTACCAGACGTTTACAGCAATTATACTGCCTGTGGTTTATCTTGTCTGGGTGGATTTGGTACTTGTATGTCTGTAAGATTACGATCTACTTAAGTTAACCGATTTTTTTAACCGACTGTATACATTTTAGCGTTTGCTGCCACTTACTGCAAAAAATTATCCGAAATCCATCGAGACTGAACCAGTTTGAGAGAAACAATAGCTGGCGAAAATATGCGGGAGGCTCTGAATCCGCCCCTTGTTTCACCAGTCATTGGTTGTGTTAAATATATCCATACAAAAAAAACATGGCCCGGCAAAACGGTGGAGGGGATGACCCCCCAAGCCCCCCCCCCCCCCCCCCCCAGGTTCCGCCGTCCCTGTGAACTTTGTGATATCGTACCTAACAAGAGCATTCAACAGGATCGATCGGGTGTTTAGGTAGCGGGGCATTGATTGAAGAAATGGTGTCCATCTCCTTGGGAATGGCCACAATTACAATACGGGGGGGGGGGGGGGGGGGGATATAGTTATTGAATTTGTCGTCGTACAAATCACTGCAACAATTTCGCAGTTTACAATGTAAAACATTTCCTTTCCTATTTCCTACGTAGAAATATGACGGGGGTTTGACTAATGGGTTAATTTTAGCAAGGTTGCTTTTGAATACCGTATGGGTCGTTTTGATATTGTTCGGTAACTCATTCCAGATTTTTGCGGTTGAAGGGAAAAAAGTATTAGCGAATCGTTCCGTTCTTGTTTGGTACATTGATAAGTTGTCAGGGTTACGCAAATGATAAGTTGTTACTTCGCTAACAGCAGGCGGTAACAATTCTATGAGATATTCTGGAGCATCTTTGTTTACTACTTGAAGTTATGACACACAGTTATTGATTTTTTAATCACATTTCATGGGGTGTTCTTAATGGAATCGATTTGTCGTCCCGTGAGTGCAACAAGGCGTCATCTGCAATGCTAAAGCATTGCAGATGTCACCTTGTTACACTGAAGAGACGATTTCCAATTCTAGAACGAAACGGTCATATACTTCAAACACAAAGAGAGAGGGTTTCTTCAGCAGTAAATTCACATGTAGCATTTGGAAAATTCTCATTCAAGGATGGGAGAGAGGGGGGTAAAGTTTGTTCCTTGTCTGCACCAAGACGTCACCTGCAATACTAATGCATTATAGATGGCGCCTTAATGCACCCAAGGGACGATATGGTGAGAGGGAAAGACGAAAGTTCCATTACCAACTTGACGACAGGTCAGTGTATTGTCCTGTCAGATATTGTTTGGATGCACGAATGGTCGCCAATCCCTGGTCTTTCAGTATATGTGGAATAATATCCTCATGTAATTATTGAAACTCTGGCATTGTCACTTACGTCAACGTTGTTTGATGGGAATGCGAAGGCATAGTGGTTAGAGTGTTGGATTTCGAACCGAAAGGTCGACGGTTGAATTCCGACCAGGTGTAACTGCGCTATGTCCTTGAGCAAGACACTTAATCCTGATTGCCTTCGTAGGAGAACAGTGGCGCTGTGTACTAAGGCGTACTGCACTTGCCTTCAATTGGTGGTTCTCTCCTGGTACTCCGGCTTCCCGCACCCTTAAAACTGCCCGACACGATATAATCCTGACTGTTTATTAGACGAATCGATATTAAGTCTACAAGGGATGTGACCATTTTCAAATTGCAGCCTCACTGTTTCAAATTAAAATTGGAGCTATCACTAAGGGTGATTAACAGGGGCACCGGAAGCAATTCAGGGCAGGGGGTTAAGTCCCCGGAAAAAGGACATTTACTCGCACTAGCATCCCCACAGTGACATGTCATAGCATGCATGCTTCAAAGGCAGAAGGTCCTAGATGGGAGAGTCTGATAGGAGTTGTCCCCTCCCCCCCCCCCCCCCCCCCTTGGAGTTTGAAAGCTCTCCGAACGGATCTGGGATGTACTTTACCTTTACTTCGAGAATGCAAAAATTGAGTGACGAACTTGGGAAGGGCAGTGTCTCCCCACTCTCGCCCCCGTGGTCCGAAAGCAGAGAGGGCAGCTGCACACCCTGCCTCCGTGCTTCCGGCGTCCCTGGTGAATAATACCCCACATTCGGATTTAGCAGAAGTGACGCTTTGGGTTTTTGTAAACATCTCCGCATGTTAAAGAAGTTTCGTCAAAATGGGATCAAAAAAGTCAAAGGTGTTGCGCATACATGAATTTCATCTTGCTATAACAAGTTTGCTATCTTGTTATAACACCTTAGCTGTCTTGTTCTAACAACTTAGCTACCTTGTTATGACAACTTAGTTATCTTGTTAAAACAGCTAAGCTTTGTTTGTTGCAATCTTGTAATTGAATTAAATTGAATTATTCTGCAGGTTAAATATGGACTGTTCCAGTACCACCCTGTCAAGGAAAGCGTCTCGTTGCCATGAGCAACGGTTCATCGCCATGTCTTTTTTCACTTGAAATCAACTGAGACACATACATTTAACTAAAGTAAAATACACACAAAAGTACCGTTATTACGTACAAAAAGATTAGTTATGTAAACATGGGTAATTATTTATGAAACCGATTAGATTATAAGGTCTCTTTTCATTAATTTACTGCAACATAAACTGAAACGAATCGAGAGCATCTCGCCCCGTTGATTGCGTACGTAAACATTGAATAAAGATTTTTTTTTCCAATTCAATTTTACTTGTGTAAGAACGGGACATATGATGCCTCGGTTGAATATAAATTCCATGCAGGGAACGTGAGACCATGTCCCCTGTCAACAAATAGAATAACTTATAATATACCCTTCAAATTAAATATGGACTCTCCATGTCATTGTTCTAACATGGACGACATCACTCTTAAATCAGGGATGGTGGGACTAAAGTATTACCTTATCTACCCTACAAATTAAATAAGAACCCTACGAATACATATCATGGAACATAGACTTTTATGATACAGTGGAGCTCACTTAATTGGATATCTCTTAGTTGAATAACCCTCTTAACTGAATATAATTTCCTAGCACCAAACCATTTACCACACCTTCGATACAAATTTGAGAAAATACTCTTACAATAACCAAACTAAACTTGTTTATTAACATATTTGTTCCCAGTGCGTCCAGTACAAACATTTAATCTATTATATCTAAGTACTTAATTCTACGAACTGCACCTCAGAAGAAATCAGCGACACTTGTCTTTTTCAAATTTCCCGGATGCCATAGAATTTAGAAAGGACACTGGTTTTGTTTACATTGGCATGGTGGGGGTTCGAACCCACGCCGAGAGAGTTTCCTTCGGCACCAACCGCCTAGCGAAACTATACTGAACAACGCACATAACTCGGCCACCGACAGACCCTGGCCTAGCGAAACTATACCGAACCACGCACAGCACTCGGCCACCGACAGGCGGAGATACTGAACCACGCACACCACTCGGCAACCGACAGACCCCGTGGTGTGCGTGGTTCAGTATAGTTTCGATAGGCGGTTGATGCCGAAGAAAACTCTCTCAGCGTGGTGTTCGAACCCCCGCCATGCAAATATAATAGAATAGATGTTCAGTTTATCGCTGGAATATATAGACAATAGTTCATTGCTTGGATCTGGGTACGATTTTTTCCTTGAGCGGTCCTCTCGGGAACCCCGGGGAGTGACGCCACGCCTGTTCACTACAGTAAACGGCCTCTGCTTTACTGGTAAAATAGGATCCAGTCACCAATGCTCTGGAGGTGCAAACCCTCTCTAAGATGGGTAACATGGCTTATAACGCTCACCATTGGTCTTGAGTTGATACTCATGTTGTGGTCATGTTTAGCCATTGTGCAAAAATATGTGACCTTGGACACCAGTAAATAATAAATAATAATAATATCCTTGAGTGGGGCGCGCGGAGGATTAATTCACGAGGCGTTAGCCGAGTGAAATAATCCATGCGGCCCATGAAAGGATAAAATCATACACGAATCCGAGCAGTGAATTTTTCATTTTATTTTATTTTCTCTTTATTTTTTTTCCCAAAACAACTCTTTATAATTGATTCAACTCAACCGATTTGTAAACAATAAAAAAATAGTCCGTCATCACTGAGAGTGGAATACGAAAATAAAATAGAATAAAGCGATCAAACCTCTGTTAATTGATTACTCCTGTTAACTGAATAATTTTCACGGTCAATGTGGTTACTCAACTATAACAGCCGTAGTACTCAAACGATTAGTCGTCTAGTCGGTGTCGACGCTGGGCAAACCAGTAGTCGACTCTCAATTGTGCAGTCGACTAGTCGGAGGAGTTCAAGCTTTTAGGTAAATAGTATCCCTTCTGTGCCACTGTCAGACAGTTTGAACAGGAATATTGGGCAATCAATGTATACATCTATTGCCATCTAATAGTAGTAACAGTAGTTTGTTTTAACTGGTACTAGTAGAGTGCTGAATTATTTTGGGCTATCAGGATACGTTATTAATTTGCCTTGTTGCAATTTATGGGAGAGTGCCTATAGGCACTCTCCCATAAATCGCAACAAGGCAAAATAAATAAGACTATATAATTTCACTCTTAGCATAATTAGAAGCACATTAACAGAATAATGTTCCAGTAAGTTGCTGTATATGAATGCCCAAGTGACGCCAAATTTGGAGCTTCAGTACTCTACCGGAACACCAACACTGTTATAAGGAGACAAGTTATCACCAATGACTAGTCGAAGTCGACTTGACTTTGGGGTATTGACTAGTCGACTTTGGAATTCACTAGTCGTTTGAGCACTAATAACAGGGTTCTACTGTACCGAGAATGAACGGGTTAAATCCTTAAGATTAATGCTTGACGTACAATGGAGTGTGACAACAGTCGTTATCAATATTAATAATCGTTTGTAAACTAATCTATCAATCTTACTTATTGTATTACGCTGACATGCTGTGTATAAATTATCTCAATCGTCACCATATATAATGTAACGGGAGAGAATTATTGTAATTAGTGAGTTGTATAGGTCATACATCAGTTGGCCTCACATTTAGTCAAGGGCGCCGATAATATCTAAGAAAGGAAATGGGCCATCACAAGTGCTAAGTGCACTTACAAAACTTGAGCGAAGGTTGACGGTGCTCAAACTTCATAAAAAGACTATCAACAAATTGTAATTTATTTGTTTATTTATTTGGGGAGCATTAACGACACTTTCGACAGCCAGGGTTACATCGTGTCGGACAGTTTTACGGGTGGGAGACGCTGGAGTACCAGTTCGACCCTCGAGTTCCAATGTGTTCTATGTGCCAGCAGGCACATAGAACACATTGGAACTCAGGGGACGAGTTGTGGAGACAGAGATTTCCCCGGCAGGGGCATGTGCTTCCCTTCCAGTAAAGGAGGTAGTTTACCCTACGGGGGTGGGGCCTATAGATCCCCGATTTTCCCGACGGGGGCATGTGCTTCCCCTTCCAATAAAGGGGGCAGTTTCCCCTACGGGGGTGGGTCCTATAGTTCCCCGATGAGGGGGTACAAGCCCCCCACTCATCGAACAGCGATGACCAACTGCCCGACTCCCCCAACGTACTAACTCCGCACGAGCAGGTATAGCATTCGTTGCAGACAGTTGCATAATTGACATGCAGCCCACGCGTGGGCACCGGGATTAAGTGCCTTGCCCAAGGTCACAGCTCAGTTACCGCTGGTCTGGATGGAACGGTGGACCTTTCGGTTTGAAATCCATTTCCCTAACCACTGAGCCACCCCCCCCCCCCCTAACAAATTGGATTGTACATGCGCCAAATTAGAATTTGGCCACTTCAGACCTCAATGGGTTGTCTTTCAACACATCTCCACTCCACGGCAGTCCACGTCCAATAAAATATCTAACGTCGTGCAATCTACGATGGCTTCAACAGATCGCCTGTGTTTGTTTTATCCACTGTTGTAAAAACTGGATTTTACACTTGTGTTATAGTCATAATATAGACATAGTTGTTAAATGTGTCATTAAACACCAATGGATGATGATAATGATAATATAATTCTATATTAAATGGAGTGCTAACAGAGATGTTATTTCTTATATTTGTCCCCGTGGAAAGTATGACAGTGCTTGATTACTCTAGTACACAAGCATCCAAACGGTAATTATGTCTCCCCTTCACCGAAGGGAGACATATTGTTTTACCCTAAATTTCTCCTTCTCGTTGTCTTTGTTCTTGTTGTTCTTCTCATACAACCGTGTCCGGGCCAGAACCTTTTTAACTTTTGACCTAGGATTATGATATTTAGCATGTGGGTGCATCACCATGAGACGATGTGTCGCGTACCATCATAACCCACATTTGACCTTGACCTTTGACCTCCAGGTCAAATTACTGATTTTTTGGTAAGTAAGCTTGTTCGGGCAAGAACTTATTTACCTTTTCACATTGGCTTATGATATTTGATATGCGCGTGTATTACCATAAGACGATGTGCCGCACATATGACCTTCATGACCCACATATGACTTTGACCTTTGACCTCTAGGTCAACTTTCTGATTTCTGGCAAGTAAGCTTGTCCGGGACAGAACTTTTTTACCTTTTCACCTCGGTTTATGATATTAGGCATGTAGGTGTATCACCATAAGACGATGTGTCACGTACCATCATGATCCAGATATGACCTTGACCTTTGACCTCAAGGTCACATTATTGACTTTTTAAAATATTTTGACCTGGGCATATGATTTTTGGCATGTGAGTGTATAACCAAAAGACGATGTGTCACGTACCATTATTAACTACATATGACCTTGACCTTTGACATCAAGGTCAAATTATTGAATTGTTCAGCTAGGTTTATGATATTTGGCATATCAGTGCAACAGCCACGCTGATGTGTCACGTTCTATCTTGAACTTCTATGATCTTGACATTTGACCTTTAGTTTGATCGTTGTTAGTCGTATGTTGGAAGCATGGAACTAATGGAAGGGGAGACGTTTATTTTAGTTCACTAAAACAGCTTCCTCTAGTTTATTTTTTTTGTTTATATTCCCAGGAGGCTAACAAAAGAGCTGTGATGTGTGTTACACTTTCCCCACCGTCCAATATTTTTCTACAGTTGGAACATTATCCTTTGAATTGGAATCCTGGATACTGATTCTCTCTTACTAGTAATTATGTACTGTCCTATAGCACGGGAGCGCGTCCTCGGTTCGAATCCCACCTGCGGCAACCGCGTTGTGTCCTTGGGCAAGACACTTCATCTCCATTGCCCGCGTGGGGGCACGATGACGCCGTGTACTAAGGCGTACTGCACGTCGATGGTGCGCATGTCTTCAACCAATCTAACCCTGCCTGTGCTGCAGTGCGGAGTTACGATGTTAGGGAGCTGGCAGCTGCTCGTTGTTGCTCGGTGGTTCTCTTCGGGTACTCCGGCTTCCTCCACCCGTAAAACTGTCACGGTCATGATTAGCCATTGTGCATAAATATGTGACCTTAAACATCAATAAATATATAAATATATGTCCTATAGCACAGTAGTTATACTTGAACTTAAATCACACACGGTAGGATAATCGGACCAGGTAACCAATGACTGGGATACGACCAGAGAAGCGGGACCCTGGGGGCGGGGGGGGGGGGGCCTTGTTCCTTTCTCAACTTTTGCAGAAATTGCGAGAGAGAGAGAGAGAGAGAGAGAGAGAGAGAGAGAGATTTTAGACCTTACTGACTCCTCACTTATTTTAAGGGCATGGCAAGAGATTCGCACGCTCACTTTGTCTCTACTTTGGCTTTTTGTAGTCGTCGAGACAAATCAACATTTATGGCTCCATATTTAACAAATTTATCTTAAAGGAGAGGTGTGTGGTTCCCAAATATTTCTTTTTCGTGTTAGGTAAAGGGTTAACCCTTTGAACCCTGGTGGTATTTTCCATGTCGGTCCAAAGGCAGCAACTGAAAGAGTCCATATTCATTATTGGGGATAGACCATTTAACTGGTTGAGGGCTAGATTATTTTTGGTGGTCTGAATTTGTTATTTAAAATTTGTTTTATTACAAATTATTGGAGCGTGCCAACAGGCACTCTCCAATAATTTGCAATGAAATAAATGTATATAAACAAAATATTACTTGCGTTAGATTGAATATGAGCAAGGAAAATGTTGGCTTTTGCTCTGGTTCCCTCCCTTTCCTGAATGCCCTGGTAGTCACTTCTAGCTCTCGACCAGTTAATAAGGCTACACGATGAAAATGTTGATTAGTCAACACACTCATTCCTTTAACAGCCATCCTACTAAATGTTCCTGGACCTGATAAGCAGTACTTCTGTTTTAAAGGGTTAAATCGCGAAAAAAGAAATCTCTAGATAACCGTTATGGTTTCCATGCAGAAATTTGACAACTCACTTTGTCATACGATGAAGGATGGGTCTCAGCTGACTAAAGTAACAAAGAAGATGAAATTATTGCAATTGCGTGCTAAGTCACGTGATGAAAAAAAAGGAAATAGTGAATGTTCGTCGTGTATCATTGATTGATAGGATGTTCTGCACATACCACTGAACTGTGTGTAGTGTACGACAGATGGGATTTTATTTGGGTAAGTTAATTATAATCTTTAACCCTTTGTATTCTAATCTCTGTTCTTGTATTTTTATGCTTACTTTGAATACAACACTGTTTAATTCAACATTAATCCGTAATGCCATTTAGGTTATACCTGACAATTTTTTATAACGTGGAAACGCAATTTCACATTCGTTCGTTCGTTCTTCCGTCCGTCCGTCCGTCCGTCCGTTCGTTCTTTAGTTATATATTTATTGGTGTTTAAGGTTACATATTTCTGCACAATGGCTAATCTTGACCACGACAGTTTTACGGGTGGAGGAAGCCGGTGTACCCGGAGAGAACCACCGAGCAACTGTCAGCTCCCCAGCATACTAACTCCACACAAGCAGGGTTAGCATTGGTTGAAGACAGGTGCACCATCGACGTGCAATACGCCTGAGTACACAGCGTCACCGTGCCCCACGTGGGCAATGGGGGTGAAGTGTCTTGCCCAAGGACACAATGCGGTTGCCGCAGGTGGGATTCGAACCGAGGACCTCTCGGCTTGCAGCCTGCACCTCTACCAACTGAGCCACCCCCCCCCCCCCCCTTTAGTTACTTTATTGGTTAGTTGGTTCATTCTCCAGTAAACCAAAACAAAAACAATTCAACATTCATGAACAGTAAGCCTTATAATTTACAGATCTGGTGTTGGGAATAGAATAATTCAGCACTCTACCAATTAATCATTGAGTTTTTTCTCCACCTTATATAGAACATACTGATAATATAAAATAATAAGATATTTCATTTTTCTAACGGTTTTTGCTATCTGACTCTGGGTTTCGACATCAGCTTCCGATATAGGCTACTTTATCCCCAGATCGTATTTATTAATAACACAATTGACGATGTCCATATTGAAAGCCAGTGACGTAGCCAGCCCAAAGCAAGTGGGGGACAAACACGCAGAGTCTTTCTTAGCTGCATTTTAATAGGGGGGTGGGGGTGAGAGTGGTGTGTGTGGGAAAAGCTTCCCAAGCCTTCACATCTCAGAATTTTGCGTCCTTAAAGTTTGAGCTAGATAACCAAGGTAACAATAATCAGGGTTTCCAGGAGAAGGAAATAAATGTGTCCGATATGGGCGGCCAAGGGTCGTCAATGGGGGGTTTTGAACCCTGGAATTCAAAATTTTTCAACTACGGGCCGACCCGGGGTCGGCCTGTGGTAGTAAAATTTTGAATTCCAGGGTTCAAAAACCCCCATCTCTTTGCATCTGAGCGGATATTTTGAGGTTTTCATGTATTGACGACAGCCACTGTCTACCTTTTCACCGACAGAGATATTAGGACAAGCAATCTACAAAACTAGAACGTAACCCCCATGGACCTTACCCCCCTACGATTTTTATGCCATTTTTGACATATTTCGAGGACCAACTTTGAAGGAAAGTGGGGGACGCGTCCCGCAATCCCCCCCCCCCCCCCCCCCCCGTGGCCACGCCACTGTTGAAAGCATCCATGAAAAAGAGATATATATGTATAACATAGTGCATGCAAGTAACTATATCTGTGTTTAAACTTCTTATTGTTGGTCTGACACAAGCTGAAGCTGAAAAGTTGACGGGGAGATGACAGGAAGACAGCCAGTCTGGCTATTCTATCTCCCTACGGTGTACGCTATTTTTGGTATTTCTTTACAAAAGTAATTGCTATCTAGGTGGCGTTGCGGTAACCGGTTCTCGTCAGATCACCGAAGTTAAGCAACGTCGTACCCAGTTAATCCTTGGATGGGTGACCGTCTGAGTGATCGATTCGGACTCCCGCGTTTTGTCCTTGGACAAGGCACTTAACCCCGATGATCCACATGGGGGCACGAATGACGCTATGTACTAAGGCGTACTGCACGTCGATGGTACGCATGTCTTCAACCAATCTAACCCTACCTGTGCTGCAGTGCGGAGTTACGATTTTGGGGAGCTGGCAGCTGCTCGTCGTTGCTCGGCGGTTCTCCCCGGGTACTCCGGCTTCCTCCACCCGTAAAACTGTCACCGACACGATATGACCTTGGCTGTTAATGTGTCGTTAAACCCTAATAAATAAAGAAATCGTTATCTACTGTTTTTATCACCATTGTGTGTTTACTGTCTTTTCTTCTGTAGTATGTATACCTGAAAATAAGCAGTCTGTCATTTGCAGAATGGTTCACAGAGGGTAAATTTAGTGATGCTACCCTGCTGTGCAGGGTAGCATCACCAAATTCACCCTCTGGGGACCTCATTTTTCAGATGATAGTCTGCTCATTTTCTGGCTTGTCGATATTTTATAGATGTTGGGCAGATTTTTATAAATAATTGTTTTCCTAATTATCCTTAATCAACCCTTAATCAGAAACACAATGTAGTTGGTCTAAGGGGAATTGGTCTAGTGGGAAGACACCGGTTGGTTGGTTCGTTGGTTGGTTGGTGGTTGGTGCAAAACATTTCATCCCGACTGTGCAAGTTGGATCATGGTGATCATTGTGTTGTGACAAACAGCACGTTGATATGGAACAATTGCTTTCAACCATTGCCTACCATATTTGTGTCGGATTTGTGACTTGAAGAGTCACTACATTTTTTCACAACTGCTTCGTGGTTCTCTCAAGATTTCTTTCAAATTTATTTGTGGATAAATAAAATGTACACAAAGCCGTGGCGTAACATCTTATATAATTTATTTATTTATTGCGGTTTAACGACACTTTCGACAGCCAGGGTAACCTCGTGTCGGACAGTTTTACGAGTGGAGGAAGCCGGAGTTCCTGGATAGAACCGCCGAGCAACGGCGAGCAACTGTCACTGATAAGCTCGGTGTACAACCCAACAACATATGTTTCTATTTGGTGCGCTTCACTCATCCGTAAAACTGATGTCTGAAACAGACAAATGTGAAAGCAGCTTTTGTGTGTCACGACCAGATCGCGATTTCATCGAGAAAGGGAGGTCGTTTTGCAATCACGGTGCTATATACAGTACGTGGAGACTGGATTGTAACTAAATCACCTGTGGAGTGGAGGTGTCACCTAGAGTTTCAAATTCTGTACATATGGACAAAGAACATAAGCAATGTTTCAGCCAATGGACCTCCGGGTTTAACCCGGAGGTCCATTGGCTGGAACTTTGCCTTTGTTTGTTATGCTTTGCAGCAAATTTGCAATTATTGTATGTGTGGAATCTCCACTTTGCGGGTGATTTAGTGATAATACACTCTCCACGTACTGTATATTTCACTTATTATTGGAGTCTGCGTCATCGCCCTGATGCATATTCCCAGTTCGCACAACATTAACGTAACTACTTTTTTGGTACATCGGCCTTTTTATCTGATTGGAAACATCCAGAAAATTACCACGTGAACTCTAATATTGAATTACAGAAAATGAATATTGTATCTTGACTTCTGGAATAAGAAAGCAATTTATTTAGTTTGATTGAAGTGGTTGTGTAAAATCAATATTTAATATCTATTGGGATCTTGGTAAGTAAACGGACCTGTCTTATTTCCAGGGTTTCACTAACTGGACACAGTGGAGCCCACTTAATTGGATATCTCTTAATTGTATATCCCTGTTAATTGAATATAATTTTCAAACACAAAACCATTTACCATACCTTCAGCACAAATTTGATCTGTTAATTGCATATGGGTTGTAGAGTAAACTCCTGTTAATTGTATATAAATTTTTATAATATGTCGAAAAAATTACTGTGACACGCACCAAATTCCCCTTATTTATCAATCTTTTTGGCCTCACTACATCCAATACAGGCATTTATTCTATTATATCTTGTTTGGCAGAGCTCTATGAGCTCTATCAAACAAGATATAATAGAATAAATGATCAGTTTATCTCCAGAACACAGGAAACTGACCAAATCCCTGTTAATTGTATACTTCTGTTAATTGAATAATTTTCACTGGCAAAATGAATATTCAATTAAGAGGATTCTACTGTACTGTGTGTTTATTTTAGGGCTGCGACGATATACCACCGTTACGATAATTCAGTACGCGCGATATGATATGTATCATGATGCATATGAGTATTTATTTATTATTTATTTATTAAGGTTTAACGACACTTTAACAGCCAAGGTCATATCGTGTCGGTGACAGTTTGACGGGTGGTTGAAGCCCGAGTACCGGGAGAGAACCACCAAGCAACGACGAGCAGCTGCCATGGCAACTCCGCACTGCAGCACAGCCAGGGTTAGATTGGTTGAAGACATGCGCACCGTCGACGTGCAGTACGCCTTAGTACACGGCGTCATCGTGCCCCCATGTGGACAATCGCAGTGAAGTGCCTTGCCCAAGGACACAACGCGGGAGTCCGAATCGATCGGATCGATCCAAGGACTAACCGGGCTCGACATTTCTTAACTTCGGTGATCTGACGAGAACCGGTTACCGCAACGCCAACGCCAACGCCAACGCCACCGCCCCCTCCCCCCCCCCCCCCGATACATATGATATATCTCTCTCTTTGCAAGCAACTACAGATGTCACTCGTCGTGTCAGCTACTTTGGAGATTGCGTGTATTCATTTCCAGTAGCTCACTTGTATTACAATTTTGGGTGCACTCTTTAAACAATAGGTAACTTCTCAATGTAATAACCAATGGCATTAAGTAATTAATGTTTGTATTTTTTAAATTTTATGCCCAACTTTCCAGTGTTTTTCTCCTCTCAGAAAATATGTTCTAAACATTTAACCCCGTATATCTTGTTTAACAGAGCTTAGTGGGCACTGTCAAACAAGATATAATGGATTAATCAAATACATTTTTAGTAAAATAAAGGGAATTCAACAAATTTTTGTGAACATAATAATGCCTTTAATGGTCTATTTATTACTGTCATTGTTGGAATGCAAAAACAGAGTTTATCTGTACCAGTTTGCAAAATTCCGAAGAAGTTGTTTTGCCCGATATTATTTATACTCAGTGTATTGCGATACATTGTGAAAAACGATACTTAAAGAATCGCGAGCAATGTATCACGATTCAAGCGTGTCACGATTAATCGTTGCAGCCCTAGTTTATCAATATGTATTTTTTATGCAGGGGTATCCCAAAAGTTTGTTGAGGAGGAGAACTTAGTGACGATGGAGGATCACTGAGCCAAAAAAAAGTTACAGTCGTATATCGGTAAATGTACCATGACTCGCTGTTGTCTCTCGTTTAGATGAATATTCCACTGTGTGGTCATTGTCCTGTCCGTTTCTTCTACTTCAACCAGCCTTCGGGTTGAAAGATAGTTTAAGTAGAAGAAACGGACCGAAGCGACCGGAAGTTGGTTTCTTTGGCTAAATATTGTTTGGATTTGCAGCTAGTGTTACGGGAATGCCTGTTTATTGACACGTTTCCATACGCCCCTTTTAACACTTTGTCTAACTGCGAAACATATCTGTGGAAACAAAAAGTGGAGGAGTGCGTGCCCTCTGTACCCTCCTCAGCACCGCCGCCTCTGTATGTGATTCTGTTAGAAATTGAACAGCGATAAGCTCGGCGTAACATAGGGTGCGTAATAACGGGGATCAAGCAACTAGTTTCCGAGTATGAAACGCCTAATCACTTTGATACTTTTTATATCCCATGCAGGAGGGGGGGGGGGGGGGGCAGTAAAGAAATCAGGAAGGTATGCCGGGTGGGTGGGTATCAGAGAAGTCCGGATGCAATTTTTTACACCCTCTTGTAATTTGTTGTTTTCATACTAAAGTTCACCTTTAAAGACAAAATTAGGCATTTTATGTTGATTAAAACATATTTGGGCAATACAGACCCTCAATAGCCAGTAGCTAACTATTTTATCACCTCTTATTGTTGATAACTCCTTTTTGATGAGGGGAAGTAATCGGACCATGTTCTCACGTGGTCTCTTATAGAATTAATTTGACCAATTCTATAAAGCAAAAAATATCTGTATAGTTTGGGAGAGGTAATACTATATTTGGAAGTGAATTATAAATAATGTAATAATAATACAATGTTAACGTCTGGTATCCATCACAGTGCTCTCTGACTTACATTATTACCCCGTATCATAAAAACCTTGGATATCTCAAAAGTTTCATAGAAAAATAGCCATTGTGTAAATTTGGCCTTTCCTTCCCAAATGTTATTCTTTTTTGATTACGATACATATATTACAATGCTACTCATCATTTAGGAGCATTTAGAACTTTTATTTCTCATGAAGACAAGTTTTAGAGTTCTGAGGGGGTGAGTGTTCAAAATTGAGAATAAAAAAATGGAGGGGGGAGGGGGCAGACAAGGGGTGGTGGGACCCGAAAATTGTCCGGCGCAATTTTTTTGTTTTTGGCATACATTCCTGAATTCTTTTCACTGACCATCGCCCTCCCCCCCCCCCCCACCCCCTTCCCGTCCCGAGGCTATAAAAAAGTATCAAATTAGTGTCTATGGGCCGTTTCACAGACGCAACAACAAGCAACAAACGAGACCATTTATGTTTTAAAAAGCTTACCCCGATGCATCGTACTTTCTGTAGCTTGGAACAGAAAGTATGATGTATCCGTGTAAGTGAGGTCGCCCCATTTTATCAAACCACAAATCGGAAATAGTTCACAGGCCCGTCGGAACCGGAGGGGGGCTGGGGGGGCTGCAGCCCCCCCCCCCCCCCCCCCCAATAATTTGCTCATATTTCGTCGTTAGTTTATCCATGATGGGAGCAACCGATATAATCTGAATAAAAATGGACATTACATTATTGAACTCAGATTAGAACAGTGGCGTAGGAACCGGTTGGGGGGTGGGGGTGGGGGGGGGGGTAAGGGAGATATTTCCCCCACCCCCACAAATTTGTCAAAAGTAGGCTTTACTGGGCTGGGTTGGTGGTTTCTCCACACGGGATGCCCACTGGTTACCATATTCCGACATTACTGTTAATGATTACTGGACTGAGTGGGTTCCATGTGTGCTTTCTTCCACCAATAAAACTGACAGTCGTGTTTTCGCCTAATTGTGGAAAGCGATGTTAAACCCCAACCAACCACAGGGTAATTCATTGCATGTTCACCGTTCCTGTCATTCTGCTCGGAAATCACGCTGAATTGATCAGAGAGCTGACTTATTTCCTTATTGACGATGTATTTGCTCAGAATCACTCAGAATACATATTTGTACATCTTAAATTAAAAAAATTTCCCGGGGGAGGCCCCCGGACACCCACCGACGAGACGGGGAGGTACCCACTCTCGTGCTCACCCCCACTCGCCTTTTCGCGGTTCGGATGACGCTTCGCGTCATAGGAATATACGATTTATTTGCTCAGAATCAACCAGAATGCATGTTTTTACATCTTCAATTCGAAAAGTTTCCCGGGGGAGGCCCCCGGACCCTCCACCAACGAGACGGAGGATATCTCCTCTCGTGTTCACCCCCACTCGCCGCTCGGATGACGCGTCGCGTCATGGGACTATAGGTCCTACCCCTCCCCCCCCCAACAAAATTAGCTTACTACGCCCCTGGATTAGAATTATGAACGTATCACTGAATGTATAACATGCACCTGCATATGTTGATGTGCAAACGTTTTGAGCAATTCCTTTGGCAGCTCAGAAGACCACGACAACCGTTGGCGTAATGATAAAACTAATGCATCCATCATAAGGCCTGACTGTTTTTTAGCATGACGGAATACGGACACGGCCTGCAGGTGAGCCCGGTGTGAGAACCGTCCCCAAATGTTATTGGGTTCCATTGTGATTTTTTAAACATTCAGCCCCCCCAATATAAATTTCGTTCCGACGGGCCTGGTTCATCAAATGAGAACTCCAACTTTGTGGGGAGATTCGTTTGGACCCTTTGCCACATCTCTCCTCGCTACACGCCTGTAAGGAGACAGCTTTAAAACCCTTTACCCAGCGAATCGCCCGCATCCGTCCGCGTAATATGCAAGTTCAGCAGTTGAAAAAATATTTTTGAAAAAAATTTCAACAAAACCATATCATGTGACCCCTCGTTGCAAAGGGATCACATGATATGGTTTTGTTGAAATTTTTTTAAAAATTTGAAAAAATGATATTTAAAATAATAAATTTTGATATCGTCTGCGTTGGGTAAAGGGTTAGGCCTATACATGACAAATGTCATACAAATGGAGTTGCACTTGAGGGACTATCTCGCAGTACAGTTAACGGCGATTAATTCACAGGCATTAGCTTGAAAAGCCCACAATAATCGTGGGGGTAGATATTCCCAACAGGGGCCCGGGGGGGGGGGGGGGGGCTGTAGCACCTTGCCTCCTGTGTGTTTGATGATTTTTCTTCCAAAGAAAAGCAAATTAATTTCTACGGAATTGTGCGGACGATTGGGAGGGTTGGGGTGGGGGGAGGTTAACAGATAGTGGTCCATTCAGACCAGGCTGGTTTGGCACGTTCTCCCTGAGGATTTATTTGATTAACCCTTTACCTAACACGAAAAGAAGACGACACTTGCAAATAAAATTCTTGAAGCACTGATGTTTTTGATATTTTTGCGTCAAAAACATAGCTTATGGCCCCTCATTGGAACGTGCTCGTTGAGCTCGTTCCAATGAGGGGTCATAAGCTATGTTCTTGTGACAAAAAAAAAATGAAAAAGTAATAAAAATTGAATGGTGAATTTTGTGAATAACGCGGCCGGTTTTTGGCCGTTACGTTGGGTAAAGGGTTAACAGGTGATGGAAAGTGTATTTCTCAATATCTGTGCGGCTCCAAGTAGGACCGTTTTCTGAAGCTGTTTGATATTAATTTGGCCGTGTATTTTGTCTATTTGCTTCCGGAGACCCTATGTTATAAGACCTAGCGTGCCAATAACAACTGGAACAACTGTTGGTTTTCGTCCCACAACTTCTGAATTTCGATCTCAAGCCTCAAGGTCTAGGTACTTTGAAAATGTCAACCTCCTTGAGTTTCTCTCAGATGGTATCGCCATATCTATCAAAAGACACGACTTATTATTATTATTTATTATTATTATTATTATTATTATTATTATTATTATTATTATTATTATTATTATATTATTATTATTATTAAAGTGTCGTCAGCTGTTCGGGTTGGGTAAACAGGTAATTAACCACACAGTCACATTGCAATCCTTTTTTCAGTTTTACAAATATTTGGTCGCCATATCTCCCAGTGCCTGCAACATCGTGCACGAAAAAATGCACTTGAATGCCGTTGATGCACCAGTCCCTTTTGAGAAGTGTACCAAAGTACATCGTGTACGGTCATTGAATATCCTGCTATACTGATATACCAGGGTATTCAGTGTCAATACCCTGATGTGCCGTACTACTTTTCCATACCCCCCCCCCCCCCACATAATCCTCCATTTGCTAGGGAGGGGGGGGGGGTGCTCTAGATGGACCCCCTCGACAATTTAGGTTGGACGTTTACGCTCTGCCTAAACACATTCCTTATTTATACATCTAACTAGCAGGACGGGATAGACCAGCGGTCCGTCGTTTCACCCAATTACACCCAACTACCACACAATTCACATCCAGTTATTACCCAGCTAACAACCAATTACTACCTTATCGCGCAATAAATACCAAATGAAAATATTGTGAATAGTTCAACTGGAGAAACAAGATGACCTAGAATATGGCCCTTCGTATCAAAATGTTAAACTCGTTAGCTTTCAAATTCCTGGTATACCGTGGTATCTTAGGACAATACCATGTTACTTGTTAAACTGGTTAGGTGTTAGAAGCCACTATCATGGCTCTATTGAAGAGTGTTGATTGCTACTTTAGTGGCATAACACTCTATGCATCGGTTGTTTTGACCAACAGTAAAAAATGTTTAAATAGAAAGTTTTGTTGTAGTGCCATAGTGGCTAATGCAAACTGCGGTAGTCAGGCCATAAGTTAAATATCGCCAAGGAATTCCCAGTTTATAGTGAAATTTACGGAATGACTCGGAGTTCAATAAATTAGGTCTGGTCCGAGTCTTTAGCGAGATCTAGGCCTTCTTTACTGGGCGTATTTCGTAAATTTCACTATAAACTGTGAACGAGTTGAAGATTTTCGTTACTGGTGTAAATATTTATTGTCCTCTTTCCCGAGATGAGAATGGGGATCGGGATAACCCGCCACCAGGACAACCCGCCACCAAGCGGTCGGGACAACCCGCCACTGAGACAACCCGCCACCAATTTACAGCACAGCGAAAGGGGATTATGAGGTGTGAAAGGATTATGTGTCGAGTGATTGAATCCATTGTCCTGGTGATAAAAAATAACAAGTAATCTCTTCAGTCTAATAAATGGTTTTATTGAACAAAAAACAAAGAACTTAGGAAAACTAATTACATGACAAAGATGGCTTTTGGATACGTGTATGAGCAGTAGTTTTATTTATTACACGTTTTACAAATTAAAAAGAATACGTTTTACAAATTGAAAAAGAACAAGTTACAAAATATACAAAATATAAAAGAAATAAATACAATGACAATACAGTGAATACAGTTATAATGAAACAAATATCTGAAAATATACAATCTACTTTTTCTTTTTTGAAATGTACAGTGCAGAACATTTCTTCAAGAAAGCTCCTGTCGTCAATTCTGGTGGGTCGGCCATGTACTTTCTCCAATACTCTTCAATTTTCTTAGACTGTGTTGTGTACGCTTGTCGTGTTTCCGTCTCTAAGTCTGCAGCGTTGACTCTTACTTCCACTTCTTTCGCTTCAGCGTGGAGCAGTGGTACCAGCCGGTAAAACGTTAAATTCGCTCCACACATATTTATTCTTCTATGCCAAGCTGAAAAGAGAAAAAAATATACTTATTAATAAAAATTGAAATTTTCATAAATTGAAAAGGAAAAAAAAAATTTCTAAACTAATTTTACAAAAAAGTTTTGATGGATAACTTACCTTCAATATCATTATTCGTTCTGATGGTATGGTTGTAAATACTCCAGTCTCTTGGGGGGAATACGCTTGATTGTATCCACTGACTCTTCACGTAGTCCATCAATTCCCGCAACTTTGTTTCCGGTTCTGTTCTGTCATAAAGGTTGGAGAAGGATTCTGTTATATGTGTTGACGGCAAGAAAGGCAGTGCCAAAACCTGTCTTATGAAATTATGAACTTCCCCATGTTCGTGATATGTTGGCTGGAGCCCAACGCTGCCCACATGCTTCCACACAGCTTGTGTCCAGTGGAAACAACATCCACGGATATCTGTTCCTGGAAAGACATCTCTGATTGCTTGCCATGTTGCTGAAAAAAAAGAAAACAATTAATTTTATAACTGCAGAGAGAGAGAGAGAGAGAGAGAGAGAGAGAGAGAGAGGGGGAGAGATAGTGTGAGAGAGAGAGAGAGAGAGGGAGGGAAATATTTACCTTGTTCAAAGTCCAAGACGAAATGTGTGACAGACTGGTCGTCTAGTTTATCCTTCACCGCATTTAGTACGTCAACATAGTCTTGTTTGGTGCGACGGGACATAATTGCAAATACCAATGGAAACTGTTTCTTCTTGCCGTCTTTTTGTACGAATGCATTAATGGACATCAGCTGACTGCTCCGTGATTTGAATGGCTTACCCAAAATCTGTTAAATAGAAATGAAAAAAAGTGATTAGAATTAATGTTGATTATTTAATACTCTCTCTCTCTCTCTCTCTCTCTCTCTCTCTCTCTCTCTCTCTCTCACCCCAACTCCCCCCCTCCCCTCTCTCTCTCTTTCTCTTTTGTACTAGTAACCGACATTTACCTTGAATGTTCCGTCAATGAACCATCTTTTTGCATGACTGAGCAATCTTAGCTGGAATGGCGATGAAAATACAATGTGTCTGTATACAGCCATGTTGATGTCTGCAACGAGGAACTCGTCGACACGCAGGAACTCCCTGTTCATCACAAAGTGTATATCCTCGGGTTCTGCTGGTCTGGTTTTTGATCGGTGGCGGTTTACGTATCTCTTTGTAGTGTCTTGCCTCGGTTTTTGGAATACATTGTCGTCGTTTATATTTTCTTGCATTGATGCTGAGACTATATTTGATGCAGGTCTAAATGGATCCTCGTTGGCCTTCCCTTTTGCTGACTCATAAATTCGACGTTTCAGCATAAAACCTGGATCACCAGAATGATTGTGGTCTTGTCGACGGGCAAAGTTGTCACCATTCTGCGTTACCGTTACGCTGCATGATCCATAAACACTTCGCGTACTGCAGCGCCAACTGACACCATTCTTAAGATCTTTCTGAAATTATAAATTATAATTAATGAATTTATTTATTTATTTATTTATTTACTCATTTATTTATTTATTCATTTATTTATTTATTTATTTATTTACTCATTTATTTATTTACTCATTTATTTATTTATTTAAGCTCTGTTTACTATACATTAAAATAAATTAAAATAATGTAAAAATAAATTAAAATAATGTAAAATTTTAAGCTAACCTTTTTGACGTAGGAAAAGCCGTCACTACTAACATACACACATACATACACACAAACATACATACACAAACACACACACACACACACACACACACACCATAATGCGGGAAAATAAGCGAAATAAATATTTATGTACATACTTTGTTCAATTCCCGTATTACAAATACGATGTTGCCACCGACCACATCCGTCACAATCAAGAGCCTGTTGCCGAGGCCTAACATTCCTCTCGCATTCTATGCATGGATATTCTATGTCTCTGGAACGTTGACGAAGTTCCATGTTGATGGTGAATGATGCTTGCAGTAATGCATGGCCCCTATTTATCCCTCCAAACAACTTTGGTGTGCCGCTAAATAAACTTAAAAACATGGCTTCTAATCAAAGAACATGATTTGTTATCACTTAAAAAAAACAATCATCTCTTTAGGCACAGTGCCGCATCATAGTAAAAAACAACATGATTAATTATCTGATTAATTGTCAGTTAAAAAAATACAACCTGATTATATATCACTTACAAAAACAACTCCATATACTATACTGAATCTTTATTTATCAAAGAATGCCGATATACAAACAAGTTTCATGAAGCCATCAGTTTATACAATAAGAATAACAAACAATTTAAAAAGTATTCAAAGGTTACAAAACAAACAAATTTAGTCGAATTTTAAGTTAAAAGAATGAAATAATCTATAAAACCACGCCTCCATACCGCCCACTAAACCTGGGCTAACCCGCCACCAAAACCTGGGCTAACCCGCCACCAAAATCGAGCGGTGGCGGGTTGTCCTGGTGGCGGGTTATCCCTGACCCTGAGAATGAGTCTTGAGTTAAAAGTCAAACTTGCAAGATGAATTTACAAGACTTGACATACGCGTTGTGTTAAATGAATTAATTAACAATTAGTCAATGTTGTAAGTCGTGCTCATATGTTATTTGTTAAGGTTATAATTAAAAAAAAATGGATTTAATATAAAACCCGTTCTTTAAGTTGTTTTTGTTTCTCAAATACACTGATAGTGATACGATTTTCCTAAACTAAATGTAATGGATCTTGTCCCATTAACACTGATGGGGGTGGGGTGGGGTTTGCAAATTCTAGGAACAGGCAAAATCGGTACATGTGTCATTGACACATGTACCGATCTTGGTTGTTCCTAGAATTTGCCAACCCCACCCCACCCCATCTCCCTCACCTCCTCCGCTAAGTAAAACAAACAATAATTTGTAATTGGGTGTAATTAGGTGGTGATTGGGTGTAACTGGGTGAAACGACGGACCCATCTAGACGAGTCGGGTGCGTACCCAAGTATCATTTCTAGGAGGGAGTTACATTGATATCTTTTTAGGGAGGGGCAAGACGTATTCATATCACGAAGATCGAAGTCTTGAGTTGGGGAAAGGTATCAGTGTGGTGCCACTCTCGCTTTGGTGAGCCTTGGGCGGACGTATATTTTTCAAACACTTTCTCATGTGCAGGCCGGGAAGTTAAACTTGATCGCTTTGTCTATGAAAATTGAAATGAAGCATTGCAAGGTGCAACCGTGGCCCCGAAAATTGTGGAGATATTCTTCCGATTTTAGTATAAGAAATAATGCGTATTATTCAGTTTTCTTCCTTGGTGTCAAGACAGTAAAGAAGGAAATTGAAAAGTGGGTCACGGACTGCACGCTCACTGCGCAACGTATTTGCAGTATGCACTCACTGCAGAAGGACTAACACGTGCACTTTGTTTTTTTTCAGATCGTCGTCTATAATTAGCAGTGAATGACCAATGGAAAAGCGATGGGTTCTAAAAATAGAGGGCGCTTTACGATGGCGGAAAAGCAGAATTTTGGTTACGAACACACACTTGTAAGTGTTTAAATGACGTCCGTTCTATATGTGTAAAATCCGAAAATATCAGAATAACAACATCCCACATTCTGCTTTCCATACAGCTTGCGTACAACACTGTATTCAAAGTTCTAACTTCAAGAAATCAAATTTACTCAAACTATCACCTACATTCGTGATATAGTTCTGTCAACTTCTGAAACTACGGACGCTTTTGAAGTTTTATCTTGATGGTTTACCCCAGGTCACCTGTCATGTCCCGCTCGTTTTATCTCCCCTAGCATAATTTTGAGAAATATGTAAATGAAAAATGAACTGCAGCATTTTTTTGTTCCGATTAGTTTTAGTTTAGACGGACGTTGAATCATGAAATTCATATAATTCAGTTCAAACTTCAATCACAGCATTAAAACTTAAAAAGTACACGTATGGACCATGGTATTATTACTATTACTTATACAATAACATTATTTTTTAGGGCATTATGGTTCATTAACGGCCCTACAAAAATGATTAACAGCCCAAGGGTCTATTAGTGGCCTGAGACGAAGTCGAGGGCCACTAATTGGCCCAAGGGCTGTTAATCATTTTCGTAGGGCCGTTAATGAACCATAACGCCCGGAAAAAATAATGTTATTTGTATTATTATCACAAAAGTCACAAGTTTTTTTTCTTTTTTCCAACCAGTCTTGAAACTTTTTTACTTCATACTTTGTAGCCAGTGCTGTGTTGTGAGGCACTGAACTTTTCTCCATGTTTTGCAAATCGTCTTCTCCTAACTCACTCGATTGTGACATTTTGAAAAAAATGAACGCTGAAATTTATTGAAAATTGACGCGTGTCGTCTGTTTATCAACACGGTATTTTTAGCTAAGTATTGTCTAGTCCAATAATATTAGCCTTCGCCTGTGCTCCGAATTTATTATTTTTTGATTTTTAATATGTCGCACCGTCGAAGTCTAATCTGATCTTTCGTTTTTCCAGCAGCAAAGTACGAAATTAGGCGACATAACACTAATATGATGAATACTCATTCTCCATACATGTTCCCACATTCAACAAGAATAATATACCTTCACATTCACATTAGATGTATAAATTTCCTATACTTACTGTTGAATTACGTATTAAATACCAATAATTAAATAAAAACTTTTTTTCAAGCGGTAATGTTACAGCGGTTGGAAAATTGTTAAAAATCGTATCCAATTTCCGGGAACGGACCTCAGTACAAAATGTATTGCAACGACTGCCGCGTCGTTTGACTTGGTGTGCACTACATTATCGGTATTACGTTTTTCACTCCGCGTTTTCCTATCAACCCATCTTCCTGTTCAACAGTTTGTTTCGAGTTGAAAAAATTGCAGTGCAAATGATGCCTAAATAATTCAAAATATCGATTTATTTGCAAGAAAATGACCACCAGAATGAAGAAAAATGTGTTTTACACAACTGTCAATCGGAAGTAGGAACCAGGTGGGGAAATTTGATCTTTAATCGAGGTCCAACCGTTCAGCGAGAGTCTCTCGCTGAACTTTGCTGCTGGAAAAACGAAAGATCAGATTAGACTTCGACGGTGCGACATTTTAAAAATCAAAAAATAATAAATTCGGAGCACAGGCGAAGGCTAATATTATTGGACTAAGTATTGTCATGTGATTAATCACTAATCAGTTGACGTCCAACGCAAACAAGTACCAAAAGTCATTTGTTGTACACGAGATTAGGAAATTTTAAACTCCGCGATTTTTCATGTCAAAACTATCAACTTTTCCATACCAAACCTTATAAAATCATCAATCGGAATTTTTTCTGGAAGTATTACAAATATTTTCACAGTATTTAAGGCCCTGGTTCACCTGTGAATAATCTGTTTAAAACTTGAAAATTTTACTTACCTCGGCGTGTCGTGCGTTTGCGGTTTTCACCTGGCCGCTTCCCACGCTGATAAATTGAATGCCTAGCACTTATGATTGCTCATTATTATCATTTTTCAATGTAGTAGATGTGTGAAATTCCCACACAATCATTGACAGCAACTAACTCATGCCTTAAATGCGAATGTATATCTTAATTCTTTCACGCCAAAGATCACAAAATTCCGTCATCACATCTCTCTTCTCCAAATATTCAAACTCAAAGCAGTGTTACCTCCCCTACATCCGGGGATGTGCGGGCCCGCCGGGCCATATTGAAACAAATTTTTCGTTATTGCCCAGGAACCCGGATGTGAACGGAAACATTTTGTTTTGTGCAGCCCCCAAAAATGAAAATATTCACCAGGGAGTGCCCTGGAAAGTGATAATAATATAACAATAACATGTTCTTTTGAGGGCGTTTTGGTTCGTTAACGGCCCTAGAAAAATGATTAACAGCCCGAGGGCCACTTAAAGGCCCGAGACGAAGTCGAGGGCCATTAATGGTCCCAAGGTAAAAAGTTGAAAAATGAGCATTACATTTTGAAACGCCCTGTGCCTATCATCTGTAGACCATGCACTGATACAAGTTCACAATGCACGTTTTGAATCAGTTTTATTAAATTGAGACATGGAGTATATGTGCTCAGGGTATTTCTGATTAATAAGCTTTAAGGCCGAGTCTATTGCATAAAGTACATGTACTCTAAACTGCCTTAGCACTATTTACCGGAATAAACACAACTTTCACAAGAGAACAATATCATGATTATATCGTTAATCATTATTAGAGCTCGGAGTTTAACCGCAACCACGGGTCAGGATTGGTAGTGAGACTACCGAAGATCACACCCACACTCCAATAAACCCAATCGCAAATTCAGTTTTAAAATTCCAGCGCATTTTATGATACTGCTCGTAATATCGAATTATCAGAATGACCACATAATTCTCTTCATAATAAATGCAATCAATATCTATGAATCTGCTGGCCACTGTCAAATAATTTCTGTAAACGTTTGAATGGGATTAAAAAACAAAACTGTTGTTGCATCAGTGACATTTTATAGACAGTAAGCCAGGATTTGAGGCTTTCAGTATCAATACACAAAACTCAACACATTATTCATTACTATTCATAACCTGTTAACACCAAGGCTGTGAAACAAGCTGCATGGTAAATGTCATCAGCTTATCAAATGGGGTTTCCTTTGATGAACTATAACTTGCCACTTGCTTTTCATTTATAGTGTCCGATATATTTATTTTGTATACGTAATTTTGAAAGCTCGAACCCCAAAATTGGTTTCAAATTCACGGTTGAAGTCAGATGGAAATTTAGGGTAACTATGACCTAAATGAGCGACTTTTACTTACAGTACTGTGATCACAAAAGCGGTCTTTTAGTCGATCGGCTCTCGATCTGGCTTCGGTTCCATTGCGATTGAGAATCGCGATTCTGTTGACAAAATGCGACAGAATGGAGAAAGAATTGAGACAAAATTTTTAGTTAGAATTGAGAAAAAATCGCAACGGAAACACCAGTACATTGTGAGATGATTTGTTACATGTATTCCTCGACTCTGAAAACTTTGAGGTTTGGCATGGACGGATCGTAGATTCTAAGATTCGTTCGATGTATTCGTATTTCGCAATTAGAAAAACAACAAAATCCAGTCGAGTTACAAACGCGGCACGTCAATTTACCCAATAACACCCAATACACCCAATACTACCCAATAACACTTTTTATGCATATGGGCCCTCAAACAGCATGAATTTGAGGTTGGAATGATTCACAAACAAATCAGACCATATTTTATCTAGAACATTCTGTCCGGGAGATTAAGTGCATTAACTTGGGTCTTGGGGAATTTGTCTGGGTGCCAATTGGGTAGTATTGAGTGCTGTTAGTTGTTATTGGGTAGTATTGTGTGTTATTGGGTAGTATTGGGTGTTATTGGGTAAATCGACGTGTCCTTACAAACCTAAAGATATTTTCCGACTCGCCCCCCTTTTCAAATCGATAGAAGTAAAAATTTAAAAAAAAAAGTGTGTGGAGATCTAAATGAATGTGAACAAGTCAACACTATCACAAGAATAGACCTTGTCTGTGCAGGTAAATCCTCAGCGTATCAAACTGAGAACGAAAAGTATTAAGCCCACAGTCTTTACTCCACCCGTCTTTTATTTTATGGAAATATAGCCTCTATGGTACCTTGCGAAATTCCTGGTAGCTAAGAGAAGCAGAGTATTTCAAGGTCCATCAACGAATGTCATGAAGGATTCAGCAGGATAACAGGGCTTGCCTTGAGTCAGGGCTGATCAGCCCAGGCCCCGAGATCAGCCCAGAGGAGCACTTGCTGGGGGCTTTTTTTCAAGCACCGACATTTTCCACAAAAAAGCACTAACAATAATGGACAAAATGGAAAATCAGCCCCGAAAAAGCCCCGACCTCAATATGTGGGGGACTTTTTTTTAGGCCCCGACCATTTTACTCAAGGCGAGCCCTGGGATAAGTTCTCCCCCCCACCCCCCCAACAAAAGGTCTTCCAATATAGTTTGGTGTAGCCAAACAGGCCAACTTTGCCCCGAGTTTCTGTTAAAGTGAAAATGAAAACATATACATTTAGGCTTAATTTTTTTAGCTTAACTTGACAAAGTCAAGGTAAGCTATTGGCATCACGCGTGCGGAAGTCTGTAAGTCTGTGAGACTGTGAGTTTGTTCACATTTTCCTTTAGCACCCCGCAGTTCTTGTCTGATCGTCACAAAATTTCATATGCAGGTTTGGGGTCATATCTAGATGAGAACGTCCCCTTTTGGTCGCAATCGGTCAACCGGTACGGCTGCCCAAGCCCAAAACCCGAAAACCTTTAACACAGTCTACAGGTCGTATTTATGAAGGGATTTCATTGTAACTTGGTAGGATGCCTCTGTATAATGCCTAGATGAGAATGTCCCCTTTTCGGCATGGTCTGTGAACCGTGATGGCTGCCCAAGCCCAAAACACAAAAACTTTTAGCACAGTCTGCAGGTCATGTTTAATATGGAGGGATTTCATTGTAACTTGGTAGGATGACTCCTTATGATGTCTAGATGAGATTTCCCCATTTGGGCATGATCTGCCAACCGTGACGACTGCCCGAGCCAAAAACCCCAAAAAGTTTCTACAGGTCATATTTATTGAGGAATTTCA
Source organism: Pictodentalium vernedei (assembly GCA_031216915.1). Classification (NCBI taxonomy): domain Eukaryota; kingdom Metazoa; phylum Mollusca; class Scaphopoda; order Dentaliida; family Dentaliidae; genus Pictodentalium; species Pictodentalium vernedei. Next base: position 453,716,476 of record CM062290.1, read on the forward strand.
TTGTAACTTGGTGGGTTGACTTCATATAATGCCTAGATGATGACATCCCCTTTTGGTTGTGATTGGTCAACTGTGATGGCTACAGGTGCCCGAAGCCCGAAAACCTTGAGCACAGTCTACAGGTCATATTTATGAACGGATTTCATTGTAACTTCGTAGGATGACTCCAAATAATGTCTAGATGAGAACACCACCTTTTAGTCGTGATCATTCAGCCTTTATGGCTGCCCGAGCCCAAAGATTTTTAGCATAGGCTATAGGTCGTATTTATGGAAGGATTTCATTGTAACTTGTTAGGTTGACTCAATATAATGCCTAGATGATGACATCCCCTTTTGGTTGATGGCTGCAGGTGCCCGAAGCCCGAAAATCTTGAGCACAGTCTACAGGTCATATTTATGAAGGGATTTCATTTTAACTTCGTAGGATCACTCCAGATGATGCCCAGATGAGAATGTCCCCCTTTAGTTGCGATCATTCAGCCATGATGGCTGCCGGAGCCCAAAGCCCGAAAACCTTTAGCACAGTCTTCAGTTCATATTTATGAAGAGATTTCATTGTAACTTGGTAGGTTAACTTCATATGATGTCTAGATGAGAACAGCCCCTATTGGACACCATTAGGCAACTGTGACGGCTACAGGAGCCTGAAGCCCAAAAACCTTTAGCACAGTCTACAGGTGATATTTATGAAGGGATTTCATTGTAGCTTGGTAGGATGACTCCAAATAATGTCTAGATGACAACGTCCCCTTTTGGTCACGATCATTCACCCTTGATGGCTGCCCGAGCCCAAAACCCCAAAACCTTTAGCATAGTCTGTAGGTCATATTTATGGAAGGATTTCATTGTGACCTGTTAGTTTGACTCCATATAATGCCTAGATGATGACATCCCCTTTTGGTCGTGATTGGTCAACTGTGATGGCTTCAGGGGCCCGAAGCCCGAAAACCTTAGCACAGTGTACAGGTCATATTTATGAAGGGATTTCATTGTAACTTCGTAGGATTACTCCAGATGATGCCCAGATGAGAATGTCCCCTTTTGGTTGTGATCATTCAACCATGATGGCTGCCTGAGCCCAAAGCCCAAAAACTTTTATCACAGTCTACAGGTCATATTTATTTATGAAGGGATTTCATTGTGACTTGGTAGGTTGACTTCATATAATGTCTAGATGAGAACGTCCCCTTTGGGCGCAATTGGGGAACTGACGGCTACAGGGGCCCAAAGCCCGAAAACCTTTAGCACAGTCTACAGGCCATATTTATGAAGGGATTTCAATGTAACTTGATAGGATGACTCGTTTTGGAATAATTTCACTGTAACTTGGTAACTTTCGTTGATATACGTTAACTGTGAGGGCCACATACATTAACTGTGAGGTCATATTAACCCACCCCTCATCTCTTTAGTACAGTGTACAGCTCATAGTATTTTTATCAAAAACATAGCATACAGGGAACAGTAATGATCATATTCCCAATTATCACAGTTCTTGTCTTATTTCATAATCCTATCATAAACATTGAACATTATCCTTCTCATCAAACACAACACACAAGTTAAGCTACAGTGTCATTGACACTCACATTTAAAATTCCGAAAGTGATGGCCCGATCGCTAGGCAGATTAAATTACTTTTTAAAAATGATTTCCTGAAAAAACGTCTGCAGCCTCCGAACTGGAACGCGCTCGGTCAAACGAGAGCTCACGACCTGGGCTATAATTAAGTTGATGACAAAAAAAAATAGATTTTTTCAGTTGGACTTGGCTGAGCTTTTTACAGAGCTTGGCCTATATGTTTAACCTACCATTGAATGCAGCCAAGAGTTAACAAATCATTAAATGATTAAAACTACTTCCATTTTCAAAAGTGGGGGTTGGGCAAAAAAAATTGTATTGGAATTGACCCCCCCCCCCTCCTCCTCAGCCCCCCCCCCCCCATTCCACTGTTTGAGTGTTAGAAATATTACTGTCAATTGGTAAAATTATTATAAAAAATAAACAAAAAGGCAGCCATGTCCATCAGTGATAACCAAATTACTTCAAACAGAAGTTATTTACCCAACATCAGACCAATGGTCCTGGTCCAAATCCGAAGTCTTTTTCAGGCACGTAGCCTGGTGTCTACAATATCATGTATAGAAGACCGGCGGAGGGTGTGGGGGGGGGGGGATAACTACAGTTAAAACTAGAAGTCCTGTCACGATTAGTGCGCTTATACAGTTAAAACTAGAAGTCCTGTCATGAAATGCGCACAAATAGCACGTTGATATGCGCGTTAATGTGCGTGTTATGGCCCAAGTAAAGCTATCAAATTCTGTACATATGGCCTGTGCACAAGCAATGTTTCAGCCAATGGACCTCTGGGTAACCCGGAGGTCCATTGGCAGCAACATTGCATGTGTTTGCTATGAGTAACCAGGAGAACCTGCCGTGCTTTGGATGCCATTCGATATGGCAACTGCACGCAATTCCAATGCGCAATTAAGCCTAGATAAGCGCACTATTCATGACAGGACTTCTACTTTTAACTGTATAGGCTTAATTGCGTGTTGGAATTGCGCGCAATTTCCATATCGAATGGCACACACACACACATTAAGAAATCCTAGCTTCGCTTCTGGATAACAGCCTTGCTTTAAAAACACAAGACAGAGCAAATTTAGAATCAGGCTTTTTTCTTCAACTCAAGAAATAGTTCATTGAATTCGGACAGCTGATTATTTTGACACTCATTCCCAATTAATCGACTTTTGATAGAGAAGCACACCTCAGCATCCTAAAAGAGTTAGCACATATAACTATAATTAATAATTCTAGTAGTTTGTTCAGCAATTAAAATCATTGGCAATAAACTTTTTAATTGGACAATCACCGCAATAGGATTAGTGATCAGAAGTTTAAACAGCTACCGATTATTGTATAAACCTTATGTTATTCTTAGTAGCCAATCAATATGGATGGTTTAGCTCGAATTTTAGTTCAAAACAGAACCGCTGGACAATAATACTCTGGCAGCCAAAGACATTTGAGATGAAGAGAGAAAGGTGAACTTACACCAGAACCGCAAAAACATGTTTAATCAGAACCACAGAATACATGTACATATAGCTTGTTTATGATGGGTGGGGTGGTGTCATTTTTTTTGTTCAAGAACCATAGGCATATGAGGCCAGGACGACTACAGCCCTCTGTTGCTAGAGAATTGATGTGGTGGGGGGGGGGGGGGGGAGGGGGGGGCAAGGGCAATGCATCACTCAGGAGGGGAGATGTATGTACGTGGGGGGGGGGGGGGGGGGCTTAAATGGATTGAATTGGCCTGGATGAATATTTTGCGGATCAATATCCATAACCAAACTGACTACGAATTGACTTGATAATGAATTGGCACTTTCGCCATTAAAAACTGCCATGTAGCTGTTGTGTTGAACTTGCCATTCCTCCTTTATTTACTGTTTCATTACAAATTTAAAATCCGAGTTTACAAAATAAACAGAACGATGGACCCTATTATACTAGAATTTCCTCATTCAGTTTTTTTTTACCAGGAATCTAATGGTGAGGTTTAAAAAAAGTGCCGGGGTGGGGTGGGGGTGACGGTGTAGAGGGGCACCAACAGTTATGACCAAAATTTTTCTCACCAATATAGGTCTTCAAAGGGGTCTACTAGGGGTAATTTTAATACTCTCCTCAGCCTGAGCAAAGCCGTGTAACCCTGCTAGTATATTATATATGTGTTACTGTAATTGCATTTGTCCCTTGAATTCCCCCTTTGACTGATTCGATCCTCTATCTTCCTTCGAGTTGGGAATAGTGGAAGTAGAAAATAGATCGAACCTTAACCAGACTGTGGCATGCTCAGTGAAAAACAAGAGGCAAACGGGAAGTGGTAGGCTACACTTGCAAGTGTCCGAGTGGAATAATAACAGGCTGCATTTTTTTCTGCATACTGATCATAGCATGGTATGGTAAGTCAGGGGTATCTTGAATGTCTTCCCCCATCCCCCCACCCCTGCTTTTCTCCACAATCGCCCACACACACGCACACCATCATCCTCGCTTCCATTAAACTTGATGAAGATATCAGTAGGAAAGTACAAGATTAGAAGAAAGGATACCTTCAATGGGGATTGGAAATATTTATATACATATTTTGTTGTATTCAATGCAACTAGTTTATAAATATCATGAGAATGTATACAGTACATTTCAAATAAAACGACCACTCCCATTATCTAAATAAAATGAATGAATCTTATTTATGAAGTCACTTTTTCTTTTTTTAAATATGATGGCGCCCTTCAGTTCCTGAAATACAAATTAAAAAAAACGAATTTATGTTCTTCTGTAAAATGGACTGGAGAAAACGGTTCTATGTTTTTCACTGCTAACTTCTTTTGCCAGAATACTAATTTTGGACTCCACTAATTTCATGTGATGTATATTTCTTCTAAACCACAGCTTATGAGCCCTTGTTGAAATGCACCTGTTGAGTATGTACCAACGAGGGGTGATAAGAGATGTGAGAGAAAATGGGAAAAAACTTTGGTTTTGTAATGTGGAAAAATAATTGGTTCTGTAAATTGCATGCTATTGCTTTTGGTATAGGGTTAATTTTCAGCCACCCGTTTAATCGACAAAATGCATAATTATTAATTTGCTTTCTACGTCACATAGTCTTGTACTTGTTCGCTACAACGGGGCTATATTATAAATACACTGTTTCGGTCGCAGTTCCCATGGTACAGTTAAAACTAGAAGTCATGTCATGAAATGTGCGCTTATCTAGGCTTAATTGCGTGTAGGAATTGCGCGCAATTGCCATATCGAATGGCATCCAAAGCACGGCAGGTTCTCCTGGTTACTCATAGCAAACACAGGCAATGTTTCTGCCAATGGACCTCCGGGTTACCCGGAGGTCCATTGGCTGAAACATTGCTTGTGCACAGGCCGCATGTACACAATTTGATAGCCTTACTATGGTCATACCGCATAGATAAACGCGCATATCAACGTGCTGTATGTGTGCATTTCAGGACAGGACTTTTAGTTGTAACTGTACGCTAATCTGACATTCACCCATCCACACTAAAAATCCGAAAAATTGACGCTTCACATGCTTCTTAAAATACAAATGTGTTCATGTTATGTCAGTCATTTTGATAATTAAAGGGATAAAATTTCGGTTTTTTTTTTTTATTATTTAAGATCCCTGCAACCAACAAAACTCTGAATTTCTAATCGAGAGAATAGTTGGAAACGACTATATTGTATTCACCCCAAACAACAGATTGTGGTGAAATGCGTGAAACGGAAAGTACAAAATAAGTTGAGATTGGAGGGTGCTACCGACACAATGTCAGAGCGGAGGGACAACAAAAAGAGAGGGAGTGGTGAAAGACATAGTGGGTGGAGCAGGGGGGGGGGGGGGGGGGGGTGTCTGCCTCAAGTTCATGTTTATCACAATTTGCAAATTCAGATGAATACGGTTATGAATTTATGTTATGATTAATGTTGGGGTGAGGGCAATCGCGACATCAGGGAAGTGTTGAATTTGACCATTTTTTTAGAATACATAACAACTCGATACATTGGCTAGGTTTACATGTACATTTACATTGCAAACCGGTTGCATTTGTACACATGCAGTTCCCTCCGACAAAATCGCGGCTCTGTCGACGTTCGTGAAAGATCTCGGCGAAAATCCAATCGGCGGAATGGAGATTGTGTTTCGCTTTAGCCGCGCTTCTGTCGATGAGGTTTCTTTCTTGTCCGTCACCTCGATCGCGACCGCGTCGAGAACGTGTCGCGATTTGGTGTCCGCTTTTGTGATCACAGTACTGTACAGGTCGTATTTATGAATGGATTTTATTGTGACTTGGTAGGAGGACTTGTTTTGGAATAATTTCTATAATGTCTACATAGATGAGAACATCTTTTTTCGGTTGGTTTCAGTCATACATGATGGCCACAAGGGCACATTACCTAGATTCCTTTTGGAACAGTCTACAGCTTGCATTTATGAAGGGATTTCATTTTAAATTGGTAGGATGACTCGGTATAATGTCTAGTGAATGATAACGTCCTATTTTGGCTGTGATCCATCAACCATGATGACCACACAAGCACATGACCTAGATTTGTTTAGCACAGTCTACAGTTAAAATATATGAAGCGATTTCTTTGTAACTTGGATGGATTACTTGGTATGATGTCTAGATGAGACTGTCTTATTTTTGTCACAGCCGGTCAGCTGTTTTTTGCCACCTGGTCACGTGACCTATTTTCCATTAGCACTGTCTGCTGGTTGTTTTTAGGAAGGGATTTAATTATAACTTGATAGGATAACTTGGTATGATATCTAGCCGGAGAGAACCACCGAGCAACGGTGAGCAACTGTCAGCTCCCCAACATACAGTACAGTCGCCGTGGATTGGTCGTAATCCCCCATGTGGGCAATTATGTCCACGCATCTGTTTACCAGATGGTGAAAATCATCATAAGCAAAAGTTTAATTAATGAAGTACCAGGTTTTACCCGGTGCTTCATTAATTAAATTTTTGATGCTTATTCCTGTAATTAGTGTTTGGAATCTAATATTACTGCGTCCATGGGAATATTGCCCCCGCGTGGAAAGTGACCAGTCCACAGCGACTGTATTGTACTGACTCCACACAAGCAGGGTTAACATTGGTTGAAGACACGTGAACCTTTGATGTGCAGTACGCCTTCGTACACAACACCACCGTGCCCCCACGCGGGCAATGAAGACGAAGTGTCTTGCCCAAGGACACAACGTGGTTGCCGCAGGTGGGATTCAAACCGAGGACCTCTCTGCTTGCAGCCTGCACCGCTACCTACTGAGCCACTGCGCTCCCAAATTATTCAATTAACAGGAGTATTCAATTAACAGGGATAGTGTCACTTCAATACTAACATAATTAAAAGTATTAAAAGCTCTTAATTGGGTTTCAATTGCTAACTTATTAAAAATTGAGATGTTTTTATGAGACCCCTGTGAAAAGATTAGGATTATTGCTGAATAAACAATTTCATACATGCCTGAAATGTGACAGATAGGAATAAAAATAAATTTGTGTTGAAAATCTTTTTGTAACAAATTGAACTGGACTGTTATAAAAATTATAAAAACAAATTAGTGTTGAAAATCTTCAATGAAGATTTTCAACACTAATTCATTTTTATAATTTTTATAACAGTCCATTTCAATTAAACTTCATAAATAAAAAAGAACAACTACAAAGTAATTACAAAAATCTATTCTTCTCCATTTCTGAATTTTGTGGTTGGTTATTCATTGACGTGAGAAAACCTGAAACTTGTTATGAGAGACCACCCGTCTTGAGAGACCACTTCTGTGTGGCCCAGAGGGCGGTCTCTCAAGACAGGTTTTACTGTATGGAATAAATTTTATAATTCATTTTCAGATCTATGGTCGATACAAAAGAGAACTTGAAAATTTTGCCAAATTTCATGCAAAAAAGTTGAAAAGAGAGAGCAAAGATCAGTTGTCCGAATTCAGAGGGCCTTCAAAATTTAGAAGATTTTTGTGTGAGTTTTGTTTTTGTTTCTTCTTAATTGTTGAGAATTAAATGTAGATCATTTTGAATTCATTTCATTTACAGAAAGGAATGCTTTGTTTACTTGTGAAGTGATGGGGATGCCAGGGAGGGGTGCACCTGCACTCTAGCCTTAGATTCTGAGGAATACTATTGCACCCACAAACCTATTAGAGCTGTGAGGTTTTAATTTTTAGCTTAACTTGACAAAGTCAAGATAAGCTATTGCCATCACGCGTGCGGAAGTCCGTGAGTCTGTGAATCTGTTCACATTTTCCTTTAGCACAGACTACACCCCGCAGTTCTTGTCTGATCGTCACAAAAATTCATACGCAGGTTTGGGGTCATGTCTAGATGAGAACGTCCCCTTTTGGTCGCGATCGGGCAACCGGTATGGCTGCCCAAGCCCAAAACCTGAAAACCATTAGCACAATCTACAGGTCGTATTTATGAGTGGATTTCATTGTAACTTGGTAGGATGCCTCTGTATAATGCCTAAATGAGAACATCCCCTTTTGGGCATGATCTGTCAACTGTGATGGCTGCCCAAGTCCGAAACCCCAAAACTTTTAGCACAGTCTGCAGGTCATGTTTAATATGGAGGGATTTCATTGTAACTTGGTAGGATGACTCCTTATGATGTCCAGATGAGAATTTTCCCATTTGGGTATGATCTGCCAACCGTAACGACTGCCCGAGCCCATAACCCGAAAACCTTTAGCACAGTATACAGATCATATTTATTGAGGAATTTCATTGTAACGAGGTGGGTTGACTTCATATAAAGTCTGGATGAGAAAGTCCCCTTTTGAACGTGATTGGGCAACTGTGACGGCTACAGGGGCCTGAAGCCCGAAAACCTTTAGCACAGTCTACAGGTCATATTTATGAAGGGATTTCATTGTAACTTGGTAGGATGACTCCAAATAATGTGTAGATGAGAACATCCCATTTTGATCGGGATCATTCAGCCTTGATGGGTGTCCAAGCCCAAAAACCTTTAGCATAGGCAAAAGGTCATATTTATGGAAGGATTTCATTGTAACCTGTTAGGTTGACTCCATATAATGCCTAGATGATGATATCCCCTTTTGGTTGTGATTGGTCAACTGTGATGGCTACAGGTACCCGAAGCCCGAAAATCTTTAGCACAGTCTACAGGTCATATTTATGAAAGGATTTCATTGTAACTTCGTAGGATCACTCCAGATGATGCCCAGATGAGAATGTCTCCTTTTGGTTGCGATCATTCAACCATTATGGCTGCCCGAGCCCGAAGCCCGAATACCTTTAGCACAGTCTACAGGTCATATTTATGAAGGGATTTCATTGTAACTTGGTAGGTTTGACTTATATAATGTCTAGATGAGAAGGTCCCCTTTTGGACACGATTGGGCAACTCTGACAGCTACAGGGGCCAGAAGCCCGAAAACCTTTAGAACAGTCTAAGGTCATAATTATGAAGGGATTTCATTGTAGCTTGGTAGGATGACTCCAAACAATGTCTAGATGAGAACGTCCCCTTTTGGTTGCGGTCATTCAGCCTTGATGGCTGCTCAAGCCCAAAAACCTTTAGCATAGTCTATAGGTCGTATTTATGGAAGGATTTCATTGTAACTTGTTAGGTTTACTCCATATAGTGCCTAGATGATGACATCCCCTTTTGGTCGTGGTTGGTCAACTGTGATGGCTACAGGTGCCCGAAGGCCAAAAATCTTGAGCACCGTCTACAGGTCATATTTATGAAAGGATTCCATTGTAACTTCGTAGGATCACTCCAGATGATGACCAGATGAGATTGTCCCCTTTTGGTTGCGATCAATCAATCATTATGGCTGCCTGAGCCCAAAGCCCAAATACCTTTAGCACAGTCTACAGGTCATATTTATGAAGGGATTTCATTGTAACTTGGTAGGTTTGACTTCATATAATGTCTAGATGAGAACAGCCCCTTTTGGACACCATAAGGCAACTGTGATGGCTACAGGGGCCTGAAGCCCGAAAACCTGTAGCACAGTCTGCAGGTAATATTTATGAAGGGATTTCATTGTACCTTGGTAGGATGACTCCAAATAATGTCTAGATGAGAACGTCCCCTTTTGGTCGCGATCATTCAGCCTTGATGGCTGCCCGAGCCCAAAACCCCATAGCATAGTCTATAGGTCATATTTATGGAAGGATTTCATTGTAACCTGTTAGTTTGACTTCATACAATGCCTAGATGATGACGTCCCCTTTTGGTCATGATTGGTCAACTGTGACGGCTTCAGGGGCCCGAAGCCCCAAGACCTTGAGCACAGTCTACAGGTCATATTTATGAAGGGATTTCATTGTAACTTCGTAGATGATGCCCAGATGAGAATGTCCCCTTTTGGTTGCGATCATTCAACCATGATGGCTGCCCGAGCCCAAAGCCCCAAAACCTTTAGCAGAGTCTACAGGTCATATTTATGAAGGGATTCAATTGCCCAAGGTCGGGTGAACACATGAGTATAATGCAGTCATTTACTTTCATGATTTATGCATTATGAATCTGTGCAAATACCGGTAGGCCCAGTCACCGATTATGTGCCAGTTGCTTGACTCTAGTATTCTGGTGTACAAACCAGATCTAGTAGTCAAGTACTACCAGTTGTATAATGGCATTTCATGGGAAAGATGACATGAAATTTCATATAAATTGAGCCGCGAAAATAGGTTTAATCAGACATGTTAACCCTCCCGGAATGCCTGGGCAATTCCTGGGAACTGAACATCGTTCCGGCATCTGGAAAAAGATCTGCTTGGGCTGAAAACTTAATATGTTTGGTTTGTAAAAAAAAAAAGTGTTTTTTTTTCACCTGAGAATTCCTCTTTAATAGTGTTCCTTTTTATTTTTCCTGCATTCAAATAAGGGTGCCCAAGTTTTGCTTTACAAACTGCAACACTGTGTTTGAACATTGACAAGAGAACGTAAATCACAGTTCATTTTGATGGGCGATGCCATTTTTAGCTCATCTTGATGAAGTCAAGCTGAGCTTATCTAATCGCTTTTCTTCCATCGTCCTTCAACACTTTGTTTTGGACTCCTTCAAAACCACTGGGCCAATTCAAGTGAAAGTTTGTGTGAGTGATGGTCCATTTTTAGCTTAACTTGACAAAGTCATAATAAGCTATTGCCATCCTGTCTGTTAGTCTGTGAGTCTGTTCACATTTTCTCTTAGCATAGGCTACACCCCGCAGTTCTTGTCTGATCGTCACGAAAATGCATATGCAGGTTTGGGGCCATGTCTAAATGAGTACGTCCCCTTTTGGTTGTGATCGGTCAGCCGGTATGGTTGCCCGAGCCGAAAACCTAAAAACCATTAGCACAGTCTACAGGTTGTATTTATGAAGGGATTTCATTGTAACTTGGTAGGATGCCCCTGTATACTAATGCCTAGATTAGAACGTCTCCTTTTTGGTCATGATCTGTCAACTGTGATGTCTGCCCAAGCCCGAAACCCCAAAATTTTTTGAACAGTCTGCAGGTCATATTTAATATGGAGGGATTTCATTGTAACTTGGTAGGATGACTCTGTATGATGTCTAGATGAGAACTTCCCCATTTGGTCGCGATCTGTCAACCATGACGACTGCCCGAGCCCGAAATCCCAAAACCTTTAGCACAGTCTGCAGGTCATATTTATGAAGGGATTTCATTGTAACTTGGTAGGATGACTCCAAATAATATCCAGATGAGAATGTCCCCTTTTGATCGCGATCATTTAGCCTTCATGGCTGCCTGATCCCCAAAACCTTTAGCATAGTCTATAGGTCGTATTGATGGAAGGATTTCATTGTAACTTCGTAGGATCACTCCAGATGATGCCCAGATAAGAATGTCCCCGTTTGGTTGCGATCATTCAACCATGATGGCTGCCCAAGCCCAAAACCTGAAAACCTTTAGCATAGTCTATTGGTCGTATTTATGGAATGTTTTCATTGTAACTTGTTAGGTTGACTCCATGTAATGCCTTTTGGTTGTGATTGGTCAACTGTGACAGCTACAGGGGCCCGAAAACCTTGAGCACAGTCTACAGGTCATATTTATGAAGGGATTTCATTGTAACTTCGTAGGATCACTCCAGATTATGCTCAGATGACGACGCCCTCTTTTGGTTGCGATCATTCAACCATGATGGCTTCCCAAGCCCAAAACCCGAAAAACTTTAGTACAGACTACAGGTCGTATTTGTGAAGGGATTTCATTGTAACTTACATGTATGACTCCAGCTTCCTCCTGTAAAACTGACCAACATGAGGTGACCTTGGCTGTTGAACGTGTCATTAAATCCCATTAAAAAAACATTAATTTAACAACAAACTGAGTTATGCATGTGCAAGGATGTTAATTTCACCAGCTCTTGATATATAACATGTTTTGTATTATTTCTCATTTGATAGCAAGATGTACAGCAATACGAGACTTTGCGTTTCAGAAGATCGGAGAAGATTGGATATTCTTAGCTATACTTGGTATAATAATGGCATTACTTAGCTTTAGTATGGATTTCATTATAGAAGTCTGTCAGCAAGGTTTGTACTCTAGTATTGTTCTAAATACATTTTACCTGAAATAGGGCTATTGCGATTCAGGGGCTCTCCTTTGTGTCTGCAGGGGCCGAATGTGGGAACCTTTCTAAATGGCATTTGGTTATAATTTTTCCCAATAAAAAAAAAATTTCCCAATCTCTGTCCCCATTGAAACAAAAACCTATTTCACAGTCCACATTTTAAGAACCTTGTCAGTTGTGTACAGGCAAGCCAATATTTGCATAGATACAGTTACAACTGAAAGTCCTGTCCTGAAATGCACACATATAGCATGTTGATCTGCGCGTTAATCTACGCGTTATGACAATAGTGAGGCTATCAAATTGTGTACATGTGACCTGTGCACAAGCAGTGTTTCAGCCAATGGACCTCTGGGTAACCCGGAGGTCCATTGGCAGAAACATTGCCTTTGTTTGCTATGAGTAACCACGAGAACCTGCCGTGCTTTGGATGCCATTCGATATGGCAATTGCACGCAATTCCTACGTGCAACTAAGCCTAGATAAGTGCACATTTCGTGACAGGACTTCTAGTTTTAACTGTACAACTTCGAAGCCGCAGAATGTAGCCATCTAAGTAGAGCAAAAATACATAAATAGACAGAACGTGATGTGTGTTTGAATCGGTGGGTGTTTTACATAACAAGGTGGAATGGCATAGTCATATTTCGCGAGAGCCTTAGGCTCGAGCGAAATATGATTACGCCATTTTTGATTACGCCATTTCAACATGTTCTGTGTTTATTACACAACGCATGCATTAAAATTCATTTAAATAAACAAATTTTAATTCTGATGTTTAAACTCAAATGTGAAGAGTCTGTTTGTTTTGACTGAAGCTGTACTGATCAAATGGATCGATAAAAAATCAAAACCTTTTTGGAACCAGTGCTTGGTGAAGTTTGTATCGCTGTATCTCTTCGGCTGGTGCCCATTCACGCCTAACCATTTGGTGGCTATTACTGCTGTCAGTAAAAATATAAGTACAAATTTGTACAGATTTGCAAAACAGCTGGGAGAAATATTTTTAAAAGAATTCGAAGCATGTCAAGATGTACGAAGATATACCAAATAAAGTTGACCAATTTAGATATAACGGATCCACAAAACGAGACGGCCACAGGACTGGGTTAATGTTTCTGGTTGGAAATGATTGGGGTTTTTTTTAAATATTATCTCATTTTTGGTTAACTAATTTTTTGTGAGCCGACTTTATTTTGCTTTGGACGTTTTCGTTTTCACATTATGCTATAGACTGTCGATAATTGTATAACAAATTTTGGAAACTTTTCGAAGCGTCACTAATGACTCGATGGGAAAGGAACTAGTATGAACGGTGCTGGGAAAAAAGTTCTGGCTTGTACATCACCCATTGAATACAGAATCGTTTATGTCATAGAGGCTGTTCCATTAAATACAAGGGTTCAAAGTTGAATGGATGTGTAATAAATATCCAGGCCTGGCATTCTAGAAAATCGAGGAGTGTAAAACAATTGCCCTCCTCAGATTGCTTGGGAGTGTATTTGCACCTGGAATTTTTAGTCGAGTTGTGACGAAGTCAAACTCGACTTATAGTTTGGTGAATGGCGGGCGGGCGGGCGGGGCGGGCGTAAACAATTGGTTTCCGGATGATAACTTGATAGTGGTTCAACTCACATTCATTAAACTTCATACATAGGTTGGTCTTGGTGGGAGGAAGAACCCTATTGATTTTGGACATGCTACGTCGAAGGTCAAGGTCACAGTGACCTTGAACATAGTAAATCTTAAACAATTGGTTTCCGGATGATAACTTGATAATGGTTCAACTCACATTCATGAAACTTCATAGGTAGATTGGCCTTGGTGAGGGGAAGAACCCTATTGATTTTGGACTCGCTACGTCAAAGGTCAAGGTCACAGTGACCTTTAACATAGTATATCGCAACAATTGGTTTCCGGATGATAACTTGATAGTGGTTCAACCTAGAGTCATGAAACTTCATAGGTGTGTTGGCCTTGGTGCGAGGAAGAACCCTATTGATCTTGGACTCACCAGGTCAAAGGTCAAGGTCACAGTGACCTTGAACATAGTATATCGCAACAATTGGTTTCCGGATGATAACTTGATAGTGGTTCAACCTAGAGTCATGAAACTTTATAGGTGTGTTGGCCTTGGTGCGAGGAAGAACCCTATTGATCTTGGACTCACCAGGTCAAAGGTCAAGGTCACAGTGACCTTGAACATAGTATATCGCAACAAATGGTTTCCGGATGATAACTTGATAGTGGTTCAACCTAGAGTCATGAAACTTCATAGGTATGTTGGCCTTGGTGCGAGGAAGAACCCTATTGATCTTGGACTCACCAGGTCAAAGGTCAAGGTCACAGTGACCTTGAACATAGTATATCGCAACAATTGGTTTCCGGATGATAACTTGATAGTGGTTCAACCTAGAGCCATGAAACTTTACAGGCGTGTTGGCCTTGGTGCGAGGAAGAACCCTATTGATGTTGGACTCACCAGGTCGAAGGTCAAGGTCACAGTGACCTTGAACATAGTATATCGCAACAATTGGATTCCGGATGAGAACTTGATAGTGTTTCAACCTAGAGTCATGAAACTTCATAGGTGTGTTGGCCTTGGTGCGAGGAAGAACCCTATTGACCTTGGACTCGCCTGGTCAAAGGTCAAGGTCACAACTCGACATTGGATCTGTGATCCTGAGCGGCATTTTTAATGCGTATACTTGTATACTATTTTCATTATATTCATTGCAAGGTATTACTATTGTGATTGAAAACTGTACTATAGTCAGCTACATAGTGGAGAAATTGGCACACACATCTTCTCATTATTAAAAATGTTGCATTCAATTCTTATGTGACTGTCTTCTACACTTAAATGTGACACAGAATGGCACCTATATATACTATTTTCTGACGGTTGTCTGGGCGGTTGTCCTCCTGATTTCATAAGTGGTTGTCAGACTGGCGGTTGTCAATTGTTTGGTGGGCGGTTGTCATTTGGAGCCGATTTCATAAACAGTTGTCGGACTGGCGGTTGTCAGTTGTATGGTGTGTGGTTGTCGATTGGCATTTGACTTCCAGTTTATCTGGTGCTCCAGCCATAGGATGCTGTTGGCCTATTATTGGAAAACCTTCAGCCTGACAGAATATCCCCACAATATTCGCTAACAGTAGAATTGCCAATTGTCAGGAGGTGGGTTGGGGTGGCGGGACCAATAATGGAGTGGTGTTTTTACCGGACAATAGGTGGGGGATGAAGATGAGATTGAGAGTTAATTTCAATCGTTTACTTTGTTGTTGATACTGTAATTTAGTTCATCAATTATTTCGTCTCTTTGCATGCCAGGAATGTAGGCTTGCTGATGCAAATTTTAGAACCCTGTCAGAGGCATACCTGCCATATCTTGGTGGTTGTTTCGCATATTTTTAGTCAGATACTCATGACATTTGAAAATCATTGCCGGGTGCATTGTTTATATGCTGCTGGTCTTTTCAGCAGCAAATATTTCCCATAATGCAGTTTGATATTAAACCAAATATACCTTGTTTGACAGAGCTCAGAGAGCTCTGTCAAACAAGGTATAATTGGTTGAATTCTTAGTCAAACAAAAGAAAAATGGAGTGATTGGAGAAAATCTGTTGCACTACCAGAGTGCTAGGGGTTAATCATGCTTTCATGTGACTGTTTGTAAACTTGCTACATGTTGTATTCTTCTGTATTAAATTCCTCGGTTCAATTTGAGGGCTATTCTTTGTTTCTTCTCTCCCAAAACAAATTCCCAAATGGAGCCTTCATGACACAAATTTTGTCAAAGAAGAATTCCTGCAATTATTTGATTAGTCAACTAACCATCTTTTTTAGTTGACTGTCGTTCATTTTCAAAGTGGTACAAGTCGTGCTTAAATTGTACTTTATAATGAGGTGAATAAACAGATTATTAACCTTTGAAATGTTTAACCATAATCACTTGTAATATCCTATGGCCTTTGTTTTCACGTGATTGTGCAACAACGTAA
Source organism: Pictodentalium vernedei (assembly GCA_031216915.1). Taxonomy (NCBI): domain Eukaryota; kingdom Metazoa; phylum Mollusca; class Scaphopoda; order Dentaliida; family Dentaliidae; genus Pictodentalium; species Pictodentalium vernedei. Next base: position 453,732,661 of record CM062290.1, read on the forward strand.
TATATTTGAATTTTCAGTACTGAGTGCCAGTGGAGGCATGGTGGCTCAGTAGGTAGAGGTGCAGGCTGCAAGCTGAGAGGTCCTCGGTTCGAATCCCACCTGCGACAACTGCATTGTGTCCTTGGACAAGGCACTTCACCCCCATTGCCCACGTGTGGGGTCCTGTCATGAAATGCGCACAAATAGCACGTTGATATGCGCGTTAATCTACGCATTATGGCCCAAGTAAAGCTATCAGATTCTGTACATATGGCCTGTGCTCAAGCAATGTTTCAGCCAATGGACCGCCGGGTAACCCGGTGGTCCATTGGCAGAAACATTGCATGTGTTTGCTATTTGTAACCAGGAGAACCTGCCGTGCTTTGGATGCCATTTGATATGGCAATTGCGCGCAATTCCAACGCGCAATTAAGCCTAGATAAGCGCACTATTCGGGACAGGACTTCTAGTTTTAACTGTAAGGCATACTGCATGTTGACCGTGCACCTGTCTTCATTCAACCAATGCTAGCCCTGCTTGTGTGGAGTTAGTATGTTGGGAAGCTGACAGTTGCTTGCTGCTACTTGGTGGTTCTCTCCAGCTACTCTAGAGATGGGTTACCTGCATTGAAGATTAAAGCCCAAATATGGGCTTCAGGCACTACCAGTTAACAGAATTTCCACAAAAATAAATAGGAACAACTAATGCGCAATCACACCAAAGCGAGACTGCACATTAATTGTTACTGGTTTTTGTTGTTTTGGTTTGGGGGTGGGGGGGGGGGGAATTCTGTGAAGGCGTAAACAGCATTCCACCCTAGCAATAATTGCAAATTTGTTGCAAAGCACAACCAGCACCAGCAAAGTTTCAGCCAATGGACCTCCGGGTTAAACCTGGAGGTCCATTGGCTGAAACACTGCTTGTGTTTTTTGTCGATATGAACAAAATTTGAAAGTTATAGCTTGGGTGATAACTCCACTCCGTGGGTGATTTAGTTACAATCCACTCTCCACGTACTGTAGCTAGAGTAGTAAAAACAGAAAATCATCATACTTTTTTCCTTAAGCTGAGCACTGTTAGACAGGTTATGATGCAAGCGCTTTATTTTCAGGCCTGCACACACCACACAAACACACATGCATGTGCATGCACACATACACACAGACACATGTCACCAAGAATCCCTACACTCATCCCCCCCAACCACCCACCACCACCACCCACCCTCTTTTTTTACACAGTACATCTGTATCCATGTTGTAAAAAGGGTCCTATATTAAATTTGCCAAGGATATATAAACATTGTAATTATTTAGAGCTTTGTGGATGTTTCGGACACCTGAATTGAACAAAATATTGTCTTTACCAGTAAACAAGCACCTTTGTTGATTCTGCAAATTTGCTCAGTAGCATGTCATATAGTGGACATTGGAGAAGAAAAAGCTACCCACATTCAACTCTGGCCTTAAAATTTGTTCCGATTCGCAAGTATCAGTTTTGATTCTCTTGAACTCGAATCAATTTTCAGTTCTCAGTTTAGAATTTGCGAGTACTGTTATACACTTGTCCTTGTGAGTGCAACCAGAATAATCCCCCCCCCCCCCCCCCCCCCCCCCCCCCCCCCCCCCCCCCCCGCGCCAAACACATATTTATTTACTACAGTTTATCCTTAAGGGCCCAGTTCCAATTTTTGTGAATTTCTTGTCTTGTACACACATGTTGGCCACATATTTCAACATTCACGCTTTTGGTGGTCTGGCTGATAGAAGTTAAAGTACCTTGACAGTGGGGTCTAGTAAGTCTTGGCTGCCTTTAGACTTCACTAGACACCACTGCCAAGTCAGTGTGTTACCTTATTCTGAGGGAGGAAAAAATCAGAATTCTTTAAGGATATGTTGAGATCTACAGTTAAAACTAGAAGCCCTGTCATGAAATTGCACAAATAGCATGTCAATCTGCACATTAATCTATGCATTATGACCATAGTAAGGCCATCAACTTCTGTACATATGGTCTGTGCACAAGCAGTGTTTCAGCCAATGGACCTCCGGGTAATCCTGTGTTTGCTCTGACTAACCTGCTGTGCTTTGGATGTCATTCGATATGGCAATTGTGCGCAATTCCTACCTGAATTACGCCTAGATTAAGTGCACCGTTTATGACAGGACTTCTAGTTTTAACTATATGACAAGGATCAATTGCACATTGTTGAGTCATATTGTTTTCCTTGTTAGAATCGATTCTGCTCCTCAAATGATGTTTTAAGCCCTGCAACTGTATCCCAAAAAGTACTGTTTATGAAACATTTTGACAACAGGTATACAGCTGGGTATCATGTATCTGTATGCTCCTATTTCCAAAATATGAATGATGGGAAAGAATATTTGAGTTGAATGAACTGAATTCCTGAGTTGGGTTGTTCAGTGCAATATTATTCACAACGAAATTAATAGAAAATATATATTTTTATACTGTACCAATGACCCAGACATAGCTGGTGCTAACTCTTAAAATATAGGGCCAAACACAAATTTTGCCCCCCAATCCCCAAAATTTGCATCTAAAACTAAAGAAAACATGTCCTGAGAGGCCCTCCACACTTCGCCCCTACTGCGCATGCGCAGTGTCAAGGACGTTCCGAAATTGGCGCCATTTATCATTCTAAGTTTGGCCCTTCATCAGTTAACATCTGACTGATCTTTGTGCTTTTAAATCTCAGTTTAAATGATGCCAGACACATAAATATTAGTGAAATGGTGATTCTAAGGAGGATAGAAAAGGAGGAGAGGAAAAGAATGTGTGACAGAATATTATCAGGGCTGTAACTTAAAATTTTTTAATGAAATTATGTTAAGTTACCTATTTTCAAGGCAGCAGCCATTTTGTTGTCATTCTGATTATTTAGTTACACTGTTTTTTCAAGTGTTTTTCCTCTCTCCCTGTCCTTTAAGTTCCCCCTTGCTATTCTCCCATGCTTTTGGCATAATTTCTGTAATTATTATCACTAAAAATTTCTTGGGAGTTTAGCTGAATAACAGAATGAATTCTGTTCTTTCCCCATGTTTACGTCTTCACCTACGGGTGGTTAGGCGTTGTGTTCTGCATCTACCATCTGATGTTCTGCAGTTTCTTCCCTGGAAGTCTCTGTTTTGCATCAGATGGTGTATTTTTGATAACTGATTTCGGGCCTGGGTGCCTGGAGTCTTATTTTAGTGTTTTTACACTCATTGTTTACATTTACAACAGCCCTCTGTGTGAGGGGGGGATTTCTAAATAATAATATCTTTATGTTATTTCAATCATAACTAGATACATTATTATTGTTCGTAAGTGTTGAATAAATTGTTTAAAATATTTTTAAAATTTTTGTCCACACTTAGGCTTGGGATCCATTGGGGCTCAACGTTACTTTTCAGAAACTTGGGCTGTTCTGAAAAAATATTTTGATTTCAATTATTTTTTCTATATTAATGGATCATATTATTATTATGTATTTTGATTGCCAGGGGTTAGTGCGAGTACCAGGACTTGTTTTCTTTTCACATTGAAAGGATATTGATCAATTGTTTTAAGAGGAAGTCTTCCTCTGACCTTATTATCATTCTATATGTGGTCAGTGTACTCGCATTAACTCCGGTTCTGTATCGTATGATTTCGATGACAATATGGGAAGCGTATGTCACGGTATGTTGTTGGGGATTTGGACACTCCGGTCCTTTCCTCGCAGGGTCACTCTACTTTATCAATTTCTATTTCAGACGATCAAGATTAGGGTGATGTATCTGTGATGTCTTCCAACAGTGTGCCTCCGTCGTCACAATTAATGAAGGGCTAGCGGAAAAGTGCTCTTGTAATACGCCAATTGCCTAAGAGGACCCTAGTAGGTTCGACGGCCTTTGACGTCCGCTAGCTCGCCCGGTGTAGCGTCCATTCACCGAATGGTTCGGCAGCCGGGTTCGTCCGTTGCGGTCTAGAAGGAATTTTGGGGTGATGCGAGCACTATAAAATTAACTTAATGCACACCCAGTGACGGCGGATCGGAGGGAGAACGGAGGAAGCCTTTTAGTCCGGTTCATAGCTCGTTCCGGTCCATCCGGACGGCAAGCGAGAGAGGCCCCTCTCTCGTTCAACAACATCTGGCCCCAGATGTTGTGGTACAAATGTGTTGTTAGCGGAGCATACGTCCGTCGCTCGGGACGCTCCGTTGTATAGGCAGTCCGCTGAGACTGCTAAGGCTTCCTCTTCTCGTCAGCGCACACGACCGCACCTTGGCTGCGTGACCGCCGATATATTACCAGCTTCGCCGATCAAGGATTCTTCGGCGACCAGGTCACACCATCCGGCAGCCAGGGATTCGAGACTGATGGACTCCGGACGTTCGCATAGGAAAAGTATGCGGGAGCCATCTGATGCGGAGCTGCCCTCGGCGAAGCAGCGATAGACTGCGCCTCCGCAGGTCTCGACGCCGGACATTCTTGTGCACATAGCACAGCTTATCGCAGCATCCCAGCAGCCGACAGAAACGGTGTCGGATCGAGAATTATCCGACAGCGCTGGGTCGGTAGCCGGGGACTCGAGGCCTGCAGACTCCGGACGTTCGCATAGGAAGTATGCGGGAGTCAACGTACACGGAGCTTCCAGCGGCAATGCATCGTAAGTCCGCTACTGCACAGGCCTCGGGAACGGACGTGCTTTCCTTAATAGCACAGTTTATCGCAGCATCCCAGCATCAACTGAATCTGTCGCATATATTTTATCCGACGATGCTGGGTCGGGACGCTCCGCGGAAGCGGGTACGGACGTCCGAAAGTTTCATCCGGTCCGACGGGATACCGAAAGGGATTCGGTGGATTTCAAGCTTTCCCTTTCGGAACAACATATGCTGCGATGCCGGATATGAAACTGATAGCGTCGGTGGACTTAGAAATTTTTGGTTCGGTTCAGGGACATCGTCCCTCAATTCCGACATAGTCCAATAATGTCACACAAACTTTCGAATTATTGAACGACGCTATATATATTATTATTTTATGCTTGCTATCCAAGCATTTCTGGTTTCTTGTTCGAAGAGTTATGGAGATGTCTTTCAAAAGTGTGCCTCTGTCGTCATAGTTAATGAAGAGTTAGCGGCAATAAGTGCTCATGGAATATGTCTATCGCTTACGGAGTGACATTCGCTAGCTCACCCGGTGTAGCGTACATTCATCGAATGGTTCGGCTGCCGGGTTCGTCCGTTGCGGTCTAGGAAGGAGATTTGGGTGATGCGAGCACTTTAATTACTTTAGTACTCACCCAGTGACGGCAGATTGAGGACAGATCGGAGGAAGCCAACAACATAGGGGACCGCATGTTGTGGTTCAGATATTTTACATTCGGAGCATATGTCCGTTGCTCGGGACGCTCCGTTATATTGACAGTCCGAGAGACTGTCTTTAATGCTTCCTCATCCTCACAGCAGGGCACACGACCGCACATTGGCTACGTGACCTCGAGTATCCGATCAGTTTCGGCATTCAGTGATTCCACAGCGAATAGGTCGCGCCATCCGGTAGCCAAGGGACATGAGGCCTATACACTCCGTTCGCTCGCAATGCATCGTAAGACCGCTGCTCCTCAGGCCTCAGTGACGGACGTGCTATCCGAGTTAGCACAGTTGTTTCGCAGCATCCCAGCAATTGACGGTTTCTCGGTCGAATCAGGAATTATCCGACGGCGCTGGGTCGGTGCGGTCCGCGGTTGCATCAAGCTACGGACGACCGAACGCTTTATAGGGTCCGACAGGATGGCGAGAGGGATTCGAAAGATTTCGAGTTTTTCCCTTTAGTAGTATCGGAAGATGCCTTTCATATCTTCTGGCATTTCTTCCAGTGATTATTTTTCGGACTTCATTGCTGCGATCTTGGATAAGAGACTTATAGCGTCATTGGACTCGGATTTTTCGATCGGTACAGGGACTTTGTCCCTGACTTACCGACGCAGTCCAATATTGTCATTACATCATGTGTTTTATTTTTCGACGCTATATATTTATATATATATACAAGCCTGCTACTAAGCATGATAGTTTAGTTTCTTGTCCGCGTGGCTCATTTCTGCCATTTTATCTTTTTTACATATAGTTTATTTTGGCAGAGCAGGGCATACCGAGAGTTCATATGCGTCTAGACGGTGTGATTAAAGACTGCATATATTCTTTTTCGCCGTTTATGTCTTTTCCAATTTCAATGTTGGGAACGACATTATGTATAGTAGACTTAATTTAGACGCTTTATTATACGTAATCCGCCTTACTGAGGCGTTATCATTACGTCTTCAAGAAAAGATTTACGGGATATTATTCTCAATGTAATTTCTTTTGAGGGCAGTAGTTTGTTCACGTATAACTCCGCCCTTCAGTGGCTGATTGGAGTTGGTTAGACGTGATGCAGCCCTAGCTACATCCACGCGTGGATAGTAGGTTAAGAACTCTCTCAGAGTCGCTTCGTTCTCGGAGGAGCTTCTCTTCGACGGCAACTTTCCGGCAATCCATGAATTGCTTGATTATACATTCTCTTGTCTATCTAGTGTTACAAGAGATTCAGACTGGGGCAAACATTCGGTGGTTGACTCAGAGAGTGCCTCCGCAGTTGCCGGACCCGAGTGTGGCTGTTATGACGGTTGCCAGTCAAACAGATTGGGATATATACTGATCCCTACGGATTCGAAGTGCCAGGATCTTTGGGTTCCGCAGTCTTTTAGCTATTAGTTTAACTTCCGCGGAATAATGTTTTTTAGGCTTGCTTTATGTCATTGCATGAACATTATTCAGAAACGCATGCCCAAATTCCTGTCCTTTAATTCGACAGTAGTGGCGTATCTCCGGAACCAGGGAGGCACTCTTTCGTTTCCGTTATTCAATTTAATGGAAAGAATCCGTCTGTTGGTTATAGTACACCAAGTTCAGTTTTGGTCCGTCATATTCTGGGTCGTCTGATTGTTTTATCGCACTCCCGTTCTCTTACGGGTCGCTTGTTGCTGTCAGAATGGACTCTCAACAAACAAGTATTCAATCAGATTTGCTATCTATGGGAGCGCCCAATGATGTTTTATTTATGACACAGCTTGCTAATCAATTGCAGACGTATGTGTTGGCTTGTCCAGATCTCTGAGCTAATACTGTTAACGCTCTATTGATCTATAGGACGGAATGATAGGATACGCGTATCCTCCGGCGCTGTTGTTTTTAGCAGGTATTGCTAAGATAAACAACCACAATACATTTCTGTTGATAGCATCTCTATCTTCACAGAGATCATGAGTAATTTACTCTCTTGTCTACTGTGGATCTTAACGTGAAATCTTCCTCTATGTGAGGATCTTTTTTCACTGGGTAAATCGTGTCATCTTTATCACAACAAGCAAGGTCGCAACCTTCATGTATTCCGTTGTGTGGTCCGTATTGCATTGTAAGCACTGTACTGGACGAGCTTTGGACGCGATTTCTTACTATAGGAGATCCTCTTCTTCGCTATTCTATGCGACTAAAGTGGAGGCTCTTCTGTCGTGGTGTAGGGATCATTATGTTCATATGGTTGATCCCTCCATACTACTCATTGCTATTTTTTAGTATACTTGTTTCACAAGATCTACTGCAGCCTGTGGTTATTTAGGTTATAGGTTTATGTTACCTCATACCTATGCACTCTATGATAGTTTACAATTGAGTCTTTTGTCTCTTTATCTAAGTCAGTTAGTAACTTTTTGATAAATAGACTTAGAATCTTTAGATTAAATTCCTATACGGATTTTAACTTCAGGTTCTTATTTAGCTAAGTAATCATTTGAGCCTCTGGAAACAGTAGTTTTCAAATTCTGACCTTTTAGACAGTAATTCTGTTGGTTTCTCTTTTACTGTAGAGTCAGTGAGTTTCATGCACTATCGATGGATGATTTTCACTTTCATAGTTTCGGAATCAATACTTCCGTTACTATTTAGGTTGGATTGTTGCATAAGAGTTAGGCTCCTATTATCCGGAACCTATTATTTTAAGGTCCTTCCGTCTTCGTATGGGCATAGGCCTTTACTCTTTCCGGGTACAGTTTATGTATTTATAAACAGATATCTGTTTATTACAGGGGCGTAAGCTTCTTCTGTCTTTGATGTCTAGTAGAAGGACGTTACGCTCCATTTTATTGTTAATGGATTCTATTAACTAGCGTACTGCTTATGGTATATCATTGGCTTAGCAGTTGTGCTTAAGATTTCGGCTCATGAAGTAAGAGTTCTTCTACTTCTTGGGCTTACATTAATAGTGTTGCTATTATAGATTTTTGAAGGCTGCTCATTGCGCTCAGCCATCCATTCATGAATTTTATCTCAGAAATATCGAGTCCATTTCTGGAGGCCTCTATTGTTAGGTCTATTATCTACTGCTCAGAATGTCATTCACTTAACAGTTGCTACTATAGCTAGGTAGGCTGTCTGTTTCGGCAGTGTCTCCGTTCGGCTGCCCTCTTCGCTCTGGGCTATTTGACCCAGGGCAAGAAAAAGGGGGGGGGGGGGGGAGGGTGTTCCCTTGGGTCACCTGTTTTTACTATGAAAACAAGGGGATACCTCCTCCGGAGTTAGTAATTCTGAGCTGTTATTGGGATGGTTGTTTAGTGAGAAGTTTAAGTTTATAAAATTCATTCAAGTCTTAGTTTTTAAAGTATAGCTTTTGAATATTGCATATGTCAACGGACATGATTATGCAATTCTCACACACTTTTAGGAGTATAAGAGTCTCTATTCTCTAGACTTACTTTATTATTGGCTTACTTTAAAAATTATTAGTATAAGGATTATTGGATATTAATAGAGTACATGGATGTATGAAGCTCAATTTTTGGAAGGTGTTGTATCTTTCTAATTTATCATAAATAAGAAAGATACATGTAAGGCCTATTACTTCTTTTCCCTACAGGGGATGACTCTATTTTATTTTATTGAGCGTATTCCATTTTGCTCTATGTCCTTGGCCCTCCAGCCTTTTTACTATTCAGCTATGTCTGGGTCATTGGTACAGTATAAAAATGTTAAAAAATTTATAGTAATTTATATATTTTTTATACTTACCAATGACCCAGACGGGGATGGCCCTCCCAGGAGTTGGGAACTCTTGCCTCCCCGCTGAGTACATAGCGCTTACCAGGCACTGGTTATTAGAATGATAAATGGCGCCAATTTCGGAACGTCCTTGACACTGCGCATGCGCAGTAGGGGCGAAGTGTGGAGGGCCTCTCAGGACATGTTTTCTTTAGTTTTAGATGCAAATTTTGGGGATTGGGGGGCAAAATTTGTGTTTGGCCCTATATTTTAAGAGTTAGCACCAGCTATGTCTGGGTCATTGGTAAGTATAAAAAATATATAAATTACTATAAATTTTTTAACTTTTGTATTTTTAGATTCTGTAATATTTTAACCCCATTCAGTTGTGGAATTAAATTGATGTGAAACCACTGATGTCCCTTTTTCCTGAATTCTGCTTACGTCAGCTGATGGAACATAACATTACTGATTTTTATTTTATTTTTTTTCAGCAAAGCTCTACCTTCATGAATTCTTGGCATTTTCTGTAGCACTCCAGTACTTTGCATGGGTCACATTTTCTGTACTGTTTATTTTATTTGCTGCGGGATTCACTCATTTAGTAGCTCCACAAGCAATAGGTGAGTACCGTTAATAATCCTTTAAGTCCCCATACAGCCACAAACTGCCCCTTTTATATTGCTCTGAAGAAGTTATCCCAAGTATTTTCCTCCTTGAGAACTTTGTAGAATGGATTTATCTTGACAGTGTTCTTACTTTATTGTTGGCTGCCTGTACAGTCATCCAACAATGTACAAACACTGTCAAGTCCTCTGTAGGTATGTACATGTATATACAGTAGTTATTAATATAAGCCTGTACAGTCATCCAACAATGTACAAACACTGTCAAGTCCTCTGTAGGTATGTACATGTATATACAGTAGTTATTAATATAAGCCTGTACAGTCATCCAACAATGTACAAACACTGTCAAGTCCTCTGTAGTATGTACATGTATATACAGTAGTTATTAATATAAGCCTGTACAGTCATCCAACAATGTACAAACACTGTCAAGTCATCTGTAGCTATGTACATGTATATACGGTAGTTATTAATATAAGCCTGTACAGTCATCCAACAGTAATGTATAAACACTGTCAAGTCATCTGTAGCTATGTACATGTATATACGGTAGTTTTTAATATAAGCCTGTTCAGTCATCCAACAGTAATGTATAAACACTGTCAAGTCATCTGTAGCTATGTACATGTATATACGGTAGTTATTAATATAAGCCTGTACAGTCATCCAACAGTAATGTATAAACACTGTCAAGTCATCTGTAGCTATGTACATGTATATACGGTAGTTTTTAATATAAGCCTGTACAGTCATCCAACAGTAATGTATAAACACTGTCAAGTCATCTGTAGCTATGTACATGTATATACGGTAGTTATTAATATAAACCTGTACAGTCATCCAACAATAATGTATAAACACTGTCAAGTCATCTGTAGCTATATACATGTATATATGGTAGTTATTAATATAAGCCTGTACAGTCATCCAACAATAATGTATAAACACTGTCAAGTCATCTGTAGTGATGTACGTGTATATACAGTAGTTATTAATATAAGCCTGTACAGTCATCCCACAGTAATGTATAAACACTGTCAAGTCATCTGTAGCTATGTACATGTATATACGGTAGTTATTAATATAAGCCTGTACAGTCATCCAACAACAATGTATAAACACTGTCAAGTCATCTGTAGCTATGTACATGTATATACGGTAGTTATTAATATAAGCCTGTACAGTCATCCAACAACAATGTATAAACACTGTCAAGTCATCTGTAGCTATGTGCATGTATATACGGTAGTTATTAATATAAGCCTGTACAGTCATCCAACAATAATGTATAAACACTGTCAAGTCATCTGTAGCTATGTGCATGTATATACGGTAGTTATTAATATAAGCCTGTACAGTCATCCAACAACAATGTATAAACACTGTCAAGTCATCTGTAGCTATGTGCATGTATATACGGTAGTTATTAATATAAGCCTGTACAGTCATCCCACAGTAATGTATAAACACTGTCAAGTCATCTGTAGCTATGTGCATGTATATACGGTAGTTATTAATATAAGCCTGTACAGTCATCCAACAATAATGTATAAACACTGTCAAGTCATCTGTAGCTATGTACATGTATATACGGTAGTTTTTAATATAAGCCTGTACAGTCATCCAACAATAATATATAAACACTGTCAAGTCATCTGTAGCTATGTACATGTATATACGGTAGTTATTAATATAAGCCTGTACAGTCATCCCACAGTAATGTATAAACACTGTCAAGTCATCTGTAGCTATGTACATGTATATACGGTAGTTATTAATATAAGCCTGTACAGTCATCCAACAATAATGTATAAACACTGTCAAGTCATCTGTAGCTATGTACATGTATATACGGTAGTTATTGATATAAGCCTGTACAGTCATCCCACTCCCCGTGGGAACCCTGGGAAGTAAGCAGCACTTGTTTACTGTGGTAAACCAGTTCCGCTTTACTAGTAAAATAGGACCCAGTCACCAATGCTTGGGGTGAAAGTCCTCTAAAATGGGCAACATGTAGATCAACGATTGACTAAACTTGACTTCATCTCCATGTTGTGTCACGATTAGCCATGGTGCATAAATATGTGACGTTAACCACCAACAAACAAAACAGTCATCCCACAGTAATGTATAAACACTGTCAAGTCATCTGTAGCTATGTACATGTATATACGGTAGTTATTAATATAAGCCTGTACAGTCATCCAACAATAATGTATAAACACTGTCAAGTCATCTGTAGCTATGTACATGTATATATGGTAGTTATTAATATAAGCCTGTACAGTCATCCAACAATAATGTATAAACACTGTCAAGTCATCTGTAGCTATGTACATGTATATACGGCAGTTACTAACCCAAAAATAATCTGAGGACATCACGCTAAACAAAATGAATCTTATGATTCTCAGGAAGCAGCCGTATTTATTTCGGGGGCAAAATTCAAAATGTATAAAGCCACCACAGGCTATGACTTTAGCAGTATCACATCCCAATATGCAATGTAGTATGTTGTATACATTATTGTTACTCTCTGTGAAATGTGACAAGATATTTTTATACTGTACCAATGACCCAGACTTAGCAGGTGCTAACTCTAAAAAATCCAGGGCCAAACACAACGTCAACATCTCACTGATCTTTGTGCTTGTAAATCTCAGTTTAAAAGATGCCAGACACGTAATTGTTGGAGAAATGGTGATTCTAAGGAGGATATAGAAGGAGGAGAGGAAAAAGGAGTGACAAAAAATAATCAGGGCTGTACTTAAAATTTTTTATGAAATTATGTTAAGTTGCCTATTTTCGAGGCATAGGCCTCTTGTTGTCATTCTTGCTAAAAAGTTGCACTGCTTATTCAGTGTTTCCTCTCCCCTGGTCTTCTAATTCCCCCCTTGCAATTCTCCCATGCTTTTGGCATATTTTTGAGAAAGATCATTTCTAAATTCTCCTGGGAGAGTTGCTTGGTTACAGAATGTTTTCTGTTATTTTCCCCATAGTTATGTTTTCACCCATGGGTGTATAAACGTTGTGTTCTGCATCTTCCATCTGATGTTCTGCAGATTCTCCCCTGGGAGTCTCTGTCTTGCATCAGATAGAGTGTAATTTTGATGACTGATTTCGGGCCAGTTTTGTCAGTGCCTGGAGTCATGTTTTCTGGTGTTTTTACACTGTTTGTTTACATTGGCAACAGTCTCTTTTGAGGGGGGCTGTTTGCCTTTGGTGTAGTTTATCTCACTATAAGATACATTTCTATTATCCGTAAGTGTTGCATTAATTATTTAATATAAATTTAAAATTTTTTCCACACTTAGCCATCGGATCCATTTGGGCTCAACGTTACTTTTCAGAAACTTGGGCTTCGCTGAAAAAATATTCTTCAAAAATTATTTTGATTTGCAATTGTTTTTTCATTATTAATAGATCATGTTATTATGTATCTTTGTGTCAGGGGTTTGTGCGAGTAACTAGACTTGTTGTTGACTTTTCACAATGAAAGGATATTGTTCAAATTGTAATAGGAAGAAATCTTCCTCTGACTTTCATGATCATTGCATTAATTGTAGTCAGTGTTCTTGCACTAATCCCTGTTCTATATGTCAATATTGGGATGACAAACATTGGAAACGTGTGTCTCGATATGTTGTTGGTGGAGAAAGGGCTATGCCGGCTCTTTCTCCGCAAGGTCACTCTACTCTCTCAGTTTCTGTTTCAGAGGAACAAGAACAGGGTGATGTTTCCATGTTATCTTCCGCAAGTGCGCTTCCGTCGTCACAAATGAATACAGAGCTAGCGGCAAAAGTGCTCATGGAGATTAAACAAATGTCGTCCGCTAGCTCGCCCAGTGTAGCGTCCATTCACCAAATGGTTCGGCAGCCGGGTTCGTCCGATGCGGTCCAGGAGGAAATGTTGGGTGATGCGAGCACTATAAACATTCAACGTGCACACCCAGTGACGGCGGATAGTAGGCGAGATCGGAGGAAGCTTTTGAGTCCGGTTCCTAGCTCGTCCAGGTCCAGCCGGGCCACGAGCGAGAGAGGCCCCTCTCTCGTACAACAACATCTGGGACCAGATGTTGTGGTTCAAAATGTGTCGCAAGCGGAGCACACGTCCATCGCTCGGGACGCTCCGTTGTATAGGCAGTCCGTGGAGACTGCTCAGGCTTCTTCCTCTCGTCAGCGCACACAACCGCACCTTGGCTACGTGACCGCCGATATTTTACCAGCTTCGCCGATCAGGGATTCTTCGGCGACCAGGTCACTCCATCCGGTAGCCAGGGACACGAGGCCGATGGACTCCGGACTTTCGCATAGGAAGAGTATGCGAGAGTCATCAGATGCAGAGCTGCCCTCGGCGAAGCAGCGAAAGACTGCGCCTCCGCAGGCCTCGATGTCGGACGTACTTGTGCAGATAGCACAACTTATCGCAGCATCCCAGCAACCGACAGAAACGGTGTCGGATAGGGAATTATCCGACGGCGCTGGGTCGGTACGCTCCGCCGAAGCATCGGGGGCGGACGACCGGGAGCATCATGAGGTCCGACCGGATGGTGAAAGGGATACGGATGACTTTGAGCTATCCCTTTCGGAACAACATAAAGCTGCCGTGGACTTCATCCGGCACTTTCTCCCTCAAGTTGTTCCGTCGGGCCAGACTGCTGCGCTTCCGGACAAGAGAATTATAGCGTCATTGGACTCTGAATTTTTTGAGCGGTTCAGGGACATCGCTCCCGAGTTTCCGTCGCAGTCCAATAATGTTGCTAGAACATTTGAATTATTGAACGACGCTATATTTAAACTTGCTTCCAGGACGGGGAAAGCAGGTTTCTTGTCCGCTAATACTCTCAACCTGCCTTTCATTAATGCAAGGAATAAATTCGATACGGCAGGATCGGGTATACCGAGAGTTCCTCTGCGTATGGACGACGAGGCGGAAGACTTAGAGCTATCATTACCGTCGTCAGCTTCTATTCCAACCGCGGTGTTGGAAACAGCTATTGCGTCTAACAGAGCCAATTTAGATGCCTTATCTTACGCAGATCACCTTACTAAGGCGTTATCACTGCGCCTTCAAGGGGAAGAGTTTCAGGATATACAATCCTCTTTAAGACTTCTTTCAAGGGCAGTAGCTTATTCCACGTGTAACTCCGCCCTTTCAGTGGCAAATCTGGAGTTGGTTAGACGTGACGCAGCCCTAGCTACATCCACACTAGTGGATTCTAAGGTGAAGAACTCTCTTAGAGTCGCTTCGGTCTCAGGAGAACTTCTCTTTGACGGCAAGCTTTCCGCTATTTATGATAAAATTAAAAAGAAAGCTAATGATTCTCTGTTGTTCAGATCGGCTCCTAAAAAGTCGGATACAGCAGACACGAATAAGACAGGCACTTCTGGGTCTAATGCGCCCAAGAGAGGTTCCTATAGAGGTTCCGGTGCGTCTTCTTGGTCTTATTCGAGAGACCGTCAGGATAGCGACTCTCGTTCGGGACGTCCTTCAGGCCGGGACAATCGGTCGGACGCCCCGAGGTCGACGAGGCGAGGTGCGGGTCGTGGAAGACGTGGTTTCTCCTACCGCAGGCCTCGCAGGTCCAGGAGGTGATGGCTTAAACCTCTATCGCGTTCCGGTTGGCGGAAGGTTGTCGAGTTTTTCACAAGAGTGGGCGTCGATTACGGACGACCCTTGGGTGAGAGGAGTGACTTCGGAAGGTCTAAAGATATCCTTCAAACGAAAGCCTCCATTAACTCGAAGTCCAAAGTGGACTCATCTTCCGTCAAATCCGCAGAAAAGAGACGCTCTGTTATCAGAGGTGCAGTCTCTTTTAATGAAGAACGCGGTAGAGATCGTAGAAAACCAGGAATCTCCGGGATTCTACAGCCTTCTGTTTCTGGTTCCGAAACCAGACGGCTCGTTCCGTCCAGTCATAGATTTGAGCTGGATAAACAAGCTGATCGTCGCTCCGAAGTTTTATATGGAGACGATTCGATCGGTCAGAGCGAGTATTCGGGTGAACGATTATGCAACGAGCATAGATCTCAAAGATGCGTACTTTCACGTCATGGTACATCCGACATTCCGAAAGTATCTACGCTTTGCAGTCCTGGGAGGGGTGTATCAATTCCGGGCGATGTGCTTCGGATTGAATCTAGCACCCTGGGCTTTCACTCGGGTAATGAATTCGGTAATGATCTACTTCCGAGCTCATTCGTCTGCGGTAACGTCGGCCTACCTGGACGACATTCTTCAGAGGTACGGCAACGAGTTAACACTTCAGAACGATGTTCAGAATCTTTTTCTATTGCTCCGACGTCTCGGTTTTATAGTAAACGAGGAGAAGTCGGATCTGGTGCCGTCCAAGTCATTCACTCATCTGGGAATGAGCTTCGAGACGCACAACAATCTCGTTCATCTGCCGTTAACCAGAGCGAAATTAGTCAGTGGTTACGCTCGCTATTGTCTGCACGCAGACAAAGTCACGGCGAGAGAATTTATGAGACTGATAGGTCTGTGCGGAGCCGCTGCGGATCTCATTCTGATGGGGCGGTTACGCACGCGTCCTCTTCAAATTTTCCTGACTCAGAATTGGAGTGTGAAAATTCATTCGCTCGATGTAGACGTTCTCTTGTCAGATCAAGTGAAACAAGAGATTCAGACTTGGGCAAACATTCAGTGGTTAACTCAAGGAGTTCCGCTGCAGTTGCCGGATCCGAGTTTTACCGTTATGACGGATGCCAGTCAAACAGGTTGGGGTGCATCATTAATCCCAACGGATTCGAGATGCCAGGGTCTTTGGGATCGGCAATTCCTGTGCAAGCACATAAACATCAAGGAAATGATGTCAATTTGGCTTGCGTTACGTCACTGGATGGACATTATTCACGATGCTCATGTCCAAATCCTATCCGACAATACGACAGTAGTGGCGTATATACGGAATCAGGGAGGCACTCATTCAGTTCCGTTGTTCAATCTAATGGAAAGAATCCTTCTGTTTGCGTTAGAACATCACGTTCTTCTTTCGGTCCGTCACATACCGGGTCGTCTGAATGTGCTAGCAGACTCCCTTTCACGAAAGGGTCGCTTGTTGCCGTCGGAGTGGACTCTCAACAAACAAGTATTCAATCAGATTTGCTACCAATGGGAACGGCCAATGATAGACTTATTTGCGACACATCTCAACAATCAGTTGCAGACGTATGTGTCTCCGTGTCCGGATCCAAGAGCATTTGCAGTAGACGCTCTGTCGATCCCTTGGGACGGAATGATAGGATATGCGTATCCTCCAGGGCCGTTAATTCAACAAGTATTGCTAAAGATAAAACAATCTCAATGCAAGATTCTGTTGGTAGCATCTCTGTCGCCACAGAGACCGTGGATAAATCTACTCAGGTGTCTGTTGTGGGACCTACCGCGGAAGCTTCCTCCACGAGAGGATCTTCTTTCGCAGGGGAAATCGCGCCAACTCCATCACAACCCGCAAGGTCTCAACCTTCACGTTTTTCCGTTGTGCGGTCCTTCTTGCATGGCAAGCACTTTACAGGACGAGCAGTGGACACGATTTCTAACTGTAGGAGGACCTCCTCTTCGCTAAACTATGCGGCTAAGTGGAAGGTTTTTCGTCGTTGGTGTAGGGATCATTCTGTAGATATATTTGATCCCTCTATACCAGACATTGCAAACTTTCTAGTATACTTGTTTGACGAAATCAAACTGCAGCCTGTTACTATAAAGGGTTATAGATCTATGTTATCTGATACCTATGCACATCGTGATAGTTTACAAATTGGATCTAATGTCTCTTTATCGAAGTTGGTTAGAAACTTTTCGATAAATAGACCCAGAACTCTTAGATTAATTCCTAAGTGGAATTTAGCTTGGGTTCTCCTTAAATTGAAGGAAAAGCCATTTGAACCTCTTGGGACAGTAGATTTCAAATTCTTATCTTATAAGACAGCTTTTCTCTTAGCTTTCTCTTCTGCCAGAAGAGTCAGTGAGCTTCATGCACTATCGGTGGATGATTCTCATTATCGTAGTGTTGGGAACACTATCACCTTCACTACTAATGTGGGTTTTTTAGCTAAGAATCAGGCTCCTAATAAATATCCGGAACCTATTGTTATTAAGGCTCTTCCGTCTTCAGACGGGCGTAGGCCTTTACTCTGTCCTGTTAGAGCACTACGTATCTATAAACAGAGATCTCAGTTTATCAGAAAGGGACGGAAACGTTTCTTTCTGTCTTTGATGCCTAATAAAAAGGACATTTCAGTCCATTCTATTGCTAGATGGATTCAGTTAACTATCCGTACTGCTTATGAAGATTTATCTTCTTCTCAGCAGTCTGTGCTTAAGATTTCTGCTCATGAAGTAAGAGCTCTTTCTACTTCCTGGGCTTATGCTAATAGTGTTGCTATTACAGATTTAATGAAGGCTGCTTATTGGTCTCAGCCATCCACATTTACGAATTTTTATCTCCGAAATATTGAGTCCATTTCTGGAGACCTGCATTGTTTAGGTCCTTATCTGTTGCTCAGAATGTCGTCCACTAAACAGTTGCAACTATAGTTATGCAGGCTTTCTGTTCCGGCAGTGACTCCGTCCGGCTGCCCTCTTCGCTCTGGGCTATTTGACCCAGGGCAAGGGGAAGGGGGGGGGGGGGCGGGTGTTCCCTTAGGTCACCTGCTTTATAGTGAAAAGCAAGGGAATGCCTCCTCCAAGTCAGTATTTCTGAGTCGCCTCCGGGATGGTTTTAAAGTGTAATATTAATGTTTAAATTCATTCATGTCTTATTTTTAAAGTGTAGCTCGGTGTGAAGCATTTGTATATGTCAAGTGTCAAACGGGCTTTAATATACAATACTCGGACACTTTTAAATGATTATGAAGAGTCTCAATTCTCTGGACTACTTTATTTATTGGCTTGCTTTAAAAATAATTAGTATAAGGGTTATACTGGATGTTAATAGAGAACATGAATGTTATTGTGCTCAATTATTAAGGGTAGTGTATCTTTCTAATTTAATATTAAATAAGAAAGATACATGTAAAGCCTAATACTCCTTTTCTCCTTAAGGGGTTACCTCTTTACTATATAGTTGAGCTTATTGGATTTTCCTCTATGTCCTAGGCCCTCCAGCCTGTTTACTATTCAGCTAAGTCTGGGTCATTGGTACAGTATAAAAATGTTAAAAAATTTATAGTAATTTATATATTTTTTATACTTACCAATGACCCAGACGGGGATGGCCCTCCCTGGAGTTGGGAACTCTTGCCTCCCCGCTGAGTACATAGCGCTGACCAGGCACTGCCAGTAAGAATGATAATTGGCGCCAATTTCGGGACGACTGCGTCACTGCGCATGCGCAGTAGAGGCGTAGTATGGAGGTCCTTTAGGACATGATTTCTTTTTGTTTTGGATGCAAATTTTGGGGATTGGGGGGCAAAATTTGTGTTTGGCCCTGGTTTTGTAGAGTTAGCACCAGCTAAGTCTGGGTCATTGGTAAGTATAAAAAATATATAAATTACTATAAATTTTTTAACTTCTGTGTCGTTTCCGGGATGGTTTTAAAGTGTAATATTAATGTTAAAAATTCATTCATGTCATATTTTTAAAGTGTAGCTCGGTGTGAAGCATTTGTATATGTCAAGTGTCAAACGGGCGTTAATATACAATCCTCGGACACTTTTAAAAGAATATAAAGAGTCTCAATTCTCTGGACTAACTTTATTTATTGGCTTACTTTAAAAATAATTAGTATAAAGGGTTATACTGGATGTTAATAGAGAACATGAATGTTATTGTGCTCAATTATGAAGGGTATTGTATCTTTCTAATTTAACATAAAATAAGAAAGATACATGTAAAGCCTAATACTCCTTTTCTCCTTGAGGGGTTGCCTCTATATTATATAGTTGAGCTTATTGGATTTTCCTCTATGTCCTAGGCCCTCCAGCCTTTTTACTATTCAGCTAAGTCTGGGTCATTGGTACAGTATAAAAATGTTAAAAAATTTATAGTAATTTATATATTTTTTATACTTACCAATGACCCAGATGGGGATGGCTCTCCCAGGAGTTGGGAACTCTTACCTCCCCGCTGAGTACATAGCGCTGACCAGGCACTGCCAGTAAGAATGATAATTGGCGCCAATTTCGGAACGTCCTTGACACTGCGCATGCGCAGTAAGGGCAAAGTATGGAGGTCCTATAGGACATGATTTCTTTTGGTTTTAGATGCAAATTTTGGGGATTGGGGGGCAAAATTTGTGTTTGGCCCTGGATTTTTTAGAGTTAGCACCAGCTAAGTCTGGGTCATTGGTAAGTATAAAAAATATATAAATTACTATAAATTTTTTAACTTTCATATGTATGTACAAAATAAATAAGAAAAACAATCACAAAATGATTTATTTTTTTTGCGTCGCTCTGGGGGACGTTTTCGTACCAGAACGCCAAACAGGTAGTTGTTTTTTTTTTCAATATAACCCCAAACAAAGTAGTATCTTAACTTTAGAGCGGATAAATAAATTTTAAAAAATGCCAATGATACTGTATCATTCGATGTAAAGAGAAAATGTTTCACACCTCCAAAAGTGTTTTTCAAAGAACGTTTTAGCAACGTTTATCACTCAAGGGACGGTACTGTAGTGTCAGATATCACAGGATTGTTTGCCAGTACTTTTAAGAACTCGCATTGATTTCCACACCAGATCAGCTGTTTTGAATCAAGTTTACACCTATAAAAAAGATATTTATTGGGAAATTAGAATAATTAGTTCATTGATAAATGATATTAGGCCTAAAAAAATTAAAAATCTGTTTCTCAGGCCCTCCCGCATGGTCCTTTTGACTGCCTCATGCTCTCTTTTTATAACCAATGTAAACTTTAAAAAAATAAAAATTGAATGGTTTATGTCTGATATTTTACCCAAGTTAAAATTTTTTTAGAAATTTCTCCCTTGAGTGCAAGAAGGCTTTGCAATGCTTCAGCATTGCAAAGCCTTCTTGCTCTCAAGGGACGAAATACACCACCACCCATGCTATTCCATAGATTATGAGTCCTAAAACATAAACCAAGAACATGAACTTTTAATGGCAAAGAAGTTACACAAAATAAAAAATAAATTAAAAAACCGCTCGCCTGCATGCAATTTTACAAATAATGACCTGAGAAACAGAAGATCTGCTTTGTGTGGCCTTAGGGTGATATTTTATGGAAAATTCAGAAAAATGCTAGTTAGTTTTTGAGAAATTCCAAGTAAATTAAAATTCAGGAACCATGATGTAAAATGATCAAGGATCAATTTTGTGATAGCACTCTATAAAATGGAGATCAAAAGTAATAATAGTATTACATATTCAAAAAACTCTCATTATTTTTGGTCTTCATTTTAGTTTTTGGCTCACCAACGTTAGTTGTGTGAGCCTATGGCATAGCCCTCATGTCGGCATCGGCGTCCGCTCTCAAATATTTTGAACTTTTGTGTACAGGTTTTGATTTTTTGGCTTTTCAAATTTTTTTTTAGTTTCAGCATATTGCTATAGTGGTTCACTATAACATTTAACTCTTTTCCAGGGTATTTTGTCGTAATTTTAACCCTTTGAATCAAATTTTAGACTTATTTTGATGTTTGCGTGCAGGTTTTGATGTTTTTTTTTTCCTTTCTTTCAAGTGGAGATTTACCTTGCAGCATATGTCCATGCTTTCTATTGTATGTAAACATGCATCTTAGGGCTATGTTTGTATTATTTAACCCTTTTCCTGCTGAATTACTTCAATTTTGGACTTTTATGTACAGCTTTTGGACTTAGGCTTACAGCTTCTTACTTTTATGTACAGGTTGTGATAAAAAAAACAATTTCAAGTGAGGTTGACCTCACTGCATATTGCAGTGGTGGTTATTATAACATTGATATCTTTCCAGTGCATTTTTAAAAATTTTTTAACCCCTTCAATAGATTTTTAGACTTATTTTGACGTTTGCGTGCAGGTTTTCATAGGTTTTTTTTTTATTCCTTTCTTCCAAGTGTAGAGTTTCTGCATATTGCTATGGTGGTTCACTATAACATTTAACTCTTTTCCAGGGTATTTTGTCTTAATTTTAACCCTTTGAATCAAATTTTAGACTTATTTTGATGTTTGCATGCAGGTTTTGATGGGTTTTTTTTCCTTTCTTCCAAGTGGAGATTTACCTTGCAGCATATGTCCATGCTTTCTATTGTATGTAAACATGCATCTTAGGGCTATGTTTGTATTATTTAACCCTTTACCTGCTGAATTACTTCAATTTTGGACTTCTTTTGTTTACAGGTTTGGATTTTTGTGCTTTTTTAAAAAAAAATTTTCTTCTTTGCATATTGCTATGGGGGTTCACGATAACATTTAACTCTTTTTCAGGATATTTTGTCTTAATTTTAACCCTTTGAATCGGAATTTTGGACTTATTTTGACGTTTGTGTGCAGGTTTTGATGTTTTTTTTACTTTTATGTGCAGGTTTTGAGGTTTGTCTTTCTTCTCTTCCAAGTGGCGACTTACCTTGTAGCATATTGCCATGGTTCCTATTTTATGTTAGGATGCTTCTTAGGGCTATTATTATATTATTTAACCCTTTAGCTGCTTATTTACTTTAATTTTGGACTTTTGTGTGCAGGTTTTGTACTTTTGTGTGCAGGTTTTGATATTTTTTTTTAAGTGGAGTTTTACCTCACTGACATATTGCCATGGTGGTTACTGTAACATTTTCAGGGTATTTTTCTAAATTTTAACCCTTTGAAACAAATGTGATACTTTTTTTACTTTTATGTGCAGATTTTGAGGTTTGTCTTTCTTTTCTTCCAAGTGGATATTTTTCAAGTAGAGTTTCACCTTACTGGCATATTGCCATTTTGGTTACTGTGACAGGGTATTTTTCTCAATTTTAACCCCTTGAAACAAATGTGATACTTTTTTTTACTTTTATGTGCAGGTTATGAGGTTTGTCTTTCTTTTCTTCCAAGTGGCGACTTACCTTGTAGCATATTGCCATGGTTCGTATTTTATGTTAGGATGCTTCTTGGGCTATTTTTATATTATTTAACCCTTTAGCTGCTTATTTACTTTAATTTTGAACTTTTGTGTGCAGGTTTTGTACTTTTGTGTGCAGGTTTTGATATTTTTTTTAAGTGGAGTTTTACCTCACTGGCATATTGCCACGCTGGTTATTGTAACATTTTCAGGGTATTTTTCTAAATTTTAACCCTTTGAAACAAATGTGATACTTTTTTGACTTTTATGTACAGGTTTTGAGGTTTTTCTTTCTTTTCTTCCAAGAGGATATTTTTCAGGTAGGTTTTCACCTTACTGGCATATTTCCATGGGGGTTACTGTGACATTATCAGTGTATTTTTCTCAATTTTAACCCATTGAAACAAATGTGATACTTTTTTTTTTTTTACTTTTATGTGCATGTTTTGAGGTTTGTCTTTCTTTTTTTCAAAGTGGAGACTTACCTTGTAGCATATTGCCATGGTTCCTATTTTATGTTAGCATGCTTCTTAGGGGTTATTATTATATTATTTAACCCTTTAGCTGCTTATTTTCTTTAATTTTGGACTTTTGTGTGCAGGTTTTGAACTTTTTTTTTTACTCCAGCCACCCCTTTACATTGGCCACCTGTTGGTGAGCCACGGGGTACTGATACCCCATCTAGTTCTATATTAATTTTGTGTTGTTTGAGTACTGTTACAATAAAATGTATCAGTGAAATCAACATGGAAGCTCTAGTACAGTAGAATCCTCTTAATTGAATATCCATTTTGCCAGTGAAAATTATTCAATTAACAGGAATATACAATTAACAGGGATTTGGTCAGTTTCCTGTGTTCTGGAGGTAAACGGAGCATTTATTTTATTATATCTTGTTTGACAGAGCTCATAGAGCTCTGTCAAACAAGATATAATAGAATAAATGCCTGTATTGGATGTAGTGAGGCCAAAAAGGTTGATAAATAAGGGGAATTTGGTGCATGTCACAGTAATTTTTTTGACATATTACAAAAATTTATATACAATTAACAGGAGTTTACTCTACAGCCCATATGCAATTAACAGATCAAATTTGTACTGAGGGTATGGTAAATAATTTTGTGTTTGAAAATTATATTCAATTAACAGGGATATACAATTACGAGATATCCAATTAAGTGGGCTCCACTGTATTTAATTTTAGGCTCTCACAACTGTACTTTGGACATCGGCGACCATTCCATCAGAAATAAAAAATGAAAATAGAAACTGCCAACCCTCATTCATTTTAAAAAAAGAATTGCCTGAGAATCATTTAATTAATTTTGTTTTGACCTTTGGGTTAAAATAAAACTAGAGTAGATGTGCAGGCCTGAAAATAAGCAGTCTGACATTTGTAGAATGAGGTTCTCAGAGGGTGAATTTGATGATGCTATCCCACACAGTGGGCCAATTTATCCTCTGGATACCTCTTTCTGTTCAGTTTTGAGACCCTGATTCACATTGAGGTTAACAGAGGGTGTATTTAGTGATGCTACCCTGCTGTGCAGGGTAGCATCACTAAATCACCCTCTGGGGACCTCATTTTGCAAATGACAGTCTGCTTATTTTCTGTCTTGTAGATGTGTATACTGACAATAAGATTAATTTTCATTCGCAGAAGAACCATAGAAAGGGTGAAGTGCTTGTTTACTGCGACTGAAAGATTCAGCATGTTTTAGTCCCAGTAATCAAAGTCTGGATTGTTAAAATGACATTATAATTATAACTGATGTAGAGGTGGGAGGTATTTAAATTTCCAGTTTAGTTCTGGTACATGTATTTTTCGAATGATTTACCTGGTATCTATACAGTATTTAGTGTCAACAACATATATTTATAACATGATTGCCTATTCTACTAGTAATATATGAAAAGCCTATGACATAAATAAATTTTAGATTTATGCACCAACTGTGGTGAACAACCCAGCAATGGGATTTCAGAAGTTCAAATTTACACCTGCAGTGGAACTACATCCAAGTTGACCATTGCTGATGTCGACCTGAATGCAAACTTGTCTAAATTTATCGCACATCGCCTCGCGAAAAGTGACATGAAAGAGGCAATTATTTATTACGTTTTTAAATGAGTTTACCCCATAAAACACCAAAAATTAACAAACATGCATTGTCTCATGTTATTAAAGCATCCATAACTCGTAACAGTGTATTATTATGTTATTAAAATGAAAAAAGACGTTTCATTTTCCATTTCGTTTTGGCGATAAAACTGACAGCGGAAGTATGTACGTCTGCTGCTTGGTAAAATCGCAAAAAAATAATAGCGACTCTTAATAATCTGACTATCATGGTATAAATAAAATATATCCATAGTAGCTTGGTGTAACAAATGTTCACCACTCGTGGCAAAGTGGTGTTAACTGCGCGCCGAAGGCTTGCAGTTAACACCACTTCACCACAAGTGGTGAACATTGGTACACCAACCTACTATGGGTATATTCTATATGTAACCACACCGATACAAATATCAAATAATAATTTTGATATACTGTCCAGCTGTAGTTTACCGTTTTACAGCAGACAAAGCCACCGAAGTGTCTGGTGCAGAAGAAATAATTCATTGAACGGATATTCTTCACATAATACTTGCTCATAACTCAAAAATGTGTCTTTGAAATTGACTCAAGGTCACAATTCCAAGGTTAAGGTTATAGATTATTCATCTAACTTTAACCCATCTTTAAAAAATTATTCACCATGTCAAGGTTATATATCTTTTGAAAGAAGTAAGAAAAACAAACAATTTGTCTGGAAAGCCACTTTAATGTTTTGTTCATTGGAGATAAGGAAAGAAATTTATTGTTGAAATATGTATTTTGTTTGTTTTCAGGATCTGGCATTCCAGAAATGAAAACTATACTCAGAGGTGTTGTGCTGAAAGAATATTTAAAATTTAAAACATTAATAGCTAAAATTGTTGGCTTGGTGTCTTCAATAGGGAGCACTCTGCCAATAGGCAAAGAGGTAAGTAACTCAGACATTTTTTTTATATGTCTACAAGGGCTGAATATAGGACCCTTTGCCAATGGCAGTTGGGCATGGTTTTTCCCAAATCAAACCAAATATCTCCCAATGTCACTCCCCAATCAAAGAAACAATTCACAATTGATGTCCTGAACTGAGCGATCATAAGCCCTCAGAAAACCAATAAATACCAACCTAATGAAGCATAGAAAGTATCTGAATTCAACGGCAAAGAAAGATTCTTCTCTAACCCTTTAAGAACTAATTCAGGAGCGCGGTGGCTCAGTGGTAGACTATTGGACTTCTATGCTAGAGGACCCAAGTTTGATCCCCATCCAGGATGACCACTGTTGTGTCCTTGGGCAAGGCACTTTATCCTGGCTGCCTACATGAGCGCACGATGACGCTGTGTACTAAGGCGTACTGCATGTCAGTGGTGCACATGTCTTCAACCACTGTAACCCTACTTGAGCGGAGCCTGAACAGTGTCAGAATGTTGAGGAGCTGACAGTTGCTCGTCGATGCTCTCCAAGTACTCCGGTTTCCGCCACCTGTAAAACTGTCACAGTCACAATTAGCCATTGTGCATAAGTATGTGACCTTAAAAACCAATAAATAAATAAAGAAAGAACTAATAATTGTAATTTTGATCACGTTTTACTGCAACTAAACAGGTGCCCCAACATGCCGTTTTAAGAACGATGCCATTTCTTTCTAGGCAAGTCTTGGCTGCCTATATGGGCAGCCAAGACTTGTCTTTGCACAACTTCAAAGTCACAGAATGTAGACTGTCATAGAGTTCTCAGTTCAATTTAAACAATAATAATATCTAACAGAGGTTAGGCCTAAAAAAATTAAAACTCTGTTTCTCAGGCCCTTTTGGCTGCCACATGCTCTCTTTTTATAACCAATGTAAACTTTAAAAAAATATAAATTAAATAGTTTATGTCTGATATTTTACCTAAGTTAAAAACATTGATAAATTTGTCCCTTGAGTGCAAGAAGGCTTTGCAATGCTTTAGCATTGCAAAGCCTTCTTGCTCTCCAGGGACAAAATGCATCACCACCCATGCTATTCTGTAGATTATGAGGCCTAAAACATAAACCAAGAACATGAACTTTTGATGGCAAAGAAATAATTACCGATATAAAAAATAAAATAAAAAACCGGTCACCCGCATGCAATTTTACAAATAATGGCTGGAGAAACAGAAGATCTACTTTGTGTGGCCTTAGCCCATGTTCAAAGGTTATTGAGCTGCTAAATCGAGCTTTACTGGGCCAAACTAGTTTTGAACTGTTGTGTTCTTCTTCAGTGACATGAAATCCAGATGTCACTGTATAGTGACATGAAAGCTTGAAGTCACTGTAAAAGTTCCAAGTCAAAAGGCAGACAGAGCTGTCAAAGCAGAAATGTCATTTCCCTTTTGATCTGCAATAAATGCAAACTACAGTATGTAAGTGAAACGAAACACACATTCTGCATGCACATCTTGGAACATTTAAGGGATATCAGAAACAAGTATGATAAACCCCTCAGTAAGCACTATAATGGACCGGACCACCCACCCAACAACAGTCACCTCATTTCGAACAGTTTTATGGGTGATGCAAGCTTAAGTATCTGGAGAGAACCACCAAGCATCTGCGAGCAACTGACCGACTCAACAACATACTAACTCCGCACAAGCAGGGTTAGCATTGGTTGAAGATGAAGACAAGTGCATCATCGACTTGCAGTATGTCTCAGTACACAGTGCCACCGTTCCCCCATGGGCAATCAGGATTAACTCTTAACTGGCCAAATATTTTCAGAATATTTTTCATTAAATCTAGTCATGGCTGCTTTATAGCAGCCATGACTAGATTTGATGAAAAATTCATTTAAATTTAACTCCAGGAATCATTGGTGAAAAAATCCATTCAATTTAGAGGAGGAAGATTTCATAAAATGTGCCCAATTTATAATTATTTGAGTGGCAGGAGAAATCCTGTCCTCGGCCGGAAAATCTGCCAGCAGCATTCAAGGAATTAAGTGCCTTGACCAAGGACTCAGCGTAGTTACTCTTACTGTGGAGGGGGTGCAGTGGCGTTATGACAACCGGTTCTCGTAAGATCACCGAAATTAAGCAACGTCGAGCCCACTCAGTCCTCGGATATGTGACCGTCTGAGCGATCGATTCAGACTCTTGCGTTGTGTCCTTGAGCAAAGCACTTAACCCCGATTGTCCACATGGGGGCACAATGACGTCGTGTACTAAGGCGTACTGCACGTCGATGGTGTGCATGTCTTCAACCAATCTAACCCTGCATGTGAGTGCGATGCTGGGGAGCTGGCAGCTGCTCGTCATTGCTCTGTGGTTCTCTCCGGGTACTCCGGCTTTCTCCACCCGTAAAACTGTCACGGTCATGTTTAGCCATTGTGCGTAAGTATGTGACCTTAAACAACAATAAAATAAATAAATAGTATGCCTCAGTACACAGTGCCACCCTTTCCCCACAGGAGCAATCAGGATTAACTCTTAACTGGCCGAGTATTTTCAGAATGTTTTTCATCAAATCAAGTCATGGCTGCTTTATAGCAGCCATGACTAGATTTGATGAATAATTCATTTAAATTTAACTCCAGGAATCATTGGTGAAAAAATCCATTCAATTTAGAGGGGTACGATTTTATAAAATGTGCCCAATTTATAATTATTTGAGTGGCAGGAGAAATCCTGTCCTCAACAGGAAAATCTGCCAGCAGCATGCAAGGAGGTAAGTGCCTTGACCAAGGACTCAACGTAGTTACTCTTACTGTGGACCTCTTGGTTTCACCCTTTACCCAATGAATCGGCCGCATCCGCCCGTGTAATATGCAAATTCAGCAGTTGAAAAAATAATATTTTTCAAAACAATTTCAACAAAACCATATCATGTGACCTCTTAATTAAAAAAATGATATTTAAAATAAATTTTGACATCGTCTGCATTGTGTAAAGGGTTAAAGTCCTATTCTGTTACCACTGAGCCACCGTGCTCCCTCCATGTATTGTAATACATCTCCATTGTAATTATATTGTATTTTTTTTTTTATTTCAGGGTCCATTTGTACATATAGCAAGTATTGTTGCAACCCTTTTAGGTAAAATTCAGACATTCAGAGGTATTTATGAGGTAAGTACCTTTTTTTTCTCCTTTAATCCAATTTTCCAAGCACACTGTCATACTGTTTGACAAATCGTAGCACACTTTGGAACTCAGGGGACGAAATGTTGATTTGAATTTTTTTTTCTTCCAACAAGAAAATCTTTTGAATTCACTAGGAATGAACTTACTTGTAGACTTGTAATTGTTATACTGAAATATTCATTATGTCCACAAACTTATGGAGACAACTGTTAAAATTCTTTTCTGCCAATTTTATGCTGTGATAATGTCTTTCTTGATAATGTCCTTCTTACTCACGGGCAACAGATATTAAACAGACGAAAAAAACTCCAAAAACAAAAAATACGAGAACAATCGACAGTTGAAAGGGTTTATTATACATTTGTTTGAGGCTCTAATTTGAACCGGATGATTTTAGAGGCGCGAGAAAAGGTTATTCTAGTAAATTTTGGAGAACTTTGGAGCAACTTAATCCAGGTTTATCCAATTTGTGCATCCCTGCTGTTGGTAATTTGGAAAAATTTAGAGATAAGGTCATTAAGGTAGCCAACAGTAGTACAGGGCAATAGTAAGGCCCTGCGAGTCAGATATTTTAGTTCGAGTTGATTCTCGATTTGATTCTAGGTTAAAACTTGCGAGTCGAGTAATTTTCCTTGTCGATTCTTATAAAACCAACGGCCAGATTTCTTCTCAACAGAGAGGGATTTAACGTTCTTTCATTGCGTAAATGCAACTTTCAGTCAGCTAACTATTCCATGTATACATATTTTGGTACAAGCTACCGACCTTAATTGCCTGTTAGAACCTCCAAGTAACAATTTTGACAACTTTTAACACATTTTCCAAATTGGGCACTACATTCTGGGTTGTTCGTGCAGTCAAAACATCAATAAAGATTAAGTGCACTCCGAGCACTCGAGTCTGTATACTTCCGTTAAACGAACGTATACAGGCTCAAGTGCTCAAAGTGTACTTCATTCTACCCAAATAGAGTTATCTACCATCCATTGGACGTTTCACCTTGAGAGCAAAGGCTTAACTTCAGCTGATGAATCCCATTACAACTTATGTAGAATGCCGACTTTACTAAGGCCGCGATGAGGCATCAGCAAATCTTATTGGTATCATTTAACAGTGATACAAATAGGGTTTTATAACATATTCTCCTGTTTCTTTCGTTGACAAACTGGATTACTGCATCGTTTAAAGAAAGAACTCACAATGAAAACTCTGTTGTTTATCTGGACCGAATTGACTCGAGAAAAAGGATATCTGCGAATCAGAGACGAGTCTAGTTGATTTTGCATTCCGACTCGAGATTCGACTCGAAATTCGAGTAATCGCAGAGCCCTATGCAATACATGGGTAAACTATAGGTTGTTTTGATGTTTTGTGACTTTATTTTCAAGCTAAAATTTTGAGATCGAGGTGATTGATCTTGCATTGTAAACAGTGATTCAATAGAATGATATTGTAGAACAGCTGATCAGTCGTGTATCACATATATATCACAATGAAAACTGATTCAAACTCATCCTCATCAATATTTAGAACATAAGTTTTTTTTTTTAATTACAGAATGAATCGAGAAGATCTGAAATGTTAGCGGCAGCCTGTGCTGTTGGAGTAGCTGGTACATTTGCTGCTCCCATTGGAGGTGAGCTGTACATGAAGCCTGATTTTAACTCTTAGTTTAATTTTCTTGAAATGGATGCTTCAAAAGGCTTTCTAATGCCTCTCTGCCAAACAGATTGAAAATTGTAACTGTCTTTAATTCTTAAGCAGGGTTTCCATGGATCATTCAGTTTTTTGAAATCCTGGAATCATACCAGAAAATAAGTGGTCAGACAAAGACAATATCAGGCCAATGTCTGACTGAGGTTTAAAATCATCAGTCAAAATGTCTGATGCCAAAATTATCAATGAAGTTCAGTAATCAGAACATCATGCATGCTTGAAATCATGTACATAACTAGCAAGCCTAAAATTAATGATTATTGTGATTTCTGGCCCTGGCATGTTGGGAAGTGTGAAGAAAGTGACTGTACAGCTCATCAGTATTAACAACATGTGAAGGAATACGATTTGATATAGCCATGCATGTATCTAAATTATGTCTGAAGGGTAATTCAGTTCCAATTCAGAATGAAACCAATTATACCTTGTTTGGCAGGGCTCATTGAGCCCTGCCAAACAAGGTATGGTTGGATGAATTCTGAGCAGTTTTAAGATGAAGGTACATGTACACCCAAAACACATATTATTGTGTCGCCGCCCCACGAAGTGGGGATCGACATATAGGGATTATTTTTGTCGTCTTGCGTCGTCCACGTCACACTTTCTCTAATCCGCCACTCCTCTTTAACCTATGAATGGATTTTGATGAAACTTTCAGTGATTCTTTATCACATAATGGCATTGTGCACCTCCTATTTTATTTTTTGATCCGCTGTATTTTTTCCAGAGTTATGCCCCTTTTCCACTTAGAATTCTGTCTGAAATATTAAAATATAGTGCAGGCGACACACGTCTTCCATGGAAGACTCACATCTAAGTTTTGAATACTCAAACTCCATTTTGTAATATGTCCGAAATCAATCTTAATTGACAGACATGTTTCATGTGGTGTCTGACATTTTGTCTGGAAGCACGATGAAAATTTTCAGGCTTGCCTGAAATTTAAAAATCCCTTACCAAAGTTTAGGAGAGCTCTCAAATATTGAGACCTTCCTTGAACACTGTTGAAAAACAAGATATTTGGTAATGGGTGTGCAGATTCAGCAATGCAAAATTTAGTTTCCATCACAGTTTGAGATGTATTGTTTATGTATTAAATTGTAGATATGATTGTGACAAGACATCAAAATTTGCAATTTAGGGAGTTCTTGCACCATTTTTTACATTCTTAAAGAATATGAAAATGTGTGTCAGTGTTGAAAAGGTTTTGAAAAATATGAAAAACTCACCAGTCAGATCATGAGAGTAGTGAAAAGGTATGAAAATCTCTGGGTTTTTTAACAATTAACCCTCTCCACAGAAATATCAAAATTTTACCTGCAAATATTTCCCATAACTTGCAAGTAAAAATTTACTAATTCTTGTTTGAGAGAGGTCACTGAGATCTGTCAAACAAGCAGGGCTCAAATTAACTGGATTAGTAGAGCATTTCGCTATGCAATTTCTGACTTTTGCTATTCAATAATTATCAGTCTGCAGTGCATTTGAATCAACTGCTAATCAATTTTCCTGGGTGAATAGTAAATTGCTATTCAAAATTTTCAGATTAATTTGAGCACTGCAAACAAGACTGAATTGTTTAATTAAATTCCTATTTGCCTAATGAGAAATGGTTTTAAAAAACAAAGCGAAAATGTTAATTAGTTTTACTGGCTGCTTTGGAAAAAATCTTTTAAAAATCGACCTCTTTGGACATTTTTTATTGCATTGCAGTGTCTTCCAGTATTACTATAAAATTAAAAGGATCAAAATGTATATAACTGAAATCTGTAGAGTTTAACTGAAGACTTTTAACATTCTGTGGCTTTGCAGTTGTTTCTCTGCAAGTTTGGCTGCCTATACAGGCAGCCAAGACTTGCCTAGAACAACTGCGAAGGCACTTGGGTTACTTAGAATGTTACCTGCAAGTTTGCTCATAGATGCCATGTTGGGGCACCTGTTCTGATGCAGTAAAAAGTGATCAAAGTAGGAATTGGGTCCTTGAGGGTTAAAATTAAATGAGTTAATTTTAGTGTTGAAATGATGCAGTTTGGATTTTTATAGTCTACTAAACGCCGGGTAGTAGTCGATGATTAATCGACTAGTCGGTTATGCAATATCAGATGCTAAACTAAGCAATAAATTCTAAAAAACTGTGGTTTTAACTGAATTCATTGGCTGGGTGGCTTTCAAATTACGATACAATTAATGGGTCTAACTGCACGACATTACAGAAGCCGATGTCTCCATTTCCTTATGACCAAACAACCGGTGATGCAAAAAATAAATTGGTCAAAAAAAAAATCTTTGGTGTTCCAATATTCGTTTCTGTAAAATATTTTTAAGCAAAATTGAACTTTTCCCCCAAAATTCCCTTGTATATTGTGATCTAATAAGAAATTTCTGCACATTGTTATTGTGCTAAAAAGCTTTGAAAGCAGAAAACAGGTTACTGAAGAAGTGTACTCTGATGACATGATTGTTCCATGACCTGCATAACTTAATTAATCCCCAATGAAAAGCTGGACAAACTATAAACAATAGCCTCATTGAATATTAAATACATCACGTGACCAAACAGTGCGATTTGTTTGGTCAGTATGTGCACTACGTAATGTGAGTTGCAAAACTTCATTTAGTAGTAAATAACATTGTGACGTTTTGTTTTCTGACCAATCTCATTACATCAAAATTTATCCTAAACAAGAACATATTGAAAAAGCATGAACATCTGTAGAGAGCTTTTGTTTCCAATGTAGAAGCACGAGTGCGATAGCGCACTTCAAATCAAAAGCACTGAATTAATTTTAATTAAATTAATTAAATTTCTCAAAGTTACACAAAGTGGAAACTTCAAGGCTTCAGAGAATGCGCTCTGGCGACTAGACGACAAGTGATTCGCTAGTCGGTTAATAGATTTGTTTAGTACTAATCGCGCCGGCTATCCGAAAAATTGTTTCAACGCTAGTTAATTTGTGAAATTAATTTAATTAAATGAGTTAATTTTTACAATTATGCACTCTTATATATTCTGTGTGTGAAAGACAGTGGAAAGTCTCCATCCATTCTATGTTTTTGTCACAAAAAAATAAAACGCTTTCTCCCTCACTGATTTAAAAAAAAAATGTCCTGAGAATTTTCTGGCCTAATGAGATGAATGTCAAAATTATACAGTACAGTGGAGCCCACTTAATTGGATATCTCTTAACTGAATAACCCTGTTAATTGAATATAATTTACCAACACAAAACCATTTACCATACCTCCAGTACAAATTTGACCTGTAATTGAATATAGGTTATAGAGTAAACTCCTGTTAATTGAATAAAAAATATTGTATCTTGTCGAGAAATTACCCAACTTCTTCCCAGTTTTTCTTTGTTTATACACCTATTTGGCCTCAGTACATCCAATACAGGCATTTAATCTATTATATCTTGTTTGACAGAGCTCAGGGAGCTCTGTCAAACAAGATATAATAGAATAAATACTAAGTTTGTCCCCAGAATACATGAAAGTGACACACAATCCCTGTTAATTGAATACTCCAGTTAATTGAATAATTTTCAATGGCAAAGTGACTATTCAGTTAATAGGGTCCCACTGTATGATCATAAAAGTGGACAGAGAATTTTGATTATTGTCATCTTTATCTCCCTTGAGAAGTGAAGCAGTGCTTGTTTACTATGGTAAACAAGCTCTGTCTTACTGGTAAAATAGGATCCAGTCACCAATGCTTGTGGTGGAAGTCCTCTAAAATTGGCAACATTGGTATAAACTGTTGGCTAAACTTGACTGTACATCCATGTTGTGGTCACAGTTAGCCATTGTGCAGGGGACGTGGTGGCATTGCGGTAACTGGTTCTTGTCAGATCACTGAAGTTAAGCAACATTGAGCCTGGTTAATCATTGGATGGGTAACCCCAATTGTCCACATGCACGTTGATGGTACGCATGTCTTCAATTAATCTAATCCTGCCTGTGCTGCAGTGCGGAGTTACGATGTTGGGAACTGGCAGCTGCTCGTCGTTGCTCGGTGTTTCTCTCCAGGTACTCCGGCTTCCTCTACCCGTAAAACTGTCACGGTGATGATTAGCCACTGTACATAAGTATGTGACCTTAAACACCAATAAATAATTGGTAAAATAGGTGGAAGTCCTCTAAAATAGGCAACATGGGTATAAACTTGACTGTACATCCCTGTTGAGGTCCCAATTAGCCGTTGTGCAGAAATATGAAACCTTAAACACCAATAAATAAAAAAATAAATAAATATAAATAAATAAATAAATAAAATCTCTATTATCCAAAAAAGAGATGCAAGAACTTTGAACCGAAAAGTTATGTCTGGATTGGAGTCTTAGATATCGAATCCAGGCCTGGAAATAACCTGCGAGCAATAATTCAGGTTACGTGGGTGTTATATCAGTTGTAAAATACGCGAACGACCTGCAGTTTAGAACAAAGTCATACAACACAACTTTATTATTGAATTACTAATCTTGCATGCTTTGCGAGAAAGGCTTGACCCCCTTTTCAGAACTATCTCGACTCAGAAGTTGAGCATTGCATTCACATTATGAATATAGAATGGCATGCACGTCTAAAACAATTTCCCGCCAAAATAAATGGCAACAACTAGCGCGCGATCTCGCTTCGGCAAGATTGCGCATTTGTCGTTGCTATTTATTTTGGCGAAAATCCTGTCAAAACGTAAAACAGTATGCCTGGCAGGGTAAAACAGAGAACCACCATGTTGGGAGCATGGTGGCTCAGTGGTTACAGCATTCAACTTCAAACCGAAAGGGCCGTGGTCGATCCCAGCCAGGAGTAACTGCGTTGTGTCCTCGGGTAAGGCACTTAATCTTGATTGCCCGTGTGGGGACACCGTGGGGCTGTTTGCTGAGGCAAACTGCACGTCAATGGTACACATCACTTCTACCAATGCTAACCCTGCATTACGCTGAGTTATTACATTGGGGAGTCTGACAGTAGCTTGCCATAGCTCAGTGGTTCTTTCTGGGTATTCCGGCTTCCTCCACCTGTAAACTGTCCGGCAGGAGGTGAGCCCGGCTGTCATTAAACCCCAATAAATAAATAACCTGTGAAGTTAATTTTGACTGTGTTTCTTATAGAGATGAATGTATTGAAATTTTGAGTTCGGTTTCGGTCTCAGTATTTTTGGGGGGTACCGGTATACCTTGTATTGGTTCGGTATTCAGTATCTGACTTGACTGAGAATTGCTAATAGTACCAAAGAGTAATTCACATCAGGAAAAACAGAATAATAACCACAGTGCTATAAATGACACTGCCAATGACCTCTTTTAAGCTCTTGCAATCTCATAGCATGTGCCCTGACTGTGCCATTTTTAGGAGGTCCTGCTGAAACCTACAAAACATCTGGGCTGTGATTTCTAGTCAGGTCATGGCTGCTTTAACAGACAGCCAAGACTTGACAAGAAATCACTGCTAAGCAATTAGACATGTGCAGGTTGTGAGTCTTGTGGGAATTCAGGACAGTTGCTCAGTCCATTGAGGGTTAAGAAAACAGAAAAGAAAATCAAATCAGTCACTTCTTTCATGAACATGAACCTTTCAACTGTTATCAAGCCTCAACAGGATCTTACAAATAGCAAATGTAGGAAAAGTTGAAAAGTCACAACTTTGCTTCGGTTCTGTTTTCAATATCCCCATGATATTGTTATCAATTTGCTTTTTCAGTATATTGCCCTTCTCTAGTTTCTTAAAGTGGTCTTAATTTTATACAGGAACTTGCACCCCAGTGATTGAATTGCAATCTGATCACCAAAGAGATCACTTTTACAACCACAGTATTGGAGTGCAATGGGTACTGCATTGGACTTCAAACCAAAAGGTTTACTGTTTGATCCCCACCAGGATTAACTACATTGTATTCCTGGGCACAGCATATAATCCTGGTTGCCTGCTTGGGGGCACGGCGCCCCACGGGAACCCCATGGGAACCCCATGTGCAACATGGCTTATTAACTCTCACCCCTAGTCTTGAGTTGATACTCATTTTGTGGTCATGATTAGCCATTGCGCAAAAATCTGTGACCTTAAACACCAATAAATAAATATAAATAGATTGGGGGCACGATGATGATGTGTTCTAAGGCGTTATGCATGTCAATTGTGCACTTCTCTTCAACCAATGCTAACCCTGCTTGTGCAGACATACTTGGGAAGTCTAACAGTTGCTCGTCACTGCTTGGTGGTTCTCTCCAGGTACTCCAGTTACCTCCACCCATAATACTGTCTGACTCCAGGTGAACTGAACCTAATGAGCCAACAACGCAAACCTTGCTGTCATGAATATTCTTTTCGTCAAAAGGGAAATGGCAGGAAGACAGCCTTTTAGGCTTTGTCATTTCCTTGCAGCACATTCATCTGTAACCTGTCTTATTGTTATCTTGTATATTTGTATGCTGCAAAAATAAAAATAAAAAAAATATCAAACCTGGCTATGGAAAGTGTTGTTAACCTTAAAAAAATAAAAGGTAAAATGATTTACGTCTGATATTTTACCCAAGTTAATAAAATTGATAAATTTATCCCTTGGGTGCAACAAGGCTTTGCAGTGTTTTAGCATTGCAAAGTTTTCTTACACTCAAGGGACGAAATACACCACCATCCATGCTATTATAGATTATGAGGCCTAAAACATAAAACAAACCAAGAGCATGAACTTATGATAACAAAGAAATAATTACAAAAATAAAAAATAAAATAAAAAACCTCCTGCCTTCATGCAGTTTTACAAAAAAATGGCCTGAGAAAGAAAAGATCTACTTTGTGAATCCTCACTGACATCCATTCCCTGTGTAAAAAGTACTGTGGTTCAATCAGAAATGACTGCTACCAACAGAAGTCTTGAAGTGATGAGTGCTGAGGGAATTATAAAAAGATTCTGAGTCAATGAGAAGTAAGAAATATACATTTTCTAATTTCAGGTGTATTGTTTAGTATTGAAGTAACAGCTACATATTTTGCTGTTCGTAATTATTGGAGAGGATTTTTCTCAGCTGTTTGTGGTGCCCTAGTCTTTCGTTTGTTATCCATTTGGTTCCATGATGAAGGTAATTGTTATTATTAATATGCAGTGAAACCTCTCTCATCACAAAGATTGCCTATTATATCTGGACAAGGGAGACTTGCGTCTAGCCAAGGGAGGTGTGGCTCGTGCGAACACACCTCCCCACAAAATTGGAGTTCAACTTGAGGGACTCTTGTGGGACTTTCTTCCATTTGTGATTTGACCTCACTTTCCCCAATACATCTTACTGTCTGTGGGTTGGCCACAGAGAGTAGATTGTGTCAGAGTAAGTTGTTTTTAAACATAAATGTTCTTGTCCCTATATCCTGATAAATTTTGTCTTTTAATTGGTCAGAATGCCTTGGACAAATAGCCATGGCAAAGGGTGCACCCAACATCCAGGGTATATGAAAGCGTGCAACATCCAGGGTAAAGCGCACGCAAAACATCGGGGTACATGGTTTAACTGAAAGCTTTTCACTACTGCTTGCCTTGTTATAAAAATCAAACCCAAAAACCTGAAAATAGTCACAAATATATGATTTCCGACAGTTATATCATAATTTGCCATTATAAATTAAATAGTCGAATAATTAAATGAAACAGCTTGAGAAAAATAAAGTAAGAGCAAATATCATCCCCTCAGTTCCAATGTGTTCATTGTGGCAGTAGGCACATAGAACACATTGGAACTCGGGGGCCGATATGTAAACAAAATAGTGTTTACTCGTTTCCTAAATGACCCAAAGGATGTAACTCTATCTTTTGTCTTCTGCATTTGTAAAAACAAAACATTTATTCATGAATTTGGTCTAACTTTTTCCTGGAAATCTCCCTATACCATACCTATTGGCGGAGATAACTTAAATTGTATGCATGTAGTTTCTGTGAAATGCTGAGACACTATTTCGATTCCACTTTATAGCCTTGGTTATAAAAAGTGCCGAGGCATTTCACAGAAGCTAGTTGCATGGTCCTGGCATTGCAAGCCCTATATGTTACACCAAGCTCATCACTGTTTTATTTCTGCCAGAATCGCATATTAACAGGGTTATATGTGAGCCGATGGGTTTAACCCTTTACCTAGTTTAAAAAGCAAACATTTGCAAAAAAAAATTCTTGTGTAACTAATTTTTTTTATTTCTTGTCTCTGAAACATAGGTTATGACCCCTCATTGGAACAAGCTTGTCGAGCTCATTCCAGTGAGGGGTCATAACCTATGTTTTTGAGACAAAAAAAATAATGAAAATTAATTGGCGATTTTTGAGAATAGCGCTGGTCGTTTTGGGCTGTTACGTTGGGTAAAGGGTTAATATATATTTGTAAATTAAAGTATTCCTATCAACTCAATCTATTTTGTGTGTAATTTTTCACATACAGTAGTGAAAATATTTTGGATTCTAAATTTCGTATAATATTTTCCTGGATGTTACTACTGAACTCCGTTTGATACTCATTCTTAACCCTTTACCTAACACGAAAGACAGACGACACTTGCAAATAAAATTCTTGAATAACTAATTTTTTTTTTCTTTTTTCCGTCAAAAACCTAGTTTATGACTCCTCATTTGAACTAACTTGGTGAGGAGTCATAAGTTATGTTATTGATGCAAAAAATGATAAAATAATGAAAATTGAATGGCAATTTTTGTGAACAGCGCTGGCCAGTTTTAGCCGTTACAGGGTTAAACATTTTCACTGCTGTGGTAAACCTTGGTCACCCAGGCTGAGCTGGTGATCATTGATAGTCACTTTGTGCATCTCTACAACAAAAAATTCCTTGCTACACGCCTGGGAGGTATCTAGAAGATATCGTTCAGGGGCCAGTATAGGAGGTAATGTGAGGGAGAAGTCACTTTTCCCTCCTCAGATTTCAGGGAATCGGCAAATGAAAACAGGGAGAAGTGTCCCAGAAGCAGAAGCATGAATGAGCTTTTGCATGTTTGCTCCATTTTCTGGTTTTCTCACATGTAAATAACTCATTGAAGCTGAGAGAAAAAAAAAACATGTTTATATGTAGAATTTATTCAGAAAAAAAAATCTGACAAAATAATTCCAGTAGCTAAACAATTTTAGCAAAGTACAGATCACTCTACAAATGTATTCAGGTTACTTCTGGGTAATTTTTGTGTTTAGGACAGGCATGTCAACCGATACCTGTACCAGTACCGGTACCGCCAGGTCCCTCAAACCAGTACCGGTACTGAAGCTTTTTTCCTGCTGGTACTGGGTCAGAATTATTTGATGGGGAATTCCTAATTGAATGAGAGTAAACAGGCTAATAATTGTGTATGGCACACTTGCATGACTTGCTTTTAACTTATTTGTGAATTAAAATATCAAAACACTCCAAAGGTGCATGTTCTGTCTGCACCATGACCTCGATAAGGCCGACCATTTTGACTTTTCAAAACGTCGTATCAAAGACAACGAAAGAGCCGTCATCAGCTAATTCAAAGAAATTATTCTACGGTGACATCAAAGTAATCATAAAGCACGATCTTCGTGCTTTATGATTACTTTGATGTCGCCGCAGAATAATTGGCACGATGCCATGTTTGTCTTGCGATCTTGGGAACTTGGGCGGTTTGAACCTGAATTTCTCCCATCTGATTGCGATATGTTATCCAATTGTTGATTTGTCCTGAAACCTGTTTCGGCAGGACAGGCTCTGTCCTGTCCAGGTACTGGTTATGTTGGTACCTGTGGTACTTTGACACGCTTGGTTTAGGAGGACCCTTTTCTGGAGGAATTACTCCTGGAAACTAATAGAGTGCAACCTTGTAATGTCAACAAGATATAATATATAATATATAATTTAACACTTCAGATATGAATTAAATTTAATATTTGCACCCAAAAGTGTTTTCTAAAAGAATGCCCTCCACAAGGGTTCTCAGTTCGAAAAAACAGATGTTTTGAACAAATGGTAGGTTTGTTTTGTATTTGAGTGCATGTTGCTATATTTTGGTTTCTAATATCTATTTCAGAAACACTAACTGCATTGTTTAAAACAACATTCAGAATCGAGTTTCCATTTGATCCTCTTGAATTGTTTGTTTTTTCTGCTGTTGGGTAAGTAAATATAATTATATCATGCTTGTTGTCCCCCGAAAATTTTTGTCCCCCGAAAAATTACTATAGAAATCAGCGCTGTCCATCCGTCTGTCCATGTGTGCGTGCATCCGTCTATGCATCCGTCCCACTTGGTGTCCCCATGATAACTCCAGTTTGGATCATTTGATTGAAAACAATTTTGGTATTTGACCTTCTTAGGCCAAATCACAGGTCAAGTTCGAATATGGGTTCGGCCAGATTATTTTTTATTAGAGTTATGCCCCTTTTTTGAGTTACAAATTTCAAGATTTGCGGTGTCCGGATGATAACTCCAGTTAGGATTATTTGATCAGAAAGAATTTTGGTATGTGACTTTCTGGGGTGAAAATATAAGTCAAATTCGAATATGGGTTCGGACCGATCATTTTTACTAGAGTTATGCCCCTTTTTTGACTTGTTTTTTCGGGGGACATGTGGCCGAGCGGCCTTTTATTAAATTTTTGATGATTATTCTTTATATACATTATATCTAGTCTGAAGCTTCTTTTATTTCAGAGTCGCATGTGGTTTTGGTGGTGCCTTATTTATATTGTTACACAGAAGAATTATTTTATTTACAAGAAAACACAAAAAATTATCTAGATTTTTACAAAAGAAGTAAGTTCTAAAGTTATATTTATTCATAGAATTTATTGTAAGTGATAGTTGGGTTTTTTGTACACTGCTAGCTTGGATACAGTAAAACCTGTCTTGAGAGATGACTGTGGCCATGTACAGAATGGTTTCACTCTGTAATGGACCTGTCATGAGAGACCACCTGTCTTGAGAGACTGCAAAACTGTGGCAAAATCTCAATTTTTCACCTATTCTGAGAGACCGGAAAAACAATTTTTGGTAAATTCAGAGTATTAAAATCAATTAACCCTTTACCAAAAATGAAAAGCAGACGACACTTGCAAAATAAATTCTTGAATAACTCATTTTTTTCATTTTGTCTCAAAAACATAGGATATGACGAGCTCGTTCCAACGAGGGGTCATAACCTATTTTTTTTAGACAAAAAATGAAAAAAATCATGAAAATTAATTGGCGATTTTTGAGAATAGCGTTGGCCGGTTAGGGTCGTTTCGTTGGGTAAAGGGTTAAGATCAATGCAATGTGTACAGAAATCAATAGTTTAAAAATGTAACCAGGACATCTGTCCAACAGTAAAATTGTCAGGACAATTGTCTCCTGAAACCTTATTATCTGAAATCATACACATGTATGACAAATATCTTTCACTGTAGATTGTCTGAAAACTACATTAATTGGCTTTCAATTACATTGTTATTCAGTTGTATAACTCGTCAAGTTGTTTTGTACAATTTAAAAAAAGAAACAACTTGATTACAACTAATGTCTAACCGTCTTAAGTTACTTGTGAGGCTAAATTACCCATGTGTGCCAAATTTAAGTTCCATATCACAAACATGGTCAGAATGGAGAACAAATAAAGATGGAGAGAGCGAGAGACTCTTCTTGATACATTAGGTTTTGTGGACTTTGATGCAATAATGCAATACCAATATTCTGTGATAGGTGAAATGAGCATTTTTTGTGATTTTTTTTTTTTTGTGAAACAGCTTTTTATCTTTCCCGGAAACTGTTTTAGTGGAGCACATAGTTTCTGTTTTGTCCACTTATCCATCTGTCTGTCATCTCTTCCAGTTTTGTATAGTCCATAAA
The DNA here is from genome assembly GCA_031216915.1 of Pictodentalium vernedei. Classification (NCBI taxonomy): domain Eukaryota; kingdom Metazoa; phylum Mollusca; class Scaphopoda; order Dentaliida; family Dentaliidae; genus Pictodentalium; species Pictodentalium vernedei. The sequence goes on from CM062290.1 coordinate 453,775,068, forward strand.
ATATGCATCATCAAGCCTGAAAATAAGCAGTCAGACATTTGCAAAATGAGGTCCCCAGAGGGTGAATTTGATTATGCTATCCCATACAGTGGGCCAATTTATCCTCTGGGTACCTCTTTCTGTTTAGTTTTGAGATCCTGATTCAGATTGAGGTTCATAGAGGGTAAATGTAGTGATGCTACCCTGCCATGCAGGGTAGCATCACTAAATTCACCCTCTGGGAACCTCATTTTGCAGATGACAGTCTGCTTATTTTCTGGCTTGGATTCAATGGACAAATCTTGTTCATAATTCACACAATGCTTGCTTATGACGTCAGGTTTGTCATAACCTTTATCAAGGTCATAACTCCAAAGTCAGTGTAACATTCTGTTTGTCCATTATAACTTTGTCCAGTCGATAAAAAATTATTAAAAAAACAAAACAAAATCTATTTGCTATCTTGCACACAATCTGTTTTCACTGAAATATATACAGCTACACTTGTCTAACCCTTTACCCAATGAATCAGCTACATCCGCCTGTGTAATATGCAAATTCAGCAGCTGAAAAAATATTATTTTTCAAAACATTTCACCAAAATCATATCATGTGACCCCTCTTTGGAACGAGCTTGTTGAAGGGGTCACATGATATGCCTTTGTTGAAATTTTTGAAAAATTAAAAAAAATGCTATTTAAAATAATAAATTTTAATTAATTAACAAAAACTAATTTACCATAGATTTTATTTAACCCTTTACCTGTGGCTCGGTAGGTAGAGGTGCAGACTGCAAGCTGAGAGGTCCTCGGTTCGAATCCCACCTGCGGCAACCGCGTTGTGTTCTTGGGCAAGACACTTCACCCCGATTGCCTACATGGGGGCACGATGATGCTGTGTACTGAGGCGTACTGCACGTCGATGGTGCGCATGTCTTCAACCAATCTAACCCTGCCTGTGCTGCGGTGCACAGTCCAGAGTTCCGATGTTGGAGACCTGACAGCTGCTCGTCGTTGCTCGGTGGTTCTCTCCGGGTACTCCGGCTTCCTCCACCCTTAAAACTGTCACGGTCACGATTAGCCATTGTGCATAAGTATGTGACCTTAAACACCAATAAATAAATAAATAAATAAATAACCCTTTACTAAAATGAAAAACAGACGACGCTTGCAAAAAAATTTCTTGAATAACTAATTTTGTTCATTTTTTGTCTCAAAAACGTAGGTTTTGACAACACATTGGAACAAACTCGTTCCAGCAAGGGGGCATAACCTATGTTTTTGAGCCAAAAAATGAAAAAATAATGAAAATTAATTGGCAATTTTTTAGAAAAGTGCTGGCCGATTTTGGCCATTATGTTGGGTAAAGGGTTAATTGGAGATGTATTTTTAGTATTGGATAATTACATTAGGATGTATGTTGGACAACAGAATTTGAGATAGGTATCTGGGGGTAGTGGGAAAATTCTTCTTTTGAGGTTGCTGTGTAGCTGAAAATGACTGGTTTTGGCATATTTTCATGCAATTTTCCAGTTTAAAGCCTTGCATTTGAGTAAATTATTTCATCCACATTCATATTGTTTATTTCTACTTTGTCAAAAAGGCCGGTCTTTTTGAAAATCATAGGAGGGCAGTTGCTGGCTCTCCTTGATCAATATTCAGGCAGGCACAAGTCCACCCAGTCGAGCTGGTACCTACCAAAATTATTAGAATCAAGCTATTGAGGAGGGCAATTACTTGCTCTCCTCAACAAAATTTCAGGCGGGCTGTAAGGATCTGGAGCAATTGCCCTCCTGAGAATGACCGGCCTGGTCAGATATTGTTTTATGTTTTTAGTGAATTTGGAAAACGTAAATACATGTTATGGGTTAGAAAACAAAGTTAAAGAATATTTGCATTTGGAGAGAGTGTATGGCTTGTCATTTTCGGAAATAAATGTCTGGAAAAGTGAAAAGCAGAACCTGAACAAATGCAACAGGTTTTTTGTGAAACTGGCTAAAGGTGTATGTTGTGAGAATAACTCAATTTTGTTCGATACTCACTGAATTTTAAATATAGTGGATTTTTGAAGGAGTTGTGACCTTTTTTTTTTTAAATTGCATGTTTGTGTGATGGCTTTGTGAACATGATGACATTAACAAATGAAATCTTGATTTTACTGAAACTTCCTTTAGCATATATAATGAGATCTCATTCTAATACGATGTTCACCCAGTTTCATCACTTTTTGTAAGAGTTAGCCCTCTTTTTTGTTGGAAATTTGGTGTTCAATATAATACAGGTGAATGTGATAACTTGAACAAATGTAATTGAATTTTCATAAAAATTTGCTGTTGGCATAGATGGTGAGATAATATTGCTCAATTCCAGTAACAATCCAATTTTGGCAATTTTTGTAGGATTAATCCATTGAATTCTAGTGGTATATTCCATGCCAGTTCAATAAAAACAATTAGAAGAGTCCATATTCATTATTTGGGGTAGACCAATCAATATTTTCAATGTGCAGAACTGGTCTGCACGTTGAAAATATTGATTGGTCTACCTCACATGTTTACCAAACAACCATCTATTTAATAATGTTATGGCGTATCATGTTCATGGCCGAACAGCCATCCTATTTAATAACATTATGGCGTATCATGTTCCTGGCCGAACAGCCATCCTATTTAATAACGTTGTGGCGTATCATGTTCCTGGCCTAAAAGTGGCCGCTAGGGTTGAAAGGATTAATTCTCCTTTTTGTTGAAAATTTGATGTTTGTTCATCTAAAAGAATTTGTTCAAAAGCAGGCAGTAAAATTCCATGCGAATCCTCGAATCGATTCGCATAAATATTGGCGTGGAGAAAATCACGTAAATCAAAATGGATTGGTGTTGGTATTTCTTTAGATTCGCGTCTGAAAAAAATGGCAATGGAAAAAAAAAATTAGGGCCAAGAGAATATCTGAGGAACAGACATGTACAGTGGAACCCTGTTAATTGAATAGTTACTTCGCCAATAAAACTTGTTCAATTAACAGGAGTATTCACTTAACAGGGATCGTGTCATTTTCCTGTTTTCTAGAGATAAACGTAGTATTTATTCTATCTTGTTCCCACCTGCGGCAACCGTGTTGTGTCCTTGGGCAAGACACTTCTCCCCCATTGCCCATGTGGGGGGCACGATGACGCCGTGTACTAAGGCGTACTGCACGTCGATGGTACGCATGTCTTCAACCAATCTATCCCTGCCTGTGCTGCGGTGCGGAGTTACAATGTTGGGGAGCTGGCAGCTGCTCGTCGTTGCTCGGTGGTTCTCTCCGGGTACTCTGGCTTCCTCCACCCATAAAAGCTGTCACGGTCATGATTAGCCATTGTGCATAAATATGTGACCTTAAAACATCAATAAATATAAATAATTCTATCTTGTTTGACAGAGCCCAATGAGCTCTGTCAAACAAGATATAATAGATTAAAAGCCTGTGTTGGATGTACTGAGGCCAAATAGATCTATAAACAAATGAAACTGGAGAGAGTCGGGGTAATTTCTCGATGGGTAACAATATTTTTTATTCAATTAACGGGAGTTATTCAGTTAAGAGATATCCAATTAATTGGGCTCCACTGTATTCGTTTTTGAGGGACCTGGACCTGGATGTGCCTACATGGTAGAGTAGCCTGTTTTGTGTGCACTATTTTTCACGAAAGGTGCTATGATGATGTCAGTTTGCTGATATGAACAGCCAATCTCTCCTATTGCATTTGTTCAATCTCTCTGCTCTCGTGTAGTCACTCAAAAGAATCCCTGCCGTCTCTGGAGAAAAAGTAATAGATCCATTGGTAACTTTCATGTTCACTGGGCAAGTGAAGGACAAAAAGTAAGTGTCGTGTCAAGGGAAGGGCTTAATTCAGCATTTTAATTTTATATGTTTTCTAGATTTTAATTTTGTCCTAACAAAGATATGGTACATCCTTGTTGGAACATGCCCAATAAACTCCCAAGAATGCCATTGTGCTTTGCAAAAAAAAATTAAAATTAAAGTATTAAATGTTCCCTTGTGAGAACCTTGGAAAGTGGAGCCATTTTTGTTTACAGTGATAAGGCCCCAAAAAAGTTAAAACTAGATGGTGCCATTTGTGTGCGAAGCACACTATAGTATATCCCCGCATTTGCACTTTCCTTTTTGGTTAGTGCAGGATACAGACTTGGATAAAAAGGCTTCACGCATGTGTGTTATTTAAAATGATAAAACAGTATTTAATTTCCTTCTGAAGACTCACATGTGAAACTACTTCAATATTTCAAACAAGATACTTCACCCAACATGATGTATAAAGGGTAGTGTTCTGATCACATCATTGTCACATGATTGAAAAACCACTTGGACCCAAATCAAAATTCCAAAACCTTCATGCACATCTACAGATGCTATCTGAACATGTTAACATGGTTTAAACGTTTCGAATTCAATACCCTAAGAACCTTTGAGCGGACAAAGATTTTCTAAGGATAAAAGTGTTTCCACTTGAACCACTTGGACCCAAATCAAAATTCCGAAACCTTCATGCACATCTACAGATGCTATCTGAACATGTTAACATGGTTTAAACGTTTCGAATTCAATACCCTAAGAACCTTTGAGCGGACAAAGATTTTCTAAGGATAAAAGTGGTTCCACTGGAACCACCTGGAACCAAATCAAAATTCCGAAACCTTCATGCACATCTACAGATGCTATCTGAACATGTTAACATGGTTTAAATGTTTCGAATTCAATACCCTAAGAGCCTTTGAGCGGACAAAGATATTTTTATACTGTACCAATGACCCAGACATAGCTGGTGCTAACTCTTAAAATATAGGGCCAAACACAAATTTTGCCCCCCAATCCCCAAAATTTGCATCTAAAACTAAAGAAAACATGTCCTGAAAGGCCCTCCACACTTCGCCCCTACTGCGCATGCGCAGTGTCAAGGACGTTCCGAAATTGGCGCCATTTATCATTCTAAGTTTGGCCCTTCATCAGTTAACATCTGACTGATCTTTGTGCTTTTAAATCTCAGTTTAAATGATGCCAGACACATAAATATTAGTGAAATGGTGATTCTAAGGAGGATAGAAAAGGAGGAGAGGAAAAGAATGTGTGACAGAATATTATCAGGGCTGTAACTTAAAATTTTTTAATGAAATTATGTTAAGTTACCTATTTTCAAGGCAGCAGCCATTTTGTTGTCATTCTGATTGTTTAGTTACACTGTTTTTTCAAGTGTTTTCCTCTCTCCCTGTCCTTTAAGTTCCCCCTTGCTATTCTCCCATGCTTTTGGCATAGTTTCTGTAATTATTATTACTAAAATTTCTTGGGAGTTTTAGCTGAATAACAGAATGAATTCTGTTCTTTCCCCATGTTTACGTCTTCACCTACGGGTGGTTAGGCGTTGTGTTCTGCATCTACCATCTGATGTTCTGCAGTTTCTTCCCTGGAAGTCTCTGTTTTGCATCAGATAGTGTATTTTTGGTAACTGATTTCGGGCCTGGGTGCCTGGAGTCTTATTTTAGTGTTTTTACACTCATTGTTTACATTTACAACAGCCCTCTGTGTGAGGGGGGGATTTCTAAATAATAATATCTTTATGTTATTTTAATCATAACTAGATACATTATTATTGTTCGTAAGTGTTGAATAAATTGTTTAAAATATTTTTAAAATTTTTGTCCACACTTAGGCTTGGGATCCATTGGGGCTCAACGTTACTTTTCAGAAACTTGGGCTGTTCTGAAAAAATATTTTTTCAAAATATTTTGATTTCAATTATTTTTTCTATATTAATGGATCATATTATTATTATGTATTTTGATTGCCAGGGGTTAGTGCGAGTACCAGGACTTGTTTTCTTTTCACTTTGAAAGGATATTGATCAGTTGTTTTAAGAGGAAGTCTTCCTCTGACCTTATTATCATTCTATATGTGGTCAGTGTACTCGCATTAACTCCTGCTCTGTATCGTATGATTTCGATGACAATATGGGAAGCGTATGTCACGGTATGTTGTTGGGGATTTGGACACTCCGGTCCTTTCCCCGCAGGGTCACTCTACTTTATCAATTTCTATTTCAGACGATCAAGATTAGGGTGATGTATCTGTGATGTCTTCCAACAGTGTGCCTCCGTCGTCACAATTAATGAAGGGCTAGCGGAAAAGTGCTCAGGTAATACGCCAATTGCCTAAGAGGACCCTAGTAGGTTCGACGGCCTTTGACGTCCGCTAGCTCACCCGGTGTAGCGTCCATTCACCGAATGGTTCGGCAGCCGGGTTCGTCCGTTGCGGTCTAGAAGGAATTTTGGGGTGATGCGAGCACTATAAAATTAACTTAATGCACACCCAGTGACGGCGGATCGGAGGGAGAACGGAGGAAGCCTTTTAGTCCGGTTCATAGCTCGTTCCGGTCCATCCGGACGGCAAGCGAGAGAGGCCCCTCTCTCGTTCAACAACATCTGGCCCCAGATGTTGTGGTACAAATGTGTCGCTAGCGGAGCATACGTCCGTCGCTCGGGACGCTCCGTTGTATAGGCAGTCCGCTGAGACTGCTAAGGCTTCCTCTTCTCGTCAGCGCACACGACCGCACCTTGGCTGCGTGACCGCCGATATATTACCAGCTTTGCCGATCAAGGATTCTTCGGCGACCAGGTCACACCATCCGGCAGCCAGGGATTCGAGACCGATGGACTCCGGACGTTCGCATAGGAAAAGTATGCGGGAGCCATCTGATGCGGAGCTGCCCTCGGCGAAGCAGCGGTAGACTGCGCCTCCGCAGGTCTCGACGCCGGACATTCTTGTGCACATAGCACAGCTTATCGCAGCATCCCAGCAGCCGACAGAAACGGTGTCGGATCGAGAATTATCCGACAGCGCTGGGTCGGTAGCCGGGGACTCGAGGCCTGCAGACTCCGGACGTTCGCATAGGAAGTGTGCGGGAGTCAACGTACACGGAGCTTCCAGCGGCAATGCATCGTAAGTCCGCTACTGCACAGGCCTCGGGAACGGACGTGCTTTCCTTAATAGCACAGTTTATCGCAGCATCCCAGCATCAACTGAATCTGTCGCATATATTTTATCCGACGATGCTGGGTCGGGACGCTCCGCGGAAGCGGGTACGGACGTCCGAAAGTTTCATCCGGTCCGACGGGATACCGAAAGGGATTCGGAGGATTTCAAGCTTTCCCTTTCGGAACAACATATGCTGCGATGCCGGATAAGAAACTGATAGCGTCGGTGGACTTAGAAATTTTTGGTTCGGTTCAGGGACATCGTCCCTCAGTTCCGACATAGTCCAATAATGTCACACAAACTTTCGAATTATTGAACGACGCTATATATATATTATTATTTTATGCTTGCTATCCAAGCATTTCTGGTTTCTTGTTCGAAGAGTTATGGAGATGTCTTTCAAAAGTGTGCCTCTGTCGTCATAGTTAATGAAGAGTTAGCGGCAATTAGTGCTCATGGAATATGTCTATCGCTTACGGAGTGACATTCGCTAGCTCACCCGGTGTAGCGTACATTCATCGAATGGTTCGGCTGCCGGGTTCGTCCGTTGCGGTCTAGGAAGGAGATTTGGGTGATGCGAGCACTTTAATTACATTAGTACTCACCCAGTGACGGCAGATTGAGGACAGATCGGAGGAAGCCAACAACATAGGGGACCGCATGTTGTGGTTCAGATATTTTACATTCGGAGCATATGTCCGTTGCTCGGGACGCTCCGTTATATTGACAGTCCGAGAGACTGTCTTTAATGCTTCCTCATCCTCACAGCAGGGCACACGACCGCACATTGGCTACGTGACCTCGAGTATCCGATCAGTTTCGGCATTCAGTGATTCCACGGCGAATAGGTCGCGCCATCCGGTAGCCAAGGGACACGAGGCCTATACACTCCGTTCGCTCGCATATTGGAAGTATGCACGGGGTAACGATCTCGGAGCTTCCTGCGGCAATGCATCGTAAGACCGCTTCTCCTCAGGCCTCAGTGACGGACGTGCTATCCGAGTTAGCACAGTTGTTTCGCAGCATCCCAGCAATTGACAGTTTCTCGGTCGAATCAGGAATTATCCGACGGCGCTGGGTCGGTGCGGTCCGCGGTTGCATCAGCTACGGACGACCGAACGCTTTATAGGGTCCGACAGGATGGCGAAAGGGATTCGAAAGATTTCGAGCTTTCCCTTTAGTAGTATCGGAAGATGCCTTTCATATCTTCTGGCATTTCTTCCAGTGATTATTTTTCGGACTTCATTGCTGCGATCTTGGATAAGAGACTTATAGCGTCATTGGACTCGGATTTTTCGATCGGTATAGGGACATTGTCCCTGACTTACCGACGAAGTCCAATATTGTCATTACAACATGTGTTTTATTTTTCGACGCTATATTTATATATATACAAGCCTGCTACTAGGCAAGATAGTTTAGTTTCTTGTCCGCGTGGCTCATTTCTGCCATTTTATTATTTTTACAAATAGTTTATTTTGGCAGAGCAGGGCATACCGAGAGTTCATATGCGTCTAGACGGTGTGATTAAAGACTGCATATATTCTTTTTCGCCGTTTATGTCTTTTCCAATTTCAATGTTGGGAACGACATTATGTATAGTAGACTTAACTTAGACGCTTTATTATACGTAATCCGCCTTACTGAGGCGTTATCATTACGTCTTCAAGAAAAGATTTACGGGATATTATTCTCAATGTAATTTCTTTTGAGGGCACTAGTTTGTTCACGTATAACTCCGCCCTTCAGTGGCTGATTGGAGTTGGTTAGACGTGACGCAGCCCTAGCTACATCCACGCGTGGATAGTAAGGTTAAGAACTCTCTCAGAGTCGCTTCGTTCTCGGAGGAGCTTCTCTTCGACGGCAACTTTCCGGCAATCCATGAATTGCTCGATTTATACATTCTCTTGTCTATCTAGTGTTACAAGAGATTCAGACTGGGGCAAACATTCGGTGGTTGACTCAGAGAGTGCCGCCGCAGTTGCCGGACCCGAGTGTGGCTGTTATGACGGTTGCCAGTCAAACAGATTGGAATATATACTGATCCCTACGGATTCGAAGTGCCAGGGTCTTTGGGTTCCGCAGTCTTTTAGCTATCAGTTTAACTTCCGCGGAATAATGTTTTTTAGGCTTGCTTTATGTCATTGCATGAACATTATTCAGAAACGCATGCCCAAATTCCTGTCCTTTAATTCGACAGTAGTGGCGTATCTCCGGAACCAGGGAGGCACTCTTTCGTTTCTGTTATTCAATTTAATGGAAAGAATCCGTCTGTTGGTTATAGTACACCAAGTTCAGTTTTGGTCCGTCATATTCTGGGTCGTCTGATTGTTTTATCGGACTCCCTTTCTCTTACGGGTCGCTTGTTGCTGTCAGAATGGACTCTCATCAAACAAGTATTCAATCAGATTTGCTATCTATGGGAGCGCCCAATGATGTTTTATTTATGACACAGCTTGCTAATCAATTGCAGACGTATGTGTTGGCTTGTCCAGATCTCTGAGCTAATACTGTTAACGCTCTATTGATCTATAGGACGGAATGATAGGATACGCGTATCCTCCGGCGCTGTTGTTTTAGCAGGTATTGCTAAGATAAACAACCACAATACATTTCTGTTGATAGCATCTCTATCTTCACAGAGATCATGAGTAATTTACTCTCTTGTCTACTGTGGATCTTAACGTGAAATCTTCCTCTATGTGAGGATCTTTTTTCACTTGGTAAATCGTGTCATCTTTATCACAACCAGCAAGGTCCCAACCTTCATGTATTCCGTTGTGTGGTCCGTATTGCATTGTAAGCACTGTACTGGACGAGCTTTGGACGCGATTTCTTACTATAGGAGATCCTCTTCTTCGCTATTCTATGCGACTAAAGTGGAGGCTCTTCCGTCGTGGTGTAGGGATCATTATGTTCATATTGTTGATCCCTCCATACTACTCTTTGCTATTTTTTAGTATACTTGTTTCACAAGATCTACTGCAGCCTGTTATTATTTAGGTTATAGGTTTATGTTACCTCATACCTATGCACTCTACGATAGTTTACAATTGAGTCTTTTGTCTCTTTATCTAAGTCAGTTAGTAACTTTTTGATAAATAGACTTAGAATCTTTAGATTAAATTCCTATACGGATTTTAACTTCGGTTCTTATTTAGCTAAGTAATCATTTGAGCCTCTGGAAACAGTAGTTTTCAAATTCTGACCTTTTAGACAGTAATTCTGTTGGTTTCTCTTTTACTGTAGAGTCAGTGAGTTTCATGCACTATCGATGGATGATTTCACTTTCATAGTTTCGGAATCAATACTTCCGTTACTATTTAGGTTGGATTGTTGCATAAGAGTTAGGCTCCTATTATCCGGAACCTATTATTTTAAGGTCCTTCCGTCTTCGTATGGGCATAGGCCTTTACTCTTTCCGGGTACAGTTTATGTATTTATAAACAGATATCTGTTTATTACAAGGGCGTAAGCTTCTTCTGTCTTTGATGTCTAGTAGAAGGACGTTACGCTCCATTTTATTGTTAATGGATTCTATTAACTAGCGTACTGCTTATGGTATATCATTGACTTAGCAGTTGTGCTTAAGATTTCGGCTCATGAAGTAAGAGTTCTTCTACTTCTTGGGCTTACATTAATAGTGTTGCTATTATAGATTTTTGAAGGCTGCTCATTGCGCTCAGCCATCCACATTCATGAATTTTATCTCAGAAATATCGAGTCCATTTCTGGAGGCCTCTATTGTTAGGTCTATTATCTACTGCTCAGAATGTCATTCACTTAACAGTTGCTACTATAGCTAGGTAGGCTGTCTGTTTCGGCAGTGTCTCCGTTCGGCTGCCCTCTTCGCTCTGGGCTATTTGACCCAGGGCAAGAAAAAGGGGGGGGGGGGGAGGGTGTTCCCTTGGGTCACCTGTTTTTACTATGAAAACAAGGGGATACCTCCTCCGGAGTTAGTAATTCTGAGCTGTTATTGGGATGGTTGTTTAGTGAGAAGTTTAAGTTTATAAAATTCATTCAAGTTTTAGTTTTTAAAGTATAGCTTTTGAATATTGCATATGTCAACGGACATGATTATGCAATTCTCAGACACTTTTAGGAGTATAAGAGTCTCTATTCTCTAGACTTACTTTATTATTGGCTTACTTTAAAAATTATTAGTATAAGGATTATTGGATATTAATAGAGTACATGGATGTATGAAGCTCAATTTTTGGAAGGTGTTGTATCTTTCTAATTTATCATAAATAAGAAAGATACATGTAAGGCCTATTACTTCTTTTCCCTACAGGGGATGACTCTATTTTATTTTATTGAGCGTATTCCATTTTGCTCTATGTCCTTGGCCCTCCAGCCTTTTTACTATTCAGCTATGTCTGGGTCATTGGTACAGTTAAAAAATGTTAAAAAATTTATAGTAATTTATATATTTTTTATACTTACCAATGACCCAGACGGGGATGGCCCTCCCAGGAGTTGGGAACTCTTGCCTCCCCGCTGAGTACATAGCGCTTACCAGGCACTGGTTATTAGAATGATAAATGGCGCCAATTTCGGAACGTCCTTGACACTGCGCATGCGCAGTAGGGGCGAAGTGTGGAGGGCCTTTCAGGACATGTTTTCTTTAGTTTTAGATGCAAATTTTGGGGATTGGGGGGCAAAATTTGTGTTTGGCCCTATATTTTAAGAGTTAGCACCAGCTATGTCTGGGTCATTGGTAAGTATAAAAAATATATAAATTACTATAAATTTTTTAACTTTCTAAGGATAAAAGTGGTTCCACTGGAACCACTTGGACCCAAATCAAAATTCCAAAACCTTCATGCACATCTACAGATGCTATCTGAACATGTTAACATGGTTTAAATGTTTCAAATTGAATACCCTACGAGCCTTTTAGCGGACAAAGATTTTCTGAGGGTAAAAGTGTTTCCACTGGAACCACTTGGACCCAAATCAAAATTCCAAAACCTTCATGCACATCTACAGATGCTATCTGAATATGTTAACATGGTTTAAACGTTTCGAATTCAATACCCTAAGAACCTTTGAGCGGACAAAGATTTTCTAAGGATAAAAGTGGTTCCACTGGAACCACTTGGACCCAAATCAAAATTCCAAAACCTTCATGCACATCTACAGATGCTATCTGAACATGTTAACATGGTTTAAACGTTTCACATGTTAACATGGTTTAAACGTTTCGAATTCAATACCCTAAGAACCTTTGAGCGGACAAAGATTTTCTAAGGATAAAAGTGGTTCCATTGGAACCACCTGGAACCAAATCAAAATTCCGAAACCTTCATGCACATCTACAGATGCTATCTGAACATGTTAACATGGTTTAAACGTTTCGAATTCAATACCCTAAGAGCCTTTGAGCGGACAAAGACTTTCTAAGGATAAAAGTGGTTCCACTGGAACCACTTGGACCCAAATCAAAATTCCAAAACCTTCATGCACATCTACAGATGCTATCTGAACATGTTAACATGGTTTAAACGTTTCAAATTCAATACCCTACAAGCCTTTGTGTGGACAAAGATTTTCTAAGGATAAAAGTGGTTCCACTGGAACCACCTGGAACCAAATCAAAATTCCGAAACCTTCATGCACATCTACAGATGCTATCTGAACATGTTAACATGGTTTAAACGTTTCGAATTCAATACCCTAAGAGCCTTTGAGCAGACAAAGATTTTCTGAGGGTAAAAGTGGTTCCACTGGAACCACTTGGACCCAAATCAAAATTCCGAAACCTTCATGCACATCTACATATGCTATCTGAACATGTTAACATGGTTTAAACGTATCGAATTCAATACCCTAAGAGCCTTTGAGCGGACAAAGATTTTCTAAGGATAAAAGTGGTTCCACTGGAACCACTTGGACCCAAATCAAAATTCCGAAACCTTCATGCACATCTACAGATGCTATCTGAACATGTTAACATGGTTTAAACGTATCGAATTCAATACCCTAAGAACCTTTGAGCGGACAAAGATTTTCTATGGATAAAAATGGTTCCACTGGAACCACTTGGAACCAAATCAAAATCCCGAAACCTTCATGCACATGTACTGGTGATACCTGAACACATTAGCATAGTTTAAACATTAATGCAAGTGAATGTAACACCGGACGGACGGACGGACGTACGTACGTATGTACGGACGGACGGGCGGACGGAGATAACGACAATATCCCCGACGAAAGCGGGGATAAAAACCTGTTTCTCGGGCCCTTCTGCATGGTCCTTTTGGCTGCTGCATGCTCTCTTTTTATAACCAATTCAAACTTAATAAAAATGAAAATAAAATGGTTTATATCTATTTTACCCACCTTAATAAAATTGATAAATTTGTCACTTGACTGCAAGAAAGCTTTGCAATGCTTTAGCATTGCAAAGCCTTCTTGCACTCAAGGGACGAAACACACCACCACCCATGCTATTCTGTAGATTATGAGGCCTAAAACATAAAACAAACCAAGAACATGAACTTATGATGGCAAAGAAATAATTACAGAAATAAAAAATTAAATAAAAAAAATGCCCGACCGCATGTAGTTTTACAAAAAGGGGCCTGAGAAATGGATGATCAACTTTTTGTGGCCTAAACTATTTCACTGGAAAGGTAGGACCTGGTAAACATTGCCTTGGAGGAATTCCGCTAAAGCAGTCATTAATTAATTAAAATCTAATTGTTTATTTGTATAATTATTTAGATATGGATACATAGATTTTTCCAGTTGTTTTTCAGCATGATGTTCAAGTATTAAGTATTGTTTTACTTTCAGTCGATTTATATACCCTGGTTTGGTAGCACTTGTGATATCATCTTTAACATTCCCACCTGGTCTTGGACAGTTCATTGCTGGAGAGGTAACATATTCACTTTGTTTTTAATATGATTATTTCGGATTCAACAGTTGATTAACCCTTTACTCAACGCAGACGATTTTAAAATTTATTATTTTAAATATCATTTTTTAAATTTTTAAAAAAAAATGTCAACAAAATCATATCGTGTGACCCCTCTTTGGAACGAGCTCGTTCTAAAGAGGGGTCACATGATATGGTTTTGTTGAAATTTTTCGAAAACTGTGAAAATGAGTAAATTTTCAAATACATTTGGTGTTGTTGCAACTATTGACCTGTTTGCTCATGATAACATGTCTGTATTCTTTCTTGTTTGAAAATTATGTTAAAACGTTTTCTCAAATAGTGTTCAAACGATGATCGGATCTGGCCACCACAATCGGCCGATTGTGGGCAATCGGATAACAATGGCAACATCTCCTGAACATAGGTTCAACCGATTGTTGCCAAGCATTTTGTTATGATTCATTAACCACATTTTATTATCTTTTGCAATTGTTAATGTAAAATGATGTCAATGATACCATTCAATAAAGTTCAGAAACCACCACAATGTGTATTCTTAATCTCTCTAGATACCCCTTTACAGGATATACAAGTTAAACAACATGTAAAGCTTACAATTGCGCGTATTTGCGGCAATCGTCAGTTCATACCGGAAAAGTGAAGGTAGCACTCCATTGACTCTTGTCGCATTAAAAATTACCAGTTGTGCGCACTTGGGCGGTAATCGTGGCTGTGAGAGCCATGTTTACCGCTCAAGTGTGTGCGGCTTGTAATTTTACTGTAACCCCAGTCAACAATGTTTAACACTGAAAAATGCTCAGAGTAATGTAGTTCTTATGAGTCTCGACTATCTAGTAGTTCACAGTATTACAATCAAAATCGGCATCAGAATCTGCCAATTGTGAGCTCAAATAATTGGTAATCGGTCAGCGACCATTTTTGGTAATCGGTTGAACACTATTCTCAAGCATCCAGGTCTTCAAATTTACTGGGGGTTTTCACAAAAAGTGTACTATAAAACATTCAATTCTTAACTGGTAGAGTGCTAGAAGCCACTATCAGGGCTTTAATATGTAGAGTAGGTACCCCAGCCTGAAGGTGTCATATTCTGTGGGTGTGCTTCATATTAACTCATCAGTGAAATTACTTAGTCTGTGTGGGTTTGCCCTGTTACAATTTATGGGAGAGTGCCTCTGGGCACACTCCCATAAATTGTAACAAGGCAAAGACACATGAACAAATTTTGATGACCAAAAATAACTTAGCACTCTACCAGTTAATTTAACTCTGAAGTTCTCAGATTAATTTTTCGTTAATACCTTATGTACATTTATATAGCTGCACATGACTTAACAGTGATACTGTTTTTGGAAATTCTCCACAATAGATTTCAGATTGTAGAATTTTTTTTTCTCATCTTTCATCAGTACAGAGTAAGATGTTTGTATGCTTTAGATTGACCAGCATTCAGCAGTCATCAATATTAGCACATTTACTCTTAACCTCCAGAGTTTTTTTCAAAAATATTTTTTGTCAAATCTGGTGATGGCAGCTGTGAAGTTGCCATGACTAGATTTAATGAAAACTTCATGAAAATTCAGCTCAAGAAATCATTGGTCACGGGTGGGTATAATTTACAAAGGGAAAATTTGTTTATTTTTGCCAAATTATACATATTTTACTGGAAATAGATTCCCTGTCCTTGGTGGTAATATCCGCCAGCAGCGAGTATGGAATTAATGACAAGAAAATGTTTTCAAATCATTGTTGAGAGGAATTTTCTGTTATTTATTTTCGTTATATATTTGGTTATTTTATCTTACATACCGTATTTACTCTATGTATTGGGACAGCTAAAAATAATTATTTTCACAGGTGTCCCAATTCTTAGAAAATGGGGAAAGAACACAGCCTGGTCTTGATTTTTTATATTTTCATTTTTTGCTTCCAAAACATAGCTTATGATCCCTCAATGAAACGAGCGAACTGCGCTCGTTCCACTGAGGGATCATAAGCTATGTTTTGGAAGCAAAAAATGAAAATTTTTAGTTTCTCAAGAATTTTTTTATGAGTGTCGTCTGCTACTAGCGACTGGCCAACTGGAAACAAATCTCCTGAATGTCCCAAACTTTGGAGCATAAAAAAATATAGTTTTCTGGAAAAAAATGTGTGTCCCAAATCATAGAGTGTCCCAATACATAGTGTAAATACGGTATTTGTTAAACCATTTTGACACACATTTGATCATGACTTCTCATATTTCAAAAATCTGTCGGTCAGCCAGTTTTCATGTTTGAAAATAGGTCGGGCCAGAAAATCTTAAAAAGTGTGACAGAATGTTTGGTACATGCATTTATCTCTTCTAGGCTGGGTTTCTGTAATGTCTTCTATGTTTGCTTCCCAACAAGTAGATCAATAAATTGCAGATTATATAAAATACAGTGGAGCCCACTTAATTGGATATCTCTTAATTGTATATCCCTGTTAATTGAATATAATTTTCAAACACAAAACCATTTACCATACCTTCAGTACAAATTTGATCTGTTAATAGCATATGGGTTGTAGAGTAAACTCCTGTTACTTGTATATAAATTTTTGTAATATGTCGAAAAAATTACTGTGACACGCACCAAATTCCCCTTATTTATCAACCTTTTTGGCCTCACCACATCCAATACAGGCATTTATTCTATTATATCTTGTTTGACAGAGCTCTATGAGCTCTGTCAAATTAGATATAATAGAATAAATGCTCAGTTTACCTCCAGAACACAGGAAACTGACCAAATCCCTGTTAATTGCATACTCCTGTTAATTGAATAATTTTCACTGGCAAAATGGATATTCAATTAAGAGGATTCTACTGTACTGTTGCTCGTGTTGCGACTCGCTCTGAGAAAAATGAACACATTACTCCTCAGTTAAAAAATCTTCATTGGCTTCTTATTGAAGCTAGAATGGAATTTAGAATTCTTTTGTTTACCGTATTTACTCTATGTATTGGGACAGCTAAAAATAATTATTTTCACAGGTGTCCCAATTCTTAGAAAATGAGGAAAGAACACAGCCTGGTCTTGATTTGATGCTGAATAAAGTTGTGTGTGATTCGTTTTCCATCACTATGTACGAAAATCGCCGTCCAATTTTTTTTTATATTTTCATTTTTTGCTTCCAAAACATAGCTTATGATCCCGCATTGGAATGAGCGCATTGCGCTCGTTCCAATGAGGGATCATAAGCTAAATGCGCTCATTCCAATGAGGGATCATAAGCTATGTTTTTGGAAGCAAAAAATGAAAATGTTTAGTTACTCAAGAATTTTTTTTTATGAGTGTCGTCTGCTACTAGT
Organism: Pictodentalium vernedei; assembly: GCA_031216915.1. Taxonomy (NCBI): domain Eukaryota; kingdom Metazoa; phylum Mollusca; class Scaphopoda; order Dentaliida; family Dentaliidae; genus Pictodentalium; species Pictodentalium vernedei. The sequence continues at coordinate 453,792,317 of CM062290.1, forward strand.
GACGAGCCAACTGGAAACAAATCTCCTGAATGTCCCAAACTTTGGAGCATAAAATAATATAGTTTTCTAGAAAAAATGTGTGTCCCAAATCATAGAGTGTCCCAATACATAGAGTAAATATGGTACATGCAAGACACAAGTAAACCAAGCTTCTGCTTGCATTTCAGATATAGTCAAAATATATGTGCCAAAATGCTCACTTCCCTCATGCCACAGCCTGCTGGAACTGACGTCATATGGCCTAACCTGATATAGGAGATGTTCCTTCAGATACAATGCTAGCACATTTTAACCCTTTACTGAATGCAACAGCCAAAACTGGCCAGTGCTATTCATCAAAATCACCTTTCAATTTTGATTGGTTTTTCATATTTGTCTCAAAAACAACTTATGATCCTCATTGGAACGAGCTCATTGAACTCGTTCCATTGAGGGGTCATAAGCTATGTTTTGAAGCAAAAAATTAAAACCGGTACTTATTCAATAATTTTTGTTTGCATGGATCGTCTGCCATTCGTGTTAGATAAAGGATTAAGTTACCCGACTCTGTGAGAGTTGCTCCCACCTCTTACAGTTTTCAAATCAAAGTTAAAATCTTATCTACTGTATTTACTCTATGTATTGGGATCGCTAAAAATAATTTTTTTCACAGGTGTCCCAATTCTTAGAAAATGGGGAAAGAACACAGCCTGGTCTTGATATGATGCTGTATAAAGTTCTGTGTGATTCGTTAAGAATTTTTTTATGAGTGTCGTCTGCTACTAGTGACTGGCCAACTGGAAACAAATCCCCTGAATGTCCCAAACTTTGGAGCATAAAAAAATATAGTTTTCTGGAAAAAATGTGTGTCCCAAATCAGAGTGTCCCAAAACATAGAGTAAATACGGTATTTAAAAAGTATTATCCTGATGTTGATTTATCTGATAATTCAAGTTCCTAAATACTGTATATATTTATGTCTCCCCTTCCCAGAAGGGAGACATATATTTAGTGCATATTCTTCTTCTTCTTCTTCTTCTTCTTCTTCTTCTTCTTCTCATACAAACTTTGTCCGGGGCATAACTTTTTAGTCGAGTTGTGACGAAGTCAAACTCGACTTATAGTTTGGTGAATGGCGGGCGGGCGTAAACAATTGGTTTCCGGATGATAACTTGATAGTGGTTCAACTCACATTCATTAAACTTCATACGTAGGTTGGTCTTGGTGGGAGGAAGAACTCTATTGATTTTGGACATGCTACGTCGAAGGTCAAGGTCACAGTGACCTTGAACGTAGTAAATCTTAAACAATTGGTTTCCAGATGATAACTTGATAATGGTTCGACTCACATTCATGAAACTTCATAGGTAGATTGGCCTTGGTGAGGGGAAGAACGCTATTCATTTTGGACTCGCTATGTCAAAGGTCAAGGTCAACGTGACCTTGAACATAGTAAATCGCAACAATTCCTTTCTGGATGATAACTTGATAGTAGTTCAACCTACATTCATGAAACTTGATAGGTGGGTTGGCCTTGGTGCGAGGAAGAACTCTATTGATCTTGGACTCACCAGATCAAAGGTCAAGGTCACAGTGACCTTTAACATAGTATATCGCAACAATTGGTTTCCGGATGATAACTTGATAGTGGTTCAACCTAGAGTCATGAAACTTCTTAGGTGTGTTGGCCTTGGTGCGAGGAAGAACCCTATTGATCTTGGACTCACCAGGTCAAAGGTCAAGGTCACAGTGACCTTGAACATAGTATATCGCAACAATTGGTTTCCGTATGATAACTTGATAGTGGTTCAACCTAGAGTCATGAAACTTTACAGGCGTGTTGGCCTTGGTGCGAGGAAGAACCCTATTGATGTTGGACTCACCAGGTCAAAGGTCAAGGTCACAGTGACCTTGAACATAATATATCACAACAATTGGTTTCCGGATGATAACTTGATAGTGGTTCAACCTAGAGTCATGAAACTTCATAGGTGTATTGGCCTTGGTGCGAGGAAGAACCCTATTGACCTTGGACTCGCCAGGTCAAAGGTCAAGGTCACGGTGACCAAATTGCAACAATTGGTTTCCAGACAATAACTTGACAGTGGTTCAGCCTATTGTCATGAAACTTAATAGCTGCATTGGCCTTGCTGTGAGGAAGAACCCTACTGATCTTGAACTCGCCAGGTCAAAGGTCAAGGTCACAGTGACCTTGAACATAGTAAATCGCAACAATTGGTTTGTCGACGATAAATTCATAGTGTCTTAACCTACATTCATGAAGCTCCATAGGTGGGTTGACTTCTTGGAAGGAAAAACCCTATTGATATTGGACTCGCCAGTTCAAAGGTCAAGGTCACAATAACTTCATAATGATCAAACCCACCTTTTCTGTTGTCACAACTCGACATTGGATCGGTGATCCTGAGCGGCATTTTTTGTCTTTTGACCTAGGCCTTAGATATTTGGCATGTGGATGGATCACCATGAGCCGAAGTGTTGCGTACCATAGTGACCTTCATGTGACCTTGACCTTTGATCTGAAGGTCAGATTTATGTGCTTTTTTTTTCTCTTTTGAGCTTAGATATTTGGTATGATTGTCAATATTATTCATGTATATATACAGTTAAAACTAGAAGTCCTGTGATGAAATGTGCACAAATAGCACATTGATCTGCGCGTTAATGTGCGCATTATGGCCATAGTAAAGCTAGCAAATTCTGTACATATGGCCTGTGCACAAGCAGTGTTTCAGCCAGTGGACCTCCGGGTAACCCGGAGGTCCATTGGCAGAAACATTGCATGTGTTTGCCATGAGTAACCAGGAGAACCTGCCGTGATTTGGATGCCATTCGATATGGCAATCGCACGCAATTCCAATGCGCAATTAAGCCTAGATAAACGCACTTTTTGTAACAGGACTTCTAGTTTTAACTGTAATTTGCAGTGCATTAAATAGAAAGGAATGGGAGACATATGTTTTAGTGTGCTAAAACAGTTTCTAGTTTTATCTTGTAATGTTTCTGTGATTCTATGTGCCTTGGAACTTTTATCATTGTGATGTGTGCACTGTTTAAATATTATTATTACATACTCGGTTTGTTTTCACCGAGTATGTAATAATAATATTATCAAGTTAAAATATTAAGTCAAATTTATAAATAACAAAAATTTGAGAATGTAGCAGTTCATATGAGAAGTGAATAAATAGGTTGAAAAGTTTATTTTTCTTATACTTACAGCTAACTCATCGACAAGCCATAAACGAACTGTTTAGTAATATAACATGGACACATGGTCAAGCAGATAATCTTCATGATGCTGAAGTTATCAGTCATTGGAAGCATGAACACACAAATATTTATGTTAACCTTGTCATTTTTATAATCATGAATGTAAGTATGTATACATCGGAGATCACTTAATTGTACATTAGAATCCTCTTAATTGAATATCCATTTTGCCAGTGAAAATTATTCAATTAACAGGAGTATACAATTAACAGGGATTTGGTCAGTTTCCTGTGTTCTGGAGGTAAACTGAGCATTTATTCTATTATATCTCGTTTGACAGAGCTCATAGAGCTCTGTCAAACAAGATATAATAGAATAAATGCCTGTATTGGATGTGGTGAGGCCAAAAAGGTTGATGAATAAGGGGAATTTGGTGCGTGTCACAGTAATTTTTTTGACATATTACAAAAATTTATACACAATTAACAGGAGTTTACTCTACAACCCATATGCAATTAACAGATCAAATTTGTACTGAAGGTATGGTAAATGGTTTTGTGTTTGAAAATTATATTCAATTAACAGGGATATGCAATTAAGAGATATCCAATTAAGTGGGTTCCACTGTTTTGCTTTTACTTGAATAACTGTGTTAATTGGATGTAACTTTCACGCACCAAACCCTTTACTATACCTTCAGTACAAATTTGACCTGTTATTTGCATATAACTTATAGAGTAAACCCCTGTTAATTATTAGGGCCCCGCCATCAGGCGGATGCCCTATAGTGATCGCTCTGTCCATGCGTCCATCCGTCCATAACAAAAGTTGTCTGGGCTGTAATCTTTCTCTCTTAGTAGATAGGGTTTTGATATTTGGTATGTGGGTACATTATCTCAAGACGACGTGTCGTGTACCAAGGTTACCATGCTTTGACCTTGAAGTTTGACCTCAAGGTCAAATTATTCAGAATTTTGACAGGTTCGTGTCCGGGCTGTAACTTTTTTCTCTTAATAGGTAGGGTTTTGATATTTGGTATGTAGGTAGATTATCTCAAGGCGACGTGTCGCGTACCAAGGTTGCCATGCTTTGACCTTGAACTTTCACCTCAAGGTCAAATTATTCCAAATTCGGGGTTCTTTTCTGACAATTTCGTGTCCAGGCTGTAACTTTTTTTCCTTAATAGATAGGGTTTTCATATTTCTAATTATAGAAAATGATATATTACTAATTCAGATTTTGATTGTATTCTTTATTGGGATTTCCCAAAGGAAAATATGAACTATATGAAAACATCTCAGTCATGTGTTAACTTCCCTCTTCTCGATCTCCTTCATGTTCAAACAAACTTTAACTGTCTGCACTCTGGTGTCGAAATTGTATACCTACATACAGTAGTTGCCTCCATTTATGTAGTCAATGGTTCAACAATTAGTGTGGTGCTTGACAGACCATTCAGAGCTCTGTGAAGCAATCCTCTAGTTATTGAAGTACTGACTACAAAGGGGGAGATAATTTATATTGAAAATTGAAGATTTCGACATTTGTGTGCAGGGGGTTCATTTTCCTTTATATTTTATATAAAACAAAATTTAAAGAAATTGTCATATCATTTCCTGACATGATTATATTTATTGAAACAGGGAAGGGATTTTAATCATTTTACCTATTGTTTGAAATATTTTAGTATTACGGTTCACATCAGTTTATGCCTAACATCGGTTAGTTGCTGCGGGGCCCGCAGAGATGGATTCCATCTCCGTGATATCTAGTTGAATCAAAAATCTTGTAATATGTCAAGAAATTACTCCTGCATCCACTGAATTCCTCATACTTAACAGCTGATATTTGTACAGTAGAACCTGTCTTGTGAGACCACCCCTTTTGCCGAGCAAAAGTGGTCTCTCATTACAGGTTTGATGTTTTTGCTAGTCAGTGAATAAACAACCAGAGAATCAATCTGTTGCAGAAATGGAGAAGAACTGATTTTTCAAATTTTTTTTTGTTATTGTTTTATTTTAATTCAGTTTAAATACAAGTACAGAGGCATTGTTTAATAAATTATAGATAAAAGTACATAAACTGAAAAACTTCACTGTTGGTCCGATGTCCTGGTTACATTTTTGAACTATTGATTTCGGTCCACACTGCATTGATCTTAACTGGCTGAGTTACAACAAGGAAGGTACCAGAACAAAAGCCATCTTTTTCCTTGATCATGTTTCCTCTTCAGTGAAACACAAATATTTTGTCTGTATAAATTTGTTTTATTACAAATTATTGGAGAGTGCCAACAGGCACTCTCCAATAATTTTTAATAAAATACAAATTTTGAATAACAAATTCACACCTCCAAAAAAATCTAACCCCCAACCTGTTTATTGATTTTAATACTGTGAAATTGCCAAAAAATGATTTTCCGGTCTCTCAAAACAGGTGAAAAACTGAGTTTTTGCCACAGTTTTGTGGTCTCTCAAGACAGGTGGTCTCTCATGACAGGTCCATTATAGAGGGAAATCTATTCATATATGGCCACAGTGGTCTCTCAAGACAGGTCGTCTCTCACGACATTGGTCTCTCAAGACAGGTTTTACTGTAGATATTTTTGGCCTCAGTACATCCAGTATAGGATTTAATCTATTATATCTTGTTTGATAGAGCTTGAGCAAGATACAGGTTAAAAGCTCAGTAGATATGAAAATGAGCCAATTCCCATTAACTGTATACTCCTGTTAATTGAATATATTTCCCTTGCAAAGTGGCTATTCAATTAACAGGGTTCCACTATACTTAGTCATACTACAAAGAAATTTGTCGTATTGTGATTGGTTACCTCACTTACAGCTCTGTTTAGGTTTTTTTGCCATGGGACATAAAATAATGTGATGGTCTTCATGGTCAAGGGAGATAAATCCCACTTGAAAATTGAACTGAGAAGATGATTATATGTTAACCCTTTACCCAATGTAATGGCCCAAACCGACCAGCACATTCCACAAAAGTCGTCAATTTTCATAATTTTTTAATTGTTTGTCTCAAAAACATAGGTTATGACCCCTCTTTGGAATGAGCTCATTGAGCTCGTTCCAATGAAGGGGTCATAACCTGTGTTTTTAAGATAAAAAATGAACAAAAATAGTTATTCAAGAATTTTGTTTGCAAGTGTTGTCTGGTTTTTATACGCCCATTTTGAAAAAAACGGGTTGTATTATGGTATACCGCTGTCCGTCCGGTCACATGTCGTACGATAACTCAAGAACGCTTTGAGAGATTTTCGTGATTTTTGGGTAGGTGGTGTATATCGATGGAGGGAAGCTCCCTTTCGTTTAGTGTCGCCGTTCGATTAGTCATTCCAGAGTTATGGGATTTTATTACTTAGAAAATTGTTGATTTTTTACACGTTGTATGATAACTCGAGAATGCTTTGAGAGATTTTCGTGATTTTTGGGTAGGTGGTGTATATCGATGGAGGGAAGCTCCCTTTCATTTAGTGTCGCCGTTCAATTAGTCATTCCAGAGTTATGGGACTTTATTACTTAGAAAATTGTTGATTTTTTACACGTACCATAACTCGAGAATGCTTCGAGAGATTTTCACGATTTTTTGGTAGGTGGTTTATGTTGATGGAAGGAAGCTCCCTTTCGGTTGGTGTCGCCGTTCAATTAGTCATTCCAGAGTTATGGGACTTTATTACTTAGAAAATCGTTGATTTTTTACATGTCGTACCATAACTCGAGAATGCTTCGAGAGATTTTCATGATGTTTTGGTAGATGGTTTATGTTGATGGAAGGAAGCTCCCTTTCGGTTGGTGTCGCCGTTCAATTAGTCATTTCAGAGTTATGGGACTTTATTACTTAGAAAATCGTTGATTTTTCTTGAAGTTATGATCTCTATAGACATAAGATATATACATGAAATTCAAATAATTTTATTTCCAAATTATTGAACACAGTATGTTGTTGGTTATGATTATTGTACAAGAATATAAAAAAAAACCTGACAAGTACACATGTATACTCATATTGTCTGCTTCCCTCTTGTAATTAATAACGGGTGTATCATGTGCTCATGGCGCAGCTGTTTATTATGTTATGTAAAGGGTTAAAAAATAAAGGTTACTTGTACAGAACGTAAATGTTTTGAATCAAGTAAACATAAAGAATTTGCGGATCATACAGACTGAAAGTTCTCTCTGCCACAAAGAATAATTAAGCTGAATTGTTTCGTGAATATTGAGTGACAAAAAAACAGACACCATCTTTGATAGAGATGGGCAGTTCACTGAAAATTTGTTTCAGTTTCGGTTTTGTTATCAACTTCAGTGTCGAAAAACTTGAAACAAGTGTTCACTTCTCTTCGAAACAATTACAGAAAACCTGTTGTCGTGGTTTTCAACTTCAGTGTTGAAAAACTCTAAACAGGTTTCACTTCTCATAATAAAGAGAGAAACAATCTGAAGTTAACCTTGTTTTCAAACTTCCGAGTCGCAATACCCCTTTTGCAGAACAGCTGCACTAATTGGTATTACGTTCGAGCATGGCATTTACCATGAAAATAGGTGACAAAATGACTTCTTACGCATTGTGGTTTAAACGTTCATCTGTTTATAAAATGCAATTTCCTTTGCAGAACTGGAACTTGTCACTTGTTCCACATTTATAATGACAAATATATTGATTTCTACACGTAATTTTGAAAGCTTGAACTCCAAAGCTAGTGTCAAAATCACAGTTGAAGTTGGATGGAAATTTAGTGTTACAATGACCTAATTGGGTGACTTTTACTGGATAAACATTTTATGGTTGGCATAATTTCTAAGGGTGTATCAGGTTACCCTAAACACAGGTATGGGGGGAGGGGGAGAGGAGGCTAGTTTTGCGGCAGACTAAAAGCAAAAATCATTTTTCTCAAACTTGAAACTTTTGAGATAATTTATGCAAATACATTGTGCCCAGGAAATCAGAGTGCCGGTATAGGCTATTACACAGGAGTCCCTGTGACACTGACTGGTGCCGAATACATCTTATATGCAAATGCAATGTATTGTTCTGTTTGTAAAAAAAATGAAAACCGAAACCGAAAACCCAACTTTTTGAATGAAACCAAAACCGGAACCGATATGAAATTTGAAAACCACCCATCTCTAATCTTTGAAAGTTATTCAAAAGAGTGACATGACAAAGTATTTGCTTTTTTTCTCTTGGATGCCAGGAAGGCCCCCGTGGGAACCATGTGAAGTGAAGCAGTACTTGTTTACTGTGGTAAACAAACTCTCTGTTTCACTGGGGTAAAATAGGACCCTGTCACTAATGCTTGGGGTGCGAGTCCTAAAATACACAACATGGGGAATAAACGATTGACTAACCTTGACTTTATCTCCAGGTTGTGGCCATGATTAGCCATTTTGCAGCAGTATGGGACCTTAAACACCAATAAATAAATAAATATATGCCAGGAAGGTCCAAGATTGATCCGATTAGAAAATCACTTCTCTCACAACATATTATAATGGCTTTCTGGTGTAATAGTGTATCTTCCACCTCCCCCCTCAATTATCTTCCCCTGAAAAGTCCTTGAATTTTGGCCCCTCCCTTGAGAAGTGCTTGAATTAGTTTCTATGTTTGAAAGTTACTTGATTTTTTATCACCTTCCTTGAAAAGTACTTGAATTTAGTTTGCCTTTAACCTCTCAGACAAGAAGTTCATGATAACTCATCCCACCTAGATCCAAGTTCACAAAATTGATCAGGTAACCACATCTCTTTAATGTCTTTATACAACATGCAAGCTGGGATTTCCAGAAATCCCTTTACTCAGTGTGGAAAAATGTGAACTTGAACACAAATAAATAAATAAATAAATAAATAAATAAATAAATAAATAAATAAATAAGAAATCCCAAAATGTAACACTACAAGTTTGGGTGTAACGTCACCACTTTCAGGTTTTGTTCTGGAACATGTTCTCAGCATTATTAGATTCAAAATAAACATTTGGTTGGATATATATACAGAACGTCATGATGTGTGGATGTGTTTGTCAATATGTTATGAGTGCCAATGCAGGATGCCATGATGTGCCATATTGATGAATGCATATGGTATTCTATGAGATGAAGAATTTTCATGATAACCTGCCTCAGTCTGGTCTATAGAGGCTGGATAATTGCAGTTTATTTCAGGAGTTTCTGTCAATATTCTGATAATATGCTGTGATGTAATACACTGTTGGAAAGGGCTAAGAGAGCATATGTTACATCACAGCACTTCATCATGTCATCATACCATGAGGTTTTATCATTACAAATCATCATGTCATCACAACAGGAGGTTTTATCATTACAAATTATCGTGTCATCATAACAGGAGTTTTTTTTATCATTACAAACCATCATTGGGTCATCATAACAGGAGGTTTTATCATTACAAATCATCGTGTCATCATTAGTTTTTTTTTATCATTACAAACCATCATTGTGTCATCATAACGGGAGTTTTTATCATTACAAATCATCATCGGTCATCATATCAGGAGGTTTTATCATTACAAATTATCGTGTCATCATAACATGATTTTTTTTTATTATTACAGACCATCATTGGGTCAACATAACAGGAGGTTTTATCATTACAAATCATTGTGTCATCATAACAGGAGTTTGTATCATTACAACCATCATTGGGCCAACATAACAGGAGGTTTTATCATTACAAATCATCGTGTCATCATAACAGGAGTTTTTATCATTACAATGTAGATTATGGTTCTTGAAGAGTTAAAGGAATAAAGTCACATTTTGAGTCCAGATATTTGTCGAAAATCTAATGATTCAGGTGAATGGAAAACCTTATTTCTTTTCTTCAAGCAACTGGCAGGCGAACGAAATGATCATTTGCCCAATATGTACAGCCCTGATAGTCCATGAAAATGGTCGTTAAAATTCCTTGAAAAGTGCTTAAATAGTTCTGGAATTTAATTCTCTAATATCAATGGGATCCCTGGTCTGCATACTTGGCATCGTGTATAACTAATTATGTATTTGTTTGTTTACAGTTTTGGATGGGTGCCTTAGCAAACACATTGCCAGTACCTGCTGGTGTGTTTGTACCTGTGTTCACTGTCGGTAAGTATTTATCCATTCTTTATCTCTTTCTGTGCTCTTCACATCATGTTTGTAGACAGGTTTCACAGTTTATTATACCTACACTCTCAGAGATTGGGGGTGTTTATACTGAATTACATTTTTCCATAAGTCTATCTGTCTGTCCATTTGTCTGTCATCCATCCTTCAGTCCAGATCCATATTTTTGTAATGAGTGGATGGATTTGAACAAAATTTGGTATGCGGCAAGGCTATATGCAACAGTGGGGGTATGTACTAGGTGGTGGTGCACCTCTTGTATTCTCCCACCACTAAGGTACTGATATATATATAAAGTCGTGTTGGACAGCTGGGAGAGATATGCCTGTCTCATCCCACCCACATGACCACTATCTCACCCCACCCACGTGACCAACCTATTTGCATATTTAATTGACACAGAACTATTTAATCGCAAATCACGTCTTCATATATATAAGCAAGCAAAATGGAAGACTGTTTTGCTTCTGTAAGTATGACTGACTTTATAGATGAAGATCGAAACCAGAACACTAAAAGAAAAATTTCAGCACACCTCAAATTGCTCTAACAGTTTATCAAACTGAATTACAAGTCTGGAAATGATGTGTATAAGATAAGATAAGTTTATTCAGTAAAAACACCAAGGACAGGCAGATTGCATGATATACATAATAACAATAACAATAAACGTAAAGCTAATATATAGATATATTTTGATATGAAATGATACAGTTAAAACTAGAAGTCCTGTCACGAAATGCGCACAAATAGCACGTTGATCTGCGCGTTAACCCTTTACCCAATGTAACGGCCAAAACCGGCCAGCGCTATTCTCAAAAACCGCCAATTAATTTTCATTATATTTTCATTTTTTGTCTTAAAAACATAGGTTATGACCCCTCATTGGAACGAGCTCGTTGAGCTCGTTCCAATGAGGGGTCATAACCTATGTTTTTGAGACAAAAAATGAAAGAAATTAGTTATTCAAGAATTTTTTTTACAGGTGTCGTCTGCTTTTCACGTTAGGTAAAGGGTTAATGTACACGTTATGGCCATAGTAAAGCTATCAAATTCTGTACCTATGGCCTGTGCACAAGCAATGTTTCAGCCAATGGACCTCCGGGTAACCCGGAGGTCCATTGGCAGAAACATTGCATGTGTTTGCTATGAGTAACCAGGAGAACCTTTCGTGCTTTGGATGCCATTCGATATGGCAATTGCGCGCAATGCCAACGCGCAATTAAGCCTAGATAAGCGCACTATTGGTGACAGGACTTCTAGTTTTAACTGTAGTATTGACTATTATCGTAGTATGTCATATACAGAATTAGCCGTTACCGGTAACCTCGTCATGACTGCTGATGGTCTTTCAGCTCACATCGTTTAAAGAAAAACAGGATCATATTACAGATGATGTTACACAGCCTGGGATCATTATTTTCTATCAAGAATATAAATTTTTCCTCTGCTTTCTTCACGGAGAAGTTCTGATTTTCAAGCTCTAATTTGTGAAAAATGCTTTTCCGGATAAACCCATATTGTGCACATTCCATCACGAAATGCAGTTCAGTTTCTACCGCTCCCGAATCACATGATCTGCAAAATCTTTCGTCTACGGGAGTCGAAGGCTGCACATGTCTGCCCTTTTCGATCATTAGACAATGATTACTGATACGTTATCGAGTAAACATAATTTTTGCTTCAGGCGATGTGCTGTTTGTCAAGTACGTTTCTAGGGTGTAAGCTTTCTTGAATTGTCTATACGTTCTCAGCTTATTTAATCCCTTTTTCTTATTATCATCAGGAATATTATTATAAAAGGTGTCGCGATGAAGGTTTTGTAGTTTCTCTTCAACTTTATTAAAGTCATGTGGATGGAGTAGTGGGTTGTTATTAACAAGAACTTCCCAATATTTCAGCCACATAGAATCTGGCTGTAAATATTTTTTGGCTTCCAACCGAGCATCCAGTAATAGTTTAGATGACAGAGATTGAAATAATTTTGACATAAATTTTACAAGTTGCATCTTTGCGTCAATATATAATGCATATTGCCCAAGTTCAGCTCTAACTTCATGATTGGATGATTTACTGTTTACGCCAAGTATAGACTTGTAGAATTGAAGTTGTACACGTTCACATGGGGTGGTATCAAAATTGATTTCATTTATCTCAGAAGCCCAGAGTTCACTTCCATACATAAGAATGGGTTTTATTAGAGAATCGAACAATTTTAACAAGATGCCAATAGAGGGCGACCATTTCTTCTGAAAGGTATTAAATAAGCTATGCGAGACCTTTAACCCCTTCATCCTAAGCTCCCTTTGGGCGATTTGTAATTTACCATTGGATGAGAAAACAAGTCCAAGGTACGTATATTCGGGAGTATAGTCGATTGTTTGTGTGCCAATCTGGAATTTAGGAAGATTAGTCTTTTTTCGAGAATTGAAAAGGATGACCTTTGTTTTATCAACATTAATGATCAGTTTATTTTCATCGCAATATTCGGTTAATTTGTTTAGTGCATTTTGGAGTCCATGTGGAGTGTCTGAAAAAATATGCATATCGATTTCATTTGAGGTCGCTTCAGTGCATTAACGCTCAACATGCGGTGCTTGTCTGCGTGTTTTGAGGTATATACCACACTTCTCGACAAGCTTTCTTATTGGTTTTCTCCCAGATTGAACGCACCAAGAAATATTTTTTCTTATTAATGGCGTCACACCCCTAAAGTGGTGGGAAAAAAATCATCCCCGATGGGTATCTGGGAGGGATGGGTAAATCTCGCCCTCTGGGCAAGATATTTGAGCCTGACACTCGGAAAGCCTCGTGTCTGGCTCAAATATCTTGCCTTGCTGGGTGTCTGGCTCAAATATATTGCCCTTCCCTAAGTGATTGGGGGATATTCTGGATTACATGCATCTGTCTGTGTGTCAGTCCATCTGTCCAGTTCCATATCTCAGCAGTAAGTGGATGGATTTCAAGGACATTTTGTATGCGACAAGGCGGTATGCAATGCAGGGACCAACCTGGGCATGCGCCAGTGCTTATTTGGTTCTGAAACATCAGGACCTGGCTCTTAAATCTCAGAAATAGGCTTCTCAGTTGGCACGTAACTTCTCAGATCATATTTTGATATTCTTTCGATGGATAATCGAGAGAGACACTCTTACATATATTATATATATGATTATCATTTATCATTGTTGTAGAGTGCTTAAGTTAATACTTCAAGTCTTACTTACTAAGCATTAATCTTCACTGTGGTTTCTGATCAAGTCTTGGCTGCCTATTTAGGCAGCCAAGACTTGATCAGAAACCACAGTGAAGATTAATGTTTGCTATAGTGTACTAAATGAAAATGATGAGAGCTATTACATACTTGCAGTGTGTGTTACAAACAGCTGTGTGACTCCGTAAATTGAAATCTGGCGCATGAATTGAAAAAAATAGGCTCCAAGGCTAGAGCGTATTTTAAATAGCCCTGATCGGTCCCTGCAATGGTGTGGGTGTGCACCAAGCCATGGCCCACCTCTTGTTTTATTTGAAGTACTCTAAACAGTGCTTGTTCACACAAGTTCTGTTTTACTGGTACAGTAAAACCTGTTTTGCGAGACCATTATCATGAGAGATCACCTGTCTTAAGTGACTGCTGTGACCTCGTACTATTTGGTTGTTTTACTCTATAATGGGGCTGTCATTACAGACCACCTGTTTTGATAGACCACTTTTGCCTGGCAAAAAAGACGGTCTCTCAATACAGGTTCTACTGTAAAATAGGATCTGGTGCCAATGCCTGGGGTAGAAGTTCTCGTTAGTGAGCAGTAAAGTTCAGGAAAAAGAAGAAATTACTTCCATATTAAATTACATCATTATGTGTGGTTGTACAGTACATGGAGAGTGGATTGTGGCTAAATCACCCACAGAGTGGAGTTACCACCCAAAGTATCACTTTCAAATTCTGTACATATGGACAAAAACACCAGCAATGTTTCATCCAATGGACCTCAGGGTTTAACCTGGAGGTACATTGGCTGGAACTTTGGTTGTGCTTTTTATGCATTGCAACAAATTTGCAATGATTGCTTGGGTGGAATCTCCAATCTCCAGGTGATTTAGTGATAATACACTCTCCATGTACTGTATATCACATGCTATTTCTTTTTAAATATATCATGCTGTGTTAACACTTAGAAGCCTAATGTTGAGTCTACATGCTGTCATTGTTGCACAGCAAGTGCTTGTACTTGAACGTTTCAAATAATAACCAGCAATAATTATAATATAACCTATCTAGTTCTTTCTTGTCAAGTGTTATGTGTCATCGTGTATCATGGTATGTTTATTTTCAAATCCAACATGTCATTTCTCGGTGTTCACACTTAGAAGCCTGAAAAATTTACCTGCAGTCGAGTTTGCTGGCCTTCAATGTTGTACAGCAAGTGTTTCAACAAGAGTGGTTCAGATAATAGCCAGCAAGAAATATCAAATAACTTGGGCAGTTGTTACTAGTCAAGTGTTGTCTACCTGAACAAGCAAACAAAACTTAACGAGAAACAACTGTAAGGCGAAAGTCTTGATAGCATCTGATTTTAATAAGTCCTCTCTGATTTCCATGGCTTGTACAAGGTAAAGTTGAAGGACATTTTCAACTCGTACCATGACCATTATAGAACAGTACGGATTCTGCGAACATTGGGGCAAAACTAATATAACTTTATAGATCCATTTTATAATAATAATAATTGATTTTCTAGAGCGTAAAACCACAAATAGTGCTCTAAAACGCTTTTCTGAAATAAAGAGTCACATCTGTTTCGGTTGCCTCTCAGAGAGGTGCAGGAGAATGCTTCAGTAAATAGGAAAGTTTTAAGATTTCTTTTGAAGACATCAAGAGTTTCTGAAATTCTGACACTAATTGGCAGGGAATTCCACAATCTGGGATCCACGATGGAGAACATATGATCATTATGAAATAAATATAAAAAATGATGATGTATCATCATCTGGGATGCCGAACCCCCCCCCCCCCCCCCCCCCCCACCCCCTCAAAAAAAAAAAAAAAAAAAAAAAGAAATACAAAAAATATCCTCAGAGACCTTGTGGACACCATACAGTGCTAATTTGTAATTAGGCGCATCTCTGAATTTTGAAACCCTACCTTGGAATACATTTGTGGTTGTGAAAATCACAATTTTACGAGTCTGTCCTTGTAACATTTAGGTTAACATGGTTATTGATTTTCCTAATCAATTAACTGGTAGAGTGCTGGAAGTCCATATTTGGGCTTTATTCTGGTAGTGCAGGCACCGCAGCTTCAAGGCACATATTCAGTCTCTTTGCTTTGTATTATCTTTGAAGTGATATTAATAAGTCTGTAAAGGTTTGCCTTGTTACAATTTATTGGAGAGTGCATACAGGCACTCTCCAATAAATTGTAACAAGGCAAAGACATGTGTACAAGATTTGATGGCCAAAAATAATTTAGCACTCTACCAGTTAATGAGCCAAGATAATCAACTATAATCAACCAAGCATACTTATGCGTACAGTTCAGTCGCCATGGAATGGTTAGAATCTGCGCATGGGTAGTGATGTCCAAGGATGCTGCGTTAACTAGGTAATAAAAATCATCAGCAAAATTTTAATTAATGAAGCACCGGGTTGTACCAGGTGCTTCATTAATTAAATTTTTGATGATTATTCACAGAATTAGTGTTTGATATCTAATATTGCATCCCTGGAATTATTGCCCACCTGTGGAAAGTAACCAGTTCATGGCAGAGGTACTGTATTAACAAAACAAACACATACCGAACAAAAATGAACCTCCTGAATGATTCACGTTGGTTTGGGAAAATTTGCTTCTTAAAACAACTCCATGTTAGTGCTGAAATGGTTATTGCAACCGGTTAGTGGCATAACCGGTTGAAAAAGCTGTCAACCGGATAACCGCTATACCTATAGTTGACAGGATGCCGTCGGGAAAATAAATAGTATTTGGCCGCGAGATGTTATAATACTTTTGTCGACACAAGCATTGTCAAAGCTACCAAACATTTGTTGATTTACAGTGATATGTAGTCAATGTAACATGAAAGGGTTAAAGTGTTCGAATGTTATTTCGGTCGCTTGGGATGTCAGGTCGCAGATAAATATCTGTTAATTTGTATCAGACTGCCAACATTGGAGTGCACTGAAGGTTGTTTTCTGCATGGGTAGCAGTGAGCATGTGCCTGTCAGTGTAACATTGTCTTCTACAGACAAATTTGACAATCTTTGTTTTGATGAGTTGTTGTTGATTGCAGATTATAATGCTGAAAAAATTCCTCAGTGTGTATAATTGTGCGTTCAAAATAAATTGACTGTTTGGTACTTTACAAACATTTTTCAGAAAAAAACATGTTTTGATTTTATTGAACTGTTTAAAAGTATGAACATATGTCATAAAAAACCTATTTGAAAATCTAGCATTGTAAAATTCATTTTTCAATTGTCAATGTCGGACGAGGGACTCTTGGTCATTGGGGCATATAATAATTTCTTGCCACACCCCTTTCATGTCTTGCAACATATTCCCGCCAGAAATTTCACTTCGAGGAATAGGCAAATGTAATTTGTAATTGTGGAACTCTTTGTCATTTTTGTCTTAGCAGTGAACAGAAAAAGATATTCAAAAAATTAGGATTATATATTCACTCTTTGATCATATCAAATTCAAGCCACTTTAGGTAAGAAGCTCGTTGCTAATACAGTTAACTATTAACTAATACCTATGCCTTACTACAATTTATTAACTGGTTGGAAAATTCTTAACTAATATCAATGGCATTTGTCCCTCATTTCAAATGCGTGCCCGTGGGGACAGATTACATACACGATCTTTGTTTCAGGTTTGCTACATGCCGTGCGCTAACTGCGCTTGTGATTTTCAAACGGCAATGCAGGGTGACCACAGTTACGATGTATCATCACTATTATCTGGGATCATTGCAGTCATATAAATTGTTGACGATCGTTTGCACATTGACGATTCCCGTTGACACTCGATGGTGTTCATTTGTATACTTTTTGTGAGTCAGGTGGCAGTGTTTTGGACTGTTTTCTCGCCATTCCTTACTGATTTTGCATCATAGACAATGCAATAATACCAGCGGTTAATATTAACGGTTATCCGGTTGAAATCCAGTTATGCCTGATAGTTAGCCGGTTACAAAAATGGGCCAACCGTTTCAGCACTACTCCATGTGTCTTTCACCACACATTTATGACTGTTTATCTGTTACTTACAGGGAGGTAGGAACCTGGGAACAGAGGGGCACGTAACCCCAACTTTCTCTACAAATAGCTGAGAGAGAGAGAGAGAGAGTGTTGGGCCAACATTATCTTTATCAGCCCATCATTGGAATTATATTGGGACTTTGCAGTAACGGTGGTACACAGACTATTTAATCTTAATTATTTTATGTCATTGAAGATTTTCCTGTTTGGTTTATCTCACTATAGCCTTTAAAATTGAGAGAAATACATATTTTTGTCTCCATATTATATTTGGACTTGGCAGTAACGGTGGTACACAGAATATTTAATCTTAATTATTTTATGTCATTGAAGATTTTCCTGTTTGGTTTATCTCACTATAGCCTTTAAAATTGAGAGAAATACATATTTTTGTCTCCATATTATATTTGGACTTGGCAGTAACGGTGGTACACAGAATATTTCATCTTAATTATTTTATGTCATTGAAGATTTTCCTGTTTGGTTTATCTCACTATAGCCTTTAAAATTGAGAGAAATACATATTTTTGTCTCCATATTATATTTGGACTTGGCAGTAACGGTGGTACACAGAATATTTCATCTTAATTATTTTATGTGATTGAAGATTTCCCTGTTTGGTTTGTCTCATTACAGCCTTTAAAATTGAGAGAAATGCATATTTTGGGCTCCATACAAAAGCAAATTTCCACAATGGGAAAAAACATTGTTAAATATGTAACCATGTATGTTCATTTTTCTCAGTATAAAGGTGCCTTTAACCCTTAGGGGCCTAATTCCAACTATAATCCCTTTTACTGCAACAGAACAGGTGCAGTGATGCATGGGAAAAGTGTGTGATTGCTCTCACGCACCATCGCTCCCGCAAAAATTGTTCAAGGTGCGTGAATAATCGCTCGCCTCTTTTCTTGGGTGTTTTTTATCCATTTGAGTTGCATCAACAGAAACATTCAATTAATTTTTGATGTTGGGAAATTTTTAATCACTCACAATTTGATGCGCTTAAAGTACAATTCCAAACAATTTCCTTTTCGTCGTTATGAACATGACACGCAGTAGTTCTCTTATACATCCACGCACAACACGCTAACAGTAAGAGGGTTGTACTTTGACAACTCGCCCAGACCTTACTCCTGCCAGAAAACGAACACGCATGTTCAGATATAAAAAAAACGGTGGTCATTCTGAGATCCGAGAAACGTTTTTTTTTATCAAAGACATGCAGAATGTTGCCCCGTTCCTTATTTTAATTTACACATGTGACACCTGTCGCTTCAATTCACCAGTGACACAAATTAATGTGCCTGATTGATTTGGAATTTACACATCCATTTTCCACGATTTTAATAAACTGCCATTTAAAATCGAGAGCTTATTTTAGTGGGTTACATTATTTTCAACGTCAAAATTTCCATCCGTGTTCAGTTGTATTCATACATTTGTTTCAAAGGACACTTGTCAATGGAAATTGCGAAATAAATTTTTGTACCTGCCATAATATATAGTTCACCTCAGATTATCTAAATCTTACACGATAAAAGTTCATTTCAAGAATTCTGGTAATACATTTAAAAAACAAACACTAGATTTCAAGCTTGCAATTTTATTCTGAACCACAGGAAAACAATAACATTAACTTAACTTAATTTAGAAAAAAATACACTTTGAATGTACAATTCAACAGTATTAAGATAAACATTGAATCAAAATCACTCTCCTCATATTTTTCACTCTCGCAAACTATTTGAGGTGAGCGATTTTCCACTCGCCTCCATTTTGCTCCCCATTCGTCACTGTAGGTGCCACAAAAAAATCAGTCTCAGGCTTAAATCACAGGTCATATTCTAAGTACCCTGGCAGTTGTTAGTAGGCAAGTCTTGGCTGCCTATGTAGGCAGCCAAGACTTGCCTAAAAACATCTACAATGCCACAGGTAATAGAATGTCAAAAATGTGGCAAAATTATACATAAAAATCTCCAGACCCCCAAGGGTTAATATCTAAGCATTTAAAGTGAGCACAAATTTACCAATTACTCGACTAATCAAATCTACTGTGAATGATGGTTGACAAATCAAATTTTTGTGACAGCTCTAGTGACAAATACATTGTTCTGATACTGATGATTAAAGCGTACTGTTTTTCTAGGTGCTGCATTTGGTCGACTCATTGGAGAGAGTATGGCTACATGGTTCCCAACAGGAATAAGAACTGGTGATGTTGTACATAAAATTGTTCCAGGAGGATATGCTGTTGTGGGTAAGAAAATAATTATTACAAATTGCTATTGCACAAGTGTGTCACTTTTACAGATTTTGCCATGATTTCTGGCTTGATTTTATTATCTCCGCCGTACAGTGGAAGGGGGATATAGATATGGGTTCCATCTGTCCTTCTGTCTGTCCTTTCATCTTACCACCCTTTCATCCATCCTTCCCCATATGTTTATGATTGTTGATTGTATCTTGTAGGTGAAAAAAAAAATGTTTTGACTCGGGCAATTCCTCTCGGAAATTCAACCTTCTCATAGGACATTTTTACTGCCTTGCTGTATCTTCCATTAGGCCATTAAAAAAAAATGTCTCTGTTCTCAGGCAATTGTGACTCAAATTTTTGATGAGGGCGGGAGTTTTTTTTTTTTATTCTGAAATCTGAAAGAGATACCCTAAAAAAGTATATTCACATTTCAGGAAGAAATCTTTTACAAACTCCAGACTGGTGTTATCTTATCGCATATATTCAGATATGCTTCAATCAACTTGGCTGTTGACGACATGCCAAAGATGCTCCATTGGAGAATTATGATCAGGCTGGCACTTACTTGAAAAGATAATAGCAGCATTTCCTCAAATGTTGTTATATGTACCAACATAGAAAACATTTATATAATAATCAGAAATTCGAAGCATGAAAATACAGAGTAAAATTGGAACAGGAAGTTGAAATACTACAGAGAAAAATGTATAGGTGCCAGTTCTCAAAATTCCGATCCCAAAATACTGACCGGGGAAACTTTTTGACCGGGCATAATTTTTTTTCTTTTTCAACTGGGTACTAAAAGTTTTGATGCGGCGGAAATTTAATGACACGCTCGGTGCCTGAGAATATAGACTTTTTTAGCTCACCTGACTGAAAGTCAGGGTGAGCTTTTCTTATCACTCATCGTCTGTCGTCCTGCGTGAAGGTGGTGTTTGAGCCTATTTCTCCTAAACCACTGGCCACATTTTAATTAAATTTCATGTAAGTAGTGGTTATATAGAGGCATTTTGATTTTTGTGCAAATTAGGTTCCGGGTCATATTGAGCAGAGGGGTGGGGGAAAAATGGCCAAATTTTTTGAAAATCGTCTTCTAATGAACCACCAGTAGCAGAGACTTGATATGTGGTATACAGAGTCCTTTTGAGGTTTGGAATCAAGTTTGTTCAAGAGAAGTTTGTCGGGCATTATTTGGCTTCGTTATGGGAGGGGCAAAAATTTTTGCCACGCCTAAAATTTCTATTTTCAGAACTGTGAGGTTGATTTGAACCAAATTTGTTATGAGATGATAATGGGTCAAAACTACACAGCACAGAGAATTCTTATTTTGTATAAAGCTTACTTTTATCCAGTAGAATAGAATGGTTAAAAAAAATCCCTATCGGTTTGATTACAAGGTACTTTTTTCAGGACTTTGAAAAAGTGCTGAGTCAGCACTTTTTAACACCATAGGCAATGGGAAAAACAATAAAAAATCTTCTTCTCCAGATCCAGCATGCAGAATCTTATGATATTTGGTATGCAACATTGTAGGGTGGATCTGATTCAAGTTTGTTCAGATCGGCCCCCTGGGTTCATATTTGGGCTCAGTATTGGAGCCCGATTTTGAACTTAGTGCATTTCAGGCAAATTTCTTCAAAAATCTTCTTCTCCAGATCCAGCAGGCAGAATCTTTTGATATTTGGTATGCAACATTGTGGGGTGGATCTGATTCAAGTTTATTCACATCAGTTCCCTAGATTCATATTTGGGCTCACTATAGAAGCTCGAATTCCAACTTAGTGCATTTCAGGCAAATTTCTTTAAAAATCTTCTTCTCCAGATCCAGCAGGCAGAATCTTTTGATATGTGGTATGCAACATTGTGGGGTGGATCTGATTCAAGTTTGTTCAAATCGGCCCCCTGGATTCATATTTGGGCTCACTATAGAAGTCCGAATTCAAACTTAGTGCATTTCAGGCAAATTTCTTAAAAAAAATCTTCTTCTCCAGATCCAGCAGGCAGAATCTTTTGATATTTGGTATGCAACATTGTGGGGTGGATCTGATTCAAGTTTGTTCAAATCAGCTTCCTGGGTTTATATTTGGGCTCAGTATAGGCGCCCAAATTTGAACTTAGTGCATTTCAGGCAAATTTCTTTGAAAATCTTCTTCTCAAGATCCAGCAGGCAGAATCTTTTGATATTGGGTATGCACCATGTTTAGGGGGGGTGGGATTCAAGTTTGTTCAAGCCAAGTCCCTGGGTCCATATTTGGGCTCACTGTGGTAGCCCGAATTATAACTTAGTTCAAAATGAGGAATTTTCTTTAAAAATCTTCTTCAGATTCAGCAGTCGGAATGTTTTGATATTTGGTGTGCAGCATCCTTAGGGGGTGAGATTCAAGTTTGTTAAAGCCAAGTCCCTGGCTTCATATATGGGCTCCCTGCGGGAGCCCGAATTATAACTTAGTTCAATATGAGGAATATTCTTTAAAAATTTTAAAAATCTTTTTTTTTTTAGATCCACTGGTCAGAATCTTTGTATATTTGGTATAAGCTTTTCTTAGGAGGAGCAGATGCAACTTGTTGAAATCAATTCTCTGGGTTGATATTTAGGCTACCATGTCAGGTGAGCTCCCTCAGGCCCCCTGGGGCCTCTTGTTTTAATGACCTTATTACTACAAAATTTGGAAACTTAAAATTTACATTTTTAGCTCAACTTGACAAAGTCAAGCTGAGCTATTGCCATCACTTCTCGTCCGTCGGCGTACGTACGTACGTTAGTACGTACGTCCACAATTTCCTTTGGCACACCTCACAGGTCACATTTATGATCAGATTACTTTGAAACTTGGTATGCTTGTTTGGGGTGACCTCTAGATGGGAGCTATCGATTTTCTTCAATTTCCGTCAAAAAATGTTGCCGCGGCCAACGTTCTTAGAACTTAGTTTAGTCAAACCACAATATTTCCCTTTGGCACACCCTACAGGGCACATTTATGATTTGATTGCTTTCAAACCTGGTGTGCTTATTTAGGGTGACCTCTAGATGGGAGCTATCGATTTTCTTCAATTTCCGGCAAAAAATGTTGCCACGGCCAACGTTCGTAGAACTTAGTTTAGTCAGACCTCAATATTTCCCTTTGGCACACCCTACAGGGCACATTTATGATCAGATTGCTTTGAAACCTTGTATGCTTATTTAGGGTAACCTCTAGATGGGAGCTATCAATTTTCTTCAATTTCCGGCAAAAAATGTTGCCACGGCCAACGTTCGTAGAACTTAGTTTAGTCAGACCTCAATATTTCCCTTTGGCACACCCTACAGGGTACATTTATGATCGGATTGCTTTGAAACCTGGCATGCTTGTTTGGGGTGACCTCTAGATGGGAGCTATCGATTTTCTTCAATTTCTGTCAAAAAATGTTGCCGCGGCCAACGTTCTTAGAACTTAGTTTAGTCAAACCACAATATTTCCCTTTGGCACACCCTACAGGGCACATTTATGATTTGATTGCTTTGAAATGTGGTATGCTTATTTAGGGTGACCTCTAGATGGGAGCTATCGATTTCCTTCAATTTCCGGCAATAAATGTTGCCACGGCCAACGTTCGTAGAACTTAGTTTAGTCAGACCTCAATATTTCCCTTTGGCACACCCTACAGGACCCATTTATGATCAGATTGCTTTGAAACCTGGTATGCTTGTTTGGGGATACCTCTAGATGGGAGCTATCGATTTTCTTCAATTTCCATCAAAAAATGTTGCCGCGGCCAACATTCTTAGAACTTAGTTTAGTCAGAAGACTCAATATTTCCCATTGGCACACCCTACAGGGTACATTTATGATCGGATTGCTTTGAAACCTGGCATGGTTGTTTGGGGTGACCTCCAGATGGGAGCTATCGATTTTCTTCAATTTCTGTCAAAAAATGTTGCCGCGGCCAACGTTTTTAGAACTCAGTTTAGTCAGACCACAATATTTCCCTTTGGCACACCCTACAGGGCACATTTATGATTTGATTGCTTTGAAACCTGGTATGCTTGTTTGGGGAGACCTCTAGATGGGAGCTGTCGATTTTCTTCAATTTTCGTCAAAAAATGTTGCCACGGCCAACGTTCTTAGAATTTAGTCGAGTCAGACCACAATATTTCCCTTTTGTACATCCTACAGGGCACATTTATGATCGGATTGCTTTGAAACCTGGCATGCTTGTTTGGGAAGGCCTCCAGATGGGAGCTATCGATTTTCTTCGGTTTCTGTAAAAAAATGTTGCCACTGGCAAAAAAAAAATGACACTGTACCAATGATCTTCAATTTTGCCATTTCATTTATAACTTACCAAGTTCAAGTTTGTCAAGTTGAGCTACAGTGTCATTGACACTTTCATTTGCTCAACTTGGCAACGTCAAGCTGCACCTCTTACCCAATCACAATCATTTTCAAATTCTGAATGTAGCTTCAGTGTGATGTTTAGATGAGAGCTATCAAATTATTTCTGAATTATACTCTATGTTGTGCATCTCTCACTCAATCTTTTTCAACTCTATAGCTTTAGGATGATGTCTACATGGGAGCAATCATGCTTTTTTTAATTTCATTAAAAAATATGCACGCCAGCAGACATCTCAGATTTTTCAAATAAATTGTCTACAATTCCTATATCGCATTCTTAGGTTAGTTATTTAGTTCAATTCTTTCTTGATGAAATTGAGCCGCAGTGTCATTGACACTTTATTTGATTAATAGATGGAACTGAAATCTGAAGAGTTTATAACTAATGATACAAAAAAGTTTGTTTTTTTTAAATTAATTTATTTGTGTAATTATACACTTTCTATATATTATGTAAGTGAAAAGTCAGTGGAAATCCTCTCAATCCCTGCTCACTATATGCAAGGGAAAAATAAATATACAAAACCCTCCCCCCCCCCCCCCCTCTCCCACAATTAGTACTGAAATGGTTAACCGGATAATCGGTTTGAAAACAGTTAGCTGCCTAACCGATTAGAAAAACCGTCAACCGGTTATCCGAAATATCGATAGTGATCGCCATTCCACATTTAAAACATAGTAAATCTGCCGCTTCTCCTTTGTAATAGATTACACATCGAGGCCAAGTTGTATAACGAACTTGACAACGTTCGTTTGTATACACACTACGGAATAGTTTGAGAATACTGCTTTCCATTTTCTATAGTTTTTATCCCATTTTCGGTGAAATAATGGCCATGGATAATATCCGGTTATAGCTCTCGGTTAGTCGGTTACGAAAATGAGCCAACCGTTTCAGCCCTACCCACAATCACTAATTTAAAAAAAAAAAAATGCGTGACACTCAATTTATTTTGTATGGCGTTATTATGGGCAACATGTTTATGTTCTTTATATGTTGTTATTAGGAGCAGCAGCCTTATCTGGAAGTGTCACAAGAACAATATCTACAGCTGTGATAGTATTTGAATTGACTGGTCAAATAAATCATGTTTTACCAGCTGTGGTATGTATGATAAATTTTACTATAACTCATTTACTTGATTTACAAATCATATCATTTTTCTCCCCTTGACATGTAATAATCTAGGACATAATCATCAGTACCGTATTTACTCTATGTATTGGGACAGCTAAAAATAAATATTTTCACAGATGTCCCACATCTTAGAAAAAGGGGAAAAAACACAACCTGGTCTTGTTTTGATGCTGAATCAAGTTGTGTGAGATTCGTTTTCCATCACAAAATACGAAAATCGCCATTCAATTTTTTTTTAGATTTTCATTTTTTGCTTCGGGGGTATTTACATCTCTCCCTCTCTGTTCCTACAAAACTGGGTATCTATGGGTTATTGTTGGTGTAATGTGAATCCATAATTTTATGCTGCTAAAACATTTGAGTTACCCAACTATATTGGTAAGACCTGTGAGTTTGTTTTCAGACAATGGACCGGATTTTAAATTTGTGATTATAAGGGTGGGATTACAATTATGATTAACCTATGGTTGGGTTGGATTGACAAGGTAAGGGAAGGGTTAGGTTAAGCTATCAAGCCCAGATTCATTCTCAGCATACTTATTAACTGGTATGGGTGCGCTGTGGCTCTGTGGTAGACTGTTGGACTTCTATGCTAGAGGTCCAGAGTTTGATCCCCATCCGGGACAACCCTCGTGTTCTTGGGCAAGGCACTTTATCCTGGTTGCCTACATGGGGGCACGATGACCCAGTGTTCTAAGGTGTACTGCACATCGATGGTGCACATGTCTTTAACTGCTTTAACCCTGCTTGAGCGAAGCTTGAACAGAGTAAGAATGTTGAGGAGCTGACAGTTGCTTGTCGATGCTCGGTGGTTCTCTGTGGGTACTCCGGCCTCCTCCACACGTAAAACTGTCATGGTCATGATTAGCCATTGTGCATAAGTTTGTGACCTTAAACACCAATAAATAAATATTAACTGGTAGAGCACTAAATTATTTTTGGCCATCAAAGTTTGCCGACTGTCTTTGCCTTGTTAAAATTTATGGGAGAGTATACATGAGCACTTTCCCATAAATTGTAACAAGGCAAATCCTTAACCCTTTATCCAACGAATCGGCTGCATAATATGCAAATTCTGCAGTTGAAAAAATATTGTTTTTCAAAAAATTTCAACAAAACCATATCATGTGACCCCTCGTTGGAACGAGCTCGTTCCAGCGAGGGTTCACATGATATGGTTTTGTTGAAAGTTTTTGAAAAATTTTAAAAAATTATATTTAAAATAATAAATTTTGATATCGTCTGTGTTGGGTAAAGGGTTAAAGCCCAAATATGGACTTCCAGTTAAGGTCCTAGACAGGGGGACTGATATTCTTGTCATCTAGACATTGGCCTCAGGTCAAACTTTATGCAAGTTCTTTGTCGGAAAGATGACCATTTAACTTTAGACAATACATTGCATTGTCTGTTTATGTTAGTAGCAGTGTAGCCAAGATTTATTTCAATTGGTTGGTCACTAAGATTCACTGACACATCTTCACCTAACACGATTAAGGCCATGGTTAATTAATTTTTGATTTTGCCTGTTTTTGTTTTTTGCTCGCAATACTAATGCATTTTCTTTAATTTTGGCTCCACAAATGAGTCACCTCCTTTATAGAGCCAAGAGAATACACGGTACTGTAAAGGAGGGCCAAGAGAGTACCGTGCCAAGTTCCGAAATGTCAGATCATTGCCTCATTTTCATAAGATTGCTATAGCAATCTGGCAATAATGAGGCAATAATCTCTTGTTATTAATGGTAAAATGCTGACTAATGGTACATTTTGATCAGACACGTTAACCTCCAGAATAATTTTTCAGGGAACCTGAGGGTGATTTTCAGGGAAATGGGATGGATTTCAGGGAAAAGTTCGCGCGGGGGCAAAATAAAAGAAAAAACCTTGTGAATTTTCAGCTCACGGACCACTATTAACACAAGGTTATATCCAGAACTAGTTGTCAACTATGCTGATGCATTTATGCTATGTTGAAAAATTAAACAAATCATAAAATAACTGTTGATTTGACCCCCCCCCCCCCCGGTATCCTCTACTTCCTGAGTCCCCCCCCCCCCCCTTCCCCACCCACCCACACTGTCCCACAGAGCACATCCACCTGTGGTTTGCTCTTATCAATGTCTATTTAGCTAATAATTTCCAAAGTCTGGGAATGTTAAAAGGAAAAGATGTCCTGTTGTTCAGTTACTTCAAGAACATTAGTACTCAGAAAGTATCTTTATCAAACTTCATGCATGTGGGACGCTTATGCCCTACACAAAACTTTTCTTTTCATCACTGAAGCATTTTTGTTCAATTCCATTCAAAATTTTCTGGTTACAGATGGCCAACAGTTAACAGTTCTGTAGTCAGCACAACAGAATAAATGTGGTGTTAGAAAAAAGGTCCATTGTGTTTAAATATGCTGTCATAATTTTTCGGCATCCTAAGCGACATTAACCTACTTTTAAGCTGTGGTAAATAGTTGATGTTTACGTTTTGATTTTGGAAAAGGGATGAGAATTAAAGCTATTCTATGAAGGAATAAATAAATATATATTATTTAATTCCTTTTTAGTCGAGTTGTGACGAAGTCAAACTCGACTTATAGTTTGGTGAATGGCGGGCGGGCGGGCGGGCGGGCGGGCGGGGCGGGAGGGCGGGCGGGCGGGCGGGTGGGCGGGCGGGCGGGCGGGCGGGCGGGCGGGCGGGCGTAAACAATTGGTTTCCGGATGATAACTTGATAGTGGTTCAACTCACATTCATTAAACTTCATACGTAGGTTGGTCTTGGTGGGAGGAAGAACCCTATTGATTTTGGACATGCTACGTCGAAGGTCAAGGTCACAGTGACCTTGAACATAGTAAATCTTAAACAATTGGTTTCCGGATGATAACTTGATAATGGTTCAACTCACATTCATGAAACTTCATAGGTAGATTGGCCTTGGTGAGGGGAAGAACCCTATTGATTTTGGATTCGCTATGTCAAAGGTCAAGGTCACAGTGACCTTTAACATAGTATATCGCAACAATTGGTTTCCGGATGATAACTTGATAGTGGTTCAACCTAGAGTCATGAAACTTCATAGGTGTGTTGGCCTTGGTGCGAGGAAGAACCCTATTGATCTTGGACTCACCAGGTCAAAGGTCAAGGTCACAGTGACCTTTAACATAGTATATCGCAACAATTGGTTTCCGGATGATAACTTGATAGTGGTTCAACCTAGAGTCATGAAACTTCATAGGTGTGTTGGCCTTGGTGCGAGGAAGAACCCTATTGATCTTGGACTCACCAGGTCAAAGGTCAAGGTCACAGTGACCTTGGAACATAGTATATCGCAACAATTGGTTTCCAGATGATAACTTGATAGTGGTTCAACCTAGAGTCATGAAACTTTATAGGTGTGTTGGCCTTGGTGCGAGGAAGAACCCTATTGATCTTGGACTCACCAGGTCAAAGGTCAAGGTCACAGTGACCTTGAACATAGTATATCGCAACAATTGGTTTCCGGATGATAACTTGATAGTGGTTCAACCTAGAGTCATGAAACTTCATAGGTATGTTGGCCTTGGTGCGAGGAAGAACACTATTGATCTTGGACTCACCAGGTCAAAGGTCAAGGTCACAGTGACCTTGAACATAGTATATCGCAACAATTGGTTTCCGGATGATAACTTGATAGTGGTTCAACCTAGAGCCATGAAACTTTACAGGCGTGTTGGCCTTGGTGCGAGGAAGAACCCTATTGATGTTGGACTCACCAGGTCAAAGGTCAAGGTCACAGTGACCTTGAACATAGTATATCGCAACAATTGGTTTCCGGATGAGAACTTGATAGTGGTTCAACCTAGAGTCATGAAACTTCATAGGTGTGTTGGCCTTGGTGCGAGGAAGAACCCTATTGACCTTGGACTCGCCAGGTCAAAGGCCAAGGTCACAACTCGACATTGGATCTGTGATCCTGAGCGGGATTTTCATATATTTTAATTTCCAAAAACTGCATTTAAATGAAGGTGGAGTTTTCAATTTTTTGAAAGTAAGTCACCTATTTTCACTTCGACACTCGCACATTTATCACAAATCTCCGAAGAAAAACCCCAGAAATAAACATGAACACAGTTGAAATATATATCGTAAAATAGCCTTTTCTTAAATAAATTTAACTTAAATCCATATTTTACTGCTTCATGAGTTTTTACCAGAGTTTGAAATGCATGTGATTTGACTCCGAACGTTTTTCATAAGTTACAACGGGAACGAAATATTTGACTCTTGTTTTCCGGGATTTTTGGTCCAAAACTGATTCCCGTCCGGGAGGCCGGGAACTACACTGAAATTCCGGGATTTTCCCGGGCATTCCGGGAGAGTTAACATGTCTGATTTTGATATAAGCTGTGCTGTATATAACCCTGGCCATTGAAAGTACGACTATCTGAGGCAACCCACACATGCAAGGAAGCTGTGTGTAAGAGTATATTACGTCACCTCCCCATGAGGATATAATTAATAGTAACCTCATAACCTTGTTCTGGTAATGGTAGCACGGTGGCTCAGTGGTAGACTGTTGGGCTTCTTTGCTAGAGGTCCCAAGTTTGATCCCCGTCCGGGATGACTTGCATTGTGTCCTTGGGCAAGGCACTTTATCCCAGTTGCCTAAATGGGGGCACGATGACGCCGTGTACTCATGCGTACTGCACGTCGATGGTGCACATGTCTTCTACTGCTGTAACCCTGCTTCAGCGGAGGTTGAACAGAGTTAGAATGTTGAGGAGCTGACAGTTGCTCGTCGATGCACGGTGGTTCTCTCCGGGTACTCCGGCTTCCTCCACCTGTAAAACTGTCACAATTTGCCATTGTGCATAAGTATTTGACCTAAAACACCAATAAATAAATATTGTTCTGGTAACCTGGAATAATGCTAAACTGAAAATTAACTAGCCATGGCTTATCATAACTAACAGACATTTCCGAACAAATTTCTTGAATAAATTATATTTTGCCTCCAAAAACTAGCTCATGACCCATAATTGGAATAACCGTTCAAAACTTGGTTTGCATGTTCACCACAATGGGAACCTGTGCATGTGTGATTAACTCCCTTCACTTTGATGTCAAAATATCCAAATTTCAAGCAGCCATTTTTCCCATAATGCAACTGGGAATTTAACCAATTCAATCTTGTTTGACAGAGCTCAATGAGCTCTGTCAAACAAGATTGAATTGGTTAAATTTCTAGTTGCATTATGGGAAAAATTTGAACCTTGAACTTTAGATATTTCGACATCAGTGTGCAGGGGGTTAAGAATTATGGTTTGACTGTTTTTGCCAGAGTTATGCCCCTTTTCATCTTTCAATAATTTGCCTCATTGGTCTGCAATTTTGAGCGGAGATTTTCTTGGAGGTTTAAGGACCAATTCTTTCGGAACTTGGCATGTTCACCATTATGGGAACCTGTGCTTGTGCGATTATAGTTCCGGCAAGATTGTTTTTACCAGAGTAATGCTCTTTTTCAACTTAAAATAATTTGTCTCATTGGTCTGAATTTTACCTTTCTCGGAGGTTTATAAACCAGTTCTTTTGAAACTTGGCATCCTTGCTCACCACCATGGGAACCTGTGCATGTGTGATTATACTTCCGGTGAGACTATTTTTGGCAGAGTTATGCCCCAATACGACTTATAATAATTTACCTCATTGGTCTGTATTTTGACCTGAGATTTTCTTGGAGATTTGTGAACCAATTCTTTCCAAACTTAGTATGCATGGTCACCACCATGTGGACCTCTGCACTTGCGATTATAGTTCCAGACAGTCTATTTTTGCCAGAGTTATGCCCCTTTTGGCTTAGAATAATTATCACATTTGTCGAATTTTGTCTGGAGATTTCCTCAGTGGTTTATAGACATTCTTTCTCAATGTGGCATGCATGATCACTGCCATGGGAACCCTAACACCTGCAATTATAGTTATGGTTGGACTATTTTTTTTTCGAGAGTTATGCCCATTTTAGACTTGGAATAATCTGCCGTATAAGTCAGAATTTTGTCTGGAGTGTTTCTCAGAGGTTTATGGACCAATTCTTTTGAAAGTTGGTATGCATGTTCACCAGCTTGGAACCTGTGATTATAATTTGGGTTGGACTATTCTTTCCTGAGTTATGCCCCTTTTCAACGTTAAAAATTTCACATTTTTGTCAACATTGTTTTTTTGGATGATAACTTGAGTTTGGATTTGTCGATCAGCAACAAACTTGGTTTGTGTCAGTCATTCTAAAATACAAGTTCAGTTCAAATTGGAGTTCTGTCCAATGTTATTGGTTGGTCCATGGATCAAAAACAATATTTATGTCAATTTGAAAAAGCCTTTAAAGCATATTATGCAATGATAGGCAATTCTCTTGTTTTGCTTTTTTTTTACGAAATCTCGGCCAACTGGTGTAGTTTGTGATGAACAGGTATCGACTGTATCCGTGACCGCATTGCTATATGTTTGTGGAACATCTATCAGCTGTACTTATTGCTGGGAGGTTGTGGGTTTTACACTGCAGTTTCGTTTTCTGTTTTTTAAAGCAAAAAAACTCTGCTGCGGTTATCAATTGTCCTAATTGTAATCCTAAATCCAACTTCAACTGTGAATTGAATATAAGCTGTGGTGTTGCGGTGACCGGTTCTTGTCAGATCACTGAAGTTAAGCAACGTCGAGCCCAGTTAATCATTCGTTGGGTGAATGTCTGGGCGATCAATTCGGACTC
This sequence comes from Pictodentalium vernedei, assembly GCA_031216915.1. Lineage (NCBI taxonomy): Eukaryota > Metazoa > Mollusca > Scaphopoda > Dentaliida > Dentaliidae > Pictodentalium > Pictodentalium vernedei. The sequence continues at coordinate 453,824,434 of CM062290.1, forward strand.
CCGCATTGTGTCCTTGGGCAAGGCACTTAAACCCGATTGTCCACATGTGGGCACGATGACGCAGTGTACTAAGGCGTACTGCACGTCAATGGTGCACATGTCTTCAACCAATCTAACCCTGTCTGTGCTGCTGTGCGGAGTTATGATGTTTGGGAGCTGGCAGCTGCTCGTCGCTGCTCGGTGGTTCTCTCTGGGTACTCCGGCTTCCTCCACCCATAAAACTGTCACGGTCATGATTAGCCACTGTGCATAAGTATATGACCTTAAACACCAATAAATAAATAATAATCACCTGTGAATTTGAACTGTTTGGGCGAGCCTCTGGTGAGCCCAAACGGAAAATTCAGACAAGTTTCATAAATATTGTATGAGAAAAACACTCATTTCATATGCTATTTATCATATGACACACACACACACACAAATTAGCCACTTAGTATGACTTTTTAACCCATCACCTAACTTGAGATGCAGACTGCACTTGGAAAAAACATCCACATATAACTAAAATTTTTCATTTTTTGCTTCCAAAACATAGGTTATGACCCCTCATTAGAACGAGCTCGTCAAGCTCGTTCCAATGAGGAGTCATAACCTATGTTTTGGAAGCAAAAAGTGAAAATGTAAAAAAAAATGAATGGCATTTTTCTTGTAGATAAAAGATTAATACAATATAACCCACCCTAAATAGGTCAGATAACGTAAATTCTCCCTACTGAAATTATGCAAATGTGACCCAGTTGTATTTTGTTTAGCCAATCAAATTGTCCCGTTTTGAAATTGACCAGTGAATGCTCCCAACTCTAAGTATGCAAGTTATGAAAATGTGGTATTTTGTTCAGCCAATCAAGATGTCTAGTTTTGAAATTGACCAATGAAATTGACGGAAGACTTTATTTATCACTGATTAATATGAAAACAAAATATCAAATGTTTTAAAGTGAACAAAACGGACGAGTCATATGATAAATATAGATATTATTGGCAGTGGCCAGCAGATGTGTAGATATTGCATTTAAGTGAATTATGTGGTCATTTTGGTAATTCGATACTTCGTGCAGTAACTTAAAACAGGCTGGAATTTTAAAACCGAATTTGCGATAGTGTTTATTGGAAGGCATATGTGATTTTCGTTAGTCTTACCCTACCGTTCTCAACCCAGCTCTGTCCATACTAAATATTTGTCAGTAACATGGAATTACATTTCACAACAAAACTCTTTCATGGTCAAAACTTTTAAATTATCACAAATTAGTGATGGTAAATGCTGTTCTCAAATTAAAGTTATTGTGCTTAGATTATACTGTGTTTTTACAAACACATTCTAAATTGTTGCAGGTAGCACATAGTTTGGTCACGTTTCCAAAAACATGCAACACAGTTCATAGCCGACTTTGTTGAGGAAAAAGAATGCAATAGTTAAGTCAGTTCAGTAAATCACACTGTCAGCTAGAGGAATGCAATCTGCGTCGTCGTCAGTGACAGGTACTGGTTGCTTTCCTCTGGCAAACTCAAGTACACGATAAAGACAAGGGGAAGGTCAAGAACAGTGAACACCCATAACAAAGACACTTTAAACTATGTTTCTGAGTGAAAATGTTTTTTGAAAAGTATTGGATTCAGGTGCTAAGATGATGAAAATATTACAGTATTTCCTCTTCCACCAGGCCGCATTACTATTGGTGCAGCTTTGTCCTAATTAGACCAAGGCCACACAAAGTAGATCTTCTGTTTCTCAGACCATTATTTGTAAAATTGCATGTGGGCAAGCGTTTTTTTTATTTTATTTTTTATGTCTGTAATTATTTCTTTGCCATCAAAAGTTTATGTTCGTGGTTTATGTTTTAGGCCTCATAATACAGAATAGCATGGGTGGTGGTGTATTTTGTCCCTTGAGAGCAAGAAGACTTTGCAATGCTAAAGCATTGCAAAGCCTTCTTGCACTCAAGGGACAGATTTATCAATGTTTTTAACTTGGGGAAAAATATCAGACATAAACCATTTAATTTTTATTTTTTTTAAAGTTTACATTGGTTATAAAAAGAGAGCATGCGGTAGCCAAAAGGTCCATGCGAGAGGGCCTGAGAAACAAGAGTTTTATTTTCTTTAGGCCCAATCTAAATTAGATCTGACATACAGCCTTACTTGAATTTTTTCATCTTTTGAGATAATCAGTGTTTCTAATTCTCTAATTTTTTGTTCTTTTCCAGATAGCTGTGCTCATTTCAAATGCAATAGCAAATTTCTTCCAGCCATCATTTTATGATAGTATAATTAATTTGAAGCGATTACCATATCTTCCTGATATTGTATCAGCAAGGAAAAAGTAAGTGACAGCATATCAGATACCACGACTCTGAAGACTTTTAACCCTCAACTTTCTGTGTAATGCATAATTTACCTTATGGAAACATGGATAAAAATTTAATTTTAAATTTCCAAAAAGTTGTTACCCGATTCAGTATCATGTGATGACAGATCATCTGTTATCAGCTCAAAACTTGACACAGACCCTGAAGTAATAAAATTGTCTGATATGAAACGTGTGAAGTGTGGTGGATATGAATGTGGAAAGAAATATTTTATTCTGTGAGTTTTTCCAGAGTTAGCCCCCATAAAGTAGATCTGTGTCTCAGGCCATTTTATGTCAAACTTGGAAATCTTATATTATTCCACAGTAAATATTATTCAGTAAGGGCATACACAGTAGATATTCTATTCCTCAGGCCATTTTTGTAAAATTGCATGTGGGTGGGCGTTTTTTTATTAGCTCACCTGACTGAAAGTCAGTGTGAGCTCTTACCATCACTTGGCGTCCGGTGTCTGTCTTTCGTCGTCAATTCTTTAAAAATCTTCTCCGCATGAACCACAAGTGGGAATGCTTTGATATTTGGTATGAAACTTCCTCTGATGTTCAAGATTAAAAGTTGTTCAAAGAAAGTTGATAGGTCCATATTTGGGCTCTGCAGGGGATTGGCTCACTTTTGAGCTCCCCTGAAAATTTTTATTTCAAGAACCAATGGAGCAATTTGAACCAAATTTTTTATGTGGCATTAGTTGACCTTAAGTACTTCATTCATGCCCCCAAATTTTTCGCGGTTCCCCATGGGAACCCCTGGAGCTAAAAATAGAACAAAAATGAAAAGTCCAATAATTCCCAAACTGCATGGACTAGAGATTTTGTATTTCATATGAAGCTTTCTTCTGAGCAGTTGAAACAATTGGACAAAAAAAATTGCTGGCGAATCTGTCATATGTTCTGTTTTTGGTGTTATGAAAATATGATGACTCAGCATTTTTTAACACTGAAGTCAAATGGAAAAAGATTACATGTTTACCTTTTTAAAAATATCTTCTCACAAACCAGTGGCCCGAATTGAAACAAATATGGGCCACATCATCTTGGGAGTATTCTGTTTTAGTTTTGTTCAAATGGAGTCTCTACCCTTTTTGGGCTTGGGCTTATGCCCAAGTATCATGAAATTCATTAAAAATCATCTTCTCATGAACCACAAGTGGGAATGTTTTGATATTTGGTATCTGGTGTTCAAGATTAAAAGTTGTTCAAAGAAAATTGACAGGTCTCTATTTGGGCTCTCCAGGGGATGGGCTCAATTTTGAGCTCCCCTGAAAATTTCTATTTCAAGAACCAATGGAGCAATTTGAACCCAATTTTATATGTGGTATTAGTTGACCCTAAGCACTTCATTCAAAATTTTTCGCGGTTCCCCTGGCGCTAAAAATAGAAAAAAATGAAATGTTCAATATTTCCCAAACTGCACGGACTAGAAATTTTGTATTTGGTGTGAAGCTTTCTTCTCATACAAACTTTGTCCGGACCATAACTTTTTAGTCGAGTTGTGACGAAGTCAAACTCGACTTATAGTTTGGTGAATGGCGGGCGGACGGGCGGGCGTAAACAATTGGTGTCCGGATGATAACTTGATAGTGGTTCAACTCACATTCATTAAACTTCATACGTAGGTTGGTCTTGGTGGGAGGAAGAACCCTATTGATTTTGGACATGCTACGTCGAAGGTCAAGGTCACAGTGACCTTGAACGTAGTAAATCTTAAACAATTGGTTTCCGGATGATAACTTGATAGTAGTTCAACCTACATTCATGAAACTTCATAGGTGGGTTGGCCTTGGTGCGAGGAAGAACTCTATTGATTTTGGACTCGCTAGGTGAAAGGTCAAGGTTACAGTGACCTTCAACATAGTAAATCGTAAACAATTGGTTTCCGGATGATAGCTTGATAATGTTTTGACCCACGTTCATGAAACTTCATAGGTAGGTTGGCATCAGTGAGAGGAAGAAACGTATTTATTTTGGACTTGCTAGGTGAAAGGTCAAGGTCACAGTGACCTTCAACATACTAAATCGTAACCAATTGGTTTCCGGATGATAACTTGATAATGGTTTGACCCACATTCATGAAACTTCATAGGTAGGTTGGCATAGGTGAGTGGAAGACCCCTATTTATTTTAGACTCACTAGGCCAAAGGCCAAGGTCACAGTGACCTTGAACATAATAAATCGTAAACAATTGGTTTCCAGATGATAATTTGCCAATGGTTCCACCTACATTCATGAAACGTCATAGGTAGGTTGGCATTGGTGCAAGAAAGAGTTCTATTTATTTTGGAATCACTGGGTCAAAGGTCAAGGTCTTAGTGACCCTTCACATAGTAAATTGTAAACAATTGGTTTTGGGACGATAAGTTGATAATGATTAAACCCACTTTTGTGCTGTCACAACTTGACATTGGATCGGTGATCCTATCAGCATTTTTTGTCTTTTGACCTACACCTTAGATACTTGGCATGTGGATGTATCACCATGAGCCGATGTGCAGTGTACCATAGTGACCTTCATGTGACCTTGACCTTTGACCTGAAGGTCAGATTTATGTGTTTTTTTTTAAGGGAAACATCACACAAACTTTGTCCGGGCCATAACTTTTTTGTCTTTTGACCTACACCTTAGATACTTGGCATGTGGATGCATCACCATGAACTGGTGTGCAGTGTACCATAGTAACCTTCATGTGACCTTGACCTTTGACCTGAAGGTCAGATTTATGCGCTTTTTTAAGGGAAACTGTCTGGACCAGAACTTTTTTTGTATTTTCGAGTCAGGCTTTAGATATTTGGCATGTGGATGTATCACCATGAGCTGGTGTGTAGCATACCATTGTGACCTTTATGTGACCTTGACCTTTGACCTGAAGGTCAGATTTGTGCTTTTTTCAAGGAAACTTTGTCCAGACCAAAACTTGTTTGTCTTTTGAGCCAGGCGTTAGATATTTGGCACATGGATGTATCACCATGAGCCGGTGTGTCGCATACCATTGTGACCTTCATGTGACCTTGACCTCAAGGTCAAATTTATGTACTTCAAATAGGGAGTAATTGTCCAGACCAGAATTTTTTTGTTTTTTGACCTAGGACTTGGCTATTTGACATGTGGATGTGTCACCATGAGACCGCATGTCGTCTACCTCGATGACCTACATGTGACCTTAACCTCTGACCTTAAGGTCAAATTTATGTACTTCAAATAGGGAATAATTATCCAGACCAGAACTTTTTTGTTTTTTGACCTAGGACTTAGATATTTGACATGTGGATGTATCGCAATTAGACCGCATGTCACATGTAATCATGACCTTCATGTAACCTTGACCTCAAGGTCAAATTTATGTCCTTTAAATAGGGAGTAATTGTCCAGACCAGATTATTTTTTTTTGACATGTGGATTTGTCACCATGAAACCGCATGTCCGCTACCTTGATGAACTGCATGTGACCTTGACCTCTGACCTCAAGGTCAAATTTATGTACTTCAAATAGGGAATATTTGTCCAGATCAGAACTTTTTTGTTTTTTGACCTAGGACTTAGATGATTGACATGTGGATGTATCACAATGAGACCACATGTCATCATGACCTTCATGTGACCTTGACCTCAAGTTCAAATTTATGTACTTTAAATAGGGAGTAATTGTCCAGACAAGAATTTTTTTTTTTTTGACATGTGGATGTGTCACCATGAAACCGCATGTCCGCTACCTTGATGAACTGCATGTGACCTTGACCTCTGACCTAAAAAGGAATGGGAGACATATGTTTTAGTGTGCTAAAACACTTTCTAGTTCAGATTACATTTTCTCCATACCCATAACCTTTACAGTTTAGAACAACTTGGTCCAGGTGAGCGTTTTAGGCTCTCTTGAGCCTCTAGTTTTATTTTTGTGATTATTACTTTGCCATCACAACTTCATGTTCTTGGTTTCATAATCCTCATAGTCTACAGAAAAGCATGAGTGGTGGTGTATTTGGTCCCTTGAGTGCAAGAAGGCTTTGCAATGCTAAAGCATTGCAAAGCCTTTTTGCACTCAATTGACATGTTTATCAGTTTTATTAACGTGGGTAAAATATCAGACATAAACCATTTAATTTTTATTTTTAGCTCAACTTTGGTGAAGCCAAATTTGAGCTTATGCCATGGCCAGTCGTCCGTCAGGCCGTCAACAATTCAATACGGCTCAGGCTAGAGGCCGTATTTATGAACCGATCTTTACGAAACTTTTGGGTACCTTTGTTATGACTGGGACGAGAACGAGTGTTTTTGGGTCCGGTCCAAAATTCAAGATGGCCGATGGCAGCCATTTCGTACAAAATTAGGTGCAATCAGATTTTTGCACAGAACTTCCATATGAAAGTGCTGATTTGAATAATTATTTGTGTGAATGTTTAGTACCATGGGATACATCACATATAATACAGGTTTTTTTCTCATGCAGAAATTATGCAAATTAGATGAACTTTGATTTTTTCAGTGCTGCTTACACACAGTAAGTACACAAGTCAATACGGCTTGGGCTAGAGTCTGTATTTATGAACCGAACTTCACGAAACGTCTTGGGTACCTTTGTTATCACCTTGGGATGAGAACATGTGTTTTTGGGTGCGGTCCAAAATTCAAGATGGCTGCCAGTGGCCATTTTGTACCGAAATTAGGTCCAATCAGTTTTTTGTACACAACTTCTATACAGCACAGGCTAGAGGCTGTATTTATGAACCGATCTTTACAAAACTTTTTGGGTACCTTTGTTATCACCGTGGGATGAGAACGAGTGTTTTGGGGTGTGGTCCGAAATTCAAGATGGCCACCAGCAGCTATTTTGTACCAAAATTAGTTCAATCAGTCGTTTGTACAGAACTTCTGTATGAAAGTTCTGATTTGAATAAATTTTTGTCTGAATGTTTAGTAACATGGGATACATCACATATAATACGGGTTTTTTTCTCGTGCAGAAATTATGCAAATTAGATGAACTTTGATTTATTCAGTGCTACTTTTACACTGTAAAGTGCACATGTCAATACGGCTCGGGCTGGAGGCTGTATTTATCAACCGATCTTCACGAAACTTCTTGGGTACCTTTGTTATCACCTTGGGGCAAGAATGAGTGTTTCTGAGTGCGGTCCAAAATTCAAGATGGCTGCCAGTGGCCATTTTGTACCGAAATTAGGTCCAATCAGTTTTTTGTCACAACTTCTATACAGCTCATATTTATGAACTGATCTTCATGAAACTTCTTGGGTACCTTTGTTTTCACCTTGGGACAGGAACGAGTGTGTTTTGGGGTACCTTTGTTATCACTGTGCTATGAGAACAAATATTTTGGGGTTCAGTCAGACCCACTCTGGGACTCAAAGATTTCTTTTCTAGTTTATCACCTTTACAATGCTTTACCTATACATTTGTTACAGACTGCGGTCAGTATTTATGTTCAGACCGTTACAATACTTTATATGTACCTTTGTTATCAGGTCATTACCTAGATGTTTGTCATTGCTGTGTCACATACTATACATGTATATGTCTTAACCAGTTGAGCTACAGTGTCATTAACACTTTCATTTAAAGTTTGCATTGATTATAAAAAGAGCATGCGACAGCCAAGAGGACCATGCGTGAGGGCTTGAGAAACAGATTTTTAACTTTTTTTCAGGCCCCCATGGCCCTATTTAATAGCTGGATTTCTGTCAAAAAAGTTTGCTTAATTCCTGCAGATTTCAATTCATTTTACTGAAAATTGGTATCAAGAATGTGTTTAGAGATTCACTTGTATAAAGGAATTTGTAATTCAACAACTTTGTTATGATACTGGTTGAAGGCTAGATTTTGATCACAAACATTTGTCTGCTTACATTACGTGTACAGTCCATTTAAAAATAAGCCAAGTTCTGGTTTGTGCTTTTTCATAATAGGTTTATTATATATAGACTAAGTAAGTGAATTTTATAATTACTCTATCAGTGGATCAAACTACTCGGAGAAAGACTAACTTGAGTTTTATATTCTCACTTTGTGGAGTCAAGTCCAAAACTGGAATTTTAGCCTTTGATAATCAACAGAATATTTGCCCCCCCCCCCCCCCCCCCCCCCACACACACACACTCTCGAAGAGAATGGAGGGTATGCTGGATTACATGCGTCCGTGCATCGATCCATGTATGTTTGTCTGTCTATCCATCCAACCATCCATCCATCCTTCTGCAGCGAGATCTTTTCTGTGAGTTAATGGATTTCAGTGAAATTTGGTAAGAATAATCCTTATGATAAGCCATTCTTGCTCTTGTTATTACACTTAAAAATTTTCTGGCATTTTTTCAACAGAATTAATCTTTGCTTTATTTTTAATTCATTTAAGCTTAATCAGTCCACTGCAGCTAAAATATTTATGTCTCCCCTTCCCAGAAGGGAGACATATTGTTTTAGTGCATATTCTTCTTCTTCTTCTTCTTCTTCTTCTTCTTCTTCTTCTTCTTCTTCTTCTTCTTCTTCATTTATATCTCCCCTTCCCAGAAGGGAGACATATTGTTTTAGTGCATATTCTTCTTCTTCTTCTTCTTCTTCTTCTTCTTCTTCTTCTTCTTCTTCTTCTTCTTCATACAAACTTTGTCTGGGGCATAACTTTTTTGTCTTTTGACCTAGACCTTAGATATTTAGCATGTGGATGTATCACCATGCATGAGCCGTGTGGATGTATCACCATGAGCCGGTGTTTCGCGTACCATAGTGACCTTCATGTGACCTTGACCTTTGACCTGAAGATCAGATTTATGTGCTTTTTAAGGGAAACTTTGTTCGGGGCATGATGTTTTTGTCTTTTGACCTAGACCTTAGATATTTGGCATGTGGATGTATCACCATGAGCCGGTGTGTCCCGTACCATAGTGACCTTCATGTGACCTTTATGTGACCTTGACCTGAATGTCAGATTTATGTGCTTTTTAAGGGAAACTTTGTCTGGGGCATAACTTTTTTGTCTTGACCTAGGCCTTAGATATTTGGCATGTGGATGTATCACCATGAGCCGGTGTGTCGCGTACCATAGTGACCTTCATGTGACCTTGACCTGAAGGTCAGATTTATGTGCTTTTTTAAGGGAAACTTCGTCCAGACCAGAACTTTTTTGTCTTTTGACCTAGACCTTAGATATTTGGTATGATTGTCAATATTATTCATGTATATATAATTTGCAGTGCATTAAATAGAAAGGAAGGGGAGACATATGTTTTTGTGTGCTAAAACAGTTTCTAGTTAACTTTAAGTCAGTGACACCTCTTCCTCCCTCCCTCCCTCTGTCCCAAGGCTGTCGTAAAATGTTGATATGTTTCAGATACCTGTTAGAAGAATGTTATAAAACTTCATTTTGTTCACTTTCTTGTCATATGGATGTTACATTCTGAAATATCGCTGAGGGATATGAATGTTATAGGACTATCTTGTAAGAAATGTTTGATCATGGATCACAGGGTTGAGGAAAAATCATATCCCAGTTGTTCATAATAAGTGAAACGAGAGTTCATACATTGTCCTATGCCTAGTAGTGCATCAGGGGGGACAACTCTAGCTTGCTTCAGATCGGCATCATATCAGCTGAGTTTGAAGTTCTATATCTCCTGAGTTTGAAAATCTGGGAATAGAAATCATATCTAATAAATTACCTGAAATAATGAGAGAGCTTTCCAAGAAATGATGTCAAGGGTTGGAATTCTCAACAAAGGTAAATAATAATAGAAATACTGCAACATATTTTGGCTGATACTGTAGGATGTGTATGAGCATCAGAGATGATTATAATGCTTGCTGTTTGAGGTTCTGGGAATTGTTTGGAAAGTTCATTCCTTGAATTTCGTCTCTCAGAGGTGCCTGGATCATGTTAGTTCAATAACATTTAACTCAGACTTCACCAAACTAATTTATATTCAGTATTACATGTAATACAATTTGTATTAATGGAAGTTTAAGCTGAAACAAGAATATCTTTCACTAATTTAACTAATCACATATGGTTTTCATGTATACCAGGCTAGGTACAAGTAGCGGAGTTGATTCATACCATGTATAGCCTCAAGAGCTATTTTCTATAAGTTTAACTAAGTTCTGTGCAGATATTCTAATGTTAATAATGGGCTTTCCTTGGTTGTTGAATTTTACCCTTTGTTGCCTCCAAGCTGACTCAGTCTTGCAGGCTGCAGAATGGTATTTTTCTGCAGACCTGAACAATCCTTCCATTGTCATGTGTTACTGGTGACATTCCAGAGTTCCAGCTAAACTTTTCAGGAAAATTACAAGAAGCTATGACCAAATCAATCTTGCTTGTTTCTTTGAAATGCACAGACATTCTGTTCAGTCTGTTAAGTAACCACCCTCCGGCCCCACCAATCTCCCATCCTTGTTTCCTTCTTGCCCTTTTTGCCTTGTCTGCATTTTCTGTTTCTCTTAGGTATTTTATGTTTTGTTTTTGACATACCTGACTGTGGCTTGGTTTGCTGCATGATCTGGATGGCAGTTGCGATGCTAAAAATACTTTGTTTTTCTCAGCATCGTCTCGCCAATTCATTTCGGTTACCTGGGCTGCAATACTAATCTTCACCCATGGTGGATTTTGCAACTAGGACTAGTTCAATAATGTGTGTGACTCTGCAGTATTCATACCTTGGTCACACCTGATGATACCACCACATCGTGTGCTCTCCTAATTCTACACTGTATCGTGAAGCAGGCCGAATCACCACAATTTGTGTTTTTATAGATTTTTGGCGATGTCATAGCTGAATATTATCTTTCAAATCTCCATTAGTCCAAAAATTGTAACAGACTTTACAGGGGTAGGTTCCCTTTATGCTTGTAAATCTTACTGCAAAGGATGCGCGGTGGCATTGCGGTAATCGGTTCTCATCATAACACCAAAGTTAAGCAACATCGAGCCTGGCTAGTCCTTGGATGAGTGACTGTCTGAGCGATTGATTCAGACTCCTGCATTGTGTCTTTGGGCAAGGCACTTAACCCTGATTGTCCACATGGGGGTGCGATGACGCTGTGAAATAGAGCGTACTGCACGTCGATGGTGCGCATGTCTTCAACCACTCTAACCCTGCCTGTGCTGCAGTGTGGAGTTATGATGTTGGGGAGCTGGCAGCTGGTTCTCTCCAGGTACTCTGGCTTCCTCCATCTGTAAAACTGTCACAGACACAATATGACCTTGGTTGTTAAAGTGTTGTTAAACCTTAAAAAATAAATAATCTTACCGCAAGTACTGTTTTCAGTCTACAGATTATATCTTCCACATTCCTAAGTGAAATGGTTGCAATGACTTAATGATGAAGTGAAGAATATCTGAAATTTTGAACTTTATGAACAAAATCTTCAAAAATGAAGCAGAAACTTTAAACCTGTCAATCTGAACCCGGAAAGTGTATGACTTCGCGGAAATTGAAAGTTGTTAAACATGAAAAATAAGATTCAGACCCATATATGGAACAAGATTCTGCCTCCACAATGAGCGTGCTCTGTCTGCACTTTCTTACCGGAATTGTGTCCCTTGTTGGGCAAAGAGAATAGTGATATTTTGTCAGGGGCATATGCACATGCATTGCATTTCACTTGTTTTAATACTTTTCTTAGGCCCCACAATGTAGATCTTTGTTTCTTAGGCCACTTTTTGTATATTTGCATGTGGGCGGGCATTTTTATACCACCCACTTGAAAAGTGGGCGGTATATAGCATTCATGGTGTCCGTACTTACGTACGTCTGTACTTCCGTACGTCCGTGACGCTTTGGGGGTACACATCTGCTATCCGCTACTCCTCTTAAACCAGTGGGTGGATTTCATTGAAACTTACAGGCATTCTTTTCTATACATTATAGATGTGCACCTCCTATTTTGCTTTCAGGTATTTTTATTTTTTACTCTTTCCCAAAGGGCGAAATGAACTTAGCCAAATTGTTGTGATGCTTTAGGGGGGTACACTCCTGCTATCTGCTACTCCTCTTATACCAGTGGGCGAATTTCATTGAAACTCTCAGACATTCTTTTATATACATTATAGATGTGCACCTTCTATTCTGCTTTCAGGTATTTTTATTTTTTTTTTTGGGGGGGGGGGGGGGGGGGGGGTTGTCAGTGTTTGTGCTCTCTACATTAAACACACTTTTACTGTTGTAAAATGTTTCTTGGTGGGAGTGGGTGGTATCATTTAGTGAGCAGTGCTCACAGTTTTTCTAGTTTTATTTTATTTTTGTAATTATTGCTTTGCCATCAAAAGTTCATGTTCTTGGTTTGTTTTATGTTTTAGGCCTCATAATCTACAGAATAGCATGGATGGTGAAGTATTTTGTCCCATGAGTGCAAGCAAGAGCAGTTCTAGTAACCGCTCGACTCCGTCCGTCAGTCTGTCCGTCCATCCGTCAGTCAGTCCATCCGTCAGTCCATCCGAAACACTTCTTCCGTCAAAGTTTTCTTGGCTTCTATGAAAGGGAATGATTTTATATTTGGTCTGCTGCTTCATAATGATGAGTTGTATCGTGTATCTAATTTTCAGATCTGCCATGCAGCCATTGCATGCAGCGACGCAGGTCCAGACCCGGTATTGGTCTTGGCTTGTTAATATTTATGTTTGCATTGGTTATAAAAAGAGGGTACGCAGCAGCCAAAAGGACCATGTGGGAGGGCCTGAGAAAGAAATTTTTAACTTTTTTTGGCCTTAGTGATGATTTGGGTACTTTTCTTGTTTGATTTAAAAATATTTTAGTACATGTTGTTATGGAGATAACATTCCTTTTTAGCTTAATTTGACAAAGTCAGGATAAGCTATTGTCATCATGTGTGTGGAAGTCTGGGAGTCTCTTGGTCTGTGAGTCTGTTCACATTTTCTTTGGTGCAGGCTACACCCCGTAGTTCTTGTTTGATCATCACGAAATTTCATATGCAGGTTCGAGGTCATGTCTAGATGAGAACGTCCCATATTGATGACGATTGGTCAACCATGACAACTGCGAGAGCCCGAAACCGAAAACCTTTAGCACAATCTACAGGTCGTATTTATGAGGGATTTCATTGTAACCTGGTAGGATGAGACTTTATGATGTCTAGATGAGAACGTCCCTTTTGGTTGCAATCGATCAACGTATTTAGAAAGTGATTTCATTGTAACTCGGTAGGATGACTTCATATAATGTTCAGATGAGTACATCCCGTTTTGGTCGAGACTGGTCAACCGTGATGGCTGCGAGAGTCTGAAACCTGAAAACCTTTAGCAGAGTCTACAGGATGTATTTTTATGAAGGGATTTCATTGTAACTTGGTAGGATTGCTCTGTATAATGTCTAGATGAGAACGTCCCGTTTTGGTCGTGATTGGTCTGTCCTGATGGCTGTGAGAGCCCAAAACCTGAAAACCTTTAGCACAGACTACAGGTCGTATTTATTATGGGATTTCATTGTAACTTGGTAGGATGACTGTGTATAATATCTAGATGAGAACATTCCCTTTTGGTTACAATCGGTCAGCCGTGATGGCTGCGAGAAACCAAAACCCGAAAACCTTTAGCACAGTCTACAGGTCGTATTCATGAAAGTTTTTCCTTACAACTTCCTAGGATGACTCTGTATAATGTCGGGATGAGAACGTCCTATTTTGGCCATGATCGGTCAGCCCTGAAGGCCGCACAGGCACGTGACCTAGATTTGTTTAGCACAGTCTACAGTTCATATTTATGAAGCAATTTCATTGTAACTTGGTAGGATAACTTGGTACTGTATCTAGATAAGACTGTCGTATTTTGGCCACGATCGGTTAGCCGTTTCTGCTGCCTCGTCACTTAACCAAGATTCCTTTAGCACTGCTCACAGGTTGTTTTTTATGAAGGGATTTTATTGTAACTTGGTAAGATAACTTGGTATGATATCTACATGATTGGTCAACTATGACCGCTGAACTGTCACATGACCTAGATTCCATTAGCAAAGTCTACAAGTTATATTTATGAAGGAATTTCATTGTAACTTTTTGGAATGATTCTACTGTAACTTGGTAACTTTGATTGACATACGTTAACTGTTCAGGCCACATCAACCCAGGTCTTAATTCTTTAGTACAGAACACATTCAAATTATTCTTATTGGAAACATAGCATACTTTGAACAGAAATTAACATATTCTCAATTATCACAATTCTTGTCTTATTTCATAATCCTTTCATAAATATTGAACATTATCCATTTCATTAAACTCTACACACAGTCAAGTTAAGCTACTGTGTCATTGATACTTTTATTTTTCAGAGCATGGAATGTTTATGTAGATGATATACTCATTAAAGATATTAGATTTGTATCGTTTATTTCTTCATACAAACAATTACAAGAACTCCTTGGGTCTTCCAACTTCCGATCATATCCACTAGTTGATTCTAAAGGTAAGTCATTTGTAACCTTGGATCTCATTTGTAAGTTGATTTAAAAATGGAACACTTCTTGTTTTTCAACTGCAGTAGTTAACTATTTACTCTATGTATTGGGACACTCTATGATTTGGGACACACGTTTTTTCCAGAAAACTATTTTTTTTATACTCCAAAGTTTGGGACATTCAGGAGATTTGTTTCCAGTTGGCCAGTCACCAGTAGTAGATGACACTCATAAAAAAAATTCTTGAGTAACTAAAAATTTTCATTTTTCGCTTCCAAAACATAGCTTATGATCCCTCACTGGAACGAGCGCAATGCTATCGTTCCAATGAGGGATCATAAGCTATGTTTTGGAAGCAAAAAATGAAAATATAAAAAAAATTGGACGGCGATTTTCGTGTATAGTGATTGAAAACGAATTGCACAACTTTATTCAGCATCAAATCAAGACCAGGCTGTGTTCTTTCCCATTTTCTAAGAATTGCGGCACCTGTGAAAATAATTATTTTTAGCTGTCCCAATACATAGAGTAAATACGGTATTTGTGTGATTGTTAAGTTATTAAGCTTCAGATGATATATTTTTTAAATCGAAGTTGAGTATTACTTTATAAAGCCACTGTCTTCCTGCTGGACCAGGTACCATCAAACCAGTTCCATTTAGACTTATTACAGTGGAGCCTACTTAATTGGATATCTCTTAATTGTATATCTCTGTTGATTGAATACAAATTTTCAAACACAAAACCATTTACCATATCTTCAGTACAAATTTGATCTGTTAATTGCATATGGGTTGTTGAGTAAACTCCTGTTAATTGTATATAAATTTTTGTGATATGTCGAAAAAATTGCTGTGACACGCACCAAATTCCCCTTATTTATCAACCTTTTTGGCCTCACTACATCCAATACAGGCATTTATTCTATTATATCTTGTTTGACAGAGCTCTATGAGCTCTGTCAAACAAGATATAATAGATTAAATGCTCAGTTTACCTCCAGAACACAGGAAACTGACCAAATCCCTGTTAATTGTATACTCCTGTTAATTGAATAATTTTCACTGGCAAAATGGATATTCAACTAAGAGGATTCTACTGTACCAAATTATCAATTCCTTCCTGACCCATATTTGTAAATACACAGAAGGGACTGTCCAAGATATGGAGGATCTCTTATGAGTCTCAGTTTCATTTGAAATATCTGTACTTGTCAGAAAAATACTGATTGTTGACAGGTGTTTAGAAAGAATGGAAGTTTGTTTATATTCTGTTCCCATCAAGTCAGCTTCGATGACAGTAATTATATATATCTTATAAGATCTGACAAAAATTGGAGGAAAATGTGTTTCCTGTAACCCTTTACCTATCTAGAAGCTATTTTGAAGTAGAATACTGTCTGAAAATTTGTAATTTTCAAAATATTTCAACTCTTTTTTACTGATTTTCTTTGTTGAAACAAAATTCATAATTTTCTGCATTTTCAAGAAAATCTTCTTTGAAACTACAAGGCCAAATGGTCTGAAAAACTTAATGTGACTGATGACTGTAACCTCCCTCTACCAATGATCCTCATTTAATCTTCATCGGGTTGCAATTATGGCTGTATTTGTGGCTTATAGTTACTATAGAAACCTTACAGGAAAATCACATTTTCATCATCTTCACTGAAAGTACTGATCCATTATGAACCAGACTTGGCAGGTATGGTCTATGAAAGATTCTCTACAACTATTACTCATTTTATTCCTGTTGGGTGAAAAACATGGCCGCCAGAAGCATTCTTTGATTCTGATTGGACAATTTTGAAAACTCTTCTCCTTTGAAACCACAGGGCCAAATGTTTTGAAATTTTGCATGGTTGATGGCTGGGACACCCGCCACCAATGTTCCAATGTTAATGTTGATCGTTTTGCAAACATGGCCACAATTGCAGTTTATAGTTACTATAGAAAAACCCTTTGGGAAATCACATTTTCATCTTCTCTTTGGAACTACTAAGCCGACGTGAACCAAAAACTTGGCAAGAATGGTGTATACGAGGCCCTCTACAAAGGATCCTCTTTTTGTTTCTGTTGGTTGGAAAATATGGCCACCAGACACATTCTATGATTCTGTTTGGTGGATTCAGTTGTTTTGAAACTTAACGTGATTGAAGACTGGGACACCTTCTACCAATGATCCTCATGTAATGTTGATGTAATGTTGCAAAAGTGGTCACAATTACAGCTCATAGTTACCATGGAAAGCCTTTGGGAAATCACATTTTTATATGTAGTTCCAGGTGAACGATTACCGGCTCTTTGGAGCCTCTAGTTATAGGTTAATCACCATTATCACTGGTCTCTATAGAGTCTCTAGTTCACTTACACAAGTGCTCGTGAAAAATAAAACTTTCTTGGTCCACACTCACGAGATAATTCCAGATATTCTCTAAAACTGTGCAGATATCCTCTATTTATCATATGACTCATCCGTTTTGTTCACTTTAAAACATTTGATATTTTGTTTTCATATTAATCAGTGATAAATAAAGCCTTCCGTCAATTTCAATGGTCAGTTTCAAAACGAGACAATTTGATTGGCTGAACAAAATACAACTGGGCCACATATTTTTATACTGTACCAATGACCCAGACATAGCTGGTGCTAACTCTTAAAATATAGGGCCAAACACAAATTTTGCCCCCCAATCCCCAAAATTTGCATCTAAAACTAAAGAAAACATGTCCTGAAAGGCCCTCCACACCTCGCCCCCACTGCGCATGCGCAGTGTCAAGGACGTTCCGAAATTGGCGCCATTTATCATTCTAAGTTTGGCCCTTCATCAGTTAACATCTGACTGATCTTTGTGCTTTTAAATCTCAGTTTAAATGATGCCAGACACATAAATATTAGTGAAATGGTGATTCTAAGGAGGATAGAAAAGGAGGAGAGGAAAAGAATGTGTGACAGAATATTATCAGGGCTGTAACTTAAAATTTTTTAATGAAATTATGTTAAGTTACCTATTTTCAAGGCAGCAGCCATTTTGTTGTCATTCTGATTATTTAGTTACACTGTTTTTTCAAGTGTTTTTCCTCTCTCCCTGTCCTTTAATTCCCCCTTGCTATTCTCCCATGCTTTTGGCATAGTTTCTGTAATTATTATTACTAAAATTTCTTGGGAGTTTTAGCTTAATAACAGAATGAATTCTGTTCTTTCCCCATGTTTACGTCTTCACCTACGGGTGGTTAGGCGTTGTGTTCTGCATCTACCATCTGATGTTCTGCAGTTTCTTCCCTGGAAGTCTCTGTTTTGCATCAGATGGGGTATTTTTGGTATCTGATTTCGGGCCTGGGTGCCTGGAGTCTTATTTTAGTGTTTTTACACTCATTGTTTACATTTACAACAGCCCTCTGTGTGAGGGGGGGATTTCTAAATAATAATATCTTTATGTTATTTTAATCATAACTAGATACATTATTATTGTTCGTAAGTGTTGAATAAATTGTTTAAAATATTTTTAAAATTTTTGTCCACACTTAGGCTTGGGATCCATTGGGGCTCAACGTTACTTTTCAGAAACTTGGGCTGTTCTGAAAAAATATTTTTTCAAAATATTTTGATTTCAATTATTTTTTCTATATTAATGGATCATATTATTATTATGTATTTTGATTGCCAGGGGTTAGTGCGAGTACCAGGACTTGTCTTCTTTTCACATTGAAAGGATATTGATCAATTGTTTTAAGAGGAAGTCTTCCTCTGACCTTATTATCATTCTATATGTGGTCAGTGTACTCGCATTAACTCCTGTTCTGTATCGTATGATTTCGATGACAATATGGGAAGCGTATGTCACGGTATGTTGTTGGGGATTTGGACACTCCGGTCCTTTCCCCGCAGGGTCACTCTACTTTATCAATTTCTATTTCAGACGATCAAGATTAGGGTGATGTATCTGTGATGTCTTCCAACAGTGTGCCTCCGTCGTCACAATTAATGAAGGGCTAGCGGAAAAGTGCTCATGTAATACGCCAATTGCCTAAGAGGACCCTAGTAGGTTCGACGGCCTTTGACGTCCGCTAGCTCGCCCGGTGTAGCGTCCATTCACCGAATGGTTCGGCAGCCGGGTTCGTCCGTTGCGGTCTAGAAGGAATTTTGGGGTGATGCGAGCACTATAAAATTAACTTAATGCACACCCAGTGATGGCGGATCGGAGGGAGAACGGAGGAAGCCTTTTAGTCCGGTTCATAGCTCGTTCCGGTCCATCCGGACGGCAAGCGAGAGAGGCCCCTCTCTCGTTCAACAACATCTGGCCCCAGATGTTGTGGTACAAATGTGTCGTTAGCGGAGCATACGTCCGTCGCTCGGGACGCTCCGTTGTATAGGCAGTCCGCTGAGACTGCTAAGGCTTCCTCTTCTCGTCAGCGCACACGACCGCACCTTGGCTGCGTGACCGCCGATATATTACCAGCTTCGCCGATCAAGGATTCTTCGGCGACCAGGTCACACCATCCGGCAGCCAGGGATTCGAGACCGATGGACTCCGGACGTTCGCATAGGAAGTATGCGGGAGCCATCTGATGCGGAGCTGCCCTCGGCGAAGCACCGATAGACTGCGCCTCCGCAGGTCTCGACGCCGGACATTCTTGTGCACATAGCACAGCTTATCGCAGCATCCCAGCAGCCGACAGAAACGGTGTCGGATCGAGAATTATCCGACAGCGCTGGGTCGGTAGCCGGGGACTCGAGGCCTGCAGACTCCGGACGTTCGCATAGGAAGTGTGCGGGAGTCAACGTACACGGAGCTTCCAGCGGCAATGCATCGTAAGTCCGCTACTGCACAGGCCTCGGGAACGGACGTGCTTTCCTTAATAGCACAGTTTATCGCAGCATCCCAGCATCAACTGAATCTGTCGCATATATTTTATCCGACGATGCTGGGTCGGGACGCTCCGCGGAAGCGGGTACGGACGTCCGAAAGTTTCATCCGGTCCGACGGGATACCGAAAGGGATTCGGTGGATTTCAAGCTTTCCCTTTCGGAACAACATATGCTGCGATGCCGGATAAGAAACTGATAGCGTCGGTGGACTTAGAAATTTTTGGTTCGGTTCAGGGACATCGTCCCTCAGTTCCGACATAGTCCAATAATGTCACACAAACTTTCGAATTATTGAACGACGCTATATATATTATTATTTTATGCTTGCTATCCAAGCATTTCTGGTTTCTTGTTCGAAGAGTTATGGAGATGTCTTCAAAAGTGTGCCTCTGTCGTCATAGTTAATGAAGAGTTAGCGGCAATAAGTGCTCATGGAATATGTTTATCGCTTACGGAGTGACATTCGCTAGCTCACCCGGTGTAGCGTACATTCATCGAATGGTTCGGCTGCCGGGTTCGTCCGTTGCGGTCTAGGAAGGAGATTTGGGTGATGCGAGCACTTTAATTACTTTAGTACTCACCCAGTGACGGAAGATTGAGGACGGATCGGAGGAAGCCAACAACATAGGGGACCGCATGTTGTGGTTCAGATATTTTACATTCGGAGCATATGTCCGTTGCTCGGGACGCTCCGTTATATTGACAGTCCGAGAGACTGTCTTTAATGCTTCCTCATCCTCACAGCAGGGCACACGACCGCACATTGGCTACGTGACCTCGAGTATCCGATCAGTTTCGGCATTCAGTGATTCCACAGCGAATAGGTCGCGCCATCCGGTAGCCAAAGGACACGAGGCCTATACACTCCGTTCGCTCGCATATTGGAAGTATGCACGGGGTAACGATCTCGGAGCTTCCTGCGGCAATGCATCGTAAGACCGCTGCTCCTCAGGCCTCAGTGACGGACGTGCTATCCGAGTTAGCACAGTTGTTTCGCAGCATCCCAGCAATTGACGGTTTCTCGGTCGAATCAGGAATTATCCGACGGCGCTGGGTCGGTGCGGTCCGCGGTTGCATCAAGCTACGGACGACCGAACGCTTTATAGGGTCCGACAGGATGGCGAAAGGGATTCGAAAGATTTCGAGTTTTCCCTTTAGTAATATCGGAAGATGCCTTTCATATCTTCTGGCATTTCTTCCAGTGATTATTGTTCGGACTTCATTGCTGCGATCTTGGATAAGAGACTTATAGCGTCATTGGACTCGGATTTTTCGATCGGTACAGGGACTTTGTCCCTGACTTACCGACGCAGTCCAATATTGTCATTACAACATGTGTTTTATTTTTCGACGCTATATATATATTATATATATATACAAGCCTGCTACTAAGCATGATAGTTTAGTTTCTTGTCCGCGTGGCTCATTTCTGCCATTTTATCTTTTTTACATATAGTTTATTTTGGCAGAGCAGGGCATACCGAGAGTTCATATGCGTCTAGACGGTGTGATTAAAGACTGCATATATTCTTTTTCGCCGTTTATGTCTTTTCCAATTTCAATGTTGGGAACGACATTATGTATAGTAGACTTAACTTAGACGCTTTATTATACGTAATCCGCCTTACTGAGGCGTTATCATTACGTCTTCAAGAAAAGATTTACGGGATATTATTCTCAATGTAATTTCTTTTGAGGGCAGTAGTTTGTTCACGTATAACTCCGCCCTTCAGTGGCTGATTGGAGTTGGCTAGACGTGATGCAGCCCTAGCTACATCCACGTGTGGATAGTAGGTTAAGAACTCTCTCAGAGTCGCTTCGTTCTCGGAGGAGCTTCTCTTCGACGGCAACTTTCCGGCAATCCATGAATTGCTTGATTTATACATTCTCTTGTCTATCTAGTGTTACAAGAGATTCAGACTGGGGCAAACATTCGGTGGTTGACTCAGAGAGTGCCGCCGCAGTTGCCGGACCCTAGTGTGGCTGTTATGACGGTTGCCAGTCAAACAGATTGGGATATCCTGATCCCTACGGATTCGAAGTGCCAGGGTCTTTGGGTTCCGCAGTCTTTTAGCTATCAGTTTAACTTCCGCGGAATAATGTTTTTTAGGCTTGCTTTATGTCATTGCATGAACATTATTCAGAAACGCATGCCCAAATTCCTGTCCTTTAATTCGACAGTAGTGGCGTATCTCCGGAACCAGGGAGGCACTCTTTCGTTTCCGTTATTCAATTTAATGGAAAGAATCCGTCTGTTGGTTATAGTACACCAAGTTCAGTTTTGGTCCGTCATATTCTGGGTCGTCTGATTGTTTTATCGCACTCCCGTTCTCTTACGGGTCGCTTGTTGCTGTCAGAATGGACTCTCAACAAACAAGTATTTAATCAGATTTGCTATCTATGGGAGCGCCCAATGATGTTTTATTTATGACACAGCTTGCTAATCAATTGCAGACGTAGGTGTTGGCTTGTCCAGATCTCTGAGCTAATACCGTTAACGCTCTATTGATCTATAGGACGGAATGATAGGATACGCGTATCCTCCGGCGCTGTTGTTTTAGCAGGTATTGCTAAGATAAACAACCACAATACATTTCTGTTGATAGCATCTCTATCTTCACAGAGATCATGAGTAATTTACTCTCTTGTCTACTGTGGATCTTAACGTGAAATCTTCCTCTATGTGAGGATCTTTTTTCACTGGGTAAATCGTGTCATCTTTATCACAACCAGCAGGGTCGCAACCTTCATGTATTCCGTTGTGTGGTCCGTATTGCATTGTAAGCACTGTACTGGACAAGCTTTGGACGCGATTTCTTACTATAGGAGATCCTCTTCTTCGCTATTCTATGCGACTAAAGTGGAGGCTCTTCCGTCGTGGTGTAGGGATCATTATGTTCATATGGTTGATCCCTCCATACTACGCATTGCTAGTTTTTAGTATACTTGTTTCACAAGATCTACTGCAGCCTGTTGTTATTTAGGTTATAGGTTTATGTTACCTCATACCTATGCACTCTACGATAGTTTACAATTGAGTCTTTTGTCTCTTTATCTAAGTCAGTTAGTAACTTTTTGATAAATAGACTTAGAATCTTTAGATTAAATTCCTATACGGATTTTAACTTCGGTTCTTATTTAGCTATGTAATCATTTGAGCCTCTGGAAACAGTAGTTTTCAAATTCTGACCTTTTAGACAGTAATTCTGTTGGTTTCTCTTTTACTGTAGAGTCAGTGAGTTTCATGCACTATCGATGGATGATTTTCACTTTCATAGTTTCGGAATCAATACTTCCGTTACTATTTAGGTTGGATTGTTGCATAAGAGTTAGGCTCCTATTTCCGGAACCTATTATTTTAAGGTCCTTCCGTCTTCGTATGGGCATAGGCCTTTACTCTTTCCGGGTACAGTTTATGTATTTATAAACAGATATCTGTTTATTACAAGGGCGTAAGCTTCTTCTGTCTTTGATGTCTAGTAGAAGGACGTTACGCTCCATTTTATTTTTAATGGATTCTATTAACTAGCGTACTGCTTATGGTATATCATTGGCTTAGCAGTTGTGCTTAGGATTTCGGCTCATGAAGTAAGAGTTCTTCTACTTCTTGGGCTTACATTAATAGTGTTGCTATTATAGATTTTTGAAGGCTGCTCATTGCGCTCAGCCATCCATTCATGAATTTTATCTCAGAAATATCGAGTCCATTTCTGGAGGCCTCTGTTGTTAGGTCTATTATCTACTGCTCAGAATATCATTCTCTTAACAGTTGCTACTATAGCTAGGTAGGCTGTCTGTTTCGGCAGTGTCTCCGTTCGGCTGCCCTCTTCGCTCTGGGCTATTTGACCCAGGGCAAGAAAAAGGGGGGGGGAGGGTGTTCCCTTGGGTCACCTGTTTTTACTATGAAAACAAGGGGATACCTCCTCCGGAGTTAGTAATTCTGAGCTGTTATTGGGATGGTTGTTTAGTGAGAAGTTTAAGTTTATAAAATTCATTCAAGTCTTAGTTTTTAAAGTATAGCTTTTGAATATTGCATATGTCAACGGACATGATTATGCAATTCTCACACACTTTTAGGAGTATAAGAGTCTCTATTCTCTAGACTTACTTTATTATTGGCTTACTTTAAAAATTATTAGTATAAGGATTATTGGATATTAATAGAGTACATGGATGTATGAAGCTCAATTTTTGGAAGGTGTTGTATATTTCTAATTTATCATAAATAAGAAAGATACATGTAAGGCCTATTACTTCTTTTCCCTACAGGGGATGACTCTATTTTATTTTATTGAGCGTATTCCATTTTGCTCTATGTCCTTGGCCCTCCAGCCTTTTTACTATTCAGCTATGTCTGGGTCATTGGTACAGTATAAAAATGTTAAAAAATTTATAGTAATTTATATATTTTTTATACTTACCAATGACCCAGACGGGGATGGCCCTCCCAGGAGTTGGGAACTCTTGCCTCCCCGCTGAGTACATAGCGCTTACCAGGCACTGGTTATTAGAATGATAAATGGCGCCAATTTCGGAACGTCCTTGACACTGCGCATGCGCAGTGGGGGCGAGGTGTGGAGGGCCTTTCAGGACATGTTTTCTTTAGTTTTAGATGCAAATTTTGGGGATTGGGGGGCAAAATTTGTGTTTGGCCCTATATTTTAAGAGTTAGCACCAGCTATGTCTGGGTCATTGGTAAGTATAAAAAATATATAAATTACTATAAATTTTTTAACTTTCATAATTTGCATAATTAGAGTTGGGAGCTTTCATTGGTCAATTTCAAAACTGGACAATTTGATTGGCTAAACAAAATACAACTGGGTCACATTTGCATAATTTCAGTAGGGATAATTTACGTTATCTGTCCTATTTAGGGTGGGTTATATTGTATTAATCTTTTTCCTACAAGAAAAATGCCATTCATTTTTTTAATATTTTCACTTTTTGCTTCCAAAACATAGGTTATGACCCCCTCATTGGAACGAGCTCAACGAGCTCGTTCCAATGAGGGGTCATAACCTATGTTTTGGAAGCAAAAAATGAAAATTTTTAGTTATACGAGGATGTTTTTTCCAAGTGCCATCTGCAACTCAAGTTAGGTGATGGGTTAAAAAGTCAAACTAAATAGCTAATTTGTGTGTGTGTGTGTCATATGATAAATAGAATATGAAATGAGTGTTTTTCTCATATAATATTTATAAAACTCGTCCGAATTTTCCGTTTGGGCTCGCCAAAACAGAAAATTCTTAGTCTCGTTTCATAAATATTATATGAGAAAAGCACTCATTCCATATCCTCTATCTATTTATTATATTAAAAAATAATTAAAAGAAATTTGAAATTGATTTGAAAACTTTAAAACTCAAGAATAAATTTTAATTTTTTGCTTTTGTCGAAATATTGACTGAATTATTTTTACAGAATCAATGATCTTACTGGGATCGGTGCACAGATATGAATTGGAACGTCTTTTGTGGATGCAAATTAATCATGAGCGAAAAATTGTCTTCCCAAATCCTGATCATGATTCCTCTCCAGAAAGTGATGTGGAAATCGGGATGAGTAGAATATCATCGGCTGAATCAATGGCATCCTCATCTGGAATATCTGTTCCTGTTTCAAATACAAGATTTAAAGTATCAAAAGTGAAGGAGAAGAAACGTAAAAAGAAATATGATGAACAGCCGATTCCACCAATACGCTTTCATATAGGAAGCGATGAGGTATAAATTAACTCACCCAATTAGGTTATTAACATATATACAGATTATCACCACAGTGTGTGTCTCCGGGAATTCAGATCAAGTCGAGTTGTAGGAACAGAACAGTATTTCGACGAACCCGTTAGGGCGAGTCGAAATGCTATTCTGTGCCTACAGCAAGTTTATTATAAAGAACCATGGAAGGATGTGTCACACACCATAGCTGGGTTCGTACCTTCAAGGTCAAGATCACATTTCAATTCGTGTCTCAGCCATAACTCAGAAACAAATCGTAGTACAATTGTTAAACTTTTTACAAATATTAAGGACAGTCAGAAGGTGTGTCGTGTATAATAGTTTCCACCGCATCTGCAAGGTGAAGGTCACGAGTTGTGGGGGGGGGGGGGGGGGCATGTGTTACCTTAGTAACATTCTTCTTGTTTGGTTATGGATTGCCATATTGAGAAAAATTTTTATATATAGCTTTGTTATAGATACTTACAGGTCAAGTTCGAATTTCATTCTATTCGGTTGATTTTTGGTGGAGTTACTGTCCTTGAACTCAGAATTTTTAGAATATTTTTATACTGTACCAATGACCCAGACATAGCTGCTGGTGCTAACTCTTAAAATATAGGGCCAAACACAAATTTTACCCCCAATCCCCAAAATTTGCATCTAAAATCAAAGAAAACATGTCCTGAAAGGCCCTCCACACTTCGCCCCCACTGCGCATGCGCAGTGTCAAGGATGTTCCGAAATTGGCGCCATTAATCATTCTAAGTTTGGCCCTTCATCAGTTAACATCTGACTGATCTTTGTGCTTATAAATCTCAGTTTAAATGATGCCAGACACATAAATATTAGTGAAATGGTGATTCTAAGGAGGATAGAGAAGGAGGAGAGGAAAAAAATGTGTGACAGAATATTATCAGGGCTGTAACTTAAAATTTTTTAATGAAATTATGTTAAGTTACCTATTTTCGAGGCAGCAGCCATTTTGTTGTCATTCTGATTATTTAGTTACACTGTTTTTTAAGTGTTTTCCTCTCTCCCTGTCCTTTAAGTCCCCCCTTGCTATTCTCCCATGCTTTTGGCATAGTTTTTGTAATTATTATTACTAAATTTTCTTGGGAGTTTTAGCTGAATAACAGAATGAATTCTGTTCTTTCCCCATCTTTACGTCTTCACCTACGGGTGGTTAGGCGTTGTGTTCTGCATCTACCATCTGATGTTCTGCAGTTTCTTCCCTGGAAGTCTCTGTTTTGCATCAGATAGTGTATTTTTGGTAACTGATTTCGGGCCTGGGTGCCTGGAGTCTTATTTTAGTGTTTTTACACTCATTGTTTACATTTTCAACAGCCCTCTGTGTGAGGGGGGGATTTCTAAAAAATAATATCTTGATGTTATTTTAATCATAACTAGATACATTATTATTGTTCGTAAGTGTTGAATAAATTGTAAAAATATTTTTAAAATTTTTGTCCACACTTAGGCTTGGGATCCATTGGGGCTCAACGTTACTTTTCAGAAACTTGGGCTGTTCTGAAAAAATATTTTTTCAAAATATTTTGATTTCAATTATTTTTTCTATATTAATGGATCATATTATTATTATGTATTTTGATTGCCAGGGGTTAGTGCGAGTACCAGGACTTGTTTTCTTTTCACATTGAAAGGATATTGATCAATTGTTTTAAGAGGAAGTCTTCCTCTGACTTTATTATCATTCTATATGTGGTCAGTGTACTCGCATTAACTCCTGTTCTGTATCGTATGATTTCGATGACAATATGGGAAGCGTATGTCACGGTATGTTATTGGGGATTTGGACACTCCGGTCCTTTTCCCGCAGGGTCACTCTACTTTATCAATTTCTATTTCAGACGATCAAGATTAGGGTGATGTATCTGTGATGTCTTCCAACAGTGTGCCTCCGTCGTCACAATTAATGAAGGGCTAGCGGAAAAGTGCTCATGTAATACGCCAATTGCCTAAGAGGACCCTAGTAGGTTCGACGGCCTTTGACGTCCGCTAGCTCGCCCGGTGTAGCGTCCATTCACCGAATGGTTCGGCAGCCGGGTTCGTCCGTTGCGGTCTAGAAGGAATTTTGGGGTGATGCGAGCACTATAAATTAACTTAATGCACACCCAGTGACGGCGGATCGGAGGGAGAACGGAGGAAGCCTTTTAGTCCGGTTCACAGCTCGTTCCGGTCCATCCGGACGGCAAGCGAGAGAGGCCCCTCTCTCGTTCAACAACATCTGGCCCCAGATGTTGTGGTACAAAATGTGTCGCAAGCGGAGCATACGTCCGTCGCTCGGGACGCTCCGTTGTATAGGCAGTCCACGGAGACTGCTAAGGCTTCCTCTTCTCGTCAGCGCATACTACCGCACCTTGGCTGCGTGACCGCCGATATATTACCAGCTTCGCCGATCAAGGATTCTTCGGCGACCAGGTCACACCATCCGGTAGCCAGGGACACGAGGCCTGCAGACTCCGGACGTTCGCATAGGAAGTGTGCGGGAGTCAACGTACACGGAGCTTCCGGCGGCAATGCATCGTAAGACCGCTACTGCACAGGCCTCGGGAACGGACATGCTTTCCTTAATAGCACAGTTTATCGCAGCATCCCAGCATCAACTGAATCTGTCGCATATATTTTATCCGACGATGCTGGGTCGGGACGCTCCGCGGAAGCGGGTACGGACGTCCGAAAATTTCATCCGGTCCGACGGGATACCGAAAGGGATTCGGAGGATTTCGAGCTTTCCCTTTCGGAACAACATATGCTGTTGTGTATGTCATCTGACTTGGTCTTCTACAGCTTCTTTCGTCGGACCAGAATGCTGCGATGCCGGATAAGAAACTGATAGCGTCGGCGGACTTAGAAATTTTTTGTTCGGTTCAGGGACATCGTCCCTCAGTTCCGACATAGTCCAATAATGTCACACAAACTTTCGAATTATTGAACGACGCTATATATATTATTATTTTATGCTTGCTAACCAAGCATTTCTGGTTTCTTGTTCGAAGAGTTATGGAGATGTCTTTCAAAAGTGTGCCTCTGTCGTCATAGTTAATGAAGAGCTAGCGGCAATAAGTGCTCATGGAATATGTCTATTGCCTACGGAGTGACATTCGCTAGCTCACCCGGTGTAGCGTACATTCATTGAATGGTTCGGCTGCCGGGTTCGTCCGTTGCGGTCTAGGAAGGGGATTTGGGTGATGCGAGCACTTTAATTACTTTAGTACTCACCCAGTGACGGCAGATTGAGGACAGATCGGAGGAAGCCTGTTAGTCCGGTTCCTGGCTTGTCCAGGTCCGTCCGGGCTGGGAGCGAGAGAGGTCCCTCTCTCGTCCAACAACATAGGGGACCGCATGTTGTGGTTCAGATATTTTACATTCGGAGCATATGTCCGTCGGTCGGGACGCTCCGTTATATTGACAGTCCGAGAGACTGTCCTTGATGCTTCCTCATCCTCACAGCAGGGCACACGACCGCACATTGGCTACGTGACCTCGAGTATCCGATCAGTTTCGGCATTCAGTGATTCCACGGCGAATAGGTCGCGCCATCCGGTAGCCAAGGGACACGAGGCCTATACACTCCGTTCGCTCGCATATTGGTAGTATGCACGGGGTAACGATCACGGAGCTTCCAGCGGCAATGCATCGTAAGACCGCTTCTCCTCAGGCCTCAGTGACGGACGTGCTATCTGAGTTAGCACAGTTGTTTCGCAGCATCCCAGCAATTGACCGTTTCTCGGTCGAATCAGGAATTATCCGACGGCGCTGGGTCGGTGCGGCCCGCGGTTGCATCAGGTACGGACGGCCGAACGCTTTATAGGGTCCGACAGGATGGCGAAAGGGATTCGAAAGATTTCGAGTTTTCCCTTTAGTAGTATCGGAAGATGCCTTTCATGTCTTCTGGCATTATCTTCCAGTGATTGTTATTTCGGACTTCATTGCTGCGATCTTGGATAAGAGACTTATAGCGTCATTGGACTCGGATTTTTCGATCGGTTCAGGGACATTGTCCCTGACTTAACGACGCAGTCCAATATTGTCATTATAACATGTGTTTTATTTTTCGACGCTATATATATATATATATACAAGCCTGCTACCAAGCATGATAGTTTAGTTTCTTGTCTGCGTTGCTCATTTCTGCCATTTTATCATTTATACGAATAGTTTATTTTGGCAGAGCAGGGCATACCGAGAGTTCATATGCGTCTAGACGGTGTGATTAAAGACTGCATATATTCTTTTTCGCCGTTTATGTCTTTTCCAATTTCAATGTTGGGAACGACATGATGTATAGTAGACTTAACTTAGACGCTTTATCATACGTAATCCGCCTTACTGAGGAGTTATCATTACGTCTTCAAGAAAAGATTTACGGGATATTATTCTCAATGTAATTTCTTTTGAGGGCAGTGGTTTGTTCACGTATAACTCCGCCCTTCAGTGGCTGACGCAGCCCTAGCTACATCCACACGCGTGGATAGTAAGGTTAAGAACTCTCTCAGAGTCGCTTCGTTCTCGGAGGAGCTTCTCTTCGACGGCAACTTTTCGGCAATCCATGAATTGCTCGATTTACACATTCTCTTGTCTATCTAGTGTTACAAGAGATTCAGACTGGGGCAAACATTCGGTGGTTGACTCAGAGAGTGCCACCGCAGTTGCCGGACCCGAGTGTGGCTGTTATGACGGTTGCCAGTCAAACAGATTGGGATATAATACTGATCCCTACGGATTCGAAGTGCCAGGGTCTTTGGGTTCCGCAGTCTCTTAGCAATCAGTTTTCTTCCGCGGAATAATGTTTTTTAGGCTTGCTTTATGTCATTGCATGAACATTATTCAGAAACGCATGCCCAAATTCCTGTCTTTTAATTTGACAGTAGTGGCGTATATCCGGAACCAGGGAGGCACTCTTTCGTTTCCGTTATTCAATTTAATGGAAAGAATCCGTCTGTTGGTTATAGTACACCAAGTTCAGTTTTGGTCCGTCATATTCCGGGTCGTCTGATTGTTTTATCGGACTCCCGTTCTCTTACGGGTCACTTGTTGCCGTCAGAATGGACTCTCAACAAACAAGTATTCAGTCAGATTTGCTATCTATGGGAGCGCCCAATGATGATTTATTTATGACACAGCTTGCTAATCAATTGCAGACGTATGTGTTGGCTTGTCCAGATCTCTGAGCTAATGTTGTTAACGCTCTATTGATCTATAGGACGGAATGATAGGATACGCGTATCCTCCGGCGCTGTTGTTTCAGCAGGTATTGCTAAGATAAACAACCACAATACATTTCTGTTGATAGCTTTTCTATCTTCACAGAGATCATGGGTAATTTACTCTCTTGTCTACTGTGGGTCTTAACGTGAAATCTTCCTCTATGTGAGGATCTTTTTTCACTGGGTAAATCGTGTCATCTTTATCACAACCCGCAAGGTCGCAACCTTCATGTATTCCGTTGTGTGGTCCGTATTGCATTGTAAGCACTGTACTGGACGAGCTTTGGATGCGATTTCTTACTATAGGAGATCCTCTTCTTCGCTATTCTATGCGGCTAAAGTAGAGGCTCTTCCGTCGTGGTGTAGGGATCATTATGTTCATATTGTTGATCCCTCCATACTACTCATTGCTATTTTTTAGTATACTTGTTTCACAAGATCTACTGCAGCCTGTTATTATTTAGGTTATAGGTTTATGTTACCTCATACCTATGCACTCTACGATAGTTTACAATTGAGTCTTTTGTCTCTTTATCTAAGTCAGTTAGTAACTTTTTGATAAATAGACTTAGAATCTTTAGATTAAATTCCTATATGGATTTTAACTTCGGTTCTTATTTAGCTAAGTAATCATTTGAGCCTCTGGAAACAGTAGTTTTCAAATTCTGACCTTTTAGACAGTAATTCTGTTGGTTTCTCTTTTACTGTAGAGTCAGTGAGTTTCATGCACTATCGATGGATAATTTTCACTTTCGTAGTTTCGGAATCACTACTTCCGTTAGGTTGGATTGTTGCATAAGAGTTAGGCTCCTATTATCCGGAACCTATTATTTTAAGGTCCTTCCGTCTTCGTATGGGCATAGGCCTTTACTCTTTCCGGGTACAGTTTATGTATTTATAAACAGATATCTGTTTATTACTATGGGCGTAAACTTCTTCTGTCTTTGATGTCTAGTAGAAGGACGTTACGCTCCATTTTATTGTTAATAGATTCTATTAACTATCGGTACTGCTTATGGTATATCATTGACTTAGCAGTTGTGCTTAAGATTTCGGCTCATGAAGTAAGAGTTCTTCTACTTCTTGGGCTTACATTAATAGTGTCGCTATTATAGATTTTCGAAGGCTGCTCATTGCGCTCAGCCATCCACATTCATGAATTTTATCTCAGAAATATCGAGTCCATTTCTGGAGGCCTCTATTGTTAGGTCTATTATCTACTGCTCAGAATGTCATTCACTTAACAGTTGCTACTATAGCTAGGTAGGCTGTCTGTTTCGGCAGTGTCTCCGTTCGGCTGCCCTCTTCGCTCTGGGCTATTTGACCCAGGGCAAGAAAAAGGGGGGGGGGGGGGGGGGAGGGTGTTCCCTTGGGTCACCTGTTTTACTATGAAAACAAGGGGATACCTCCTCCGGAGTTAGTAATTCTGAGCTGTTATTGGGATGGTTGTTTCGTGAGAAGTTTAGGTTTTTAAAATTCATTCAAGTCTTAGTTTTTAAAGTATAGCTTTTGAATATTGCATATGTCAACGGACATGATTATGCAGTCCTCAGACACTTTTAGGAGTATAAGAGTCTCTATTCTCTAGACTTACTTTATTTATTGGCTTACTTTAAAAATTATTAGTATAAGGATTATATTGGATATTAATAGAGTACATGGATGTATGAAGCTCAATTTTGGAAGGTGTTGTATCTTTCTAATTTATCATAAATAAGAAAGATACATGTAAGGCCTATTACTTCTTTTTCCCTACAGGGGATGACTCTATCTTATTTTATTGAGCGTATTCCATTTTGCTGTATGTTCTTGGCCCTCCAGCCTTTTTACTATTCAGCTATGTCTGGGTCATTGGTACAGTATAAAAATGTTAAAAAATTTATAGTAATTTATATATTTTTTATACTTACCAATGACCCAGACGGGGATGGCCCTCCCAGGAGTTGGGAACTCTTGCCTCCCCGCTGAGTACATAGCGCTTACCAGGCACTGGTTATTAGAATGATTAATGGCGCCAATTTCGTAACGTCCTTGACACTGCGCATGCGCAGTGGGGGCGAAGTGTGGAGGGCCTTTCAGGACATGTTTTCTTTGATTTTAGATGCAAATTTTGGGGATTGAGGGGCAAAATTTGTGTTTGGCCCTATATTTTAAGAGTTAGCACCAGCAGCTATGTCTGGGTCATTGGTAAATATAAAAAATATATAAATTACTATAAATTTTTTAACTTTCCTGATTTTTTTTTCATTTTCCAGACTTTTTCAATAAATATAATTAACTAAAATGGAGAATTATGGACCGTCCAATGGTGTCCTCTGGTTATGAAGGAATTTCATTGTAACTTGGCAGGATAACTTGGTGTATCTATGAGATTTTCCTATTTTGGCCATGATTGGTCATCCATGACCGCTGGCCCATCATGTATCGTAGATTCCTTTAGCAAAGTCTATGAGTTTTAGTTATGAAGGATTTCATTGTATCTTGATAAGATGCCTCGTTTTGGAATAAATTTACTGTAACTTGGTAACTTTGGCTGACAGATATTAACTGTGAGGGCCACATTAACCCAAATCTTAATTCTTTAGTACAGTCTTCACCTCAAATTATTCTTATTGAAAACCTAGAATATAGGGAACATAAATTAACATATTCTCAATTATCACAATTCCTGTCTTATTTCGTAACCCTTTCATAAACATTGAACATTATCCTTTTCATCAAACACTACACACAGTCAAGTTAAGCAACTTTGTGACTGACACTTTCATTTTAAAGATACCGAGCTACCAGCAGGGGGAGCCTTAATATAGCACGACTTTGCTCATAAATAATTTTATTATACGCTGAACGATAGATTATCGAAAAAATTGCGGAAAGATAGAAATTGTATCCCCCACTGTGAAGATATAGAAATTTTCACTTTCACAGTATCAATCAAAAAGGGCGGCTTTCAAAGTATCACTTCAAGATGAATACAAGTCAAATTATCACTGGAAATGGTTAATTTTGTTCTAAAAACGTATAATGAAAAGTAAATCTAGTGTTTTTGAGTGGATGTTGATCATTCCCAGCAATAATTCAACACATATTCACCTTGAATTGATACATGAAACCTGCCAACAGAATCAGATTGCAGGACGCTACCAGTTCCAATTATTGATCAAATCACTTCCACGTAGTAATCTGCTTCAGCTGTTAACTTATCATGCATCAATTCAAGTTTGAAACAAGTGGAATCATCAAATTCTTATAAAAAGCGTATAATAAAAAGAAAATCTAGTGTTTTTGAGTGGATACCATGAAAATAACCATTTGTCTCTGTCACGAGTGAGATAATTTTCAGTATCCACTCAAAAACACTAGCTATCCTCAATGTTTTGTTGCAATTTATTGGAGAGCTCCCATTGGCACTCACCAGTAAATTGAAACTAAATCGTTTTATACAAGTATATTTCTTCTGCTGCTGCAAAAACTGCATCCAGTGTAAAGTCACTAAAGTGGCTTCCAGCACTTTTCAGTGGAGCCATGATAGTGGCTTCTAGCACTCAATCAGTTGGGACCGAATCATGAAAAACAAACAAAACAAATATTTGAGATGCAGTTGTGTTTTTTCTTCAATGTGTGAGATTGTAGAGTTTTGTTGGGAGAAAAGCAGACAGCATTTAGACCAGGTCAGTATAGGGTCTCGATCCTGTTACAATTGCTTCTTTTGTTATGTCTATAGTATATCTTGTTTGCTGCATGCTTCCAGGAATTAGTGTTCAACCGATTACCAAAAATGGCCACTGACAGATTACTGGGTATTTGAGCTCACAATTGGCCGATTCCAACTGTAATACTATGCACTAATAGTCAGGTCGAGGCTCGCAAAGAACTACATTAAATTGAACGTATTTTACAGAGTTTACATTCCGTTGTCTCCGGTCCAGTAAAATTACCAGTCTTGGTGGTAAAAGTGGCTCTCTCTCTTGTATCTTGTTTGCTATATGCTTCCAGGAATCAATAATCCAGAATAAAAATTGTAGTCTACAAGACATGCTACCAACTCAAGTCCCAACACCTCCATCTGCTTTTGTTATGTCTGCAGTGTATCTTGTTTGCTATATGCTTCCAGGAATCAATACCTCAGAAAGAAAATTCTAATCTACAAGACACTACCAGCCTAAGTCCCAGTGCTTACAACCACTTTTGTAATGTCTGTACTGTATCGTGTTTGCTATACAGTATTTATTTATTTATTGGTGTTTAAGGTCACATACTTATACACAATGGCTAATCATGACAGTGACAGTTTTACGGGTGGAGGAAGCTGGAGTACCTGGTGAGAACCACCAAGCAGCTGCCAGCTCTCCAACATCGTGACTCCGCACTGCAGCACAGGCAACGTTAGATTGGTTGAAGACATGTGCACCATCGGCGTGCAGTACGCCTTAGTACACAGCTTCATCGTGCCCCCATTTGGACAATCGGGGTTAAGTGCCTTGCCCAAGGACACAAC
This sequence comes from Pictodentalium vernedei, assembly GCA_031216915.1. NCBI lineage: Eukaryota > Metazoa > Mollusca > Scaphopoda > Dentaliida > Dentaliidae > Pictodentalium > Pictodentalium vernedei. Next base: position 453,859,529 of record CM062290.1, read on the forward strand.
ATGGGAGTCTGAATTGATTGCTCGGACAGTCACTCGATTTCGACACAACGTGGGAGCGCGAATCAGTCGCTGAAATGATCACCCATCCAACTCCTAACCGCGCTAGACGTTGCTTAACTTCGATGATCTGATGAGAACCGGTTACCACGACACCACCGCGCTCCCATTTGCTATATAGTGCATGGAGAGTGTATTATCACTAAATCACCCGCAGAGTGGAGAATCCACCCAAGCAATAATTGCAAATTGTTGCAAAGCATAACCAGCACAAGTAAAGTTTCAGCCAATGGACCTCCGGGTTAAACCCGGAGGTCCATTGGCTGAAATATTGCTTGTGTTTTTTGTCGAAATATACAAAATTTGAAAGTTATAGCATGGGTGATAACTCCACTCCACGGGTGATTTAGTTACAATCCACTCTCCGCGTACTGTATGTTTTCCAGGAATCAATAATCTAGAAAGAACATTCTAATCTACAAGACACTGTATCAACCTAAGTCCCAATGCTTCCATCCACTTTTGTTATGTTTGTACTGTATCTTGTTTGCTATATGTTTTCCAGGAATCATCACTAACCCAGAAAGAAAGTTCCAATATACAAGACACTGTACCAACTCAAGACCCATCCCACCTCCAAGTACCTATTGCCAGTATGAGTTATGCAAATGATGAATCTCATCAGGATACATATCATGGTCCACTGAGATCTATACTAAAAAAATCTCCCTCCCAAGATACCTTGAAGAGAAGAGCAAGTACTGGGAACATGGAAGGTAGGCAATTTGTTACTTGGTCAAGTAAAACTTTGGAATGAATCACAACTGTTGTTTCACAGTGGGAAGTGAAGCAGTGATTATGCACTGTGGTAAACAAGCTCTGTTTTATGGGTGACATAGGATCTGGTAACCAATACATGAAGTGGGATTCCTCTAAAATGGGCAACATGGGTACAGGGTTCATACAGCTCTCGAAAAACCCTTGAAAATGAGTTTTTTCTTGAAAAACCCTGGAATTTGAAATTAGCCCTTGAGAAACCCTTGAACTCAGAAATCTCTTGAAAAACCCTTGAATACCAAGCTATTTCCTAGGCATTGTAAATATATGTGTACTCGCCTTTTACTTGTTTGTTGCGCTCGTGTCGCTCAGTTAAAAAAAAACCATAAAAAAGTATGGAACGTTTTACCAAGATTACTGAAACACAGATCACACTTTCTGACTTCCAAAGTCAGATCCGTGTCACATGAATCTCAGATTTTTAGAGCTCATACAACAAGCTGAATAGTATATGTAGCCCTTGAAAAAAAAGAAGAAACCCTTGAAAAACCCTTGAACTTTGTGAGCAAATTTTTGTATGAACCCTGGGGTATCAACTATTGGCTGAACATTATTTAAAATCCATGTTGCAGTCACTATTAGCAGTGTGGCACTTGGGGAGAGAGAGCATGTGGCAGTCAAAAGGACATTCAGGAGGGCCTGAGAAACAGATCCTTAACTTTTTTAGTCCCAACTTCATTTTTTGAAAAAAATTCCTTTCCTCCATTTTCTCGATTTTTATCTCAAAATTTCTATTAACTTCTCTGTTTTTATCTCAAAATATGGAGTTTTGATGGTGATAGTTGTAGTAACAGTTTCACTGTAATTTTTCTTTTTATTTTTAGAGGAGTTTGCGAACTACCACAGACAAAAAGCTCCCAAAGGAAGTATTGTAGAAGATATCCCATACTTTGTAAAGGTAGGCCTTAACTCCCTTCACTCTGTCAAAATATCCAAATTTCAAACAGCCACTTTTCCCATAATGCAACTGGGAATTTAACCAATTCAATCTTGTTTGACAGAGCTCAATGAGCTCTGTCAAACAAGATTGAATTGGTTAAATTTCTAGTTGCATTATGGGAAAAATTTACACCTCAAACTTTAGATATTTCGACATCAGTGTGCAGGGGGTTAAATTTGTTTTTGTTTCTCATGCAATTTTTCTTTAATTTTATCACGAGGAAGGATGTTGTTTGTTTTTTTAATCCATAAGATGATATTGAAAATAGGAATTTTTTCAGAAACTTTCAGAAAATAGGAATTTTTTCAGAAACTTTCAGAAAAACAGACTAGTCGACCAGGTGACTTGAGAAAGGGAATCCTTTCAGATCGGTGAACTTCACTCTGCCTTCAATGAAAAGCAACTCTGAAGTCACCTTGCAAAAATTCAGTCTACTTTGAAATTCTTTTTCAGATTTGATATGTATCTTTGGTGTGATGTCTAGGTGGGAGCCATTAATTTTATTTCAAATGTTTTCAAAAAACGTGGCCGCCAACTTTGTCAAGTTGAGCTGCAGTGCCATTAACACATTCATTCATTTAATATGGTTGAATGAGAAGAATCATTTGGGTGTTCAAAGCATCCACACAAATAACCTTGTCCCAATTGTCCATGGGCTGATTCGTCCATCATTTTTCACAAATGAAATGCAAACACGTGGCTTATAAATCTAAAAGTTATTCAATAAGTATCGACTTGGGGTTGAAAACAAGCAATATGTTGTATTTTATTATTTGGATGTGAAAGCTTATTTTCACTGAGAACGTTCCAATAAATAATGCACGCAATAATGTTACCATTTAATATGGTAATGCCCAAATACCGCAATCACACGGAATGATATGCAGTCAACCGAAATAGCATGCAATCCCATGAAATCATGTGTAATCATGTGACATCACTGGTATGGAGTTGAACATAAATGCCCAGACAGGAATAAGAGAATGCTATTTCGTCTATGGAATTGGGGGGGGGGAACAAATCTTGACATCAATTTTTATGTGTACCCATACCGTGTATGGTACACATCATGCCGGCATCCGGGATGGCCCTCCGTCATAAGTCTATCCTTTGTCCGTCCGTCCATCCGGCATCCATATCCATTTCTTTGGCATTCCATAACTTGAAAAATATTGCTTGGATTGCCATGTTTCTTTATATTGGTGTTCAGGTTACTGATTTGCCGAGCTGTAAAGATTTGGTGTAAATCTGATTATTTGATCCTGAGATATTAACCCTTGATCCTTCAAATTGAGAATTCTTCCAGTCCCTTTGGCATGAGATAACTCAAAAAATACAAATCCAATTGTCATGTTACTTGATATATATCTTCAGGTTACTGATGTGCCGCGCTGAAAAGTTTTTGGTGTAAATCTGATAATTTGTTGCTGAGATATTAACCCTTTATCCTTCAAATTGAAAATTCCTCCAATCACCTTTTGAAAAATATTGCTTGGATTGTCAAGTTACTTTATAATTGTGTTCAGGTTACTGATGTGCCGAGCTGTATAGTTTTTGGTGTAAATCTGATAATTTGTTGCTGAGATATTAACCCTTTATCCTTCAAATTGAAAATTCCTCCAATCACCTTTTGAAAAATATTGCTTGGATTGTCAAGTTACTTTATAATTGTGTTCAGGTTACTGATGTGCCGAGCTGTATAGTTTTTGGTGTAAATCTGATAATTTGATCCTGGGATATTAACCCTTTATCCTTCAAATTGAGAATTTCTCCAATCCCTTTGGCATGAGATAACTCAATAAATATCAATCCGATTGTCATGTTACTTTATATATGTGTTCAGGTTACTGATGTGCCAAGCTCGAGCTGTATAGTTTTTGGTGTAAATCTGATAATTTGATCCTGTGATATTAACCCTTTATCCTTCAAATTGAGAACTCCTCCAATCCATTTCTTCGGCATGCGATAACTCAAAAAATATTAATCCGATTATCAGGTTACTTTATATATGTATTCAACTTTCTACTAGTTGTGTGTATCTGTACACATCTGACGATTTATTCGGCCTATTTTTGGCAGATTTTTGGGGGGTTTCTAAATATATTTTCTTTCAGCTTTTGTAAGTTATTTACATGTGAAAAAACTATATAATGGAGCAATCATGCAAAAGTCCATTATTCATACTTCTTCCGATTCACTTCTCCCTGTAATCAGTTGACTTCTCCCTACTGTCTTAGAGGGAGAAGTGAACTCTCCCTCAATTTACCCTCTAGGCTTGTCTGTGGCTTTTCTTTCGCAAAACTTTTATGTAATTCAACTGCAAGTTTAACCAACTATATCTTGTTTGACAGAGCTCATTGAGCTCTGTCAAACAAGATATAATTGGTTAGATTTTTGGTCTTATAAGTGCAAAATAGAATCATCAAAGACATTTCCAGGGTAAAAAATAAATTTATGTTGCAAATTTTCTGTGATGAGGGAGGTGTGTGAAAGTTTTTTTTTTAACAACCTCAGTAATTTTGTAATATACAATAAACAAAGTAAACTGACAGAGTCACAGTCCAGAACAGTTTTCTTGCGATGTTCCATTATATTTGTGCTGGATTGTTATCACCTAATATCATAATGACATATTTAAAATTGGGTTCTCAGTTTTGCAATGGTTCAAAGTAAACAGTCTAGGGAGTTTTTGTGAAAATCTGGGGTTTTTTTTAAAGATTTAAGTTTGTTCAAGCCAAGTCCCTGGGTTCATATTTAGGCTGAAAATTTAGGGTCCTGGTCTGAACCTAGAAATTTTGGACCCAAATCCAGAAATGAGTTGTTTTGGGGGTTTTTTTTATGCATTTTGGTCAATTTTGAGACAAAATTTTTTTTTTTTTACACCAAAAATTTAGGGTCCGGGTGGGACTTAGAAAATTTGGACCAAAATCCAGAAATTTTGGTTTAGTTTTTTATGCGTTTTGGTCAATTTTAAGACAAATTTTGAAAAAAATTTTTACACTGAAAATTTGGGGTCCAGATGGGACTTGGAAATTTTGGACGAAAATATGGAATATTGGGGGGGGGGGGGGAGGGAGGGGGGAGGGGGTGTTATGTCTTTTGGTCAATTTTAAGACAAATGTTTTTACACTGAAAACTTGGGGTACGTGTGGGACTTAGAAATTTTGGACCAAAATCCGGAAATTAGTTTTTTTCGTTTTTTTTGCGTTTTGGTCAATTTAAGAAGAAAAAAAAATTTGGGTTTGAAAATATTTTGTTTGGGACTTTTAAATTTTCCAAACAAAAATAAAACAAAATCTGTTTTTATGCGTTTATTTCTCAATTTTCGGACGTAAAAGTGCAGAAACTGAAAATAGAAAGAAAATTCTGTGTATTGTGTGGGCACAATCGCTTCATCTAGTTGGTATATTCTTTTCTTAGGAGGGGCGTATGCAGCTTATTCAAGTCAAGTCCCTGGTGTGAAATTTAGACTACCATGTCAGTTGAGCGCCCTCTGGGAGCCTCTTGTATTGAGGAGGTAAGGCTTGAAAGGGAACACAATTTATTAAATGTTTTTTCTTTGCTTTCAGAAAACCAGTTTTCCCAACATACACCGGCATCATGTAAAATTGGTAAGTATTTTAGAATATGCATGGAGAGATATGCAAAAAGAATTATTTTATCTCAAATCATGAAACAAAATTTTTTTTCTTACCATAATAACTTTATCAGTAACTGTTGTTGAAAATGGAGCTGTGACATCAGTATTTTAGCTGTTGTGCAGAGAATTGAAAAAAACATTTGTATGCATTCAAAAGAAGAAAATGAGAATCTTCTGAGAATTTAAGAAGGTAATACAAAGAGATTTAACCCTTTTTCCAATAAATTGGCCACATCTGCGTGCGTAATATGCAGATTTAGCAGCTAAAAAAATACTATTTTTCAAAAGAATTTAACAAAACCATATCATGTGACCCCCTCTTTGGAATGAGCTCGTTCCAATGAGGGGGTCACATAATATGGTTTTGTTAAAATTTTTTGAAAAATTTTAAAAAAATGATATTTAAAATAATAAATTTTGATATCATCTGCATTGGGTAAAGGGTTAGACATTTTGAAATTTCTCGTGCTTCATGTCTTAAAATTCATGTGAGAATCAGGATCAATTCCCGCAAAGGATTCTCACAAGGAAGACAATGAGAATCAACTTTGATTCTCACAAAACGTTCATTTGATTCTGTTCTAGATTTTGAATGTGTCAGTGGTCAGGGAGGAAGCGTGGTAGCTCTGTGGTAGACTGTTGGACTTCTATGCTAGAGATCCCAAGTTCGATCCCCATCCGTGATGCCCATGTCCTTCGGCAAGGCACTTTATCCTGGTTGCCTACATGGGGGCACGATGATGCCATGTACTAAGGCATACTGCACGTTGATGGTGCACATGTCTTCAAGGGCTGTAACCCTGCTTGAGCAGAGCTTGAACAGAGTAAGAATGTTGAGGAGCTGACAGTTGCTTGTTGATGCTCGGTAGTTCTCTCCAGGTACTCCGGCTTCCTCCACCTGTAAAACTATCATGCTCATGATTATCCGTAGTGCATATAAGTATGTGACCTTAAATACCTATGAATAAATAATAAATTGTCAAGGAATTTTAATTATTTTTTGCTCCCTCATAATATAGTAACACATTGACTTAGCCCAATTGGTGTCTGGTGAAATCTTGGTTGACTATACAGTGTCATCATTAAGAGGTATGGCTGACAATAGACAAATCTCCTGACCAGTGATTTCTTGACAAATCTTGCCAACCCTAATATGCACCCAAGACTTTACATTATATCACAACTTAGCATCTGGACTTGTACAGGTTGTAGATTAGTGTTAATTCAGGACAGGTGCCCAGGGTCATAGGGTTAACAAAACTGAAAAAATAATAAAGTTTTGTGACTTGTTCTAAACGCACCTTAATGTTCAAAGACCTATTTTAGGCTTTTGCAATCTCAGAGCATACACTCTGACCATGCCATCTTTAGGAGGTCCTTCTGACAATAGTACAGGGTTCCCGCGGGCCTTGAAAAGCCTGGAAAAACCTGGAATTTCAAAAATGAAATTCAAGGCCTTGAAAAGCCTTGATTTGGCTCCCTGGGCCTGGAAAAGCCTTGAAAAATAAAGCATTGCGCGCCGAGTTGAGATGAATGAAATAGTCCGAGACGGTTCAAGTTGTTCAACTACGATAAGCCTGGAAAAACTTTGAATTTAACTTTCTATTAGCCTTGAAACTCCTGAATTTGGGGTGTATATGGCCTGGAAAAGCCTGGAATTTCATGTCAGGTCAGGTGCAGGAACCCTTTAGTACAGGTTGTAGGTTAGTGTTAATTCAGGACAGTTGCCCAGGGTCATAGGGTTAACAAAACTGAAAAAATAATAAAGTTTTGTGACTTGTTCTAAACGAACTTAATGTTCAAAGACCTATTTCAGGCTTTTGCGATCTCCGAGCATGCGCCCCTGATCATGCTACCTTTAGGAGAGCCTTCTGACAATAGACAAAACACCTGGACAGGCAGCCAAGACTTGACAAGAAATCACTGATGAGCAATTGGACTTGTACAGGTTGAAGTCTAGTGGGAATTCAGGACAGTTGCTCAGTCCATTGAGGGTTAACAAAACTGAAAAGAAAATCTGTGACTTCTTCATGAAAATGAACACTTCAGCTGCTATCATGTCTCAGGATGGCCTTATAAATAGTGAATGTAGGAAAATTTGAAAATAATACAGTAGAATGCTCTTAATTGAATATCCATTTTGCCAGGAGTATACAATTAACAGAGATTTGGTCAGTTTCCTGCGTTCTGGAGGTAAACTGAGCATTTATTCTATAATATCTTGTTTGACAGAGCTCATAGAGCTCTGTCAAACAAGATATAATAGAATAAATGCCTGTATTGGATGTAGTGAGGCCAAAAAGGTTGATAAATAAAGGGAATTTTGTGCGTGTCACAGTAATATTTTTATACTGTACCAATGACCCAGACATAGCTGGTGCTAACTCTTAAAATATAGGGCCAAACACAAATTTTGCCCCCCAATCCCCAAAATTTGCATCTAAAACTAAAGAAAACATGTCCTGAAAGGCCCTCCACACTTCGCCCCTGCTGCGCATGCGCAGTGTCAAGGACGTTCCGAAATTGGCGCCATTAATCATTCTAAGTTTGGCCCTTCATCAGTTAACATCTGACTGATCTTTGTGCTTATAAATCTCAGTTTAAATGATGCCAGACACATAAATATTAGTGAAATGGTGATTCTAAGGAGGATAGAGAAGGAGGAGAGGAAAAGAATGTGTGACAGAATATTATCAGGGCTGTAACTTAACCCTTAAGCTCTCAGGACGGCCGAAACTGGCCGTTTCCGGTTTTCCCCACACCGGCCTGATCCGCCCCGGGTATTCCGGTTTCGTTTTTTGTATGTTTCCACTGATGATTCCGCTTCCTGTATAATGCCACGTGTCCGCTATCGTTTCGTTTTGCATTTTTTAACAGTAGGATGATGTGAGGTCAAGGTGTTTTCGAATTTTCTCGAATAAATTAGCGTTGGAACAGCTGTTCCCAAATGAAAAACTTAGAATGTCGTCAAACAATTCAAGCTTCTCTGATTTAATAAATGACTTGTGCGACGGTGAATATTTAGATACAGATGTGTCAGACAATTTCTCGGACATATCTGTGTCCAGTGTAAATACTTCGGACATATCAATTTCGTCCGAATCCACCTGCGATTCCGAACCCGATGGCAGTGATAATGATATTGTTGACAAAATGCACCTGGGGTCACTTGGTTGGTCGTCAGAAATTTCAGGAATAAAAACGAATAAATTTGAACAGTCAGTTGGAATTTTTCACAATTTGGATGGAATGGACAGCCCTTTAGACTATTTTTTTTTACTTTTCAACGAAAATTTCTTTGATACAATTGTGATAGAAACAAACCGCTACGCTGCAGAAAAACAAACACTTCGAGATAAAGTCGACCCACGATGGACAGATACCAATGTTGATGAAATGAAAGCCTATTTTGGCATGCTGTTCATTATGGGTCTTCATCCCTTGCCTGGGTACAAATACTACTGGTCTGAGCTTCCCGAATTCAAAGTGAATGCAATAGCAAATATAATGCCGAGAAGCCGGTTTGAAAAGTTGGTTGAATACTTACACATTGCAAATACAAGCAGCAACACAGGTGACCCTCTGGGGAAAGTGAGACCCATAATTGACATGGCGAAGGACACATTTCCAAAACATTACAAACCACACCGAGAACTTTCAGTGGATGAAGCCATGGTGGGGTTCAAAGGGCGTCTTCATTTCAAACAATACATGCCAAAAAAACCAACTAAATGGGGCATAAAAGTCTGGGAGATATGTGACAGCCACAATGGGTACTGTTTAGGTTTTGATGTCTACACGGGACGAAATAACTCTTTTGACAAATCCAAAGGATTGGGGTACTCTGTTGTCACACAACTTTCTGAACAGTTTCGTGACAGATATTTTCACCTATATTTTGACAATTTCTTTACTTCACCTGCCTTACTTGAAGACCTTGAAAAGAATGGTTTATATGCCTGCGGAACTCTTAGACTCAATAGGAAAGGTGTACCCAAACAAATAAAACATGCAAAAGTAAATAAACAAGGACAGTCAATAAAAATGCAGAAAGGGAGAAACATGATTGCGACAGTGTGGTATGATAAAAGAAAAGTGTCAATTTTATCAACGTGTCAAACTGGGGAGGACCAAATTATTTCACGACGTGTAAAAGGTAGTGACGAAACAATTAACATTTCCAAACCTACTTCAATATTGAACTATACCAAATTTATGGGAGGGGTAGACCGTTCCGATCAAATGAGACAATACTACTCTATTTCCCAAAATGCAAACAAGTGGTGGAAATATATAATGTGGTTCGTTGTTGATTTGTGTTTGGTCAATAGTTGGATAATTTACAGGAAAACGCTTCGCCCTTCAAATGAACAAAAAAAAATTAGTCATGTCAAATTTCAGTTGGAGGTGGCAAAAGGCCTTATTGCAGGTTATAGTTCAAGGCAAAAAGCAGGAAGAAAAAGCAAAAGTTCAACTAACATGATTACTGTGTCAGAATCAAACATGGTACTTCACAAACCCGAAAAAATCAACAAAACAATGTGCAAACGGGGCAAAAAGTGTTGTGTTCACTGTTCAACTAAAAAAACAAAAACAGATGCTGGCAAAACACCTGAAACAACCTACATGTGTTACTTATGTGATGTTGCTCTGTGCAAAGACAGGGGTTGTTTCATTGAATTCCATAGTGTCCACTCAAAATAAATGATTTTGAAAATTTTGATTTTTTCCAGGTGTGCACTTGTAGGTAATTACCTGTGCAGGTAATTAATTACCTGTGCACACCTGGAATTTTCATCTCTTTAAATGAAAGAGAATTGTTTGGGTTGTGTTCTTGTTCTAATGAATTTCTCATTGTTGATTGTTTATTGTTGTAATGGAATTGATTTTTTCAAAATTACGTTGTTTTGTTAATAAAATTGTTAATTACACCTGCACAGTTGTTTACCTGTTCAGATTGTCATCCAGCATGAGGGTGGAGAAAATAACAAACATCATTATGTATGTAAGGTTTGTTTTTATTAAAAACACATAAAAATACACACAGAACAAATAATGAAATAAGTACATATACACATTTTTCAACAAATTTACCTGTTTGGTTAATTATCTCACCTGTATTTTTACCTGAATAACTTTGTATGTAAGTATTTTTTTACAGCATTTCAAACATTGGTCATCTTAGTTCAAAAGTGTGGAATATCAAGTTCAGGGATGAACAAATAAATTTTTTGTACTCCAAGAAACATTACTGGTCATTTATTAGCTATTTTACTAAGATAATACAGGGAAATACTGCTGTGTAACATAGCAGTAATATAAGAGCTTAAGGGTTAAAATTTTTTTATGAAATTATGTTAAGTTACCTATTTTCAAGGCAGCAGCCATTTTGTTGTCATTCTGATTATTTAATTACACTGTTTTTTAAGTGTTTTCCTCTCTCCCTGTCCTTTAAGTTCCCCCTTGCTATTCTCCCATGCTTTTGGCATAGTTTTTGTAATTATTATTACTAAATTTTCTTGGGAGTTTTAGCTGAATAACAGAATGAATTCTGTTCTTTCCCCATGTTTACGTCTTCACCTACGGGTGGTTAGGCGTTGTGTTCTGCATCTACCATCTGATGTTCTGCAGTTTCTTCCCTGGAAGTCTCTGTTTTGCATCAGATAGTGTATTTTTGGTAACTGATTTCGGGCCTGGGTGCCTGGAGTCTTATTTTAGTGTTTTTACACTCATTGTTTACATTTACAACAGCCCTCTGTGTGAGGGGGGGATTTCTAAAAAATAATATCTTGATGTTATTTTAATCATAACTAGATACATTATTATTGTTCGTAAGTGTTGAATAAATTGTTTAAAATATTTTTAAAATTTTTGTCCACACTTAGGCTTGGGATCCATTGGGGCTCAACGTTACTTTTCAGAAACTTGGGCTGTTCTGAAAAAATATTTTTTCAAAATATTTTGATTTCATTTATTTTTTCTATATTAATGGATCATATTATTATTATGTATTTTGATTGCCAGGGGTTAGGGCGAGTACCAGGACTTGTTTTCTTTTCACATTGAAAGGATATTGATCAATTGTTTTAAGAGGAAGTCTTCCTCTGACTTTATTATCATTCTATATGTGGTCAGTGTACTCACATTAACTCCTGTTCTGTATCGTATGATTTCGATGACAATATGGGAAGCGTATGTCACGGTATGTTGTTGGGGATTTGGACACTCCGGTCCTTTCCCCGCAGGGTCACTCTACTTTATCAATTTCTATTTCAGACGATCAAGATTAGGGTGATGTATCTGTGATGTCTTCCAACAGTGTGCCTCCGTCGTCACAATTAATGAAGGGCTAGCGGAAAAGTGCTCATGTAAATACGCCAATTGCCTAAGAGGACCCTAGTAGGTTCGACGGCCTTTGACGTCAGCTAGATCGCCCGGTGTAGCGTCCATTCACCGAATGGTTCGGCAGCCGGGTTCGTCCGTTGCGGTCTAGAAGGAATTTGGGGTGATGCGAGCACTATAAATTAACCTAATGCACACCCAGTGACGGCGGATCGGAGGGAGAACGCAGGAAGCCTTTTAGTCCGGTTCATAGCTCGTTCCGGTCCATCCGGACGGCAAGCGAGAGAGGCCCCTCTCTCGTTCAACAACATCTGGCCCCAGATGTTGTGGTACAAAATGTGTCGCAAGCGGAGCATACGTCTGTCGCTCGGGACGCTCCGTTGTATAGGCAGTCCGCTGAGACTGCTAAGGCTTCCTCTTCTCGTCAGCGCACACGACCGCACCTTGGCTGCGTGACCGCCGATATATTACCAGCTTCGCCGATCAAGGATTCTTCGGCGACCAGGTCACACCATCCGGTAGCCAGGGACACGAGGCCTGCAGACTCCGGACGTTCGCATAGGAAGTGTGCGGGAGTCAACGTACACGGAGCTTCCGGCGGCAATGCATCGTAAGACCGCTACTGCACAGGCCTCGGGAACGGACGTGCTTTCCTTAATAGCACAGTTTATCGCAGCATCCCAGCATCAACTGAATCTGTCGCATATATTTTATCCGACGATGCTGGGTCGGGACGCTCCGCGGAAGCGGGTACGGACGTCCGAAAGTTTCATCCGGTCCGACGGGATACCGAAAGGGATTCGGAGGATTTCGAGCTTTCCCTTTCGGAACAACATATGCTGTTGTGTATGTCATCTGACTTGGTCTTCTACAGCTTCTTTCGTCGGACCAGAATGCTGCGATGCCGGATAAGAAACTGATAGCGTCGGTGGACTTAGAATTTTTGGTTCGGTTCAGGGACATCGTCCCTCAGTTCCGACATAGTCCAATAATGTCACACAAACTTTCGAATTATTGAACGACGCTATATATATTATTATTTTATGCTTGCTAACCAAGCATTTCTGGTTTCTTGTTCGCAGAGTTATGGAGATGTCTTTCAAAAGTGTGCCTCTGTCGTCATAGTTAATGAAGAGTTAGCGGCAATAAGTGCTCATGGAATATGTCTATCGTGACATTCGCTAGCTCACCCGGTGTAGCGTACATTCATCGAATGGTTCGGCTGCCGGGTTCGTCCGTTGCGGTCTAGGAAGGAGATTTGGGTGATGCGAGCACTTTAATTACTTTAGTACTCACCCAGTGACGGCAGATTGAGGACAGATCGGAGGAAGCCTGTTAGTCCGGTTCCTGGCTTGTCCAGGTCCGTCCGGGCTGTGAGCGAGAGAGGTCCCTCTCTCACCCAACAACATAGGGGACCGCATGTTGTGGTTCAGATATTTTACATTCGGAGCATATGTCCGTTGGTCGGGACGCTCCGTTATATTGACAGTCCGAGAGACTGTCTTTAATGCTTCCTCATCCTCACAGCAGGGCACACGACCGCACATTGGCTCCGTGACCTCGAGTATCCGATCAGTTTCGGCATTCAGTGATTCCACGGCGAATAGGTCGCGCCATCCGGTAGCCAAGGGACACGAGGCCTATACACTCCGTTCGCTCGCATATTGGTAGTATGCACGGGGTAACGATCACGGAACTTCCAGCGGCAATGCATCGTAAGACCGCTTCTCCTCAGGCCTCAGTGACGGACGTGCTATCCGAGTTAGCACAGTTGTTTCGCAGCATCCCAGCAATTGATAGTTTCTCGGTCGAATCAGGAATTATCCGACGGCGCTGGGTCGGTGCGGTCCGCGGTTGCATCAGGTACGGACGACCGAACGCTTTATAGGGTCCGACAGGATGGCGAAAGGGATTCGAAAGATTTCGAGTTTTCCCTTTAGTAGTATCGGAAGATGCCTTTCATATCTTCTGGCATTATCTTCCAGTGATTATTATTTCGGACTTCATTGCTGCGATCTTGGATAAGAGACTTATAGCGTCATTGGACTCGGATTTTTCGATCGGTTCAGGGACATTGTCCCTGACTTACCGACGCAGTCCAATATTGTCATTACAACATGTGTTTTATTTTTCGACGCTATATATATATATATACAAGCCTGCTACTAAGCATGATAGTTTAGTTTCTTGTCCGCGTTGCTCATTTCTGCCATTTTATCATTTATACAAATAGTTTATTTTGGCAGAGCAGGGCATACCGAGAGTTCATATGCGTCTAGACGGTGTGATTAAAGACTGCATATATTCTTTTTCGCCGTTTATGTCTTTTCCAATTTCAATGTTGGGAACGACATTATGTATAGTAGACTTAACTTAGATGCTTTATTATACGTAATCCGCCTTACTGAGGCATTATCATTACGTCTTCAAGAAAAGATTTACGGGATATTATTCTCAATGTAATTTCTTTTGAGGGCAGTAGTTTGTTCACGTATAACTCCGCCCTTCAGTGGCTGATTGGAGTTAGTTAGACGTGACGCAGCCCTAGCTACATCCACACGCGTGGATAGTAAGGTTAAGAACTCTCTCAGAGTCGCTTCGTTCTCGGAGGAGCTTCTCTTCGACGGCAACTTTTCGGCAATCCATGAATTGCTCGATTTACACGTTCCCTTGTCTATCTAGTGTTACAAGAGATTCAGACTGGGGCAACATTCGGTGGTTGACTCAGAGAGTGCCGCCGCAGTTGCCGGACCCGAGTGTGGCTGTTATGACGGTTGCCAGTCAAACAGATTGGGATATAATACTGATCCCTACGGATTCGAAGTGCCAGGGTCTTTGGGTTCCGCAGTCTTTTAGCAATCAGTTTTCTTCCGCGGAATAATGTTTTTTAGGCTTGCTTTATGTCATTGCATGAACATTATTCAGAAACGCATGCCCAAATTCCTGTCCTTTAATTCGACAGTAGTGGCGTATCTCCGGAACCAGGGAGGCACTCTTTAGTTTCCGTTATTCAATTTAATGGAAAGAATCCGTCTGTTGGTTATAGTACACCAAGTTCAGTTTTGGTCCGTCATATTCCGGGTCGTCTGATTGTTTTATCGGACTCCCGTTCTCTTACGGGTCGCTTGTTGCTGTCAGAATGGACTCTCAACAAACAAGTATTCAATCAGATTTGCTATCTATGGGAGCGCCCAATGATGATTTATTTATGACACAGCTTGCTAATCAATTGCAGACATATGTGTTGGCTTGTCCAGATCTCTGAGCTAATATTGTTAACGCTCTATTGATCTATAGGACGGAATGATAGGATACGCGTATCCTCCGGCACTGTTGTTTTAGCAGGTATTGCTAAGATAAACAACCACAACACTTTTCTGTTGATAGCATCTCTATCTTCACAGAGATCATGAGTAATTTACTCTCTTGTCTACTGTGGGTCTTAACGTGAAATCTTCCTCTATGTGAGGATCTTTTTCACTGGGTAAAATTGTGTCATCTTTATCACAACCAGCAAGGTCGCAACCTTCATGTATTCCGTTGTGTGGTCCGTATTGCATTGTAAGCACTGTACTGGACGAGCCTTGGACGCGATTTCTTACTATAGGAGATCCTCTTCTTCGCTATTCTATGCGGCTAAAGTGGAGGCTCTTCCGTCGTGGTGTAGGGATCATTATGTTCATATTGTTGATCCCTCCATACTACTCATTGCTATTTTTTAGTATACTTGTTTCACAAGATCTACTGCAGCCTGTTATTATTTAGGTTATAGGTTTATGTTACCTCATACCTATGCACTCTACGATAGTTTACAATTGAGTCTTTTGTCTCTTTATCTAAGTCAGTTAGTAACTTTTTGATAAATAGACTTAGAATCTTTAGATTAAATTCCTATACGGATTTTAACTTCGGTTCTTATTTAGCTAAGTAATAATTTGAGCCTCTGGAAACAGTAGTTTTCAAATTCTGACCTTTTAGACAGTAATGCTGTTGGTTTCTCTTTTACTGTAGAGTCAGTGAGTTTCATGCACTATCGATGCATGATTTTCACTTTCATAGTTTCGGAATCAATACTTCCGTTACTATTTAGGTTGGATTGTTGCATAAGAGTTAGGCTCCTATTATCCGGAACCTATTATTTTAAGGTCCTTCCGTCTTCGTATGGGCATAGGCCTTTACTCTTTCTGGGTACAGTTTATGTATTTATAAACAGATATCTGTTTATTACTATGGGCGTAAGCTTCTTCTGTCTTTGATGTCTTGTAGAAGGACGTTACGCTCCATTTTATTGTTAATGGATTCTATTAACTATCGGTACTGCTTATGGTATATCATTGACTTAGCAGTTGTGCTTAAGATTTCGGCTCATGAAGTAAGAGTTCTTCTACTTCTTGGGCTTACATTAATAGTGTCGCTATTATAGATTTTTGAAGGCCGCTCATTGCGCTCAGCCATCCACATTCATGAATTTTATCTCAGAAATATCGAATCCATTTGTGGAGGCCTCTTTTGTTAGGTCTATTATCTACTGCTCAGAATGTCATTACTTAACAGTTGCTACTATAGCTAGGTAGGCTGTCTGTTTCGGCAGTGTCTCCGTTCGGCTGCCCTCTTCGCTCTGGGCTATTTGACCCAGGGCAAGAAAAAGGGGGGGGGGGGGGGGGAGGGTGTTCCCTTGGGTCACCTGTTTTACTATGAAAACAAGGGGATACCTCCTCCGGAGTTAGTAATTCTGAGCTGTTATTGGGATGGTTGTTTAGTGAGAAGTTTAGGTTTTTAAAATTCATTCAAGTCTTAGTTTTTAAAGTATAGCTTTTGAATATTGCATATGTCAACGGACATGATTATGCAATCCTCAGACACTTTTAGGAGTATAAGAGTCTCTATTCTCTAGACTTACTTTATTTATTGGCTTACTTTAAAAATTATTAGTATAAGGATTATATTGGATATTAATAGAGTACATGGATGTATGAAGCTCAATTTTGGAAGGGGTTGTATCTTTCTAATTTATCATAAATAAGAAAGATACATGTAAGGCCTATTACTTCTTTTTCCCTACAGGGGATGACTCTATTTTATTTTATTGAGCGTATTCCATTTTGCTCTATGTCCTTGGCCCTCCAGCCTTTTTACTATTCAGCTATGTCTGGGTCATTGGTACAGTATAAAAATGTTAAAAAATTTATAGTAATTTATATATTTTTTATACTTACCAATGACCCAGACGGGGATGGCCCTCCCAGGAGTTGGGAACTCTTGCCTCCCAGCTGAGTACATAGCGCTTACCAGGCACTGGTTATTAGAATGATTAATGGCGCCAATTTCGGAACGTCCTTGACACTGCGCATGCGCAGTAGGGGCGAAGTGTGGAGGGCCTTTCAGGACATGTTTTCTTTAGTTTTAGATGCAAATTTTGGGGATTGGGGGGCAAAATTTGTGTTTGGCCCTATATTTTAAGAGTTAGCACCAGCTATGTCTGGGTCATTGGTAAGTATAAAAAATATATAAATTACTATAAATTTTTTAACTTTTTCGATATATTACAGAAATTTATATACAATTAACAGGAGTTTACTCTACAACCCATATGCAATTAACAGATCAAATTTGTACTCAAGGTATGGTAAATGGTTTTGTGTTTGAAAATTGTATTCGATTAACAGGGATATACAAGTAAGAGATATCCAATTAAGTGGGCTCCACTGTAATGGTTTTGATATTCAATAATTGGTTTGTTTCATTTTTTCGGTATCATAGATTCATTTTTTCAATATACAGCCTATCTCTTTTCTGTGTCCATACCTTAATTTGAAAATTGTGCAGTGGTTTCATTTTCAGATTAATAATAATTAGAAAAATGTTCCATTTGATACTCAGAGTTCTGGCATATCCTGTTGGGCTTCCATGGCATCCTTTGGTTTTTTTTTTATGCCCCCCAATTTGAGTCGGGTTGCATATTGTGATTGAAGTGTGCGTGTATCCGTCCGTGTGTGTGTGTGTGTCCAAGCCAATAACTCGAACACTGTTAGGGCCACAGTCATCAAACTTAACACAATTATAAAGGACCATGGGAGGATGTGTCACACACCATAGCTGGGTTCGTACCTTCAAGGTGAAGGTCACATTTCAAGGTTACACTAAAAATTGGTCAATATTCGTGTCTCAGCCATAACTCAGAAACGAATCATAGTACAATTGTTAAACTTTTTACAAATGTTAAGGACAGTCAGAAGGTGTGTCGCGTATAATAGTTTCCGCTGCATCTGCAAGGTGAAGGTCACAAGGGGAGGTCACAAGATGGGGGGGGGGCATGTGTTACCTTAGTAACATTCTTCTTGTTTTTAGTCAAGTTGTGACGAAGTCAAACTCGACTTATAGTTTGGTGAATGGCGGGCGGGCGGGCGGGCAGGCGTAAACAATTGGTTTCCGGATGATAACTTGATAGTGGTTCAACTCACATTCATTAAACTTCATACGTAGGTTGGTCTTGGTGGGAGGAAGAACCCTATTGATTTTGGACATGCTACGTCGAAGGTCAAGGTCACAGTGACCTTGAACATAGTAAATCTTAAACAATTGGTTTCCAGATGATAACTTGATAATGGTTCAACTCACATTCATGAAACTTCATAGGAAGATTGGGCTTGGTGAGGGGAAGAACCCTATTGATTTTGGACTCGCTACGTCAAAGGTCAAGGTCACAGTGACCTTTAATATAGTATATCGCAACAATTGGTTTCCGGATGATAACTTGATAGTGGTTCAACCTAGAGTCATGAAACTTCATAGGTGTGTTGGCCTTGGTGCGAGGAAGAACCCTATTGATCTTGGACTCACCAGGTCAAAGGTCAAGGTCACAGTGACCTTGAACATAGTATATCGCAACAATTGGTTTCCGGATGATAACTTGATAGTGGTTCAACCTAGAGTCATGAAACTTTATAGGTGTGTTGGCCTTGGTGCGAGGAAGAACCCTATTGATCTTGGACTCACCAGGTCAAAGGTCAAGGTCACAGTGACCTTGAACATAGTATATCGCAACAATTGGTTTCCGGATGATAACTTGATAGTTGTTCAACCTAGAGTCATGAACCTTCATAGGTATGTTGGCCTTGGTGCGAGGAAGAACCCTATTGATCTTGGACTCACCAGGTCAAAGGTCAAGGTCACAGTGACCTTGAACATAGTATATCGCAACAATTGGTTTCCGGATGATAACTTGATAGTGGTTCAACCTAGAGCCATGAAACTTTACAGGCGTGTTGGCCTTGGTGCGAGGAAGAACCCTATTGATGTTGGACTCACCAGGTCAAAGGTCAAGGTCACAGTGACCTTGAACATAGTATATCGCAACAATTGGTTGCCGGATGAGAACTTGATAGTGGTTCAACCTAGAGTCATGAAACTTCATAGGTGTGTTGGCCTTGGTGCGAGGAAGAACCCTATTGACCTTGGACTCGCCAGGTCAAAGGTCAAGGTCACAACTCGACATTGGATCTGTGATCCTGAGCGGCATTTTTTTTTCTTCATTTTATGCACACTCAATAACCTGAAAATCAAATGTCCAATCAAATGTTTTCCAGTGTATAAGTATTATAAAACTTTGCTCAAAGCATGGATGTGACTTGCAATTACCACCGGGATCAACCTTGCATCTATCTTGCATTTACCCTGTGCATGGCGCTCCCATATTTCCGGAGCTGCCTATACAGCATTTGCAATTGACCACTTATCAGTATTCGGTTCTGTATTAATGTCGCACATATTGTTTCTCTTTGTTCTTAGGGAATACCAGGTAGACAGCCAATCTGGCTATGGTATCCCCTAGCGGTATGCATTTTATTTTTTTTTTACCAAAATAGTTATCCATATGCATTGTATTGTCTGTTTTTGTGTACTGCTGAATAAAGTTATCTATCTATCCATCTTAACCAACTGTCCAGTTGATCCTATTTTTAACCCTCTACACACTGTTGTCAAAATCCAAAAATTTCTAGCAACAGAATATTTTTATACTGTACCAATGACCCAGACTTAGCTGGTGCTAACTCTTAAAATTCTAGGGCCAAACACAAATTTTGCCCCCCAATCCCCAAAATTTGCATCTAAAACCAAAAGAAATCATGTCCTGAAGGACCTCCATACTTTGCCCTCACTACGCAGGCGCAGTGTCAAGGACGTCCCGAAATTGGCGCCAATTATCATTCTTTGTTTGGCCCTTCATCACTTCACATCTGACTGATATTTGTGCTTGTAAATCTCAGTTTAAATGATGCCAGACACATAAATATTAGAGAAATGGTGGATATAAAGTGCATATAGAAGGAGGAGAGGAAAAATGAGTGACAGAAAATATTCAGGGCTGTAACTTAAATTTTTTAATGAAATTATGTTAAGTTGCCTATTTTCGAGGCATGGGCCTGTTGTTGTCATTCTTGCTATGAAGTTTCACTGCTTATTCAGTGTTTCCTCTCTCCTTGTCATTTAGATCCCCCCTTGCTATTCTCCCATGCTTTTGGCATGTTTTTGAGTAATATTATTACTAAAATTTCTTGGGAGATTTAGCTAGGTAACAGAATGAATTCTGTTCTTTTCCCCATGTTTACGTTCTCACCCATGGGTGTTTAGGCGTAGTGTTCTGCATCTACCATCTGATGTTCTGCAGATTCTTCCCTGGAAGTCTCTGTTTTGCATCAGATAGTGTATTATTGGTAACTGATTTCGGGCCAGGATTTTCAGTGCCTGGAGTCATGTTTCTGGTGTTTTTACACTTCTTGTTTACATTGGCAACAGTCTCTGTTGAGGGGGACTTTGTACTAGTTTAATTCATTATAGATACATTATTATTATTCGTAAGTGTTGCATTAATTGTTTAAAATATTTTTAAAAATTTTTGTCCACACTTAGGCTTGGGATCCATTGGGGCTCAACGTTACTTTTCAGAAACTTGGGCTTTGCTGAAAAAATATTTTTTCAAAAATTATTTTTGATTTCATTTATTTTTTCTAGGTTAATGGATCATGTTATTATGTATCTTTGTTTGCAGGGGTTCGTGCGAGTACTAGTACTTATTGTTTTCTTTTCACTATGAAAGGATATTGTTCAAATTGTAATGAGAGGAAATCTTCCTCTGACTTGCATGATCATTATATAATATGTAGTCAGTGTACTCGCACTAACCCCTGTTCAGTATGTGAATTTTGGGATGACAAACATTGGAAACGTGTGTCACGGTATGTTGTTAGCAGGGAAAGGGCTATGCCGGTCCTTTCTCCCCAGGGTCACTCTAGTTTATCAGTTTCTGTTTCAGAGGAACAAGAACAGGGTGATGTTTCCGTGATATCTTCCAAAGGTGCGCCTCCGTCGTCACAATCAAATGAAGAGCTAGTGGCAAAAGTGCTCATGGAGATACTCCAATTGCCTAAGAGGTCCCTAGTAGGATCGACGGCGTTGACGTCTGCTAGCTCGCCCGGTGTTGCATCCATTCAGCGAATGGTTCGGCAATCGGGTTCGTCCGTTGCGGTCCAGGAAGGAGATTTGGGTGTTGCGAGCACTATAAATATTGAAGGTGCACACCCAGTGACAGCGGATAAGAGGAGAGAATGGAGAAAGCCTAGTAGTCCGGTTCCTAGCTCGTCCAGGTCCATCCGGGCTGCGAGCGAGAGAGGCCCCTCTCTCGTACAACAACATCTGGGCCCAGATGTTGTTGTACAAAATGTTTCGCAAGCGGAGCATACGTCCGCCGATCGGGACGCTCCGTTGTATAGACAGTCCGGAGAGACTGTACAAAAGGCTTCCTCATCCTCTCAGCAACGCACACGACTGCACCTTGGCTACGTGACCGCCGATATACAGCCAGCTTTGCCAATCAGGGATTCCACGGTGACCAGGTCACGCCATCCGGTAGCCAGGGACAAGAGGCCTGCAGACTCCAGACGTTCGCATAAGAGAAGTATGCAGGAGTCAGTTTACACGGAGCTTCCGGCGGCTATGCAGCGTAAGACCGCTACTCCTCAGGCCTCGGTGACGGACGTGCTAGCTCAGATAGCACAAATTATCGCAGCATCCCAGCAACCGACAGAATCGGTATCGGATCAGGAATTATCCGACGACGCTGGGTCGGTACGCTCCGCCGAAGCATCGGGTGCGGACGACCGAGATCATCATGAGGTCCGACAGGATGGCGAAAGGGATACCGAGGACTTGGAGCTATCCCTTTCGGAGCAACATAAAGCTGCCGTAGAATTCAGCCGGCACTTCCTTCCACAAGTTGTTCCGTCGGGCCAGACGGCTGCGATGCCGGATAAGAGACTGATAGCGTCATTGGACACTGAATTTTTTGAGGGGTTCAGAGACATCGTCCCGGAGTTTCCGATACAGTCCAATAATGTCACTAGAACATTTGAATTATTGAACGACGCTATCTATAAGCTTGCTTCCAAAACAGGCAAAGCTGGTTTCTTGTCCGCTAATGCTCTCAACCTGCCTTTCATCAATTCAAGGAATAAATTTGATGTGGCAGGACAGGGAATACCGAGAGTTCCTCTGCGTCTAGACGACGAGGCGGAAGACTTGGAATTGTCATTACCGTCGTCTATGTCTATTCCAGCCGCGACGTTGGAAACGACAATAACGTCTAACAGAGCAAGCTTAGACGCTTCATCATACACAGACCACCTTACAAAGGCGTTATCTTTGCGTCTTCAAGGGAAAGAATTCCAGGATATACAATCCTCATTAAGACTTCTTTCAAGGACAGTAGCTTATTCCACGTATAACTCCGCCCTTTCAGTGGCAAACCTGGAGTTGGTTAGACGTGACGCAGCCCTAGCTACATCCACATGTGTGGATAGTAAGGTGAAGAACTCAAGAGTTGCTTCGGTCTCCGGAGAACTTCTCTTCGACGGCAAGCTTTCAGCAATCTATGACAAGATTACTAAGAAAGCTTCGGATTCTCTGCTTTTTAGTTCCGCTTCCAAAAAGTCAGATACGGCAGAGAAGATTAAGACAGGTACTTCTGGGACAAAAACGCCCAAGAGAGGTTCCTATAGAGGTTCTTATGCGTTCTCTAGGTCTTATTCTACAGACCGTCAAGGCAGCGACTCGCATACGTGACGTTCTTCGGGCCGAGACAACCGGTCTGACGTCCCGAGGTCGACGGGACGAGGTGCGGGTCGTGGAGGACGTGGTTTCTCCTTCCGCAGGCCTCGCAGGTCCAGGAGGTGATGGTTTGAACCTTTATCGTGTTCCGGTTGACGGAAGGTTATCAAGTTTTACAGACGAGTGGGTGTCGATTACGGACGACCCCTGGGTCAGAGGGGTAATTTCGGAAGGACTAAGAATATCCTTCAAACAAAAGCCTCCATTAACTCGAAGTCCAAAATGGACTCAGCTTCCGTCAAATCCGCAGAAAAGAGACGCTCTGTTATCGGAAGTACAGTTTCTTTTGATGAAGAACGTGGTAGAGGTTGTAGAAGACCAGGAATCACCGGGTTTCTACAGCCATCTGTTTCTGGTTCCGAAACCAGACGGCTCGTTCCGTCCAGTCATAGATCTGAGCTAGATAAACAAGCTGATCGTCGCTCCGAAGTTTTATATGGAGACGATTCGATCGGTCAGAGCGAGTATTCGGGTGAACGATTATGCTACGAGCATAGATCTCAAAGATGCGTACTTTCACGTCATGGTACATCCGACATTCAGAAAGTATCTACGCTTCGCAGTCCCAGGAGTTGTATATCAATTCCGGGTGATGTGCTTCGGATTGAACCTAGCGCCCTGAGCTTTCACTCGAATAATGAACTCGGTAATGATGGATTTCCGAGCTCATTCGTCTGCGGTAACGTCGGCCTACGTGGACGATATTCTTCAGAGGTACGGCAACAAGTTAACGCTTCAGAACGATATGCAGAATCTGCTTCTATTGCTCCGACATCTCGGTTATGTTATAAACGAGGAGAAGTCGGATACTGGTGCCGTCCAAGTCATTCACTCATCTGGGAATGAGCTTCGAGACGCACAACAATCTCGTTCGTCTGCCGTTAACCAGAGCAAAGTTAATCAGCGACGTTAATCAGCAAAGTTAATCAGTTGTTACGCTCGCCATTGTCTTCACGCAGACAAAGTCACAGCGAGGGAGTTCATGAGACTGATAGGTCTGTGCAGAGCTGCTGCGGATCTCATTCCGATGGGGCGGTTGCGCACTCGTCCTCTCCAAATTTTCTTGACTCAGAATTGGAGTGTGAAGATTCATTCGCTCGATTCAGACGTTCTCTTGTCAGATCAAGTGAAACAAGAGATTCAGACTTGGGCAAGCATTCAGTGGTTGACCCAGGGAGTTCCGCTGCAGTTGCCGGATCCGGGTTTTACGATTATGACGGATGCCAGTCAAACAGGTTGGGGTGCAACATTGATCCCAACGGATTCGAAGTGCCAGGGTCTTTGGGATCCGCAGTTTCTATGCAAGCACATAAACATCAAGGAAATGATGTCGATTTGGCTTGCATTACATCATTGGATGAACATTATTCAGAAAGCTCATGTCCAAATCCTGTCCGACAATACGACAGTAGTGGCGTATATCCGGAACCAGGGAGGCACTCATTCCATTCCGTTATTCAATTTAACGGAAAGAATCCTTCTGTTTGCTCTAGAACACCAAGTTCTACTTTCGGTCCGTCATATACCGGGTCGTCTGAATGTACTAGCAGACTCCCTTTCACGGAAGGGTCGCTTGTTGCCGTCAGAGTGGACTCTCAACAAACAGGTATTCAATCAGATTTGCTACCAATGGGAACGGCCAATGATAGACTTATTTGCGACACATCTCAACAATCAGTTGCAGACGTATGTGTCACCATGTCCGGATCCACGAGCATATGCAGTAGACGCTCTATCGATCTCGTGGGACGGAATGATAGGATATGCGTATCCTCCAGCGCCGTTAATACAGCAAGTATTGCTAAATATAAAACAATCTCAATGCAGGATTCTGTTGGTAGCATCTCTGTCTCCACAGAGACCGTGGATAAATCTACTCAGATGTCTGCTGTGGGACTTACCGCAAAAGCTTCCTCCACGGGAGGATCTTCTTTCGCAGGGGAAATCGCGCCAACTTCATCACAACCCGCAAGGTCTCAACCTTCACGTATTTCTGTTGTGCGGTCCTTCTTGCATGGCAAGCATTTTACAGGACGAGTAGTGGACGCGATTTCTAACTGTAGGAGGACCTCCTCTTCGCTAAATTATGCGGCTAAGTGGAAGGTCTTTCGTCGTTAGTGTAGGGATCATTCTGTTGATATTTTTGATTCCTCCATACCAGACATTGCAAACTTTCTAGTATACTTGTTTGACGAGATCAAACTGCAGCATGTTACTATTAAAGGTTATAGGTCTATGTGATCTGATACCTATGCACACCATGATAGTTTACAAATTGGATCTAATGTCTCTTTATCTAAAGTAGTTAGAAACTTCTCGATAAATAGACCCAGAACTCTTAGATTAATTCCTAAATGGAATTTAGCTTGGGTTCTTCTTAAACTGAAAGAAAAGCCATTTGAGCCTCTTGGGACAGTAGATTTCAAATTCTTGTCTTATAAGACAGCTTTTATCTTAGCTTTCTCCTCTGCTAGAAGAGTCAGTGAGCTTCATGCACTTTCGGTGGATGATTCTCACTATCGTAGTGTCGGGAATACTATTACCTTTACTACTAATGTTGGATTTTTAGCTAAGAATCAGGCTCCTAATAAATACCCGAAACCTATTGTTATTAAGGCTCTTCCGTCTTCGGACGGCCGTAGGCCTTTACTCTGTCCTGTTAGAGCTTTACGTATTTATAAACAAAGATCAGTTTATCAGAAAGGGACGAAAACGCTTCTTTCTGTCTCTGATGCCTAATAGAAGGGACATTTTGGTCCATTCTATTGCTAGATGGATTCAATTAACTATCCGTACTGCTTATGATAATATATCTTCTACTCAGCAGTCTGTGCTTAAGATTTCGGCTCATGAAGTAAGAGCTCTTTCTACATCTTGGGCTTACGCAAATAGTGTTGCTATTACAGATTTAATGAAGGCTGCTTATTGGTCTCAGCCATCCACATTCACAAATTTTTATCTCAGAAATATTGAGTCCATTTCTGGAGACCTGCATTGTTTAGGTCCGTTATCTGTTGCTCAGAATGTCGTCCACTAAACAGTTGCAACTATAGTTATGCAGGCTTTCTGTTCCGGCAGTGACTCCGTCCTGCTGCCCTCTTCGCTCTGGGCTATTTGACCCAGGGCAAGGGGAAGGGGGGGGGGGGGGGGAGTGTGTTCCCTTAAGTCACCTGCTTTATAGTGAAAAGCAAGGGGATTCCTCCTCCGGAGTCAGTAATTCTGAGTCGTTACCGGGATGGTTTTAAAGTGTAATATTAATGTTAAAAATTCATTCATGTCTTATTTTTAAAGTGTAGCTCGGTGTGAAGCATTTGTATATGTCAAGTGTCAAACGGGCGTTAATATACAATCCTCGGACACTTTTAAAAGAATATAAAGAGTCTCATTTCTCTGGACTAACTTTATTTATTGGCTTACTTTAAAAATAATTAGTATAAGGGGTTATACTGGATGTTAATAAAGAACATGAATGTTATTATGCTCAATTATGAAGGGTATTGTATCTTTCTAATTTAACATAAAATAAGAAAGATACATGTAAAGCCTAATACTCCTTTCCTCCTTGAGGGGTTGACTCTATTTATATAGTTGAGCTTATTGGATTTTCCTCTATGTCCTAGGCCCTCCAGCCTTTTTACTATTCAGCTAAGTCTGGGTCATTGGTACAGTATAAAAATGTTAAAAAATTTATAGTAATTTATATATTTTTTATACTTACCAATGACCCAGACGGGGATGGCCCTCCCAGGAGTTGGGAACTCATACCTCCCCGCTGAGTACATAGCGCTGACCAGGCACTGCTTGTAAGAATGATAATTGGCGCCAATTTCGGGATGTCCTTGACACTGCACATGCGCAGTGAGGGCAAAGTATGGAGGTCCTTCAGGACATGATTTCTTTTGGTTTTAGATGCAAATTTTTGGGATTGGGGGGCAAAATTTGTGTTTGGCCCTGGATTTTAAGAGTTAGCACCAGCTAAGTCTGGGTCATTGGTAAGTATAAAAAATATATAAATTACTATGAATTTTTTTAACTTTCCCATGATGCAACTAGGAATTTAACCAATTCAATCTTGTTTGACAGAGCTCGGTGAGCTCTGTCAAACAAGATTAACTTGGTTAACTTCCTTGTTGCATTATGGGAAAAACTTTCATGCTTTCAATTTTAATATTTCAACATCAGTGTGCAGAGGCTTAATTTTGGATAATCGTTGACTGCGACAAGGTTTTTTTCAATAATCAATAATTTGTGTCTGATGGTAGCTCAAACTGTTGTCTTACACAATGAGATGGGAGCTCAAACTGTTGTCTTACACAATGAGATGGGAGCTCAAATTGTTATCATACACAGTGAGTTGGTAGCTCAGACTGTTGTCTCACACAATGAGATGGTAGCTCAAACTGTTATCATACACAATGAGATGGTAGCTCAAACTGTTGTCTTACACAATGAGATGGTAGCTCAAACTGTTGTCTTACACAATGAGATGGTAGCTCAAACTGTTGTCTTACACAATGAGATAGTAGCTCAAACTGTTATCATACACAATGAGATGGTAGCTCAAACTGTTGTCTTACACAATGAGATGGTAGCTCAAACTGTTGTCTTACACAATGAGATGGGAGCTCAGATTGTTGTCTTACACAATGAGATGGGAGCTCAAACTGTTGTCTTACACAATGAGATGGTAGCTCTTTCACAATGAGATGGTAGCTCAAACTGTTGTCTTACACAATGAGATGGTAGCTCAAACTGTTGTCTTACACAATGAGATGGTAGCTCAAACAGTTGTCTTACACAATGAGATGGTAGCTCAAACTGTTGTCTTACACAATGAGATGGTAGCTCAAACTGTTGTCTTACACAATGAGATGGTAGCTCAAACTGTTGTCTCACACAATGAGATGGTAGCTCAAACTGTTGTCTTACACAATGAGATGGTAGCTCAAACTGTTGTCTTACACAATGAGATGGTAGCTCAAACTGTTGTCTTACACAATGAGATGGTAGCTCAAACTGTTATCATACACAATGAAATGGTAGCTCAAACTGTTGTCTTACACAATGAGATGGTAGCTCAAACTGTTGTCTTACACAATGAGATGGGAGCTCAGATTGTTGTCTTACACAATGAGATGGGAGCTCAAACTGTTGTCTTACACAATGAGATGGTAGCTCTTTCACAATGAGATGGTAGCTCAAACTTGTCTTACACAATTAGATGGTAGCTCAAACTTGTCTTACACAACGAGATGGTAGCCCAAACTGTTGTCTTACACAATGAGATGGTAGCTCTTTCACAATGAGATGGTAGCTCAAACTTGTCTTACACAATGAGATGGTAGCTCAAACTTGTCCTACACAACGAGATGGTAGCTCAAACTGTTGTCCTACACAATGAGATGGTAGCTCAAACTGTTGTCTCACACAATGAGATGGTAGCTCAAACTGTTCTCATACACAATGAGATGGTAGCTCAAACTGTTGTCTTACACAATGAGATGGTAGCTCAAACTGTTGTCTTACACAATGAGATGGTAGCTCAAACTGTTGTCTTACACAATGAGATGGTAGCTCAAACTGTTGTCTTACACAATGAGATGGTAGCTCAAACTGTTATCATACACAATGAGATGGTAGCTCAAGCTGTTGTCTTACACAATGAGATGGTAGCTCAAACTGTTTTCTTACACAATGAGATGGTAGCTCAAACTGTTGTCTTACACAATGAGATGGGAGCTCAAATTGTGTTGTCTTACACAATGAGATGGGAGCTCAAACTGTTGTCTTACACAATGAGATGGTAGCTCTTTCACAATGAGATGGTAGCTCAAACTTGTCTTACACAATGAGATGGTAGCTCAAACTTGTCTTACACAATGAGATGGTAGCTCAAACTGTTTTACACAATGAGATGGTAGCTCTTACACAATGAGATGGTGGGGGTGCGGTGGCCTTGTGGTAACCGGTTCTCGTCAGATCACCGAAGTTAAGCAATGGCGAGCCCGGTTAATCATTGGATGGGTGACCGTTTGAGCGATCAGACTCCCGCTTTGTGTCCTTGGGCAAGGCACTTAACCCCGATTATCCACATGGGGGCACGATGACGCCGTGTACTAAGGCGTACTGCACGTCGATGCTACGCATGTCTTCAACCAATCTAACCCTGCCTGTGCTGCAGTATGGAGTTACGATGTTGGGGAGCTGGCAGCTGCTCGTCATTGCTTGGTGATTATCTCCGGGTACTCCGGCATCCTCCACCTGTAAAACTGTCACGGTCATGATTAGCCATTGTGTATAAGTATATGACCTTAAACACCAATAAATAAATAACAATGAGATGGTAGCTCTTACACAATGAGATGGTAGCTCAAACTGTTGTCTTACACAATGAGATGGTAGCTCAAACTGTTGTCTTACACAATGAGATGGTAGCTCAAACTGTTGTCTTACACAGTGAGATGGTAGCTCAAACTGTTGTCTTACACAGTGAGATGGTAGCTCAAACTGTTGTCTTACACAATGAGATGGTAGCTCAAACTGTTGTCTTACACAATGAGATGGTAGCTCATTACACAATGAGATGGTTGCTCAAACTGTTGTCTTACACAATAAGATGGTAGCTCAAACTGTTGTCTTAGACAATGAGATGGTAGCTCAAACTGTTGTCTTACACAGTGCGATGGTAGCTCAAACTGTTGTTTTACACAATGAGATGGTAGCTCAAACTGTTGTCTTACACAATGAGATGGTAGCTCAAACTGTTGTCTTAGACAATGAGATGGTAGCTCAAACTGTTGTCTTACACAATGAGATGGTAGCGCAAACTGTTGTCTTACACAACGAGATGGTAGCTCAAACTGTTGTCTTACTCAATGATATCGTAGCTCTTACACAATGAGATGGTAGCTCAAACTGTTGTTTTACAGAATGGTATTGTAGATCTTACACAATGAGATGGTAGATCTTACACAATGAGATGGTAGCTCTTACACAATGAGATGGTAGCTCTTACACAATGAGATGGTAGCTCAAACTGTTGTTTTACAGAATGATATCGTAGATCTTACACAATGAGATGGTAGATCTTACACAATGAGATGGTAGCTCTTACACAATGAGATGGTAGCTCTTACACAATGAGATGGTAGCTCTTACACAATGAGATGGTAGCTCAAACTGTTGTCTTAAACAATGAGATGGTAGCTCAAACTGTTATCATACACAATGAGATGGTAGGTCAAACTGTTGTCTTACACAATGAGATGGTAGCTCATTACACAATGAGATGGTAGCTCAAACTGTTGTCTTACACAATAAGATGGTAGCTCAAACTGTTGTCTTAGACAATGAGATGGTAGCTCAAACTGTTGTCTTACACAGTGCGATGGTAGCTCAAACTGTTGTTTTACACAATGAGATGGTAGCTCAAACTGTTGTCTTACACAATGAGATGGTAGCTCAAACTGTTGTCTTAGACAATGAGATGGTAGCTCAAACTGTTGTCTTACACAATGAGATGGTAGCTCAAACTGTTGTCTTACACAACGAGATGGTAGCTCAAACTGTTGTCTTACTCAATGATATCGTAGCTCTTACACAATGAGATGGTAGCTCAAACTGTTGTTTTACAGAATGATATTGTAGATCTTACACAATGAGATGGTAGATCTTACACAATGAGATGGTAGCTCTTACACAATGAGATGGTAGCTCTTACACAATGAGATGGTAGCTCAAACTGTTGTTTTACAGAAAGATATCGTAGATCTTACACAATGAGATGGTAGATCTTACACAATGAGATGGTAGCTCTTACACAATGAGATGGTAGATCTTACACAATGAGATGGTAGCTCTTACACAATGAGATGGTAGCTCTTACACAATGAGATGGTAGCTCAAACTGTTGTTTTACACAATGAGATGGTAGCTCAAACTGTTGTCTTACACAATGAGATGGTAGCTCAAACTGTTGTCTTACACAATGAGATGGTAGCTCAAACTGTTGTCTTACACAATGAGATGGTAGCTCAAACTGTTGTCTTACACAATGAGATGGTAGCTCAAACTGTTGTCTTTCACAATGAGATGGTAGCTCAAACTGTTGTCTTACACAATGAGATGGTAGCTCAAACTGTTGTCTTAGACAATGAGATGGTAGCTCAAACTGTTGTCTTACACAATGAGATGGTAGCTCAAACTGTTGTCTTACACAACGAGATGGTAGCTCAAACTGTTGTCTTACTCAGTGATATCGTAGCTCTTACACAATGAGATGGTAGCTCTTACACAATGAGATGGTAGCTCAAACTGTTGTTTTACAGAATGATATCGTAGATCTTACACAATGAGATGGTAGATCTTAAACAATGAGATGGTAGCTCTTACACAATGAGATGGTAGCTCTTACACAATGAGATGGTAGCTCTTACACAATGAGATGGTAGCTCAAACTGTTGTCTTACACAATGAGATGGTAGCTCAAACTGTTATCTTACACAATGAGATGGTAGCTCAAACTGTTGTTTTACAGAATGATATCGTAGATCTTACACAATGAGATGGTAGATCTTACACAATGAGATGGTAGCTCTTACACAATGAGATGGTAGATCTTACACAATGAGATGGTAGCTCTTACACAATGAGATGGTAGCTCAAACTGTTGTTTTACATAATGATATCGCAGATCTTACACAATGAGATGGTAGATCTTACACAATGAGATGGTAGCTCTTACACAATGAGATGGTAGCTCTTACACAATGAGATGGTAGCTCAGACTTGTTTTACACAATGAGATGGTAGCTCAAACTGTTGTCTTACACAGTGAGATGGTAGCTCAAACTGTTGTCTTACACAATGAGATGGTAGCTCAAACTGTTGTCTTACACAGTGAGATGGTAGCTCAAACTGTTGTCTTACACAATGAGATGGTAGCTCAAACTGTTGTCTTACACAGTGAGATGGTAGCTCAAACTGTTGTCTTACACAATGAGATGGTAGCTCAAACTGTTGTCTTACACAATGAGATGGGAGCTCAAACTGTTGTCTTACACAATGAGATGGTAGCTCAAACTGTTGTCTTACACAATGAGATGGTAGCTCAAACTGTTGTCTTACACAATGAGATGGTAGCTCAAACTGTTGTCTTACACAATGAGATGGTAGCTCAAACTGTTGTCTTACACAATGAGATGGTAGCTCAAATTGTTGTCTTACACAATGAGATGGTAGCTCAAACTGTCAGTTTGTAGTCAATTGATTTAATCTTGTTTTTCAAGCATTGGTGGACAAGTTATGCAACTCATATTAACGCCTCTCCTTGGCCCAATAATGCAGGTGTGTGGGATGACGTTCATAGTTAATTGAGATGCATTTGAAATTTGCAAGATATATTTTGCCATGTAAAAACATAGAATTTACACTTAGTTGGCAAATAATGATGCTATTGTGGTGTTCTTGTTTGGTGGTAGTACTGGCCTTATTTTATTAATTTGTTAAAGTGTATAAGTGGATTAACCCTTTACCCAACGCAGACAATATCAAAATTTATTATTTGAAAAATAATTTTTTAACATTTTTCAAAAAATTTAAAAAAAACCATATCATGTGACCCCTCCTTGGAACGAGCTCGTCTAACTCGTTCCAAAGAGGGGTCACATGATATGGTTTTGTTGAAATTTTTTGAAAAATAATATTTTCTCAGATGCTAAATTTGCATATTACTCGGGTGGATGTGGGCGATCCGTTGGGTAAAGGGTTAAGACAAGATGATTTTCAGATGTTGTATTGTCTAAAAGGGTCTCTAAGTTTGGTGTAGGTTATTTTGTTCATACTAAAACTGTTTACAATAATTTATCTTTTTTACGCTTTCTCCTAGCCACCTGAACCAATAAAAATCAAGAATCTTTCACCAGAAGAGGTAATTATTCTTTGTTGATTTCTGTTCGTGTTTGTGAATTTCAGAAATAGAATTGTGCTTGAAACTTGGAACATTTTTGGAATCGATCCTGAAACGTGCTTGAAAAATATTTCATGACATGTTTTGGTTTTAAATTACTTCCAAGTATGTGTTTTTTGAGTTTCCTTATTTAGGGCACAAACTTTGACACTAATTCACTTGACATCCAATCAATGACTGGAATTATCCTTAAAAAAAAGTAACATAAATTCAACATCTTGTGTTGGCTTATACTGTAGTGTGTATAAGAACATCAGAGTTGAGCAAATACTTCCTGGTTGAGGTACTGGGAAGTGCTTGAAAAATTCTTGTAAAGGTTCTTGAATTTTTTTCTCACAGAGGTGTATGAACACTGCTCTATTCTTTTCTACAGCCTAATACTGCAATCTTGGGCTGTAAACTGAGTACAGTGGTCTCACATATTGCATACTGATTAATAGGGTTATACTGTGCAAATTTAGTACTGTTTACATGAAAAAAAAAATGTTGAATCTGGGTTTGTTTTTTTGTTTCTCTTTTAAGAATATTCAAGAGAGAACAAAAAACTGTCTCTGCTTTAACACTTTACCTAACGAATCGCCCGCACCCGCCTGCACCCGCCCGCACCCTCCCACGTAATTTGAAAATTAAACAGTTGAAAAAATTATATTTTTCAAAATATTTCAACAAAACCATATCATGTGACCCCCTCATTGGAACGAGCTCATGGAGCTCGTTCCAATGAGGGGGGGTCACATGTTATGGTTTTGTTGAAATTTTTGGAAAAATTAAAAAAAATAATAATTAAAATAATAAATTTAGATATTCTCTACGTTGGGTAAAGGGTTACAGTATTTTTACTCTATGTATTGGGACAGCTAAAAATAATTATATATAATATTATTCACAGGTGTCCCAATTCTTAGAAAATGGGGAAAGAACACAACCTGGTCTTGATTTGATGCTGAATAAAGTTGCGTGTGATTCGTTTTCCATCACTATATATGAAAATCGTCGTCCAATTTTTTTTTTATATTTTCATTTTTTGCTTCCAAAACATAGCTTATGATCCCTCATTGGAACGAGCGTATTGCGCTCATTCCAATGAGGGATCATAAGCTATGTTTTGGAAGCAAAAATTTAAAATTTTTAGTTACTCAAGAATTTTTTTTATGAGTGTCGTCTCTGCTACTAGCGACAGGCCAACTGGAAACAAATCTCCTGAATGTCCCAAACTTTGGAGCATAAAAAAAATACAGTTTTCTGGAAAAAATGTGTGTCCCAAATCATAGAGTTTCCCAATACATAGAGTAAATATGTAATAGCCTTTCTTGTTTAAGAACTTTTGATATGAACATTAAATCCATTTCAGTTAATGTCAAATAAAATACATGAAATTTATTATAGCAAATTAATGTTATGGTAATCCTTTACAAAAGCAGGTTTAGATATTTATACAAAATTATGTTTTTTTTTCTGACTTAACCCTTTTCCTAACACGAAAGGCAGACGACACTTGTAAATAAAATTCTTCAAAAACTATTTTTTTCGCAAAAAAAAAAATAGCTTATAAATCCCTCGTTGGAATGAGCTCAACAAGCTCATTCCAATGATGGGTCATAAGCTATATTTTTTAAACAAAAAATGAAAAAAATAATGAAAATTGTATGGTGATTTTTGTGAACAGCACGGGCCGCTTTTTTGCTGTTACGTTGGGTAAAGGGTTAATTTGTTTTTTTTTCTGTTGAATTATGATACATCCCGCCAGTTAAACTGGTAGAATGTTTGAAGCCTATATTTGGGCTTTACTGCAAATATCACAACATAAAGGCTCTGTAATAATTACATATATTTTATATTATCTTTGAAGTGAAAATTATTTTCTTTGTATTTATTTGGTTGGTTACAATTTATGCGTATTATCCAAGACTCAGCGAATGTGATTCTGAAACTGAAGGTGGGGAATTTCTCAGTGATACGTCCCAGTGATATGGACATATTAACGCCCAAAGGCCAATATATGGTTCAGGATATTGGTGCTGTTGAATATTCTGCAGATTTGGGGGTAGAAGAATCATCAGAGTCTGCAAATGACCGAATTAGTTTAATTAATTACCGACCACGAGTGGGCATCTTGGTTTTTATTATGCCCCTCCCAGATCAACATTAGGACTATCTGTAATATTGTTTTTCAAATGTGTTGATCAATTTCTACTATAACCACAATAGTAGTACATTTACCGTATTTACTCTATGTATTGGGACACTCAGTGATTTGGGACACACATTTTTTCCAGAAAACTATATTTTTTTTATGCTCCAAAGTTTGGGACATTCAGGAGATTTGTTTCCAGTTGGCCCGTCGCTTGTAGCAGACGACACTCATAAAAAAAATTCTTGAGTAACTAAAAATTTTCATTTTTCGCTTCCAAAACATAGCTTATGATCCCTCATTGGAACGAGCGCAATGCGCTCGTTCGAATGAGGGATCATAAGCTATGTTTTGGAAGCAAAAAATGAAAATACAAAAAAAATTGGACGGCGACTTTCGTGTATAGTGATGGAAAACGAATCACACACAACTTTATTCAGCATTAAATCAAGACCAGGCTGTGTTCTTTCCCCATTTTCTAAGAATTGGGACACCTGTGAAAATAATTATTTTTAGCTGTCCCAATACATAGAGTAAATACGGTATTATAAAAATCTCTTATTTGACTCCATCACACAAAACACCAGAATATGGCAATATTTCCTTGCTTTGGTGTGGTGGCAATCTTGGTTGCCATGGTATCATGACCTTATATGACCGAGGGCATTTCTTCTAGTGAAACATGATGCTTCTGGTTGAAAGCATACCCCAAACACATCCCACATGTGGAGGAGAGTCCATTGGTCAGACTAGAGTAGGTTCCTGCATCACGTCGTAGAGGGTCGCATGAGAGTGTGGATTCATAGAAATACTGCTCACATGCCTAGGAACATCAGACCTGCCTGTTTGCACTCTCCAATAAATTATAACAAAACACTTATGAAAAAAATCTTCCTAAACTAAGGTTACTCTTGCTGGTAGCTTGGTGTCTTTGAAAAAAAATACCCATGTATCAAATCACCTTTGGACTGGACTGAAGCATGTCCCCACACAGCACATGAATACAGGAGATTGAAGAGGAAACTGAATTGTTACTTAGCATGAAAGTAATGACAGTTTCTATTAACACCACTGCGAAAAAAACGCGGTGCTAAATTAAATTCCATGTGTATATATGTATTATTACTGTGTATTATACTGTTATTCCACTGCGTGCAAGGCAGTGACATGTGGTGCTGTATGGCAGCGAAAAAGGTAAAATAGGACGCATTCACTAGTGCTTGGGATGGAAGGCCTCTAAAATGGGCCCCATTCTCCAATGCTTGGGGGTGGAAGGCCTCTAAAATGGGCCCCATTCTCCAGTGTTTGGGGTGGATGGCCTCTAAAATGGGCCCCATTCTCCGGTGTTTGGGGTGGATGGCCTCTAAAATGGGCCCCATTCTCCAGTGTTTGGGGTGGAAGGCCTCTAAAGTGGGCCCCATTCTCCAGTGCTTGGTGTGGAAGGCCTCTAAAATGGGCAACATGCATATAAATGATTGGCTAAACTTTACTTTATCTTCATGTTGCAGTCACCATTAGCCATTGTGCAGAAATATGTGACCATAACCTTTTACAAATCGCCTATAGGCACTCTCCTATAAATTCTTACATGGCAAAGACATGTGAACAAATTTTAACAACTAAAAATAATTTAGAACTCTGTCCCTTGAATTGACTACTCATTCAAGTGTAGGCATAAGGTTCCAGCATCTTACGATGCTGCCCAGATGCAGATTTTTAAGAACAACCTATTATGTGGTTAAAAATAGTGAAATGTAATTCTTCTTTAACATAGAATGTCAATAATTGTACTAAAGGTTTAAATAATTTGTATGTATCTAAGAAAATGTTGCTACATGTATTTTCCAGCAAGAGAATTGGGAAGAAGAGCAGTTGAAGGAGCCAATTGAATGGGATGGAGTTCAGATCGATCCCGCTCCTTTCCAGTTGGTGGAAAGGACATCTTTGTATAAGGTGATATGTTTTTACATTGTTAACCCTTTACCCAATGCACAGGATATCAAAATTTATTATGCCCCTGACTTGAAAAGTCGAAAGAGTATCTAGTGGAGACTTCCGTATGTCCATTTGTCCATCCATTTGTACGTTGGTCCTTCCATCCATGCATTGGTCCATCCTTTCATTCCAACATTTTCTCTTTTATCTCAATGCTACTCTGATTTGAATGATATTTGGTGTTGTGATATAGCATCATGGGGGAATGATACCTATGTAGCATGAGTTTCTTCCACACATTTATGGCCTTTTCTCACTCTTTCGACTTTGCAGTCGGGGACATTAGCAGCACTTTGCGATGCAGGCCTCTTGTTATTTTAATTATTGTTTTTATGCCCCCGACTTAAGTCGGATGGCATATAGTGATTGAAGTGTGTCCACGAGTCCGTCCGTGTGTGTGTGTGTCTGAGCCAATAACTCGAAAACTGTTAGGGCCACAGTCATCAAACTTCACACAATTATAAAGGACCATGGGAGGATGAGTCACACACCATAGCCTGGTTCGTACCTTCAGGGTCGAGGTCACATTTCAAGGTCACACTAAAAATCGGTCAATATTCGTGTCAGCCATAACTCAGAAACGAATCATAGTACAATTGTTAAACTTTTTACAAATGTTAAGGACAGTCAGAAGGTGTGTCGCATATAATAGTTTCCGCCGCATCTGCAGCGTGAAGATCACAATTGACCTTCATATGTTCAGGGTCACAAATCGTGTCTCATGCATAACTCCAAAACTATTAGGGCTACAATCATCTAACTTCGCTCAATTATAAAGGACAATGGGTGGATGTGTCACACACCACAACCAGGTCCCTAAGGTCAAGGTCACATTTCAAGGTCACACTGAAAATCATCAATATTCGTGTCTCAGCCATAACTCAGAAACGAACCAAAGTTCAAATATTAAACTTTTTACAAATTTTTTTGTTCGATGGAGGTCAAGGTCACAGATCAAGGTCATTGCCACATAGGGGGCATACTCACTTCCTAGTGAATCTCTTGTTTCAAATTTTAAAAGGGTCACATGATTTTTTTTTTTTAACTGCTTAATTTGTAAATTAAGTAGACGGATGCAGCTGATTTGTTAGGTAAAAGGTTAGTGTATCTAACACTTATTTGTGTTTTATCTTTTATTGTTCCATGATAAGGCCATTAGAAAAAAATATTCTTTTATTTCCCAGGCACCTCCCTCATCATAGAACATCTGCCTCTTCCTTTTTTTTCACCTGTAAATCTCTTCTATGACACTATTTTGCACGTGTTGGACAAATATTTAACCAACTATACCTTGTTTGACAGAGCTCACAGAGATATAGTTGGCTGAATTTTCAACTACATTATTTTTCACAGCTGCCGTATAATAGTGTAGTAGTTAAATTTCTGATTCCAACCATTTTCAGAAATGTTTTCTGAATAAACCAAAAAAATAAAAGCCTCCCTCCATCATCATAAAATTAAGGAAAAATTGCCTGAAAAACAAGAATTTTTTGTAGGCCTGACTAGGGCTGTCACGATTAATCGATTGTCGATCAGTCACGCCAAGATCGATTAGTATTTTTCGTTGTCGAAGAATCGGTAAATTTTACCCTGTTGTAGACATTGAAAAAAATTTGAAGAAAAAGCTATTATTTCTAGAAGTAAAATGCCAGGAACGTCGATGTTAAACCTCAAGAAGCCGTTAGAAGCATTTGTCTGTTCGGTACATCCAAAGCTTTGATGTTCTGAACTTTTGAACCGTCCATGTAATAATTAAGACCAGTCGGCAGTTGTGAACTTCGCAACTGCCGACCGGTCTTGATTATTACACTGACGGTTCAAAAGTTCAGAACATCAAAGCTTTGGATGTACCTAAAAGATGATCGTCTTCGTTGTTTACTTGAGGTAGGTCAACTGAATTGAACTTCATTTTTAACCACTTCAAAGAGAGGAAGACGGGTGGGGGGTGGTGCATCTAGGTACGATTAATCAATTATTATCGATTATTTGCATTGATTGATCGATTCCTAAATTAAAAAATCGTGACCGCCCTAGGCCTGACTCACAATTTGCATGCTAATTTCCCCACACTGAATTGATTTCTAAACATTAACCAGCATGTCTGCCAAGACTAAACTGAGAGATCCACAATTTTGAACATTGATTTAGTGAGGCTCTGAGGGTGTGTACTTGAGTACTACTACCGGCTACACTACAGTAGAACCTGTCTTGAAAGACCGCCCTTTGGGCCACACAAAAGTGGTCTCTCAAGACAGGTGGTCTCTCATAACAGGTTTCAGGTTTTCTCAAGACAGTGAATAACCAACCACAAAATTCAGAAATGGAGAAGAATGGATTTTTGTAATTACTTTGTAGCTGTTCTTTTTTATGAAGTTTTTGTAACAAATTGAAATGGACTGTTATAAAAATTATAAAAATAAATTAGTGTTGAAAATCTTCATTGAAGATTTTCAACACTAATTTATTTTTATAATTTTTATAACAGTCCATTTCAATTTGTTACAAAAAGATTTTCAACACAAATTTATTTTTATTCCTATCTGTCACATTTCAGGTATGTATGAAATTGTTTATTCAGCAATAATCCTAATCTTTTCACAGGGGTCTTATAAGAACATCTCAATCTTTAATGAGTTAGCAATTGAAACCCAGTTAAGAGCTTTTAATACTTTCAATTTTGTTAGTATAACCACAATGGATTTTCCAATTCCAGAACAGGTAAAAAGTTTTTGTCATGGTTTCAGTCTTCAAAGGGGTGGTCTCTCAAGACAGGTCCATTATGGCATGAAAATACAAGTTGGTACCAGGTCACAGTGGTCTCTCAAGACAGGTGGTCTCTCAAGACAGGTGGTAATCCAGGTGTACAGACACATACTCGAAAGCTCCTAATTAGCAACAACACTAATTAGTGGAGATGGATTTCCTGCCTTCGCAAATCAAAGAAACATTGACATTCGTGTCATTTTCATTCACACTTCTGACATCAGAGCGTGAGCAACTTGTCTATGGAAATACCAGCCAGATTGCAAAAAGCCATATCAGCTCTGGGCGTCTCGTCCCATCTCCTGGACTATCCAGGAAACGGGCAAGAACGTCCATCTGATTTTGGACTTTACCATTGAAGAGAAAAATACACCACCCTCCTCGGGGAGAGGTAGTACCTTTTGTGAGAGGAACCCCTCTCCCACTGGTCCTCACCTGAGGGGATATGGAGGTGGCCCTGAAAAGGAAGAGAGACCAAAGAAGAACAGGAAAAAGAGCCCATCAACCAAGCGTAGGGACACCCAACGCTTGGAGGCTTTCCTGGAAAAGAAGAAGGAGAGGAGTGAGGTGATGGAGGTTCCGGAGACAGCCGCCAGTTCCCCTCCCAGTCCCATAGGAGCACCCAACCAACTACGGCACCCCAGCCGACTCACTTGGATGTGGAATGCCCTGTGGAGATGGAGGAGGAACTGGAGTTGCTTTTTTGCCACCTCCCGCCCCTCACTCCCCTCTTCCTTCGCTTCCAGACAGCCCAGGCAAGGGAGACTCTGCCAACCAACCAACACTGGCCGCACTGATAACCGAAGCAAGGGAATTGAGGGTGCAGTGTAATCAGCTCCAGGCAAAATGCATTGATGGTGACAAGCGCTCGGATGAAATCTCCAGAATGGCTAAAGAACTCATTAACAAAAGAAACCAGCAAGATCCGACAAACTCATCTCCACCACAACCACCACAAGATTCTACAAACTCATCTCCATCACAACCACCTCCAAAGAAGAAGTCCCGCAAAAAACATAGAAGAGGATAAGCTGCTTCCTTTTACATTCCTCCTTTGCCATGCCCAGACAATCAAAACCATCTACAGTCACTGAGGGTCGAAAGGGGATTGTTCCCCAAATCGTCCCTGCGCGCCTTCGGCGCGCAAAACCATTTCATTCAATTGTCAGGTCACAGTGGTCTCTCAAGACAGGTGGTCTCTCAAGACAGGTGGTAATCCAGGTGTACAGACACATACTCGAAAGCTCCTAATTAGCAACAACACTAATTAGTGGAGATGGATTTCCTGCCTTCGAAAATCAAAGAAACATTGATGGGATTGAACGCCAGCTCTCAAATTAACTGGTCTGTCCAAGTGAATGGGGGCCACGTTCAAATCTCCATCAAATTTAACCAAGAACCCTCTCCAGGTAGTGGTAGTACCTTTCGCGGAGCTTCCCGCACTGGTCCACATCCGGGAAAGGAACTGAGACACACCACCACGTCCAACAAGGAAAGTGGAACTGAAAAGGGCCAGAAGAAGAAGAGGAAGAAGACTCCATCAACCAGACGCTGGGACGCCAG
The DNA here is from genome assembly GCA_031216915.1 of Pictodentalium vernedei. Taxonomy (NCBI): domain Eukaryota; kingdom Metazoa; phylum Mollusca; class Scaphopoda; order Dentaliida; family Dentaliidae; genus Pictodentalium; species Pictodentalium vernedei. The sequence goes on from CM062290.1 coordinate 453,900,867, forward strand.
GCATATGGAAGCTTGGCTGAAACGGAGAAGAGCGGCAGAGAACCAAGAGAAGGATCAAGTGGCAACTGTCAAACCACCACCACCACCACATTCGTCTCCCTTGCCAACCTGTACCTCTTCACCTAAGAGGTCGGAAGGCAGGGAGGTGGAAGGGGAGAAGGTAGTCGCTCAATCCGAACCTGGATCTCCCATCCGCTCGGATCTATCCAGCCTCAGCTCCTCTCTCAACACCACAGATAATGACTCGGACTCTGATAGCGACTCGGAATGGGGTGACTTCATCGATGACATGGATCAAAGATGCATCGCAGCCCGCGGCAGCCTCAAACTTGATTTCACAGGAACCATGGACCAGTATATGCAATTCATCCTAACAAAATTAGACAAGGAATGCCAAAAGATAGCTCTGGAGCAACGCACATACCGACAACTTGAGGCCATGAAAATTCGCACCCCGGAATTCCTGAAAGAACTCAATTAGATCCCAAAACGCTTTCCTCCTTTGCCACTGCCAGACAAGGCAAATTCTCACACGGTTACTGAGGGTCGAAAGGGGCCTGTTCTCCATACCGTCCCTGCGCGCCTTTGGCGCGTGAAATCATTCCTTTCAGGTCACAGTGATCTCTCAAGACAGGTGGTCTCTCAAGATAGGTGGTCTCCCATAGCAGGTCCATTATAGAGTAAAACCAATCGGTGCCTGACAGATGTGGTCTCTCAAGACAGGTGGTCTCTCAAGACAGTGATCTCTCAAGACAGGTTTTACTGTACCTTTTTAGAAGCTGGTCTAGTTTTGGCACAGAACTAGCCATGTATTATGGGGGCTCTGTTGTCTACAGCAGGTGCCCTTTAGTGATCAGCCTGTCCATCTGTTTGTTCATCCCATGTTTACACATTATTTCAGTTATCGGTAGAAATATTGAAATGATTTTTTGTATGTAGCTTCCTGGTGGGTACTTACAGATCAAGTTTAAATTCCACTCTGCTCGGTTAGTTTATTACAAAGTTATTGCCCTTGAACTTAGGAATTCGACAGTTAAAAGAAGGTTTTTCGCATTTTTTTTTCGCCATATTATGAATTATGTAAATGGGTTGTCCTTCGAACGTCCGTCATCTGTACGGATTTTTCTCCGGAGATTTTCTCAGCTGTTAGAGGGCCATTCCCTTTGAAACCTTGTTTACCTCTTTACCACCATGGAAACCTGTGCATGTTCGATTGTAGTTCCAGTAGGACTATTTTTGCCAGAGTTATGACCCTTTTTTGACTTGGAATAATTTGCATCATTGGTCTGAATTTTGTCTGGAGATTTTCTCGGAGGTTTATGGACCAATTCTTTTGAAGCTTGGCATACATGCTCACCACAATAGAAACCTGTGCTTGTGCAATTATAGTTATGGTGGGACTGTATTTGCCAAAGTTTTGCCCTTTTTTGACTCATTGGTCAGAATTTTGATCAGAGATTTTCTCGGAGGTAATTGGGCCAATTCATTCAAAACATGGCATGGATATTCACCATCAAGGGAATCTGTGCATGTGTGATTATAGTTTGGGTGGGACAATTTTTGCCTGAGTTATGTCCCTTTACGACTTAGAATCCTTAGAATCATTTGCATCTCCCCGCGGGAACCTGGGAAGTGAAGCAGTGCCTGTTCACTGCGGTAAACAGGCTCTGTTTTACTGGTAAAATAGGACCCAGTCACCAATGCTTGGGAGGTGCAAACCCTCTCTAAAATGGGCATCATTTCTTATTAACGCTCACCCCTGGTCTTGAGTTGATACTCATGTTGTGGTCGTGATTAGCCATTGTGCAAAAATATGAACCCCTTGCACCTGTGATTATAGTTCTTATCAGGCTTTTTTCTAGAGTTATGCCCCTTTTCAACTTGGAATAATCTGCCGCATAAGTCTGAATATTTTTATACTGTACCAATGACCCAGACATAGCTGGTGCTAACTCTTAAAATATAGGGCCAAACACAAATTTTGCCCCCCAATCCCCAAAATTTGCATCTAAAACTAAAGAAAACATGTCCTGAAAGGCCCTCCACACTTCGCCCCTACTGCGCATGCGCAGTGTCAAGGACGTTCCGAAATTGGCGCCATTTATCATTCTAAGTTTGGCCCTTCATCAGTTAACATCTGACTGATCTTTGTGCTTTTAAATCTCAGTTTAAATGATGCCAGACACATAAATATTAGTGAAATGGTGATTCTAAGGAGGATAGAAAAGGAGGAGAGGAAAAGAATGTGTGACAGAATATTATCAGGGCTGTAACTTAAAATTTTTTAATGAAATTATGTTAAGTTACCTATTTTCAAGGCAGCAGCCATTTTGTTGTCATTCTGATTATTTAGTTACACTGTTTTTTCAAGTGTTTTCCTCTCTCCCTGTCCTTTAAGTTCCCCCTTGCTATTCTCCCATGCTTTTGGCATAGTTTCTGTAATTATTATTACTAAAATTTCTTGGGAGTTTTAGCTGAATAACAGAATGAATTCTGTTCTTTCCCCATGTTTACGTCTTCACCTACGGGTGGTTAGGCGTTGTGTTCTGCATCTACCATCTGATGTTCTGCAGTTTCTTCCCTGGAAGTCTCTGTTTTGCATCAGATGGTGTATTTTTGGTAACTGATTTCGGGCCTGGGTGCCTGGAGTCTTATTTTAGTGTTTTTACACTCATTGTTTACATTTACAACAGCCCTCTGTGTGAGGGGGGGATTTCTAAATAATAATATCTTTATGTTATTTTAATCATAACTAGATACATTATTATTGTTCGTAAGTGTTGAATAAATTGTTTAAAATATTTTTAAAATTTTTGTCCACACTTAGGCTTGGGATCCATTGGGGCTCAACGTTACTTTTCAGAAACTTGGGCTGTTCTGAAAAAATATTTTTTCAAAATATTTTGATTTCAATTATTTTTTCTATATTAATGGATCATATTATTATTATGTATTTTGATTGCCAGGGGTTAGTGCGAGTACCAAGACTTGTTTTCTTTTCACATTGAAAGGATATTGATCAATTGTTTTAAGAGGAAGTCTTCCTCTGACCTTATTATCATTCTATATGTGGTCAGTGTACTCGCATTAACTCCTGTTCTGTATCGTATGATTTCGATGACAATATGGGAAGCGTATGTCACGGTATGTTGTTGGGGATTGGACACTCCGGTCCTTTCCCAGCAGGGTCACTCTACTTTATCAATTTCTATTTCAGACGATCAAGATTAGGGTGATGTATCTGTGATGTCTTCCAACAGTGTGCCTCCGTCGTCACAATTAATGAAGGGCTAGCGGAAAAGTGCTCATGTAATACGCCAATTGCCTAAGAGGACCCTAGTAGGTTCGACGGCCTTTGACGTCCGCTAGCTCGCCCGGTGTAGCGTCCATTCACCGAATGGTTCGGCAGCCGGGTTCGTCCGTTGCGGTCTAGAAGGAATTTTGGGGTGATGCGAGCACTATAAAATTAACTTAATGCACACCCAGTGACGGCGGATCGGAGGGAGAACGGAGGAAGCCTTTTAGTCCGGTTCATAGCTCGTTCCGGTCCATCCGGACGGCAAGCGAGAGAGGCCCCTCTCTCGTTCAACAACATCTGGCCCCAGATGTTGTGGTACAAATGTGTCGCTAGCGGAGCATAGTCCGTCGCTCGGGACGCTCCGTTGTATAGGCAGTCCGCTGAGACTGCTAAGGCTTCCTCTTCTCGTCAGCGCACACGACCGCACCTTGGCTGCGTGACCGCCGATATATTACCAGCTTCGCCGATCAAGGATTCTTCGGCGACCAGGTCACACCATCCGGCAGCCAGGGATTCGAGACCGATGGACTCCGGACGTTCGCATAGGAAAAGTATGCGGGAGCCATCTGATGCGGAGCTGCCCTCGGCGAAGCAGCGATAGACTGCGCCTCCGCAGGTCTCGACGCCGGACATTCTTGTGCACATAGCACAGCTTATCGCAGCATCCCAGCAGCCGACAGAAACGATGTCGGATCGAGAATTATCCGACAGTGCTGGGTCGGTAGCCGGGGACTCGAGGCCTGCAGACTCCGGACGTTCGCATAGGAAGTGTGCGGGAGTCAACGTACACGGAGCTTCCAGCGGCAATGCATCGTAAGTCCGCTACTGCACAGGCCTCGGGAACGGACGTGCTTTCCTTAATAGCACAGTTTATCGCAGCATCCCAGCATCAACTGAATCTGTCGCATATATTTTATTCGACGATGCTGGGTCGGGACGCTCCGCGGAAGCGGGTACGGACGTCCGAAAGTTTCATCCGGTCCGACGGGATACCGAAAGGGATTCGGAGGATTTCAAGCTTTCCCTTTCGGAACAACATATGCTGCGATGCCGGATAAGAAACTGATAGCGTTGGTGGACTTAGAAATTTTTGGTTCGGTTCAGGGACATCGTCCCTCAGTTCCGACATAGTCCAATAATGTCACACAAACTTTCGAATTATTGAACGACGCTATATATATTATTATTTTATGCTTGCTATCCAAGCATTTCTGGTTTCTTGTTCGAAGAGTTATGGAGATGTCTTTCAAAAGTGTGCCTCTGTCGTCATAGTTAATGAAGAGTTAGCGGCAATAAGTGCTCATGGAATATGTCTATCGCTTACGGAGTGACATTCGCTAGCTCACCCGGTGTAGCATACATTCATCGAATGGTTCGGCTCCCGGGTTCGTCCGTTGCGGTCTAGGAAGGAGATTTGGGTGATGCGAGCACTTTAATTACTTTAGTACTCACCCAGTGACGGCAGATTGAGGACAGATCGGAGGAAGCCAACAACATAGGGGACCGCATGTTGTGGTTCAGATATTTTACATTCGGAGCATATGTCCGTTGCTCGGGACGCTCCGTTATATTGACAGTCCGAGAGACTGTCTTTAATGCTTCCTCATCCTCACAGCAGGGCACACGACCGCACATTGGCTACGTGACCTCGAGTATCCGATCAGTTTCGGCATTCAGTGATTCCACAGCGAATAGGTCGCGCCATCCGGTAGCCAAGGGACACGAGGCCTATACACTCCGTTCGCTCGCATATTGGAAGTATGCACGGGGTAACGATCTCGGAGCTTCCTGCGGCAATGCATCGTAAGACCGCTGCTCCTCAGGCCTCAGTGACGGACGTGCTATCCGAGTTAGCACAGTTGTTTCGCAGCATCCCAGCAATTGACAGTTTCTCGGTCGAATCAGGAATTATCCGACGGCGCTGGGTCGGTGCGGTCCGCGGTTGCATCAAGCTACGGACGACCGAACGCTTTATAGGGTCCGACAGGATGGCGAAAGGGATTCGAAAGATTTCGAGTTTTCCCTTTAGTAGTATCGGAAGATGCCTTTCATATCTTCTGGCATTTCTTCCAGTGATTATTTTTCGGACTTCATTGCTGCGATCTTGGATAAGAGACTTATAGCGTCATTGGACTCGGATTTTTCGATCGGTACAGGGACTTTGTCCCTGACTTACCGACGCAGTCCAATATTGTTATTACAACATGTGTTTTATTTTTCGACGCTATATATTTATATATATATACAAGCCTGCTACTAAGCATGATAGTTTAGTTTCTTGTCCGCGTGGCTCATTTCTGCCATTTTATCTTTTTTACAAATAGTTTATTTTGGCAGAGCAGGGCATACCGAGAGTTCATATGCGTCTAGACGGTGTGATTAAAGACTGCATATATTCTTTTTCGCCGTTTATGTCTTTTCCAATTTCAATGTTGGGAACGACATTATGTATAGTAGACTTAACTTAGACGCTTTATTATACGTAATCCGCCGTACTGAGGCGTTATCATTACGTCTTCAAGAAAAGATTTACGGGATATTATTCTCAATGTAATTTCTTTTGAGGGCAGTAGTTTGTTCACGTATAACTCCGCCCTTCAGTGGCTGATTGGAGTTGGTTAGACGTGACGCAGCCCTAGCTACATCCACGCGTGGATAGTAGGTTAAGAACTCTCTCAGAGTCGCTTCGTTCTCGGAGGAGCTTCTCTTCGACGGCAACTTTCCGGCAATCCATGAATTGCTCGATTTATTCATTCTCTTGTCTATCTAGTGTTACAAGAGATTCAGACTGGGGCAAACATTCGGTGGTTGACTCAGAGAGTGCCGCCGCAGTTGCCGGACCCGAGTGTGGCTGTTATGACAGTTGCCAGTCAAACAGATTGGGATATATACTGATCCCTACGGATTCGAAGTGCCAGGGTCTTTGGGTTCCGCAGTCTTTTAGCTATCAGTTTAACTTCCGCGGAATAATGTTTTTTAGGCTTGCTTTATGTCATTGCATGAACATTATTCAGAAACGCATGCCCAAATTCCTGTCCTTTAATTCGACAGTAGTGACGTATCTCCGGAACCAGGGAGGCACTCTTTCGTTTCCGTTATTCAATTTAATGGAAAGAATCCGTCTGTTGGTTATAGTACACCAAGTTCAGTTTTGGTCCGTCATATTCTGGGTCGTCTGATTGTTTTATCGCACTCCCGTTCTCTTACGGGTCGCTTGTTGCTGTCAGAATGGACTCTCAACAAACAAGTATTCAATCAGATTTGCTATCTATGGGAGCGCCCAATGATGTTTTATTTATGACACAGCTTGCTAATCAATTGCAGACGTATGTGTTGGCTTGTCCAGATCTCTGAGCTAATACTGTTAACGCTCTATTGATCTATAGGACGGAATGATAGGATACGTGTATCCTCCGGCGCTGTTGTTTTAGCAGGTATTGCTAAGATAAACAACCACAATACATTTCTGTTGATAGCATCTCTATCTTCACAGAGATCATGAGTAATTTACTCTCTTGTCTACTGTGGATCTTAACGTGAAATCTTCCTCTATGTGAGGATCTTTTTTCACTGGGTAAATCGTGTCATCTTTATCACAACCAGCAAGGTCGCAACCTTCATGTATTCCGTTGTGTGGTCCGTATTGCATTGTAAGCACTGTACTGGACGAGCTTTGGACGCGATTTCTTACTATAGGAGATCCTCTTCTTCGCTATTCTATGCGACTAAAGTGGAGGCTCTTCCGTCGTGGTGTAGGGATCATTATGTTCATATTGTTGATCCCTCCATACTACTCATTGCTATTTTTTAGTATACTTGTTTCACAAGATCTACTGCAGCCTGTTGTTATTTAGGTTATAGGTTTATGTTACCTCATACCTATGCACTCTACGATAGTTTACAATTGAGTCTTTTGTCTCTTTATCTAAGTCAGTTAGTAACTTTTTGATAAATAGACTTAGAATCTTTAGATTAAATTCCTATACGGATTTTAACTTCGGTTCTTATTTAGCTAAGTAATCATTTGAGCCTCTGGAAACAATAGTTTTCAAATTCTGACCTTTTAGACAGTAATTCTGTTGGTTTCTCTTTTACTGTAGAGTCAGTGAGTTTCATGCACTATCGATGGATGATTTTCACTTTCATAGTTTCGGAATCAATACTTCCGTTACTATTTAGGTTGGATTGTTGCATAAGAGTTAGGCTCCTATTATCCGGAACCTATTATTTTAAGGTCCTTCCGTCTTCGTATGGGCATAGGCCTTTACTCTTTCCGGGTACAGTTTATGTATTTATAAACAGATATCTGTTTATTACAAGGGCGTAAGCTTCTTCTGTCTTTGATGTCTAGTAGAAGGACGTTACGCTCCATTTTATTGTTAATGGATTCTATTAACTAGCGTACTGCTTATGGTATATCATTGGCTTAGCAGTTGTGCTTAAGATTTCGGCTCATGAAGTAAGAGTTCTTCTACTTCTTGGGCTTACATTAATAGTGTTGCTATTATAGATTTTTGAAGGCTGCTCATTGCGCTCAGCCATCCACATTCGTGAATTTTATCTCAGAAATATCGAGTCCATTTCTGGAGGCCTCTATTGTTAGGTCTATTATCTACTGCTCAGAATGTCATTCACTTAACAGTTGCTACTATAGCTAGGTAGGCTGTCTGTTTCGGCAGTGTCTCCGTTCGGCTGCCCTCTTCGCTCTGGGCTATTTGACCCAGGGCAAGAAAAAGGGGGGGGGGGAGGGTGTTCCCTTGGGTCACCTGTTTTTACTATGAAAACAAGGGGATACCTCCTCCGGAGTTAGTAATTCTGAGCTGTTATTGGGATGGTTGTTTAGTGAGAAGTTTAAGTTTATAAAATTCATTCAAGTCTTAGTTTTTAAAGTATAGCTTTTGAATATTGCATATGTCAACGGACATGATTATGCAATTCTCACACACTTTTAGGAGTATAAGAGTCTCTATTCTCTAGACTTACTTTATTATTGGCTTACTTTAAAAATTATTAGTATAAGGATTATTGGATATTAATAGAGTACATGGATGTCTGAAGCTCAATTTTTGGAAGGTGTTGTATCTTTCTAATTTATCATAAATAAGAAAGATACATGTAAGGCCTATTACTTCTTTTCCCTACAGGGGATGACTCTATTTTGTTTTATTGAGCGTATTCCATTTTGCTCTATGTCCTTGGCCCTCCAGCCTTTTTACTATTCAGCTATGTCTGGGTCATTGGTACAGTATAAAAATGTTAAAAAATTTATAGTAATTTATATATTTTTAGTCGAGTTGTGACGAAGTCAAACTCGACTTATAGTTTGGTGAATGGCGGGCGGGCGGGCGGGCGGGCGGGCGGGCGGGCGGGTGGGCGGGCGGGCGGGCGGGCGGGCGGGCGGGCGTAAACAATTGGTTTCCGGATGATAACTTGATAGTGGTTCAACTCACATTCATTAAACTTCATACGTAGGTTGGTCTTGGTGGGAGGAAGAACCCTATTGATTTTGGACATGCTACGTCGAAGGTCAAGGTCACAGTGACCTTGAACATAGTAAATCTTAAACAATTGGTTTCCGGATGATAACTTGATAATGGTTCAACTCACATTCATGAAACTTCATAGGTAGATTGGCCTTGGTGAGGGGAAGAACCCTATTGATTTTGGACTCGCTACGTCAAAGGTCAAGGTCACAGTGACCTTTAACATAGTATATCGCAACAATTGGTTTCCGGATGATAACTTGATAGTGGTTCAACCTAGAGTCATGAAACTTCATAGGTGTGTTGGCCTTGGTGCGAGGAAGAACCCTATTGATCTTGGACTCACCAGGTCAAAGGTCAAGGTCACAGTGACCTTGAACATAGTATATCGCAACAATTGGTTTCCGGATGATAACTTGATAGTGGTTCAACCTAGAGTCATGAAACTTTATAGGTGTGTTGGCCTTGGTGCGAGGAAGAACCCTATTGATCTTGGACTCACCAGGTCAAAGGTCAAGGTCACAGTGACCTTGAACATAGTATATCGCAACAATTGGTTTCCGGATGAGAACTTGATAGTGGTTCAACCTAGAGTCATGAAACTTCATAGGTGTGTTGGCCTTGGTGCGAGGAAGAACCCTATTGATCTTGGACTCGCCAGGTCAAAGGTCAAGGTCACAACTCGACATTGGATCTGTGATCCTGAGCGGCATTTTTTATACTTACCAATGACCCAGACGGGGATGGCCCTCCCAGGAGTTGGGAACTCTTGCCTCCCCGCTGAGTACATAGCGCTTACCAGGCACTGGTTATTAGAATGATAAATGGCGCCAATTTCGGAGCGTCCTTGACACTGCGCATGCGCAGTAGGGGCGAAGTGTGGAGGGCCTTTCAGGACATGTTTTCTTTAGTTTTAGATGCAAATTTTGGGGATTGGGGGGGCAAAATTTGTGTTTGGCCCTATATTTTAAGAGTTAGCACCAGCTATGTCTGGGTCATTGGTAAGTATAAAAAATATATAAATTACTATAAATTTTTTAACTTTGCAATAATTTGAGTTTGGATTTGTTGATCAGTACCAAACTTGGTTTGTGTCTCATTAAAATTGAAATACAAGTTCAGTTCAAATTGAGGTTCTGTCTGATGTTATTGGTTGGTCCATGGATTAAAACAGTAGTTATGTACAATTTGAAGAAGCCTATCGGCCATATTATCCAATGCTAGGCAGTGCTCTTGTTTCGGCTGTGAATGGAAATAATGATACACAGCGCCTCCATGCCTTCGTGTGGGCATTCAGGATTAAGTGCCTTGCCCAAGGACACCATGCTCTTACCCCTGGTGGGGTTCAAACTGTGAACCTTACGGTTGTAATATAGAGTGTGGGGGAAGGATTCTAAATTTGGCAGAGTTTGCATACATTTACATCTAAATTTGACTTTTTACCTGTATTGCAATCAAGATATGAAGAGTGATGCAGAAAGTGACCTTAACCCTTAGGGGCCTAATTCCAACTTTGATAACTTTTTAATGTAAAGGAACAGATGCCTCAACGTGCATTGTTTGGGTAAACTCAAAACTTGGTTTCTAAGTACCTTGTCAGCTGTGTCTAATCAAGTCTTGGCTGCCTCTGTAGGCAGCCAAGACTTGACTAGAAACAACTGCAAAGTCATTGGAGGTAGACTTTCAAAGTATAGCGAAAATGTATAAAAATTTCCATTCCTCTAAGGGTTAAACAACTGAAAATAAATAATAGACTGTCTGGCTGAAAGGATGAGAATAAATTACATACATGATTGTGATTAAAATTGGTAATATCAAGCTGATATGGAGTACAGACATTCACAGATTATATGAATATGTAATTATTAGCAGCTCTTGGAGGGATATATTTTATTTTTTCAGACAGTTGGATGGTCTGACGGACGGACAGCTCTTGGAGGGATATTTTTTGTTTTTGCCCTGACACGCTTGAAAATATTCCAGAAAGGAGAGTTTCTTACAAATAGTATCAAAAATCCAGCAAAATCATGTCCCATCAAGTTGTACCCAGAAGTCCTTAAGCCACAGTTTTTTGAAAGTCTGTTTAGCATAAATCGTCTTGTTTTGATTTTTGTCTCCGATAATAACTTGCTACCATATTTCATCTAAACATTTGGAAACTTGAAATATTCAGACACCATAATTTTGTGAGAAAAATATTTTTTTAACCTATCTTTGGGACACCCAAGAAACCTGTCAGATGTGGAACGTCTTTTCGACCCAAGAGGAGTTTGGTAGTGTATCGGTATGTTTTCCAAAAAAATATGTACTACATACTTGAAATTAGAAATTGTGGGAAATAGACATTATTTGTTTGTTCAGCCTGTATCTCAGGTATGGGTTATCGGATTTCAGTGAAATATGGCATGCAGTTTGCCTATGACAAAGGCTTCTGTCTCATTGCATAAAACTTCCAAACACCAAACAATTTACCATAGCTTTTGACTTAGAAATTGTTGGAAATTGTTGAAAACTTTCAAAGAAAATGGAGGTGGGGGGGGGGGGGGGGTATACTGGATTGCCTCCGTCCATCTGTGCATCCGTCTGTCAGTGCGTACGAGAATATTCATAAATAATATTTGTTGGTCATAGGTATGCACATAGTAGGCTGTATACTACGTGGGGGTATGCACCGGACGACAGTCCAGCTCTTGTGTTGTTTTTCATTTCAATTTCCTCACGTTTTCACGAATAAAATCCATGTAGTACAGAACCAGAAAATAAACGGTTTAATAAAAACCCACAATTTCCTGTTGAAAACTTCCGATCCCATCGTGAGAAAAATACTTGCTAGATGCTGATTTGAATGGACCCGGTAAGTATGGAGAAAACAGGAGGGAATTAATCTGCAGGAAAAATAAAAGTGGAGTGGGGCGCATTATGTCTTGTTTTTTTCATTCCAAACTCCCCTCTTTTTGGGTGCCCAGGCCAAGGTGAAACGAAATGATACCTACACTGGAAAGGTAGACAAGTGACACTGACAATGAGAAGCCGACTGAGATGGCGAACAATGAATAATTGCATCAAAAAAGGGTGAGAACGGCTGCCTTGCATTGGCACACTCCCACAGGGAATTTTAAAAATAAAGAACAGTGTAAATGCAAGGGCGTATCCAGAGGGAGTGGGAGGTGCACTCGATTTGTCCACCCTCCTGAAGGTTTCGGCTGGCATTTTGTTTTTTATGCAATGTGGACTTTTCGTTTTCTAAACAATCCTCCAAATGAGGTCCTTTGATGGTATCTTAGTATCATTCGTGCACGATCTACATACGTCTACTTTGAGGTAGAAACTATGCGACCAGTATGTGATTTTAAACTATGCATGATCCTTCGGAAATGTGGCGCTCTGCACCCCCACCCCCACAACAAAAAATCCTGGATCCGCCCCAGTAAATGTAAATCTTTCATATTCCCTCTCTGACTCAATACGGTGCATGAATGCAAGGGGCAGAACAAAGGCATGACTGGTACCACTCCCAGAATAATAAATAATAATCGCATTTACATCTCAATTCCTTGTTTTACGCTAAACAGACTTTCAAATAACTGTGGCCTTGGACTGAAAGGTTGCCATTGTATTTTGTCAGCGGGAGAAGCTGGTAATGGACACCCCTTCCTTACTCCATAATTATTGAGAAGTTGAAAGAAATTTTTATACCCCTGCCCCCAGCAGGGGTATATAGGATTTGCCTTGTCCATCCGTCTGTCCATCCATCTGTATTGCCATCCATCTGTCCCAAAATTCAATCCTGAATAAATTGTAACGTACTTGGTTGAGTGACTTGATATTTGGTATACAAGTGTATCCTGTTGCTGTATACCCATAGCGAAATGCAGGTGTCCGGCGAGATTTTATTACCAGAGTCATTGCCCTTTATGGACTTAGAATTTGTCCGCTTTGAAATTAATTCATGAATAACTTGTAGAGTACTCAATGGAATGACTTCATATTTGGTGTGTAAGTCTATCATATTTATGTCTACACACAATCCAAGGCAGATGTTATGCAGTGTATTATTGTAGGAGTTATTGCATTTTATGTACTTTGATTTTGTCCGTCCCAAAATTCAATCATGAATAACTTGTTTAATTAAGGGTACCTTCATGGTGTAATCAATTCCTCCCACAATTTCTAATGTAGAGAGTTGAAACTTTAGGATATGGTTACACATGTCTTGCAGATGCGCAACATACATAAAGTTGCAGTAAAATATTTTTTTCATAGAATTAGAGGCGTGGGTACCTTTTTGTTTCACCCTATGGTAACACTTAATTGTTCTTATGATATATGCCCCAATGGTCTGTAATCTGTCACAGGTCTGTCATCCTTCAGCATCACCCAATAATAAATGTTTCATTTCTGTAATGCTATCCATGGTAATCCAGGTGGGGGTATATGCCACCCTCGACTTCCCTCTAGTTTCGTTTGAAAAACTTTGTATACTCACCCAAAAAAGAAAGTGTGCATTGCAGAAATTGATCAAACTCCAAAAAAATAATTTCGTAGGTTTAAAGAGTGTTAACCTGTTCATGAATAAGTTATATTGAACACAAAAACAGCCTTCCCCGTTAAAATTGCATTAACGTTCAATGACTTGCTGCACGTTTGTGAAAAGGCATGTTTTGCACGTGGAGAGTCTGAAAATTCATGCAGCAGTGTGAATCCTTGGGTATTTAAACACTAAAGTAAGGCCTTCCTATCGTTCACATTCAAACTTGCACTGCTCTTAAAACGACTCCACATTAGCATGCCAAGATTGACAATGAATCAACGTGTCCTTGCCCTGGGTATGATTAGAGCTGGCAGAACACACAGAGAGGTTGCCCAGCATTTGAACTGCCACCGTAACACTGTAGACAGGCTAGTCCACCGACATGCACAACATGATGACGTTCGAGACCGACCCTGCTCCGGGAGACCCCGAGTTACCACCCCTGCACAAGATCGGTATATCCGTGTCATCCATCTCCGGAACCGGCAACAAATGGCAACGATGACAGCCAGGAACTTCCCTAAAAACAGTAATCAACTGGCTGAGAGAATACGGCTTACATCCTCGAAGACCTGCAATTCGTCCGATTTTGACGTTACGTCATCGTCGTGCTTGACTGCAGTGGTGTAGAGTAGGGTTAGGGTTAGCCTAACCTAACCCTAACCTAACCTTACCCTAACCCTAACCTAACCCTACCCTAACCCTAACCTAACCCTACCCTAACCCACTTCCATGCTAACCTGTTCGCTTCCATGAGGCGTAGATGCACAGCAGTTGTCGATGCAGACGGAGGTCATACAAGATATTGAGTGTGTGACTTTTGTGTTTGACCCTTAGTGTCTTTGACTCTCCATGGCACCAAGAGTATTCATCGTAGCGTAATGAAATTTCTCGTGTTGATCACAAATTGATTCATCTGTGATTGAATAAAATTTCCATAAATGAAAATGATATATATCTTTTTTTAGTGTTATTTTTTAGCATGCACACTTTTTTGGGGGGAGAATATAGTATGATTAGGTTAGTAAATAAAAAAAAAGATTTGTTTCTCGAACACCTCCCTCATCATTAGCCTCATCATTCCTTTTTTATTGCCTGGAAATCTCTTCATTGATTATATTTTGCACTTGTAGGATCAAAATTTGACCAACTGTATTTTGTTTGACAAAGCTCGCTGAGCTCTGTCAAACAAAATATAGTCAATTAAATTTGCAACTGCATTATGGGAAATTTTCACTTCTGTAAAAAAAATTTTTTTTCCTAGTAATAGTGTAAGGAGTTAAATTTTTAATTCTGAATTTCAGAACTGTTTTGTGGATTAACAAAAATAAAAAAATAAAATGTCTGCCTCCCTCATCATAAAATAGAGAGAAAATTGCCTGAGAAACAAGAAGTTTTTATACCCCCACAAAACAAAGTTAGTGGGGGGTGGGGTATATAGGAGTCAACCTGTCCGTCAGTCGGTCTGTCATCGTTGTTGGTCCGTTGCACATGTAAACTTGTGGCGTGAACTACTTCCACAGTTTTAGCCGCATTGTCATGAAACTTAACAAAAATGATCAACATGACGAGGGGAAGTGTGTGACATAAGTTTTTTCCCACTTGGTTTCAAGACGGCCGACTGGTGGCCATATTGGATTTTTTTTTTTATGTGAACTTATGGAGCAAACTACTTCCACAGTTTTAGCCGCATTTTCATGAAATTTCACAAAAATATCAACATGATGAGGGGAAGTGTGCGACATATTCAGACTATTCTCTGTATGATAGAAGTCCCCTTGCCTGCTCACTTCATGATGAAATCTGTGTTCACATTTATATATATATAATAATTGTTGTATTTCAGGTCCATTCCCTCTTTTCATTATTGGGATTAAGTCATGCCTATGTCACTAACACTGGTCGACTTGTTGGAGTTGTTGGATTAAAACAGGTAAAATCATCATATGAATTACTACAGTACAGTTGCTGTGGATTGGTCGTAATCCACACGTGGGCAGTTCAGGGACTGATCAGGACTATTTAAAATACGCTCTAGCCTCGGAGCCTATTTTTTCAATTCATGCGCCAGATTTCAATTTACAGAGTCACACTGCTGTTTGTAACACACACTGCAAGTATGTAATAGCTCTCATCATTTTCATTTAGTACACTATAGCAAACATTAATCTTCACTGTGGTTTCTGATCAAGTCTTGGCTGCCTATTTAGGCAGCCAAGACTTGATCAGAAACCACAGTGAAGATTAATGCTTGGTAATTAAGACTTGAAGTATTAACTTAAGCACTCTACAACAATGATGAATGATAATCATATATATAATACATGTAAGAGTGTCTCTCTCGATTATCCTTCGAAAGAATATCAAAATATGATCTGAGAAGTTACGCGCCAACTGAGAAGCCTATTTCTGAGATTTAAGAGCCAGGTCCTGATGTTTCAGAACCAAATACGCACTGGTGCATGCCCAGGTCGGTCCCTGGCAGTTACACCCACGCATGTCCTTTACCAGGTAGTAAAAATCATCATTAGCAAAATTTTTAATTAACGAAGCACTGGGTTGTACCCGATGCTTCATTAATTAAATTTTTGATGATTATTCCTGTAATTAGTGTTTGCGGCCGTGGAAATTTTTGCCATGTATGGAAAGTGACCAGTCCACGGTAACTGTACTGTAGATAAGAAATTTTGAATGTATTTCTTGTATACTCATGTATGCTTTGAACATGTGCTTCAGCTTTTTCGAAAGTTTATGGTATCACTTGTGAAAGTTTGTGAATGCCCCTTTAAAGTGCTAAAATATTAAGGTTAGCCTTTCCTCTAGCATCTGGATGGATGTGAAGTATGCTTTTTACAGCGGCATACAAGGGACAGGTGATAGCATCAGTAATGTCAAACACTTTGGGGATATGTGATAACATCAAAGAGAATGGTATTACGATGGAATTATTTTAACATACAAGAATTTGAAATCGGTCGTTTTATCAGAGTTTGAATGTAGGATGGGTAGGCCCCTACGAATATGTATTTTTTTTTTTACTCAACTTTCGACTCAAACTTGCCAAAAAAAATGTTCGAATCAACCGAACATCGAATTCGAACTTCGTTAGCCGAAACCAGGTGTCCAAGTGTGGTTTCATACGCGACATTTCCAGTTTAAAATAGCCACATTAGGATTGTTTTGGCTTTGTACTGATGATTTATCCACATATTAATGCTAACATTTAACAGTTCGTATGTTAACAATGCAGCACACTTGAACGCATGGTTGAATAGGAGGCAAAGAATCGGTATATAACTGTGATTGCTTCTCTCCTTTCTCGACTTTAAGCTTGGCATCATTCGATCTTGCCTTATCATGAAGCGATGGATGCTTCTTACTGAAGTGTATCTAGAGGCCAGATGTAGTCCCTGTTGTTTGGGTTTTGTTCGAAGTCTTACATGTATTACTGGTGTAGTGGCTTTATCCAGTATAAAGTATGAGTGTATTACCGATGTCATTTGGAATCACACGACACATGTGATTCCAAATGACATTGGTAATACACTGCAGTAAGTGCCATGTTTTTATTTACAATTCATCGGAAGTAGTTATATCATTAACGCGAAATGGTAACAGTTGTCAGTTAAGCGTGCATAGTGCAGACATCTGTATTTTCACACTTGCTATGAATGACAGTGTGTGCCTTTGGTTCGCACTCAATTCCTGGCATTGTTGTGACAATTTAGTCAGTATTAAATTTACGCAAGTACGTATTCTGAGACATTTATTAATAAGTTTTTTTTTCATATTTTATTTTTATGCCCCCCGACTTAAGTCAAGTGGCATATAGTGATTGAAGTGTGCGTGTGTCCATCCGTCCGTCCATGTGTGTGTCCATGTGTGTGTGTGTCTGAGCCAATAACTCGAAAACTGTTCTGTTAGAGGCACAGTCATCAAACTTCACACAATTATAAAGGACCCCGGGAGGATGTGTCACACACCATACCCGGGTTCGTACCTTCAAGGTCAAGGTCACACTAAAAATCGGTCAATATTCGTGTCTCAGCCATAACTCAGAAATGGATCATAGTATAATTGTTAAACTTTTTACAAATGTTGAGGACAGTCAGAAGGTGTTAAAGACAGTTAGAAGGTGTGTCGCGTATGATAGTTTCCACCGCATCTCCAGGGTGAAGGTCACGGTCACAGAGGAGGGGGGGGGGGGGGGGCATGTGTTACCTTAGTAACATTTTTCTTGTTATATTCATGATTTTATACTTAACTCGAATTGGACCGAAATTTCGACTTCGACTCAAAACGATTCCAACAATAAAATATTTGCAGGGGCCTAATGATGGGCATGTTAAGTTTAGTACAGAGTGCATTCTTATTCTTATAATTTAATTTAGAACAGTTCATGACCTTGTTTAATTATTTTTGAAAATTGTGAGTAAATGGACCTTCAACCTAGTTTCTTTATATTGATGCATAAACTGTTAACATATTCATCATTTAGCACCTACACAAATGTGCCACGTCTTAGCAATTTAATTTTATATGTCTTGTAATCATACAAGTAACCCTGTCTACCCATACACAAGGATCATACAATCCACTAGGATAGAAATGTACTTTTTCCTCCTGAATGGGGAGCAGTGTCGTTGCGGAAACCAGTTCTCATCAGATCACCAAGTTAAGCAACCTCGAGTCCGGTTAGTCCTTGGATGGGTGACAGTCTGAGCAATCGATTTGGGCTTCCGCATTGTGTCCTTGGGCAAGGTACTTAACCCTGATTGTTCACATGGGGGCACAATGACGGTGTGTACTATGGTGTACTGCACGTCGAAGGTGCGCATGTCTTCAACCAATCTAACCCTGCCTGTGCTGCAGCACAGAGTTACGATGTTGGGGAGCTGGCAGCTGCTTGTCGTTGCTCGGTGGTTCTCTCCAGGTACTCAGGCTTCCTCCACCCGTAAAACTGTCACCGACATGATATGACCTTGGCTGTTTATGTGTCTTTAAACCTTAATAAATAAATAAATAACATTTTGTACCATCATGTATCTTGCCATCTCCCACCCTCCCTCGATTTCGGTTTTGCTGCTGATGTTGGATATGTATATTAACTCTTAACTCTTTACCTAACATGAAAAGCAGACGACACTTGCAACAATTTTTTTTGAATAACTAAATTTTTATACTGTACCAATGACCCAGACTTAGCTGGTGCTAACTCCAACAAAACCAGGGCCAAACACAAATTTTGCCCCCCAATCCCCAAAATTTGCATCCAAAACAAAAAGAAATCATGTCCTAAAGGACCTCCATAGTACGCCTCTACTGCGCATGCGCAGTGATGCAGTCATCCCGAAATTGGCGACAATTATCATTCTCTGTTTGGCCCTTCATCAGTCAACATCTCACTGATCTTTGTGCTTGTAAATCTCAGTTTAAAGGATGCCAGACACGTAATTTTTGGAGAAAATGTGATTCTAAGGAGGATAGAAGGAGGAGAGGAAAAAAGAAGTGGCAAAAAATAATCAGGGCTGTACTTAAAATTTTTTGTTGAAATTATGTTAAGTTGCCTATTTTCGAGGCATGGGCCTCTTGTTGTCATTCTTGCTAATTGTTGCACTGCTTATTCAGTGTTTCCTCTCCCCTAGCCTTCTAAAGTCCCCCCTTGCAATTCTCCCATGCTTTTGGCATATTTTTGAGAAGTTTCATTTCTAAAATTTCCTGGGAGAGTTGCTTGGTTACAGAATGTTTTCTGTTATTTTCCCCACAGTTACGTTTTCACCCATGGGTGTATAACGTTTGTGTTCTGCATCTTCCATCTGATGTTCTGCAGATTCTCCCCTGGGAGTCTCTGTTTTGCATCAGATAGAGTGTAATTGATGACTGATTCCGGGCCAGTTTTTTCAGTGCCTGGAGTCATGTTTTCTAGTGTGTTTACACTGTTTGTTTTCATTGGCAACAGCCTTTTTTGAGGGGGGCTGTTTGCCTTTGTAGTAGTTTATCTCATTATAAGATACATTTATATTATCCGAAAGTGTCTCATTAATTATTTTATATAAATTTAAAATTTTTGACCACACTTTGCCATCGGATCCATCGGGGCTCAACGTTACTTTTCAGCAACTTGGGCTTCTCTGAAAAAATATTTTTTCAAAATTATTTTGTTTTGCAATTGTTTTTTCATTTATTAATGGATCATGTTATTATGTATCTTGGTGTCAGGGGTTTTTGCGAGTAACTAGGACTTATTGTTGTTCTTTCACAATGAAGGGACATTGTTCAAATTGTAATAGGAAGAAATCTTCCTCTGACTTTCATGATCATTGTATTAATTGTAGTCAGTGTTCTCGCATTAATCCCTGTCCTATATGTGAACATTGGGATGAGAAACATTGGAAACGTGTGTCACGATATGTTGTTTCTGGAGAAAGAGCGATGTCGGCTCTTTCTCCACAAGGTCACTCTACTCTCTCAGTTTCTATTTCAGAGGAACCAGAACAGGGTGATGTTTCCATGTTATCTTCTTCAAGTGTGCGTCCGTCGTCACAAATAAATTCAGAGCTAGCGGCAAAAGTGCTCATGGAGATTAGACAAATGTCGTCCGCTAGCTCGCCCGGTGTAGCGTCCATTCACCGAATGGTTCGGCAGCCGGGTTCGTCCGATGCGGTCCAAGAGGAAATTTTGGGTGATGCGAGCACTATAAACATAACAGATGCACACCCAGTGACGGCGGATAGTAAACGAGAACGGAGGAAGCCTTTTAGTCCGGTTCCTAGCTCGTCCAGGTCCAGCCGGGCCGCGAGCGAGAGAGGCCCCTCTCTCGTACAACAACATCTGGGACCAGATGTTGTGGTACAAAATGTGTCTTTAGCGGAGCATACGTCCGTCGCTCGGGACGCTCCGTTGTATAAGCAGTCCGCAGAGACTGTTAAGGCTTCCTCTTCTCGTCGGCGCACACGACCGCACCTTGGCTGCGTGACCTCCGATATTTTGCCAGCTTCGCCGGTGAAGGATTCTTCGGCGACCAGGTCACACCATCCGGCAGCCAGGGATTCGAGACCGATGGACTCCGGACGTTCGCATAGGAAAAGTATGCGGGAGCCATCTGATGCGGAGCTGCCCTCGGCGAAGCAGCGAAAGACCGCGCCTCCGCAGGTCTCGACGTCGGACATTCTAGTGCAGATAGCACAGCTTATCGCAGCATCCCAGCAGCCGACAGAAACGGTGTCGGATCGAGAATTATCCGACGGCGCTGGGTCGGTACGCTCCGCCGAAGCATCGGGGGCGGACGACCGGGAACATCGGGAGGTCCGACCGGATGGTGAAAGGGATACGAATGAATTGGAGCTATCCCTTTCGGAACAACATAAAGCTGCCGTGGACTTCATGCGGCACTTTCTCCCTCAAGTTGTTCCGTCGGGCCAGACTGCTGCGCTTCCGGACAAGAGAATTATAGCGTCATTGGACTCTGAATTTTTTGAGCGGTTCAGGGACATCGCTCCCGAGTTTCCGTCGCAGTCCAATAATGTTGCAAGAACCTTTGAATTATTGAACGACGCTATATTTAAACTTGCTTCCAGGACGGGGAAAGCAGGTTTCTTGTCCGCAAATACTCTCAACCTGCCTTTCATTAATGCAAGGAATAAATTCGACACGGCAGGACAGGGTATACCGAGAGTTCCTCTGCGTACGGACGACGAGGCGGAAGACTTAGAGCTATCATTACCGTCGTCAGCTTCTATTCCAACCGCGGTGTTGGAAACAGCTATTGCGTCTAACAGAGCCAATTTAGATGCCTTATCTTACGCAGATCACCTTACTAAGGCGTTATCAATGCGCCTTCAAGGGGAAGAGTTTCAGGATATACAATCCTCTTTAAGACTTCTTTCAAGGGCAGTAGCTTATTCCACGTGTAACTCCGCCCTTTCAGTGGCTAATCTGGAGTTGGTTAGACGTGACGCAGCCCTGGCTACATCCACACTAGTGGATTCTAAGGTGAAGAACTCTCTTAGAGTCGCTTCGGTCTCAGGAGAACTTCTCTTTGACGGCAAGCTTTCTGCTATTTATGATAATATTAAAAAGAAAGCTAATGATTCTCTGTTGTTCAGATCCGCTCCTAAAAGGTCGGATACAGCAGACACGAATAAGGCGGGCACTTCTGGGTCTAATGCGCCCAAGAGAGGTTCCTATAGAGGTTCCGGTGCGTCCTCTTGGTCTTATTCGAGAGACCGTCAGGATAGCGACTCTCGTTCGGGACGTCCTTCAGGCCGGGACAATCGGTCGGACGCCCCGAGGTCGACGAGGCGAGGTGCGGGTCGTGGAAGACGTGGTTTCTCCTACCGCAGGCCTCGCAGGTCCAGGAGGTGATGGCTTAAACCTCTATCGCGTTCCGGTTGGCGGAAGGTTGTCGAGTTTTTCACAAGAGTGGGCGTCGATTACGGACGACCCGTGGGTGAGAGGAGTGACTTCGGAAGGTCTAAAGATATCCTTCAAACGAAAGCCTCCATTAACTCGAAGTCCAAAGTGGACTCATCTTCCGTCAAATCCACAGAAAAGAGATGCTCTGTTATCAGAGGTGCAGTCTCTTTTAATGAAGAACGCGGTAGAGGTCGTAGAAAACCAGGAATCGCTGGGATTCTACAGCCATGTGTTTCTGGTTCCGAAACCAGACGGCTCGTTCCGTCCAGTCATAGATTTGAGCTGGATAAACAAGCTGATCGTCGCTCCGAAGTTTTATATGGAGACGATTCGATCGGTCAGAGCGAGTATTCGGGTGAACGATTATGCAACGAGCATAGATCTCAAGGATGCGTACTTTCACGTCATGGTACATCCGACATTCCGAAAGTATCTACGCTTCGCAGTCCTAGGAGTGGTGTATCAGTTCCGGGCCATGTGCTTCGGATTGAATCTAGCACCCTGGGCTTTCACTCGGGTAATGAACTCGGTAATGATCTACTTCCGAGCTCATTCGTCTGCGGTAACGTCGGCCTACCTGGACGACATTCTTCAGAGGTACGGCAACGAGTTAACGCTTCAGAACGATGTTCAGAATCTTCTTCTATTGCTCCGACGTCTCGGTTTCATAGTAAACGAGGAGAAGTCGGATCTGGTGCCGTCCAAGTCATTCACTCATCTGGGAATGAGCTTCGAGACGCACAACAATCTCGTTCGTCTGCCGTTAACCAGAGCGAAATTAGTCAGTTGTTATGCTCGCTATTGTCTGCATGCAGACAAAGTCACGGCGAGAGAATTTATGAGACTGATAGGTCTGTGCGGAGCCGCCGCGGATCTCATTCCGATGGGGCGGCTACGCACACGTCCTCTTCAAATTTTCCTGACTCAGAATTGGAGTGTGAAAATTCATTCGCTCGATGTAGACGTTCTCTTGTCAGATCAAGTGAAACAAGAGATTCAGACTTGGGCAAACATTCAGTGGTTAACTCAAGGAGTTCCGCTGCAGTTGCCGGATCCGAGTTTTACCATTATGACGGATGCCAGTCAAACAGGTTGGGGTGCATCATTAATCCCAACGGATTCGAGATGCCAGGGTCTTTGGGATCCGCAATTCCTGTGCAAGCACATAAACATCAAGGAAATGATGTCAATTTGGCTTGCGTTACGTCACTGGATGGACATTATTCACGATGCTCATGTCCAAATCCTATCCGACAATACGACAGTAGTGGCGTATATACGGAATCAGGGAGGCACTCATTCAGTTCCGTTGTTCAATCTAACGGAAAGAATCCTTCTGTTTGCGTTGGAACATCACGTTCTTCTTTCGGTCCGTCACATACCGGGTCGTCTGAATGTGCTAGCAGACTCCCTTTCACGAAAGGGTCGCTTGTTGCCGTCGGAGTGGACTCTCAACAAACAAGTATTCAATCAGATTTGCTACCAATGGGAACGGCCAATGATAGACTTATTTGCGACACATCTCAACAATCAGTTGCAGACGTATGTGTCCCCGTGTCCGGATACAAGAGCATTTGCAGTAGACACTCTGTCGATCCCTTGGGACGGAATGATAGGATATGCGTATCCTCCAGCGCCGTTAATTCAACAAGTATTGCTAAAGATAAAACAATCTCAATGCAAGATTCTGTTGGTAGCATCTCTGTCGCCACAGAGACCGTGGATAAATCTACTCAGGTGTCTGTTGTGGGACCTACCGCGGAAGCTTCCTCCACGAGAGGATCTTCTTTCGCAGGGGAAATCGCGCCAACTCCATCACAACCCGCAAGGTCTCAACCTTCACGTTTTTCCGTTGTGCGGTCCTTCTTGCATGGCAAGCACTTTACAGGACGAGCAGTGGACGCGATTTCTAACTGTAGGAGGACCTCCTCTTCACTAAACTATGCGGCTAAGTGGAAGGTTTTCCATCGTTGGTGTAGGGATCATTCTATAGATATATTTGATCCCTCTATACCAGACATTGCAAACTTTCTAGTATACTTGTTTGACGAAATCAAACTTTTCGATAAATAGACCTAGAACTCTTAGATTAATTCCTTAGTGGAATTTAGCTTGGGTTCTCCTTAAATTGAAGGAAAAGCCATTTGAACCTCTTGGGACAGTAGATTTCAAATTCTTATCTTATAAGACAGCTTTTCTCTTAGCTTTCTCTTCTGCCAGAAGAGTCAGTGAGCTTCATGCACTATCGGTGGATGATTCTCGTAGTGTTGGGAACACTATCACCTTCACTACTAATGTGGGTTTTTTAGCTAAGAATCAGGCTCCTAATAAATATCCGGAACCTATTGTTATTAAGGCTCTTCCGTCTTCAGACGGGCGTAGGCCTTTACTCTGTCCTGTTAGAGCACTACGTATCTATAAACAGAGATCTCAGTTCATCAGAAAGGGACGGAAACGTTTCTTTCTGTCTTTGATGCCTAATAGAAAGGACATTTCAGTCCATTCTATTGCTAGATGGATTCAGTTAACTATCCGTACTGCTTATGAAGATTTATCTTCTTCTCAGCAGTCTGTGCTTAAGATTTCTGCTCATGAAGTAAGAGCTCTTTCTACTTCCTGGGCTTATGCTAATAGTGTTGCTATTACAGATTTAATGAAGGCTGCTTATTGGTCTCAGCCATCCACATTTACTAATTTTTATCTCAGAAATATTGAGTCCATTTCTGGAGACCTGCATTGTTTAGGTCCGTTATCTGTTGCTCAGAATGTCGTCCACTAAACAGTTGCAACTATAGTTATGCAGGCTTTCTGTTCCGGCAGTGACTCCATCCGGCTGCCCTCTTCGCTCTGGGCTATTTGACCCAGGGCAAGGGGAAGGGGGGGGGGGGGGGGGGGCGGGTGTTCCCTTAGGTCACCTGCTTTATAGTGAAAAGCAAGGGAATGCCTCCTCCAAGTCAGTATTTCTGAGTCGCTTCCGGGATGGTTTTAAAGTGTAATATTAATGTTTAATTTCATTCATGTCTTATTTTTAAAGTGTAGCTCGGTGTGAAGCATTTGTATATGTCAAGTGTCAAACGGGCTTTAATATACAATACTCGGACACTTTTAAATGATTATAAAGAGTCTCAATTCTCTGGACTACTTTATTTATTGGCTTGCTTTAAAAATAATTAGTATAAGGGTTATACTGGATGTTAATAGAGAACATGAATGTTATTGTGCTCAATTATTAAGGGTAGTGTATCTTTCTAATTTAATATTAAATAAGAAAGATACATGTAAAGCCTAATACTCCTTTTCTCCTTAAGGGGTTACCTCTTTATTTATAATTGAGCTTATTGGATTTTCCTCTATGTCCTAGGCCCTCCAGCCTGTTTACTATTCAGCTAAGTCTGGGTCATTGGTACAGTATAAAAATGTTAAAAAATTTATAGTAATTTATATATTTTTTATACTTACCAATGACCCAGACGGGGATGGCCCTCCCTGAGTTGGGAACTCTTGCCTCCCCGCTGAGTACATAGCGCTGACCAGGCACTGCCAGTAAGAATGATAATTGGCGCCAATTTCGGGACGACTGCGTCACTGCGCATGCGCAGCAGAGGCGTACTATGGAGGTCCTTTAGGACATGATTTCTTTTTGTTTTGGATGCAAATTTTGGGGATTGGGGGGCAAAATTTGTGTTTGGCCCTGGTTTTGTTGGAGTTAGCACCAGCTAAGTCTGGGTCATTGGTAAGTATAAAAAATATATAAATTACTATAAATTTTTTAACTTTTTTTCATTTTTTGTCCCAAAAACATAGGTTATGACCCCTCGTTGGAACGATCTCGACGAGCTCGTTCCAACGAGGGGTCATAACCTATGTTTTTGAGACAAAAAATGAAAAAAATAATGAAAATTAATTGGCGATTTTTGAGAATAGCGCTGGCCGGTTTTGGCCGTTACGTTGGGTAAAGGGTTAACCTGCTGAGGATTTTATAATATACTTTTCATCACAAGCAGCCATTACTGGATTTTATGGAAAATTCATATAAATTTACCTCAAAAATCACTGACAGAAAACTTGAATAATTTAAAGAGGTAAATATTGTTAAATTACTCAATTATACTTTATCCCCATGGGAACCCCAGGAAGTAAAGCAGTGCGTTTTTAACAGTGATTAGCTCTGTTTTACTGGTAAGATAGGACACAGCTATCAATGCTTGGGAAGGAAGTCCTTTAAAAGGTGGAACAATGGTATAAAGGATTGACTAAGGCCTAAAAAAATAAAAAATCTGTTTCTCAGGCCCTCCCGTATGGTCCTTTTGGCTGCCGCATGCTCTCTTTTTATAACCAATTTAAACTTAAAAAAAATAAAAATTAAATGGTTTATGTCTGATATTTTACCCAAGTTAAAAAAATTGATGAATTTGTCCCTTGAGTGAAAGAAGGCTTTGCAATGCTTTAGCATTGCAAAGCCTTCTTGCACTCAAGGGATGAAATACACCACCACCCATGCTATTCTGTTGGTTATGAGGCCTAAAACTTGAACCAAGAACATGAACTTTTGATGGCAAAGAAGAAATTACTGAAATAAAAAATAAAATAAAAAACCGCTCGCCTGCAGGCAATTTCACAAATAATGGCCTGAGAAACAGAAGATCTACTTTGTGTGGCCTAAACTTCACTTTATCTTCATGTTGCAGTCACGATTAGCCATTGTACAGAAACATATGACTTTAAACACCAGTAAATAAATAAATAAATAAATAAAAAAATAATTATACTTAAAACTTAACCTTTAAAGGCCTAGAGAGATTTTTACATATTTTTTGCTACACTTTGACAATCTCTATCCAGTGACTTTGCTGCTGTATTTTGGCAAGTCTTGGCTGCCTATATAGGCCTGTATAGGCAGCCAAGACTTTCCTAAAAACAACTAACAAGGTGCTTAGAATGTTACTTGTGAGTTAACCCAAAGACTGGATGTAGAGGCAACTGTTCTGTTGCAAAAAATGTAAGCAAAGTCAGAATTAGGCCCTTATGGGTTAATGTAGTGGCAAGCCAATTTGCTGTCCAGTGCAGGAATATCTGCCAATTGCATGCAAGGTGTTAATGTTTTATCAGTGCACATTACGTGTACTCTCCATTTAAAACCCCCTTTCGTCACACCCAGTGAACACATTGTCTTCACGGGTCCACAACCCCCTTTGCGAGGCTAATTTAAGACAACGGGAAAATCCAGACATCAAAGGCGGTTCGTTTCTTGATGAAACCGAATTACTGATATCCAGTCGCATATGAAAAACATTCTGTGTTTATGCAATTAATCCATCGATTCGTTTTCAAACATAATAAAAATTAATGTAGACTAATTCATTATTTGTCCCCCAACAGGAATCAACTATTTATTTAAACAAAAATACAGCATAAATGATGGACAACAAGTTAGTTGTGAATGCAAATTAATTTCAAGAACATTGATAACAAGAACGCCCTCATCTTAGCATTATGTGTACATTGCATACAAAACTGCACTTGTTAATTACCCCGTCGTTTGTGCAGAAACGACCGGGAAAATGAAAAGCTGTTTTAGTGCGGTCACGTGAGAAGGATTACATAACCAATTAATGTTTGGCGAGAAAAATCTTTCAGAGACTGCCCCTGATTAGCAATTATATTGTTCAGTCAGAAAATTTCTAAACCCTACATTTAATAAAATATTCGGATACAAATGCAGTATCTTTCATTTCCAGAACTCTGTACTGCGATTTAATATAGGAATTGAAAAAATCTGTTCGTTAATTCGTCAGATTTTCGATTTGTTTTCATATTAAAATAAAATTTTTGCTGATATATGATTTGGATTCCCTGGAAAAGAACGAGTATTTCAATGAATAAAATGTGTTCTTGGTGTACGGTGTTTTTGAAACAACAACGTGACAGTCTTGGCGAAACATCCTGGCGTTTCGCTGCGGCAATAGCTTTTCCGATACGGGATTATGGATTCTATACTGTGCCGAGTGTCCGAACATTTCAAAGTTAAAACCCAGTGATTTAATTTTCACTACAGCATAAGCATTTTACCGAAATAGTTTAGATGAACTAAAATGAGAATGTATTATTCATTAAAAAAATTAATCGTCCAATATGCGGGAAAAAGGATGAAAACCGCTAGCAAGCTTTCTGTTTTTACCCAACGTCAACAGCCAAATTCGGCCAGCAATATACACAAAAATCTCCATTCAAATTTTATTATGTTTTAAATTTTTGTTAAAAAAACATAGCTTATGACCTCTCATTGGAACGATCTCGATGATCGCGGTAAGGGAATGTCAATCAAGGTTTATGTTGTTTTGACCTGCGATGGAGCACTGAAAGGGAAAAAAATTCCCATTCCGAAAAGGCAAGCATTTCGAAGGGGTTTCCCCGTCATGTCCTTCCATCACATCCTGGACTGCATTGACAGTAAAACTTGTTTACTAACAGAAAATTATCAGCTAAATTTACCGAAAAATGTGTCCGTTTCAAAAGATACCACCCTTGAAAAAAAAATATTTTGGCAGGACACGCAACATGATCAGTGACATGAAAAAAAGTGAAGAAGTAAAAAATAAAAACACCGGTCAAACTTATCTCCCCTGGTCGAAACAGTTCTTTGTACTTTGTTTTCAAAAAAAAGAAGTGAAATTCTAAAAAAGGACACTGATTAAATTTTAAAGAGACTCGTGAGTATAACCAAATCACGTCTCCAAACCACAAAAAATTGTTAAAAATCCCCCAGTTAAATTATTCTTGTGTATTTAAACAAACACATGTTGAATGGTGTGCTGTCTGAATTTTTTTTTTTTTTTTTTTTTTTTGGGGGGGGAGGGGGGGGGGGGGGGAGGGTCATTGCATTTCCACAGAATTCCTGAGACAATAATGTACACTGTGGTAATATTTAATAGTGCTTCTTTCCCCGTGACAACGGGAAGTGAAGCTGTGCTTATTTACTATGGTAAGAAAGTTCCACGTTACTGGTGAAATAGGACCCAGTCACCAGTGCCTGGGATGGATGTCCACTAAAATGGGCACCAAAAGAGTAAACGATCGTCTAAACTGGACTTTAGACATTTGTTGTGGTCACAATTTATTTATTTATTGGTGTTTAATGTCACTTTTCTGCAACTATGGCCAATTGCGACCGATGGGCACAATTAGGCATAGCTGATGAAAAGTGAACTTAAACACCAATAAATAGATAAATAAATAAATAGCTAATGCTTCTTGCAAGGTGTCTAGTTTGTTCACACAATTTATTTCGTGTGTGTAGATAATTGCAGGGTGGATTACAACTAAATCACACACAGAGTGAATTATCCACTCAACTTCAACTTACAGGCGCCGATAAACAGCAGACAAGCAAGCAAATTGTCTCTTGATGGATGTGTAGATAAATCTGGTGGCCCTTAAAAAATCAGTTTGTGTAAAAAAATATGAGTTCTGTAAAACATTCACTTGACAAGTGATTTGGTAGTAGTCCACCTGTCACGTACTGTGTAGTTTTACCCATTAGTAGCTGTGTGCTAACTCCATGGAATACTAGCAGAGATTTTCTATTCAAAAGTGCAAACAAAACCAGATCGATATTATAGTGCTTTGAAAGAGTGCTTGTGTATATATATATTTTTTAAAAGATAATATATTCTATCATTCATGTGTGCAAATGTTTATAGATACTTGTAAAGAATTAAAGTCAGATATCATTAATCACAAAACCCGATTGATATTATAGTGTTTTGAAGATTGCTTGTGTATATATTTTTTTTGAATATAATATATTCTGTTATTCGTGTGTGCAAATGTTTGTAGATAAAGCATTAAAGTCAGATATCATTAATAAAAAAATTGCTTAATAAAGTATTGTTTGTTAAAATCATTTGTCACAAAAACCAGTCAACACAGATGACTGTCCATAAGATCATCATTGACAACTGCACTTGTTATTGTTGAAGTAATTACCATGGATACTAAAAAGTTCCCCTCAAAGCCAATTAGCTTATCCTATTTTTAGACACCGTATTATGCAATTGACCAGTGGAGAGGAGAGAATATTTTAAATGGACTGTACACGTAATGAGCTGGGGAATTCATAACTTCACTTGATCTATAAAAGACGGTAAAGACTGTCATACATTTCATTTTTTATTCACAGCTGAGGAATGCAATTCAAGGACATTTAGATGGACAACAGATTGGAAAAGTCGATAGTGATCAGGAGGGAGAATTTGATGATCCTGCCCAGTTAGAAGTTGAAAAACCACCACGACATTTTGAAGCAGATGAGAAATCTCGTCAAAATAATAACATGATATGAATTTTATTCATCATTTCCATTGTGTTCAAACTTTAGTTAACAAGTGTTGAAATGATCAAACGATTACTGGTATCAGAACTTCTACAAGATTTTTCTGGTTACTAGGGCTGTCGAGACTATCCGTTTTCATAGTTGACTAATTGCCAGTATTAACCAATGGTTAATCGATTAAAAGTCGTTTCCCATTAATTCAATAAACGATCCTGAACAATCTCTAATATACTTAAAAACAAATTTAAAACTAACTATGTTTGAATGTGTACACATGTGTGTTCAGATGAAATGGAAACGCCAAAATATCTTTGTCGGACTCCGATTGATCTGAAGAATTTAAACGGAAGAACATTTGTGCAAATGTTTTATTTCTATAACTAATTCCACAAATTTCGAACATAAAACTTTTCATTCCTATAAGCAGGTTACATATTCGTACTATTATTACAATAAGTGATCTGACCATTGTGGGTCAATTTTCTCATGTTTGCCGTTCAGATTATTCCAAAGGGGTCGTTCGAGTATGCAAGACTGAAGATTCTATTTAATCTGGAGTCTGTAATGACTTCCCAAACTGCAATTATTCAATGCTATACTGTTTGAACGATACTCGTTAGTACTGATTTATAGAATGCTGATTAATACTACAGAGAACAGGGATTGATTAAATGGCAAGGTTCATTGTTTTTAAAATTACGTTGTTGCACAATCATGCAGAAAACAAAGGCCATAGGATATTACAAGTAACTATAGTTTGACATTTCGAAGTTTAATAATCTATCTGCTCATCCACCTCATTATACAGTACACTGACTTGTACCACTTCAACCCTTTACCTAACATGAAAAGCAGACGACACTTGCAAACAAAATTCTTGAATAACTTATTTTTTTCATCTGTTGTCTCAAAAACATAGGTTATGACCCCTCATTGGAACAAGCTCGTTCCAATCAGGGGTCATAACCTATGTTTTTGAGACAAAAAATGAAAAAATAATGAAAATTAATTGGCGATTTTTAAGAATAGCACTGGCCGGTTTTGGCCATTACGTTGGGTAAAGGGTTAAAAATGAAAGAGGATCAACTAAAAATAAAAACCGTCGACTACCACAACAGTAAACGTTGATTCAGATAGAATGTAACTTATACAAACCTGGAACAAGTCATACTCAAGTATTTTATGCAAATTTTGCTCAAGCTACAATCTGTTAGGCACCAGTATTTTGTGCAAGATTTCCTCAAATAACATTCTTTGTATTTTTCCTTGTTTGAATCCAGAAATACTCTTAACTGTGTAACCATAGTGATGGTTGAATAATAGTGATGTTCGCAGGGTTTGTGTGGAAAACTAGAAAAGACTGGGGAAATGGTTTTGCATTTTCCAGTCCTGGAAAAATAATGGCCTCAAGTTAGTAAATACTGGAAATATACTTGAATTGTAATTTTCGCTACTCATACACTAATTCAGCACCCGAAACGAACTCTTGCCAATATGATAAATTAAAGTTGTTTAGCATTGATAATGCTTGGTACTAGCCATCGCACAGGTGACTTCAATTTCTCTGTGATTTTTGAAGAGGTGTTCATTACTTCTGCATCTTATAAAATATGGTATATGCCTTTGTTGTCACAAGTTTAAGTAGTTGTATAGTCAGGAACTTTGAATATGGTATTGGAAAATTCTCAATAGATACAGGAAATCTACTGGAAAACTACTGTAATTTCAGCCAAGTTTGAGTGTACGAACCCTGTGGTTAGTATATTTGCTTGGAAATAATAATAGTGATGGCATTTTCCTGTTATTCCTCACTGCCAGATAATAGTGATTGCTGGGATATTTTCTTCATTGACTGGTTGAGTGATAGAAGCCACTATCAGAACTTTGAAAATAAAAATGAGGGTACCAGCATGAAAACTAACCTTTTCCTTGCTCATGTTTCATATTCAGGAAAACACAAATAATATTTTGTTTAAACTAAATAATATTTTGTTTATATATTTGTTTTATCACAAATTATTGAAGAGTGCTTTAGGGCACTCTTCAATAATTTGTAATAAAACAAATTTTGATGAACAAATTAATGTGGCCCTCAACCAGTTAATCTGTAATGAAATGATTACAACTAAATGTTCAACCAATAACAGAATTCACGAACACTTTAGTGAACTCACCATAATATTTGGTATAATTACTGGCTGTAATATTACAGAGCTATCCATTGAATGTTCTGGGAGCATGGTGGC
Source organism: Pictodentalium vernedei (assembly GCA_031216915.1). Taxonomy (NCBI): domain Eukaryota; kingdom Metazoa; phylum Mollusca; class Scaphopoda; order Dentaliida; family Dentaliidae; genus Pictodentalium; species Pictodentalium vernedei. The sequence continues at coordinate 453,933,172 of CM062290.1, forward strand.
GCTGTATACTAAGGCGTACTGCATGTCAGTGGTGCAGTTGTTTTCAATCAATGCTAACCCTGCTTGTGTGGAGTTAGTATGTTGGGGAACCAGACAGTTGCTTACTGTTGCTCGGTAGTTCTCATGGGTTCTCGGGGTTCCTCCACACATAAAAAACTGTCCAACACAAGGTGACCCTGGCTTTCGAAAGTGTCATTAAACCCCAATAAATAAATCCCAAATCGGTATGACATAAGTCTTCCACTAGAAGAAATTACAAGTAAAGTTGAAACAATATTTCCTCTGCAGTCTTCACAACAACAACAACAAGAAAATCATAGATGTTGAATCAAGGTTCCCAAGAACAATAGGATTTCCCACCAGACTAACTTAAGGCTAATAATACCAAGAAGATAGGATTACCTTGCAAGACAACCACCACCACAAGGGCGCATATTATAAAGAAGTGGAGGCATAAATTAGTTAAGAAGTGTTGGCTCTAACAATTATCAACTGCAATAAAGGACTGCAATAATCTTGATTCAAAATATTATTCAAGGATTAACTTGCAAGAGAAACGTCTGCAATAAATAAATCTAAATTATTACCACTCAATCTATAAGTTACTAATCGATTAACATGATTTTGGAGAGCCGTTAAAACTCCATAATTTCAGTGATGTCATTCGACGGAGCTGGGCCGCGGACGATAATGGTATTAATAGCCATTAGCGGCCCGTGGCCAGGCTGTTTTTAGATTTCATGGTCTAATGAATTACTCCCATTCGGATGACGTCCCTTTGTATTTCTGAAGTGAAGTCGAACACACGATCTAAACAGAAATATCGAACCGACTTTAGTGATTATTTCTTCCAGCAATTCCCTCGCGCGGTTAGCTGTAACAGGGAGTTATAATAATAGTAATAACATGATTGTTGTCAGGCATCATGATTCATTAGTGGCCCTGCAGCAATGATGAACAGCCCTTGGGCTTATTAACGGCCCTTGACTACGTCTCGGACCTTTAATAAACCCTCGGGCTGTTCATCATTACGTCGAGGGCCGTTAATAAGCCCAGGGGCTGTTCATCATTGCTGCAGGGCCGCTAATGAACCATAATGCCCTCCAAAATCATGTTATTGTTATATTGCTGTTTTCTTGAAATCTGTTACGTAAATAAGTTCTACCACATGTCCAGTTTCATAATGATTTAACCCTTACCTAACATGAAAAGCAGACGACACTTGTAAAAAGAATTCTTGAACAACTCAATTTTTTGTCTCAAAAACATAGGTTATGACCCCCTCATTAGAATGAGCTCAATGAGCTCGTTCCAATGAGGTGTCATAGCCTATGTTTTTGAGACAAAAAATTTTTAAAAATAATGAAAATTAATTTGCAATTTTTGAGAATAGCGCTGGCCGGTTATGGCCATTACGTTGGGTAAAGGGTTAACACAGAAAGACCTGGATATTTGTATACATCCTTGCTACTAAATGATAGTTTATATTCTGTGGCTTTGCAGTTGCTTCTAGGCAAGTCTTGGCTGACTATCCAGGCAGCCAAGACTTGCCTCGAAACAAATATCAAGATATTTATAATATTAACTTTGAGTTTACCGAGAGACTGCATGTTAAACAACATGTTCCTTTGTTACAAAAAGTGATCAATGTCAAATCTTGGGTTACTAGATATTCTGTGGCACAAAGAAGCCCCTAAAATGACATTTTTAGGAAGTCAGTATTACAAAAATTTTCTTCGCTGGGGCTCTGACAGCAACTGACTTGGCAAGTTTACGGTATTCCCAAATTCGACCAATCTGAAGGCCTATTCTAGCTTCAGAGCTTTTCAAAAAGGAACAATTTAAGGAGGTTCAGCTCCTGATGCGACTTGGAATCTGTTTCTGGAGTATACTTTATATTTGTGGGGGAGGGGGGGGGGGTTGTTTGATTGACTTACCCTAATAGTCAAGTCGCCATTTTTTTCAATACTCAGTTGGAAACTAGGGGGTGCGGTGGCGTTGCGATAACCGGTTCTCGTCAATCACTGAAGTTAAGCAACATTGAGCCCGGTTAGTCCTCCGATCGGTGACTGAGCGATCGATTCGGACTCCTGCATTGTGTCCTTGGGCAAGGCACTTTACCCCAATTGTCTACATGGGGGCATGATGACGCCGTGTACTAAGGCACACATCACGTCGTTTGTGCGCATGTCTTCAGCCAATCTAACCCTGCCTGTGCTGCAGTGCGGAGTTACGATGTTAAGGGAGCTGGCAGCTGCTCGTCGTTGCTCAGTGGTTCTCTCTTGGTACTCCGGCTTTCTCCACCCGTAAAATTGTCACGGTCACGATTCATCATTGTGCATAAGTATGTGATCTTAAACACCAATAAATAAATAAATAGTTGGAAACTAACAATATTTCCACCTTTACAAGAAGATGCAATATCTATGAGTTGAAAAGAGGTGAGATTTGATTCACAATTCAGTTGATTCAAAATACTCTGCCTGATTCGACTTGACCAAAAGTTTAGTTTACAGGGTTCTACTTGTTTTTGCCATGGTCTTGAACCCTTTACCCAACACATATCAAAACTTATTTTTAATTCTCTTTAACATTGTTTAATTTTTTTTTAACAAAACCATATGTGACCTGTCATTGAATGTGCTCATTCCAGTTAGGAGGTTACATGAAATGGTTTTGTTGAGATTAGTTTAAATTTCAACTGTTTAATTTGAAAATTATGTGGATGGATACACCCGACTCATTAGATAAATGGTTAAAATAGTGATGTTAGTCTTTCAAATGGACGGTGTATACTGTAAATTGTAACGATAAATCAAAAGCGAAATCAAACAGATGGAAGAAGTTTTGAATGATATTTTTGTTGGTGTATGCAAATAAGTTTTACCGTATTTACTCTATGTATTGGGACACTCTATGATTTGGGACACACATTTTTTCCAGAAAACTATATTTTTTTTATGCTCCAAAGTTTGGGACTTTCAGGAGATTTGTTTCCAGTTGACCCGTTGCTAGTAGCAGACGACACTCCTAAAAAAAATTCTTGAGTAACTAAAAATTTTCATTTTTTGCTTCCAAAACATAGCTTATAATCCCTAATTGAAACGAGCGCAATGCACTCGTTTCAATGATGGATTATAAGCTATGTTTTGGAAGCAAATAATGAAAATATAAAAAAAAATTGGATGGCGATTTTCGTATATAGTGATGGAAAACGAATCACACACAACTTTATTCAGCATCAAATCAAGACCAGGCTGTGTTCTTTCCCCATTTTCTAAGAATTGGGATACCTGTGAAAATAATTATTTTTAGCTGTCCCAATACATAGAGTAAATACAGTAGTTTATTTTCCAGTCTTTTAAATTTTTTAACTTTCCTTCACTAGTATCCATGTTAGAAATTCTTGATTTTTGTCCAAATTTTATCACTGAAGCTGTTTTGTAGAGATTAGAAAAGGAGAAATTGTTCATCCATTTTTACACTTGAAGAATCTCTTTAACTGATTGTCCCCACGTTGTGTCCTTGTGCAAGGCACTTAATCCCGATTGCCTAAATGGGGCCACGATGACGCTGTGTTCTATGGTGTACTGCATGTCGATAGTGTGCATGTCTTCAACCAATCTAACCCAGGCTGTGCCGCGGTACAGAGTTCAGATGTTGGAGAGCTGACAGCTGCTCGGTGGTTCTCTCCAGGTGCTCCGGCTTCCTCCACTCGTAAAACTGTCACCGACATGATGTGACCCTGACTGTTAATGTGTCGTTAAACCCTAATACATAAATAACTGATTGTTAGAAGCCACTATCGTGGCTCCATTGAAATCTGCCGAAAGTCAATTTAATGGCTTCACACTACTCATCAGCCTGTTTGCTGAGCAGCAGAAATAGAAAAATGTTGATACAAAATTGTTGTTACAATTTATTGGAGAATGCCATTTTGGCACTCTCCAATAAATTGTAACAAAACAATTGTTTGTTAATCAAATGTTGCTAAATAGATTCTCCCCTTGCATGGATGTGGTATCCAAGATAAAAAATACTCATGCTAGAAATTCTGTTTGAAAAAAAATTTAGCCAGCTACCAGTTTTTCTTGTAGCTCTCTGTGAGAGCAGTTCAAGAAATATTAGCTGCTGGTATTGGTAAGAAGTTAGTAGAATAACACAGGTGTCCTTGTACACTAATCACTGATAGTAGTTGGGATTAGAAAAAATCACGCAAATGAGCTGTTATGTTTTCCAGTTACTATGGCCAATCGCTATAGGTTCTGTAAATTTTGGGATTCTTACTTGATCAATATTGGTTATTACCACTCGGGCAGCTCTGAGATGGTGTTTTGAAGTCATGACCACATCTGTGGCCATATATCGAAGAATCTAAGGATGAATAGCCCAGAACTGAGTTTGAGGTTTCAGTACATTATCTCAGAACCCCATAGATGGGGGTTAATAACCAGTTTATCTTACAATACCCCCACCCCAAGCGGTGAACTCCTTATTTAACCCATACACACTGGTGCCGAAATATCAAATTTTCAACCTGCAAACTTTTATGCCTTCAACAAATATTAATTGATTGGGGATTGGGCCAATATTCAGTATTTGAGTTCAACCGAAGAATCTACAGATCAAGTTCGAAAACCAGCCCAGTCTGAGTACTACTCCTAATTGGTCGATTTTAATATATATTTGTTCGTAACTCAATAACTTCAGTAAATATTAATTGATTGGGCCAGTATTTAGTATTTGAGTTTAACCGAAGAATCTATACTTGAAACTCTGAAAGGAACAATATTATTTATTTATTTATTGGTGTTTAAGGTCACATACTTATGCACAATGGCTAATCGTGACCATGATATCGAAGTACCCGAAGAGAACCACCGAGCATCGACGAGCAACTGTCAGCTCAACATTCTAATTCTGCTCAAGCAGGGTTACAGCGGTTGAAGACATATGCAGTACACCTTAGTACACGGCGTCATCGTGCCCCCATGTAGGCAACCGGGATAAAGTGCCTTGCCCAAGGACACAACGCGGGTCGTCCCAGGTAGGGGATGCTATTATAATTATATAGTTAGATGCATAGAAATGTAATTTTATTTAATGCTCAGGCATCAATTCACGCTGAAAAATTAAGTCATATTCCCCTGTCGGTCGGCAAAACGAAATATCAAAATGATATTTAGAAATCGATATTTCATCGTAGGTTCGGATGACGAATCACATGTACTTTAAACGAGTCAGCACATCAGTAATGAATTCCAGAGTCCCAAATACAAACGAATTCGAATAATTGATAGTGACAGTGACTAAATCAATTCATTAAATCAGCGGTTTCAAAGTTTGACTTTCTCATTCACCTTCCAGCGAAAAGCCGAAATCACTTTCAAATTTCTTCAGTTCAACTTCACACGTCTTCAGTGCATTGAGTTAAAAAAAAATAAAATGACGTGTCTTGTTATTGAAAATAAGAAAGTGGTGTTTTTTGTTATTGTTCTATTTCTTCGAAACACATTGCGATTATTTCAATTCGCCAGCCTTGGTAAATCGTAAAGTTAGGGGAGAAATAAGACGGGACTACTTTTTGTGCGGATATTCACACATTCCAATGGTTGGAGTTTGGTTGTTGTAATTTTTGTATGGACGCCGGTTCGGCACATAAATTTTGTGCCTTAATGGCAAATAAAGGCCACAAATTGGAGAGTTTGTAGTCGTAGAGCATTAAATAAAAAGAAAATTCACGAAAATTTGATGAATACCGAAAATATCTCGTTCGTGGCTACAAGAAATATGAGGATCTTCACTCGCGACTGTGTCGCTCGTGAAGATCCTCATATTTCTTTGTAGCCACGAACGAGATATTTTCGGTATTCATCAAATTTTCGTGAATATCCTCTATATTTTCATATCAGATAGTAAGTAACAGTGATTATTGATATACTTCCTGATTAGATGTTTCCAGGTTTACAGAAAACTTATCACACATATGCTTCCATCGGGAATTCAACTTTTCACTTGGCTTGTTAATAAATCACCCAATTGGCAAGTAAAAAAACATACAAATGTATCTTCATGAGAAAAAACGTTTTTCTCCATTTTTAGCTCAACTTTGGCGAAGCCAAATTTGAGCTTATGCCATGGCCAGTCATCCGCCGTCCGTCTGTCCGTCAACAATTCAATACGGCTCAGGCTAGAGGCCGTATTTATAAACCGATCTTTACGAAAGTTCTTGGGTACCTTTGTTATGACCGTGGGACGAGAACGAGTGTTTTGGGGTCCGATCCGAAATTCAAGTTGGCCGCTGGCGGCCATTTTGTACAGACTTAGGTGAAATCAGATTTTTGTGCAGAACTTCCATATGAAAGCGCTGATTTGAATAATTTTTTGTATGAATGTTTAGTACCATGGGATACATCACATATAATATGGGTTTTTTTCTCGTACGTAAATTATGCAAATTAGACTAACTTTGATGTATTTAGTGTTACTTTCTGTACTGTAAGTGCAAATTCCAATACGGCTCGGGCCAGAGGCCGTATTTATAAACCGATCTTTACGAAACTTCTTGGGTACCTTTGGTATCACCGTGGGACGAGAATGAGTGTTTTTGAGTGCAGTCCGAAATTCAAGATGGCTGATGGCAGCCATTTTGTACAAAATTAGGTGCAATCAGATTTTTGCACAGAACTTCCATATGAAACCGCTGATTTGAAAATTTTTGTGTGTGAATGTTTAGTACCATGGAATACATCACATATAATACGGGGTTTTTTTCTCGTGCAGAAATTATGCAAATTAGATTAACTTTGATTTTTTCAGTGCTACTTACACACTGTAAGTACACATGTCAATACGGCTTGGGCTAGAGGCAGTATTTATCAACCGATCTTCATGAAACTTCTTGGGTACCTCTGTTATCACCTTGGGACGAGAACGAGTGTTTCTGAGTGCGGTCTAAAATTCAAGATGGCTGCCAGTGGCCATTTTGTACCGAAATTAGGTCTAATCAGTTTTTTGTACACAACTTCTATACGGCTCAGGCTTGAGGCCTTATTTACGAACCGACCTTTACGAAACTTCTTGGGTACCTTTGTTATCACCGTGGGATGAGAACAGGTGTTTTTGGGTGTGGTCCGAAATTCAAGATGGCCACCAGCAGCCATTTTGTACCAAAATTAGTGCAATCAGTCTTTTGTACAGAACTTCTGTATGAAAGTTCTGATTTGAATAAATTTTTGTATGAATGTTTAGTAAAATGGAATACATCACATACAGTACAGGTTTTTTTCTCGTGCAGAAATTATGCAAATTAGATGAATTTTGATTTATTTAGTGCCACTTATACACTGTAAGTGCACATGTCAATATGGCTCGGGCTAGAGGCTGTATTTATCAACCGATCTTCACGAGACTTCTTGGGTACCTTTGTTATCACCTTGGGACGAGAACAAGTGTTTCTGAGTGCGGTCCAAAATTCAAGATGACTGCCAGTGGCCATTTTGTACCGAAATTAAGTCCAATCAGTTTTTTGTCACAACTTCTATACAGCTTGTATTTATGAACTGATCTTCACGAAACTTCTTGGGTACCTTTGTTTTCACCTTGGGACAGGAATGAGTGTGTTTTGGGGTGCCTTTGTTATCACTGTGCTATGAGAACAAATATTTTGGGAGTTCAGTCAGACCCAATCTGGGACTCAAATATTTCTTTTCTGGTTTAGCATCTGACTATCACCCACCTTTACCTATACATTTGTTACAGGCTACGGTCAGTATTTATGTACAGACCATTACAATACTTTATATGTACCTTTGTAATCAGGTCATTACCTAGATGTTTGTCATTGCTGTGTCACATACTATACATGTACATGTCTTGACAAGTTGAGCTACAGTGTCATTGACACTTTCATTTTTCATATATCTTAGAATGTGCATTTAACCCTTCACCAACGGCCAAAACCGGCCAAAGCTTTTTACAAGAGTCACTATTCAATTTTCGTTATTTATTTCCATTTTTGTCTAAAAAAACATAGCTTATGACCCCACATTAGAACGATGTCGTTTAGCTCGTTCTAATGAGGGGTCATAAGCTATATTTTTGATGCAAACAATGATGAAATATAGTTATTCAAGAAATTTATTTGCAAGTGTTGTCTGCTTTTCGTGTTAAGTAAAGGGTTAAACAAAACTGATTAGGTTTAGCAGGGAATCAGATATACCCCCAGAATGGTGTACATGTCCGAATCGTGGTTTACCATTCGCACTTTTGTTGCCGCCCTAGAGATTTAACTATTGTCTACTTTCTTAGAACATTACAGATAACAGTGTTGTTGTTGTTATTTACATATTTACTACATTGGCAAGTTGAGTCCAAAACACATGTCATGTATTTATTGTTAGGTGGCTCATTGGTAATGGCATTGGACTTTAAATCAAAAGGTTCACAATTCGATCCCCACTTGGGCAAGGCTCTGATTGAACAAATGGGGGCATTGTGTACTAAGCAAGCCTGAATATAAGCAGACTGTCATCTGCAAAATGAGGTCCCCAGAGGGTGAATTTTGTGATGCTACCCTGCATAGCAGGGTAGCATCACAAAATTTACCCTCTGTGAACCTGTTTGAATCAAGGTCTCAAGCCAAAACAGAAAGATGTACCTAGAGGATAAATTGGCCCACTGTAGGGGATAGCATCAGCAAGTTCACCCTCTGGGAACCTCATTGTGTCGCCGCCCCACGATGTTGGGAGCGACATATAGCGATTACTTTTGTCGTCTTGAGTCGTCTGTGTCGTCATCTGCATCGTCGTCCGCGTCACACTTTCTCTTATCCGCCAGTCCTCTTTAACCTATGAATGGATTTTGATGAAACTTTCAGTGATTCTTTATCACATAACGGCATTGTGCACCTCCTATTTTATTTTTTGATCCGCTGTATTTTTTCCAGAGTTATGACCCTTTTCCACTTAGAATTCTGTCTGAAATATTAAAATATAGTGCAGGCGACACACGTCTTCCATGGAAGACTCACATTTAAGTTTTCCAAATGTCAGGTTGCTTATATTAAGGCTTTGGTACTAAGGCGTACTGTACATCGATGACACACTTGTCTTCAACCTATTCTAATCCTGCCTGTGTGGAGTTGGTGTGTTGAGGAGTCTGACAGTCCCTTGCTGCTGCTTGGTGGTTCTCACTAGATACTCTTGCTTCTTCCACCCAAAAAACTGTCTGACACGTGGTTACCCTGGTTGTCAAAAGTGTTGTTAAATTCCAATAAAAAAAACTCCAAAACATGCATTTATTGCACATCAATACAAAAGGATCAAATGTTCAAATAATGGAGTTCCATATATTGGTTTGTCTGACAGTTGCTTGCTACTGCCTGGTGGTTCTCTCCAGAAACACTTTGAAACACCTATAAGCAAACAAACTGGGATGGAAGGATCAAATAATTTTAAATTGATTCAGCTTGGGGACAAATTGATTCAGCTCGGGGACAATTAACTCTTCAACCAACACAGAGGATATCAAAATTTATTTATTTTAATTATTTTTTTAAACATTTTTCAAATATTTCTACAAAGTTATATATGACCCCTCATTGTCAACCTCATTCCAGTGAGGGGTCACATGATATGGTTTTGTTAAAATTTTTGAAAAATATATTTTTTTTTTCACCTGCTCAATTTGTAAAGTACGTGAGCGGATGAGACGGATTCATTAGTAAAGGGTTAAAATCTTTTCATTTTTTCTGTTTTTTATGCTTAGTTCATATTAATTATTTATGTATTGGGGTTTAATGGCACTTTTGACAGCTGGGGACACCTCATGTCAGACAGTTATACATGTGGAGGAATTTGGAGTACCCGAAGAGAACCACTGAGCAGTGGTATGCAACTGTCAGACTCCCCAACATACTAACTCCACACGGGCAGGTTTAGCACTGGTTCAAGATAAGTGCACTATCAATATGCAGTATGCCTTAATACACATCGCTACCATGCCCCCACGTGGGCAATCAAGATTAAGTGCCCTGCCCAAGGACACAATAGGGGGTGCGGTGGCATTGTGATAACCAGTTCTTGTCAGATCACCGAAGTTAAGCAACATTGAGCTCAGTTAATCATTGGATGGTGACCGTCTGAGCGATCATTTCAAACTCCCGCGTAGTGTTCTTGGGCAAGGCACTTAACCCTGATTGTCCACATGGGGCATGATGACACTGTGTACTAAGGCATACTGCATGTTGATGGTACGCATGTCTTCAACCAATCTAACCCTGCCTGTGCTGCAGTGCGGAGTTACAATGTTGGGGAGCTGGCAGCTGCTCGTCATTGTTCGGTGGTTCTCTCCGGGTACTCCAGCTTCCTCCACCCGTAAAACTGTCACGGTCATCATTAGCCATTGTGCATAAGTATATGACCTTCAACACCAATAAATAAATAATAAGGACACAATGCAGTTACCTCTGGCAGGGACCTTTCAGTCAGAAGTCCAATGCTGTAACCAATGAGCAACTGTGCTCCCTAGTTCATATTGAGATTATTTTTCTATTTATCAGTAAGCTTCTCAAATTGCATAAATAGGCCTTCACACACCACTCATGATACAAGAATTCCGAGCGAAGAAGTACAGTACATCCGCCATGGACTGGCCATAATCCACACGTGGGGCAGTGATGTCCATGCATGCATCTACCAGGTTATAAAAGTCACCATCAGCAAAATTTTAATTGATGAAGCACCGGGTACAATCCGGTGCTTCATTAATTAATTTATTGATGATTATTCCTATAATTAGTGTTGTGTATCTTATATATCATTAATGGTCATATTGGCCACCCATGGAAGGTGACCAGTCCATGGCAGCCATATTGTTTTTTCCTCGTATGATTGTACACATATCAACAATACTGTTGAGCAAAATCATTACCTGAACAATGTGCAAAGTGAAATCAGGGACTGATGGGAAATGAAAGTGATCACTCTCCTAAACTTTTCACTAGGGGAGCAATTAATCGCTCTCCTTCATGATGTATGTAGAAATTATGTCTGAACATCAAGTTATATATTATATTTCAATCACCCATTACATGGCCCAAGCAGGAGATGGTACTTGCAAAACAATATCTCTCCTGACTGAAATCTTTCATTTTTAGCTCAACTTGATAAAGTCAAGCTGAGCTACGTATTGCCATCACTTCTCGTCCGTCGGCGTACATAAGTACGTATGGTCGGGCGTATGTACGTCCACACAGGACAGGTAACATTTATGATCCGATTGCTTTGACACTTGGTATGCTTGTTTGGGGTGACCTCTAGATGGGAGCTATTGATTTTCTTCCATTTTTGTCATAAAATGTTGCCGCTGGCAACGTTCTTTGAACTTAGTTTAGTCAGACCTCAATATTTCCCTTTGGCACACACTACAGGGCACATTTATCATTGGATTGATTTGAAACCCGGTATGCTTGTTTGGGGTTACCTCTAGATGCAAGCTATCGATTTTCTTCCATTTCCATCAAAAAATGTTGCCGCTGGCAACAACTTTTAAACTCAGTTTAGTCAGGCATCAATATATTCCTTTGGCATGTCCTACAGGACACAGTTATTACTAGATCGTTTTGAAACTTGATATGATTGTTTGGGGTGACCTCTAGATGGGAGCTATCGATTTTCTTCCATTTCCGTCAAAATATGTTGCTTCTGGCAACGTTCTTAGAACTCAGTTAAAGTCAGACCTCAATATTTCCCTTTGGCACACCCTACAGGGCACATTTATGATCGGATTGCTTGGAAACCTGGTATGTTTGTTTGGGGTTACCTCTAGATGGGAGCTGTCAATTTTCTTCAATTTCTGTTAAAAAATACTGTCGCTGGCAATGACCTTCAATGAACTTAGTGCAGTTATGCATCAATATTTCCCTTTGGCACACCCTGCTGTGCACATTTTTAACTGGATCGCTTTGAAACTTGGTGTGCTTGTTTGGGGTGACCTTTAGATGGGAGCTATCAATTTTCTTCTATTCCTGTCAAAAAATGTTACAGCTGGCAACGACCTTTGTACTTAGTTTAGTCAGACCTCAGTATTTCCCTTTGGCACACCCTACATGGAAAACTTATGATCGGATTGCATTGAAACCTGGTATGCTTGTTTGGTGTGACCTCCAGAGGGGAGCTATCGATTTTCATCAGTGACTTTTGAACTTAGTTAAGTCGGGCATCAATATATGTCTTTGGCATGCTCTACATGGCACCTTTATGATCAGGTAGGTTTGAAACTTGCTATGCTTGTTTGGGGTTACCTCTAGATGGGTGCCATTGATTTTATTCAATTTCCATAAAAAAAAATGTTAGCTATAGCCTTCAATGAACCAAGTGCAGTTATGCATCAATATTTCCCTTTGGCACTCCCTGCAGTGCACATTTATGATCAGATCGCTTTGAAACCTGGTGTGCCTGTTTGGGGGTGACCTATAGATGAGAGCTATGCACTTTCTTCAATTTTCATCAAAAAATGTTGCAGCTGGCAACGACCTTTGAACTTAGTTTAGTTAGACCTTAATATTTCCCTTTGACACACCCTGCAGGGAACAGTTCCGTCAAAAATAGTTGACTTAGGCAAACTGAGAAGTTGAAAAAAAACAATTTTTAAAAAATATTTCAACAAAACCATATCACGTGACCCCTCACTGGAAGTGAGGGGGTCACATGATATGGTTTTGTTGATTTTTTTTTTAAAATTAAAAAAAATAGTAATTAAAATAATAAATTTTGATATTCTCTGCTTGGGTAAAGGGTTAAAAAAGAAATAACCCTGTGCATTGCACTTTCTGGTTAATAAAAATTGATAACTGCCATATCATGCACTACATGAAAATATGCACTGACTAAGGCTGTAAAAATGCACAGGTTTAGATGGTTACATGTTGTGACAAAAAATGCAGGATTGAAGGAACTAATGGGAATAATGATACGGGATTGTGGAAATTGTGGAAAGTGAATTCCAAAAATGAAAACGTATTCTATTTTCAATTAATAACATGTTTCTTGGATTCTCGTCGAAATATGAGCCCCTACAACAATCATTTAATTTGAGTTGTCGTTGATGAGACCAGATCAGCCACCAGGACACCAATAGAAACCCACAACCCATATCAACAGACTACTGTAATAATGTGAATTTATTCCTTAATCCTTTACCCAACGAATCGCCCGCATCCGCCCACGTAATATGCAAATTCAGCAGTTGAAAAAATATTATTTTTCAAAAAATTTCAACAAAACCATATCATGTGACCCCTCGTTGGAACGAGCTTGACGAGCTCATTCCAACGAGGGGTCACATGATATGGTTTTGTTGAAATTTTTTGAAAAAATTAAAAAAGGATTATTTAAAATAATAAATTTTGATATCGTCTGCGTTGGGTAAAGGGTTAATCACACTGCACTGAATTCTTATATCACATCAGGTGTGTTAATGCCAATATTTCTTGTTAATAGTTTTATTTAGTTTATTGAAATTTAGTGTTATACTTAGTTATATGTAGATTACTATTATACTTCACACATTCCAACATATAGTCATTACTTTCTATTTATATTATACAGAGCGCTAATATCCCGAAAAAAATATATAAATTGTCATCTAGGGCTGCACGATATTCAAAACTGAATACCGGTATCGGTATTAAAAAAAATACCGCGGTATACCGGTATATCGAAAACTATTCAGATATATGAACACAAGTACCACAATCGAGACTCAAGGCATCACAGTCAGAACGAATTAGCATGCTTTGATGATGCAGTTCGAAAAACCTTTACCCAACGCAGACGATATCAAAATTTATTATTTTCAAAATTAGTTTATCAGATTTTCCCCAAAGATTTCACCAAAACTATATCATTTGACCCCTCACTGGAACGAGCTCAACGAGCTCGTTCCAATGAGGGGTCACATGATATAGTTTTGTTGAAATTTTTGAAATTTATTTTTTCAACTGCTGAATTTGTATATTACAAGGGCACAAGCAGACGATTCCTTGGATAAAGGGATAATATTCATTCGGGGCTACAGTTAAAAAACTCAAGACATCTTGAAAATTAAATTGTGGGTAAATAAATAATGACGATAAACCGATAATTTTGTAATTACACCGGTATTCAATCGATATTGTTTTGAATACCGGTATATATCGATTTATCGATATACCGTGCAGCCCTATTGTCATTGATATAAAACTGGATAATTTTATCATGGTCATTAAATTAATGCTTTCTAAAATCACACTATACCGGTGCTTCTTCATTTTTAGCTCAACTTGACAAAGTCAAGTTTCCTTTGGCACACTGCACAGGGCACATTTATGATCAGATTGCTTTGAAACCTGGTATGCTTGTTTGGGGTGATCTATAGATGGGAGCTATTAATTTACTTTCATTTCCATCGAAAAATGTTGCTGTTAGTAACGACCTTCGATGAACTTAGTGCAATTATGCATCAATATTTCCTTTTGGCACACCCTGCCGGGCACATTTATTTTTGGATCGTTTTCAAACTTGGTATGCTTGTTTGGTTTGACCTTGAGATGGGAGTTACCGATTTTATTCCTTTTCCATCAAAAAATGTTACCGCTCGCATAGGGCCCTGCGAATCGGGAAATTTATGTTCGAATCGAATCTTGAATCGAATCGGGACTGATGTCGACATCGAATCGAATCTCGAATCGAATCGGGATAAACTCGAGAAATAACTATAACTGGCATTATCTTGTGCAGAAATGTCCAGAAAGCACTGCCAGAAGAGATCGTTGACATAACTTGACAACTTGGCGTTGTTTTAATTTTCTTTCTCATTGACTGGCCATTCAGATGTTCACTTGGCCCGACAATAAATTCAAGACATAAATATGGACAGAAATTAAGGTGTTACTGCCCAGACATTTGAGATAAACCAGTAAAATGACTAAAATGAGAATTAAAAGCACAAATGTAATACAAGTGGCACATTAATTCCCATGGGTTGAAGTCGGCTACAGCCGCTAACTTCACATACGTTAGGGTGGCTAAATACATGTACATCTTATAGGAACCTCATTATTGTAATGTTTGGTTGTTTTTGTATTATCAGGATTCGGGTCTTGTAGATTTCGGTCCGTTCTCAACTCAATAACTCAGTATACATCAAAAGCAGCGAAGGCGTTAAACTGTGTTAGTTTCTGCATTAGTTAACTCGAATATTGAAGCAGTGCTCATTCACACAAATTGCTTTTACTTCATTCCAACTTCCAAGTACCAACGCCGAACAATGCAAATAAACTAAAGAGGTTTTCCCCACACAGTTTTCTAACATAATAATGGGATCGCTCCAGGCGACATGCTCCCATTATTGTGTTAGAAGATTCTGGGACTGGGAGCGGGCCTTAGGCCCATTGCTGGATATTTCAGTTGTATAGATGGGGCGTGAACAGGTTACAAGTTAAAACAGCTCCAATTTGCAAAAGTCACAAAACGAACGTTTAATTTCCCGTTCTAAAAACTCAAAATGTACACGTATAACAGGTACAGATAAGAAATTAAAACTAAAAGGAACAAGTTCACAAATCACAACATGGGTTCAATTAAATATTATAAAACTTTGACAATTGTAATTTCCGAAATTGTAAATCTTATGTGCCACAGTAAATGGTAGAAATTGTTTGCTGGTACCCTAAGCGACGTGGAAGTTTACCTTTGGGTGAACTGCCTCGTCGCTTGATGTACTATCAATTTATCAAACAATTTTGACCATTTACTGTAGAGTATAAAATTTTCGATTTCGATCATTACAAATGTAGAAGGTTTATATTATATTGTTGGTCCCTGCTGAACGTTGGGACACAGTACAGACCAAAACAATTAGAATCTCAGAACAACAACTCTACGTTCTTCTTTGTCCAGATCAACAAAGATGCGTTCTGATTCGACAAACTTAGTCTTCTGTCAGTGAGAACGTTACCAGCAGCGGAGTTAACACGTTCAGATGAGGTATTAGTGGCTTGAATGGACAGAATAGAGCCTGCAGCTCTTGACAATAATGGGAACTCCGAAGAGGAACTTTACCAAAAATTCAAAGGATCACCATCCTGTGAAAGAAGAGGCCTTGCTGTGTAAGTTCCAATTTCCACATTCAGCTGTTCACGTAGACTCGGGTGCCCTCTACGGCTAGTAATCTGCTGTTCAGCTTGTCTCGCACGAGAAAACATCAACTGCTTCAGACTTGTATTAGAGACTGATTTTGATATTTTAGGTGGTGTCTCATCTAACTCGGTGGAACTACCACCCGCGCTCCGCGCTTCGGAGATATCACGCTGACTGATGGTTGGGCCTTCAAGGGTAAGAATTCCTTCAATGAACAACTTTGCATTCTCGAAACACTCAACCGAACTCATAGTATTTTTGAATCGTGGATCTAGCAGAGTTGCAGCATGGAGTTCTGGGAGGCTTAGATCAAACCTAGTCGAGATCTGTTTGACAAGCTCTTGTTGGAATTCCTTCACACCTTTGGCCTCAGTCTTCTGGAGCTGATCCTTTAAAATTGAAATACAAGGAACAATCAATGACAGACTCACACTGCTATCAGTGCTTAAGATTCCAGTAGCTTCTGCTGGTGGTCTGAGTATGGGAATAGCAAACTTGAGGGTGTCAGCCATTGCTGGAGTTAAACACTGAGGTGGATCCGTTGCACATCGGCGTCGTGCTTGACACTCAACCAAGGCGAGAGATATGGGTGTTGTGTTAGCTTCAATCCACTCCAATAGTTTGAAGGTGCTATTGAATCTGGTGACAACGTCTAGTGGGGGGTTACTCTCTGCTAGGCCTTGTTCCTTTTGGTGTTTGTGCAAACACTGTAGTCCAACACTAGACGAGTTAAAGAAGTTGGCCATTCTGTGCACCAAGGAAATTAGTTTCTTGATCATTGCCTGCACATCAAGGGCTGCATTAATTGCCAATTGTAACTTATGGGCAGCACACCCGAGCCATCTGAGATCGAGCATTCTAACTGTAGCTGGCATAACATTCGTTGTGTCAGTTGTGGCAAACAATATTTTGCTGTTGACATCTAAATCTCGTTCCAGCAGCTGTTCACGTATTATATCAGCTGTACATTTGGCAGTATGGTCAGCATCTCTATCCTCAAGGTTTATGACTGACAGACAAATACTGTGTAATTTCCAGTCAATGGATACATAATGGATAGTTATGACGAGGTAGTTGGTTTTATTATCAGCTTTCCAATGATCAAATGTTATATTTATTTGATTATTCCCACTTTCTGACTTTATTTTGGCTGTCAACTTTTCCTCCAACTCGGTTTTAAGGTCTCCTAATTTCCGGGTCAGTGTCGTTGGGTGGGGTGGGGTGTAGATACCATCGGTAAGAACCATACATAGGTGTCTGAATCCCAAACCAGCTGACAGTTCGAATGGTCGGCTGTCGGAGATGATGAAGCGAAGTACGGCATTGTCATATTTCTTTCTAACGTTGCTGTTTATTTCGCGACGGGCAGAGGCAAAGGACCCGAGACTTGTTTGAATGGTTCCTTTTGCAGAGGAAGTGGAACCACTAGCCGAAACACTGTATGTCTGTGTCACTCCCTTTGATGCCTTCGATTCATTAAACTTTTGTCGCGCTTGCTGATGGAGAGACAAATGTTTTCGTTCCAGGTGTACCCAAAGATGTGGTGTCGTACCACTTGCCTGTTTTGTTAAACTTGAGCAGCAGGCATTACAAACAAAGCAGTCTTTTTTAGCCTTTTCATCAAACTTCACTGTGAAGTATTCTCGTATAACAGAAGAATGAGAAGATGGTTGCTTAACTTGCTTTCTACTGCTAGTAGCCATGATGATCACTTCTAATAAAGTACGAGACTAAAGTAACGACAGAGCCGCTGAGCAAACAGGATTCCGCGAATAATACTCACATGAATTCCTGGAAATCTATAAATAGCGAATTAGCGGTGTGTGGTTTTCTGGGAATCCGAAACTGAAAGTGAAATGACAGAATTTTGCAATGAATTTGACTATTTTCCTGATAGAAACATTAAAACTAGAAGAGTTCGCTCCTTATTTCAACCGATGTCGACATTATCGAACACTGATTCGTTTTCCTCGAAGCTTCGTTTGACTAACGAATCAGCAAATTATTCGAGATCGATATACGAATACCAAAGCGATGTCGACATCGAATCGAATACTTGAAGCTTCGCAGGGCCCTACGCTCGCAATTACCTTTGAACATCGTTTAGTCAGGCATCAATATATTCCTTTGGCACAAACTGCAAGGCACATTTATGATTGGATCGCTTTCAAACTTGGTATGCTTATCTGGTGTGACCTCTAGATGGGAGCTAATGATTTTATTCATTTTCCGTCAAATAATGTTGCCGCTGGCAATAATGTTTGAACTTCGTTTAGTCAGGCATCAGTATATTCCTTTTGTACACACTGCAAGGCACATTTATGAATGGATCGCTTTCAAACTTGGTATGCTTGTTTGGTGTGACCTCTATATGTAAGCTAATGATTTTATTCCTTTTTTCTGTCAAATAATGTTGCCGCTGGCAATGACGTTGAACTTTGTTTAGTCGGGCATCAATATATTCCTTTGACACACCCTCCCAGTCACCAATGCTTTGAGTGGAAGTCCTTTAAAATGGACAACATGGGTATAAACGATTGGCTGGACTTTATCTCCATGTTGCTGACATGATTAGCCATTGTGCAAAAGTATGTGACCTTAAACACCAATAAATACATAAATTTGGCACACCCTACAGGGCACATTTATCATCTGATCACTTTGAAACTTGGTATGCTTGTTTGGGGTGACCTCTAGATGGGAGCTATCGATTTTTTGCCATTTCTGTCAAAAAAAGTTGCCGGCAACATTTGATGAACTTAGTGCAGTTATGTATCAATATTTCCCTTTGGCACACATTTCAGGCACATTTATGATTGGATTGCTCTGAAACTTGGTATGCTTGTTTGGGGTGACCTCTAGATGGGAGCTATCGATTTTCTTCCATTTATGTCAAAAAAATTGCCATTGGCAATAAACTTTGATGAACTCAGTGCAGTTATGTATCAATATTTCCCTTTGGCACACATTGCAGGGCACATTTATGATTGGATCACTTTGAAACTTTGTATGCTTGTTTAGGGTGACCTCTAGATGAGAGCAATCAATTTTATTCCATTTCCATTGAAAAAGTTTGCCATTGGCAACAACCTTTGAACTCAGTTTAGTTAGGCATCAGTATTTCCCTTTGCCCCACCCTACAGGGCACATTTATGATCGGATATGGTGATTTATGGTGACCTCTAAATGGGAGCTATCGATTTATTTTCTTCTATTTCCATCAAAAAACGATGCCGTTGGCATTAACTTGGCAACAACCTACGAACTTAATTTAGTCAGGCATCAATATATTCCTCTGGCATGCCCTACAGGGCACATTTATCATCGGATCGCTTTGAAACTTGGTATGCGTGTTTGGGGTGACCTCTAGACGCTATTGATTTTCTTTCATTTCCATAAAAAATTGTTGTTAGCGCCAGCTTTTGAACTTAGTGCATTTATGCAGCAACTTATCCCTTTTGCACTCTCCACAGGGCATACTTATGAATTTCCTGGAAAAAAAAGCATTGCCACTTCTTCCTTTGGCATGCCTCAGAGAGCGCATTCATTATCAGGTTGTTTTGAAACTTGGTATGTATATTCAGGATTACCAAGATAGGAGCTATTGATTTTCTTTTCAATTCCGTCAAAAACTCTTTGCTGTTGGCAACAACCTTTGAATTTATTGCATTTGTGCATCAGCATTCTTCTTTGACATGGCCAACAGGGCACATTTATCATAGGATTGTTTTTGAGCTTGGTGTGCTCATTAGGCGAGACCTCCAGATAAGAGCTGTCAATTAGCATTCACTTCTGTGAAAAACGTTTCCATTTACAATGACCTCAGAACTTACTGCATTTGTGTCTCAACCTTCTTTCTTTAGCCAGCCTCACAGTTTACATTTAAAAATGCATGGATTACTCTGACGTTGTGCACACACAATGCTGTCATGTTGAAGTTTCAACAAATAACATTGAAACCAATGATCTTTAATTTTGCCATTTCACGTATAACTTATCAAGTTCAAGTTTGTCAAGTTGAGCTACAGTGTCAGCGACACTTTCATTTAAATGTTTTTTAGCCCAAATCATTAACTTCTGTCATCATGAGAATAACATCACAGGAAATTATCGAATTTAACAGATTTTTTTTATTTTTCGTAAAATCATTGATATTTGGATGATCATGGGAAATAACGTTCTTGTCATATTAAACATGTACTATTTATGTAAAAACCAGGGGCTTAGTAGGAATCACATGGATTTCTGTTTTTGTCCAGTTCCCCTCCAATCCAATCATTTTCAACTTTTATATGTTTTTCTTCTGGGTTGACTGACCTTGACTTTATCTACATGTTGTGTCCCTGCGGGAACCCCGGGATGTGAAGCAGTGCCTGTTCACTGTGGTAAACAGGCTCTGTTTCACTGGTAAAGTAGGACCCAGTCACCAATGCTTGGGAGGTGCAAACCCTCTCTTCCCCCGTGGGAACCCCGGGAAGTGAAGCAGTGCTTGTTTACTGTGGTAAACAAGCTCTGTTTCACTGGTAAAATAGGACCCAGTCACCAATGCTTGGGGTGCGAGTCCTCTGATATTGGCAACATGGGGTATAAACGATTGACTGACCTTGACTTTATCTCCATGTTGTGGTCATGATTAGCCATTGTGCAGAAGTATGTGACCATAAACAACAATAAAATAAATAAACCCTCTCTAAAATGGGCAACATGGCTTATTAACGCTCACCCGTGGTCTTGAGTTGATACTAATGTTGTGGTCATGATTAGCCATTGTGCAAAAATATGTGACCTAACCCCCTGCACACTGATGTTAAAATATCTAAAGTTCAGGGGGCCAATTTTTCTCATAATGCAACTAGAAATTTAACCAATTCAATCTTGTTTGACAGAGCTCGTTGAACTCTGTCAAACAAGATTGAATTGGTTAAATTCCCAGTTGCATTATGGGAAAAATGGCTATTTGAAATTTGGATATTTTGACATCAGAGTGAAGGGAGTTAAACACCAATAAACCGAAACGTCGACCTTAAACAGCAGTAAATAAATACTAATAATCTACTTGTTGTGGTCAGGATTAGCCCATGTGCAGAAGTATGCGACCCTAAACACCACCATTGTGCGGAAGTATGCGGGTTAATGAACTAGTTTTGATGAAACTTCCCACAGATGATTAATAACATGCATACTGTCAAGTTGTCACAATTTTTAACTGAATATTTTTCTCCTGATTTAATATTATATGAAATATTTCATGTGCTTAGAATCTACACCTGCGAATTTAATTCTTTGGAACTTTAGACAAAAAACTGATAAAATTTAAGACTATTCAAGGCCGTGTGCCATGATATCTCCCCCCCCCCCCCTCCCAACCACGAACATCTTCCCCCTAGGTATCCTAGTATATCTGCCCCTAGGTATCCTAGGATATCTGCCCCCTTGGGGGGAGTTATCCTAGGATATCTACTCCCCCCTTCACACCACATAACATTTATTAACTGAATTTCCTCACACATTAACATTGAAAAAGTTGTTCAAACAAAACAAGTTAGTATGAGAGATTCGAAAAAATTGAATCTTGAGACTGATTTGGGATCGATCTCAAAGTAGACGTATGGTATCAATTTGATTCTTAAATATTGCAGGACCCAAGATTATTGTATGATGAACCAAGGATGTAAACTGGCATATGCTAATAAATATTAAACTTGTTACATATCATATATATAGAATAACATTAATCATCTATCATTTTATATAAAGCTACAAATACTCAATGTTGTGTTGTTTTTTTTTTATTTTGCAGACCTTCAGATGTACAAAATATGGGATGGAGTTCCAGCATAACATTTCCACTTCCTGTTAGCCCTTTACCTAAATGAATCGGTGCAGTCGCTCACGTAATTTGCAGATTAAGTATTTGAAAAAAGTCTTACAAAAAATCCATATCATGTGACCCCTCATTGGAGCGTGCTTGACATGTCAAGCACGCTCCAGTGAAGGGTCACATGATATGGGTTTGTTGAATAATTTTATAAGTTTGAAAACAAAAATATTCAAAAATAAATTTTGATATTGTGTGCATTGATAAAGGGTTAAATTCAAGGGTATCTCAATTTATCAGTCTTATTACATAAACACAAGTAAAAAAAAAAGCATAATGGCTGACCCCCCCCCCCCCCCCCCCCCCTTCTTTATGTGTGTGTGTGTGTGTGGAGGAGAGAGGTTTCAAAAACCAATTCTGTCCCCTTTTGTATACATTATTTAAAACTTCCAAAGTTTGGGGAACCACAAAAGCTGTGAAAAAGTGTATGTATTATTAACTCTGAGAAGCCAGGAGTCGAGTTTTCTTGCCTGTGATTAATATGGCAGGTAATGTGGCTGTGACGGTTCGGCTATCTGGGCTGGGGGAAAATTAAACACTGAGCAGGTGCTTCTAGTCAAGTGTCGTCTGCCAGAATAGGCAGACGACACTTGACTAGAAGCACCTGCTTTACAGTAAGTTTTTTGCGGTATGTCATGTTCAATAAATTCATTCTGATTCCCCGGCTTGTAAGAGTTAAGGTGCGATATAAGTAAGAGAAATTTGTTTACTTTGAAATTCCCATTTATGATGTTCCATAAATTCAACTAAATAAACACAAATTATACCTCAAAATGAAGGTTGTGATTTATAGACCATGAAAAATAAATGCAAGCAACCCACAGAGTTGACAGCAGGTACCAATGGTTCCTGGAAGTCTGGTACCGTACTCGTACCAGAATTAATAAATTATTATAAAATAATATTTCAGGAGGACAAATTGTGGCCAAATGTGCATCAAATATCTAAGAACAAAGCATGGAAATCAAAATTCATCAAACAGAGCTGCATGGGAGTAAATTCCAAAACTCTCGGCTTTGTTTTATTTTCTGTTTGGTATATTTTGGTGAAGGTCATCAAACCGAAAAACAGCTTCTGTATTTTAGTTGCAAAACCTTGGAAATAATTGAAACAGATGATTTATTTTTCTAAATTGAGCCAATTTTACCAAAGTTATAGCTCTTGCTAGACTTTGAAATATTATTAGATTTCTTGTCCGTACATACACTTTGTGTCATAAGTCGACTTATGCATCGATAACCCATTTGAATGATCTTTGTCATGCTGATAGGCCATCATCACAGAATGGCTCTCATTTACTATGTTTTACAAGTGTTATAGCACTTGTTAGACTTTGAAATAATAGTGAGATTTTGTGTCGTAACTCAAGCATTGATAATACTATTTGAATGTCCTTTGGGGTGATCATTGCCGACAGACCAGCACAGGGAAAGGCTATCTGCACTTGGGGACTTTCATCCACTCATTCTTAACAGATTTACAGACCTTTTTGGCAACATTTAATATTCACAGTTTGCACACTCGACTAAAAATTTTAAATTCCTCAAATATTTTAGCCACATAAACCTGATTTGTAGGAGCGTCCATCTGTCTGTCCATCCAAGGTTAGCAGAGGTACATTGTGGGGTTTACAATTTAGGGTCAGTGGTAGTTGTGGAGTTGGGTGAGTAGAGTGGCCACTTGTGGAATTAATTTTGTGACCTTGTGGGGTTAGAGTTTAACATGGGGAAAAACCCCACAAGTAAGAATGTGTAAGAAACGTCCATCCATCCATCCGTCTGTCCATCCATCCATCCATCCATCGATTGGTCCACCTGTAAACAATTGGTTTCTGACTGATAACTAGTTTGGATTTAGAACAGCCTACAGGTCATAATTATGAAGTGATTTCATTGTAGCTTGGTAGGATGACAACAAATAATGTCTAGATGAGAACGTCCCCTTTTGATCGCGATCATTCAGCCTTGATGGCTGCCCGAGCCCAAAAACCTTTAGCATAGGCAAAAGGTCATATTTATGGAAGGATTTCATTGTAACCTGTTAGGTTGACTCCATATAATGCCTAGATGATGACATCCCCTTTTGGTCGTGATTGGTCAACTGTGATGGCTACAGGTGCCCGAAGCCTGAAAACCTTGAGCACAGTCTACAGGTCATATTTATAAAGGGATTTCGGTGTAACTTCATAGGATCACTCCAGATGATGCCCAGATGAGATTGTCCCCTTTGGTTGCGATCATTCAACCATGATGGCTGCCCGAAAACCTTTAGCACAGTCTATAGGTCATATTTATGAAGGAATTTCATTGTAACTTGGTAGTTTGACTTCATATAATGTCTAGATGAGAACGTCCCTTTTTGGACACGATTGGGCAACTGTGACAGCTTCAGGGGCCCGAAAACCTTTAGAACAGTCTACAGGTCATAATTATGAAGTGATTTCATTGTAGCTTGGTAGGATGACTCCAAATAATGTCTAGATGAGAACGTCCATTTTTGGTCGCGATCATTCAGCCTTGATGGCTGCCCGAGCCCAAAAACCTTTAGCATAGTCTTTAGGTCGTATTTATGGAAGGATTTCATTGTAACTTGTTAGGCTGACTCCATATAATGCCTGGATGATTGTATCACCTTTTGGTCGTGATTGGTAAACTGTGATGGCTACAAGTGCCCAAAGCCCAAAAATCTTGAGCACAGGCTACAGGTCATATTTATGAAGGGATTTCATTGTAACTTCGTAGGATCACTCCAGATGATGCCCAGATGAGAATGTCCCCTTTTGATTGCGATCTTTCAACCATGATGGCTGCCCGAGCTCAAAGCTTGAAAACCTTTAGCACAGTCTTCAGTTCATATTTATGGAGGGATTTCATTGTAACTTGGTAGGTTGACTTCATATAATGTCTAGATGAGAACAGCCCCTTTTGGACACCATTAGGCAACTGTGTCGGCTACAGGGGCCTGAAGCCCGAAAACCTTTAGCACAGTCTACAGGTCATAATTATGAAGGGATTTCATTGTACCTCGGTAGGATGACTCCAAATAATGTCTAGATGAGAACGTCCGCTTTTAGTCGCGATCATTCAGCCTTGATGGCTGCCCGAGCCCAAAACCTTTAGCATAGTCTATAGGTCATATTTATGGAAGGATTTCATTTTAACCTGTTAGTTTGACTCCATATAATGCCTAGATGATGACATCCCCTTTTGGTCGTGATTGGTCAACTGTGACGGCTTCAGTGGCCCGAAGCCCGAAAACCTTGAGCACAGTGTACAAGTCATATTTATGAAGGGATTTCATTGTAACTTCGTAGGATCAACCCAGATGATGCCCAGATGAGAATGTCCCCTTTTGGTTGCGATCATTCAACCATGATGGCTGCCCAAAGCCCAAAAACCTTTAGCACAGTCCACAGGTCATATTTATGAAGGGATTTCATTGTTACTTGGTAGGTTGACTTCATATAATGTCTAGATGAGAACGTCCCCTTTGGACGCAATTGGGAAACTGACGTCTTCAGAGGCCCGAAGTCAAAACCTTTAGCATGGTCTACAGGCCATATTTATGAAGGGATTTCAATGTAACTTGATAGGATGACTTGTTTTGGAATAATTTCACTGTAACTTGGTAACTTTCATTGATATACGTTAACTGTGAGGTCATATTAATCCACCCCTCAGCTCTTTAGTACAGTGTACACCTCATATTATTTTTATCAAAAACATAGCATACAGGGAACAGAAATGAACATATTCCCAATTATCACAATTCTTGTCTTATTTCATAATCCTTTCATAAACATTGAACATTATCCTTTTCATCAAACACAACACACAAGTTAAGCTACAGTGTCATTGATACTTTCATTACAAGAGTATACAGTTAAAACTAGAAGTCCTGTCACGAATAGTGCGCTTATGTAGGCTTAATTGCGCATTGGAATTGCGCGCAATTGCCATATCGAATGGTGGCATCCAAAGCACGGCAGGTTCTCCTGGTTACTCATAGCAAACATATGCAATGTTTCTGCCAATGGACCTCCGGGTTACCCGGAGGTCCATTGGCTGAAACATTGCTTGTGCACAGGCCATGTGCACAGAATTTGATAGCTTTACTTGGGCTATAACGCGTACATTAACGCGTATATCAACGTGCTATTTGTGCGCATTTCATGACAGGACTTCTAGTTTTAACTGTATGAGCTTTTTGACTTGGAAATTTGCATATTTCAATCAACATTTTTTCTGAACTTTGTTTATGGCATAACTTGAACAATTGTTAAAAGATTTCAATTCTTTTTGGTGTATGTCTCTATAGCAACAATGTCTACTTCAAGTTCGATGACCAGTGCTATCTGATGAAAATCGTCGTGTTATGCTTGTTTATGGAATAACTTAAACATTAGTAACCAAATATAAATTTTTGGGGGTATGAACATGTATCTCTTTAGGAACAATGTCTACCTCAAGTTTGATGACCACCATTATCTGATGAAAATATCCCAATGACCCCACCCCCCCCCCCCCCCCCCCCACACACACACACACACCCTGGTGTCATTTAGGGTTTTTTTTTTTTTCTATGCCCCAAAGTGCATTTTTAAGGATTTGGATTTATTAGATGCAGACACCCCCTCTCCCCCTGGTCATTTAGCCAATTTTTCCCCAAATTCATTTTGAAGGATTGGAAGTCATTACATGCCCTTAACCCCTCCCCCACCCCCTTGTGTCTTTAGATATTCTCTCCCACCCCCATTTTTTTTTTAATTCCAAAATGCATTTTGAACGATTTCACGCTTGGCAATGCAGGCCGTTTGTTGGATGAAAACAGTGATTATGTATGATTTGAAAAAAGCCTAACAGGTACATGATGCACTGGGCGTAGCCCTTGTTTCAACAAGAAAACTCAGGTGCACTTCGAATTTGAAGTATTATCTTTTAAAATTTAAACCACAAATTTTAAGTGAAAAGTTCCAACTTATATTGACTGCAGTTAATTTTTCCTAATTAACAGAGATATGCAGCTGATGATCCAACTACAAATTTTGTTGATATTTTCAGAAAACACATAATTATACCCCCACTTTCGAAGAAAATGGGGGTATACTGGATTACATGCGTCAGTCTGTGTGTCTGTCCGTATGCGAGTCCGTCCGAGAATATTCATAATTTTCATAACTTACGTAATAACTAGTATGGGCATACCTATGACCAATTATTTTCTATAATATTTGTTGGTCATAGGTATGCCCACACTAGTCATTTTTTTTTTTTTTCTTGTTTTTATTACTTGTTCACTTAGAAATTGTGTCAGTCCGAGACAAATTTTATCTGTTCAGCCTGTATCTCGGGTATCGAATGTTCTATTGCATTGAAATTTGCCGTGGACACTGCTTATGGTATAGGCTTTAAAAAAAAGGATTCAACGATATTTCTCACATTCTCCTTTTAGAGTTATCCCCCTTTTTGACTTAAAAATTGTAGGTTGTAGGAAATAGACATTATTTGTCTGTTCAGCCTGTATCTCAGGTATGAGTTATCAGATTTCAGTGAAATATGGCATGCAGTTTGCCTATGACCAAGGCCTCTGCCTCATTGCATAAAACTTCCGAACACCAAACAATTTACCATACCTTTTGACTTGAAAATTGTTGGAAATTGTTATACCCCCACTTTCAAAGAAAATTGGGGGGGGGGGAGGGGGGGGGTTATACTGGATTACATGTGTCCGTCTGTGCGTCCGTCCATGTGTGAGTACATCCAAGAATATTCATAACTTTCATTATTTTCTATAATATTTGTTGGACATAGGTATGCCCACACTAGGCGGTGCACCACGTGGGGGTATGCACCGGACGACAGTACAGCTCTCGTTTTTTCAGAAAGATGAAAAAAGCAGAACGTTTTTCTTGTCACTTTTTACCAAAATTATTTTCAGTAGTATTATAATAGAAGATTTTAGAAAGAGAATGTTTTATGTACTGCATCATTAACCCTTTACCTAACACAAGTTGAAGCCAACAGTACAAATTATTTTTCTGAAACATCAGATTTCTTCATTTGTAGCGTAACTTGACAAAGTCAAAATAAGCTATTGCCATAATGCATGCAGAAGTCTGTCAGTATGAGTCTGTTCACATGTTCCTTTAGCACAGGCTACACCCCGTAGTTCTTGTCCGATTGTCACAAAATTTCATATGCAGGTTTGAGGTCATGTCTAGATGAGAACGTCTCCTTTTGGTTGCGATTGGTCAACATTGATGGCTGCCCGAGACCCAAACCCAAAAACCTTTAGCACAGTCTACAGATCGTATTTATGAAGGGATTTCATTGTAACTTGGTTGGATGAATGACTCTGTATAATGTCTAGATGAGAACATCCCCTTTTGGTCATGATCTGTCAACCCTAATGTCTGCCCAAGCCCGAAACCCAAAAACGTTTAGACCAGTCTACAGTTCA
The DNA here is from genome assembly GCA_031216915.1 of Pictodentalium vernedei. Lineage (NCBI taxonomy): Eukaryota > Metazoa > Mollusca > Scaphopoda > Dentaliida > Dentaliidae > Pictodentalium > Pictodentalium vernedei. The sequence goes on from CM062290.1 coordinate 453,961,690, forward strand.
TATCTAATATGGAGGGATTTCATTGTAACTTGATAGGATGACTCTGTGTGATGTGTAGATTAGAACTTCCCCATTCGGCCACGAGGGAGCACGGTGGCTCAGTTGGTAGAGGTGCAGGCTGCAAGCCGAGAGGTCCTCGATTCGAATCCCACCTGCGGCAACCGCGTTGTGTCCTTGGGCAAGACACTTTATCTCCATTGCCCGCGTGGGGGCACGATGACACTGTGTACTAAGGCATACTGCACGTCGATGGTACGCATGTCTTCAACCAATCTAACCCTGCCTGTGCTGCAGTGCGGAGTTACGATGTTGGGGAGCTGGCAGCTGCTCGGTGGTTCTCTCCGGGTACTCCGGCTTCCTCCACCCGTAAAACTCTCATGGTCATGATTAGCCATTGTGCATAAATATGTGACCTTAAACATCAATAAAATAAATATATAAAAATTTGGTCACAATCTGTCAACCGTGACTGCTGCCAGAGCCCAAAACCTTTTGCACAGTCTACAGGTCATATTTATGGGGGGATTTGATTGTAACTTGGTAGAATGACTCCATATAATGTCTAGATGAGAACATCCCCTTTTGATCGCGATTGGTCAACTGTGATGGCTACAGGGACCGAAAACATTTAGCACAGTCTGTGACAGGTCATATTTATGAAGGGATTTCATTGTAGCTTGGAAGGATGACTCCAGATAGTGTCTAGATGAGAACGTCCCCTTTTGGTAGCGATCATTCAACCATGATAGCTGCCCGAGCCCAAAACACGAAAACCTTTAGCATAGACTACTGGTTGTCTTTATGAAGGGATTTCATTGTATCTTGGTAGGATCACTCAGTTTAATTTCTAGATGAGGATATTCCCTTCTGGTTGCGATCGATCAACTGTGATGGCTACACAGGCCTGATGCCTGAAAACCTTTAGCACAGACTGCAGGCAGTATTTATGAAGGGATTTCATTGTAACTTGATATGACGACTCGTTTTGAAATAATTTCACTGTAATTGGTAACTTTGGTTGACATACACTGTGAGGGCCACATTAACCCACCCCTCAGTTCTTTAGTACAGTCTGTATCTCAAATTATTAGCTCAACTTTGGCAAAGCCAAAGTTTGAGGTATTGTCATGGCCTGTCTGTCCACACGGGCTAGAGGCCGTATTTATGAACCGATTTTTATGAAACTTCTTTGGTACCTTTGTTATCACCGTGGGACGAGAATGAGTGTTTTCGGGTCCGGTCCGAAATTCAAGATGGCCGCTGGCAGCTATTTTGTACAAAATTAGGTGCAATCAGATTTTTGCGCACAGCTTCCATATGAAAGCTCTAACTTGAATAATTTTTTGTATGAATGTTTAGTACCATGGGATACATCACATATAATACAGGTTTTTTTTCTCGTGCGTAACTTATGCAAATTAGACTAACTTTGATTTATTTAGTGTTACTTTCAGTACTGTAAGTGAAATTGCCAATACAGCTCGAGCTAGAGGCCGTATTTATGAACCGATCTTTATGAAACTTCTTGGGTACCTTTGTTATCACCATGGGACGAGAACGAGCGTTTTGGTGTCCTGTCTGAAATTCAAGATGGCCACTGGCAGCCATTTTCTACAAACTTAGGTGCAATCAGATTCTTGCGCAGAACATCCATATGAAAGCGCTGATTTCAATAAAGTGCTACATATACACAGCAAGTGCACATGTCAATACGGCTCGGGCTAGAGGCTGTATTTATGAACCGATCTTCACAAAACTTCCTGGGTACCTTTGTTACCTCCTTAGGACGAGAACGAGTGTTTCTGGTATGGTCCAAAATTCAAGATGGCTGCCAGTGGCCATTTTGTACCGAAATTAGGTCCAATCAGTTTATTGTACACAACTTCTATACGGCTCAGGCAAGAGGCCGTATTTATGAACCGATCTTTACGAAACTTCTTGGGTACCTTTGTTATCACAGTGGGACGAGAACGAGTGTTTTTGGGTGCGGTCCAAAATTCAAGATGGTTTGCAGCCATTTTGTACCAAAATTAGTGCAATCAGTTTTTTGTACAGAACTTCTGTATGAAAGTTCTGATTTGAATAAAAAAAAATTGGAATGTTTAGTAACATGGAATACATCACATGTAATACAGGTTTTTTTTCTCATGCAGAAATTATGCAAATTAGATGAACTTTGATTTATTCAGTGCTACTTATACACTGTAAGTGCACATGTCAATACGGCTATGGCTGGAGGCTGTATTTATGAACCAATCTTCACGAAACTTCTTGGATACCTTTGTTATCACCTTGGGACGAGAGCGAGTGTTTTTGGGTGCAGTCCGAAATTCTTGGGTACCTTTGTTATCACTTGGGACAGGAACGAGTGTTTTGGGGTGCCTTTGTTATCACTGTGCTATGAGAACAAATATTTTTGGGTTCAGTCAGACCCACTCTGGGACTCCAAGATTTCTTTTCTAGTTTAGCATCTGTCGCCCGCCTTTACAATACTTTACCTATACATTTGTTACAGGCTACGGTCAGCATTTATGTACAGACCGTTACAATACTTAATATGTACCTTTGTTATCAGGTCATTACCTAGATCTTTGTCATTGCTGTGTCACATACTATACATGATGTTTTACACAAGTTGAGCTAGTGTCATTGACACTTTCATTAGTTCCTGTGGTTGGTTCCCACAGGGCATTTTGAAAAAAATGTTTTGGCATAAATCAAGTACGAAATGACCCATTAATACTTCTTATCAAATATGGTTCAAATCGGCCTGTCGGTTTGGAAAACAGAAATTTTGGGTGGGGCAAAAATTCTTGCCCCTCCCGTAACAACGGCAAATATTTCCCCTTGAACTTCTCTTTAACAAAATTGAGTTTATACCTCAAAAGGAAGCTGTATACCAAATATCAAGTCTCTGCTACAGCTGGTTCATGAGAAGAAAGTTTTAAAAAAAAATTGAGGCATTTTGGCCCCACCTCCTCCTCAATATGAGCAGAAACCTAATTTGAAGAAAAAATGTTTGTCAGTATAATGCAGTAATCATGAAACACCCACAACAGCTCGGTCTACCACACGAAGGTTCTGGGTGTGTTCTAGAAATAGAAACATGTCCCAACTTTATTTCTTGTACCTGTATCTGAGTTTTATGGGGCACTAAATTGCCAAAAAAATGTGCTCTAAATAACTTGAAACTTTCACCTGGCACAAAACACAAGCGGAATGCATAGCATGTGCATATGCCCCTGATGTTCAAAATTTTGGAACATGGTTATACATTCAAAACTAGAGTGATGTCACGCACACAGCCTGACTGTCCCAGCAATGACAATGCTTAGACACAAAATAGTCTGGGCTATTTTTTGTTAACTGATTTAGAACTGCTGCTTGTAGACTTGTGAAAGTTGACAAGAAAGCCAGCGATGGCAGAAACAAAGAAAACACGGGTATGGACAATGAAATACAGGAGAATACATCTAAGAGTGAAATTATGAGAAATGACAGATATTCTGATTGAAATGTGGATGAAAATCATAGGGAAATGAATACTGCCGATAGTGGATAATGTATATTAGCCAGTTGAGTAGAATAAGCCATAATCATGGCTCCATTGAAACGTTCTGGAAGCTGCCACTTCAGTAGCGTTACACTGTATGCATTAGCTTGAGATTTGATCAGCAGATTTTTTTATTATTATTTGTCGAAATAAAGCTCAAAACAGCACAGGAAAAAAAACAATTTTCACCTAGCTTTCGGTCTGATGAACACCTTCACGACGCAAGAAAAAATACACACAGACGACAAAAGAAATGACAAATGGCGATAAAAGTTCTTGTAAGTCAAGTTCTGACTAAACGGGTGTGTAATACAACTCGAAAAGAAAAGAAACCGGAGTAAAAGTAGAAAGCAAAAGGTAAAAAAAAAAAATACTGTTCGACAAATTCTGAAAAGTATTGCAGAAAGTCCTAACTCCCAGTAGAACCGGATTTTAATAAAGCCTTCGAAAACTAAAAGGAACTGGGATTTTAGAAATGTCAAGATACAGTAGAACCTGCCTTGAGAGACCGCCCTTTGGGCCACACAAAAGTGGTCTCTCATAACAGGTGAATAACCAACCACAAAATTCAGAAATAGAGAAGAATGGATTTTTGTATTTACTTTATAGTTGTAATTTTTATGAAGTTCTTGTAACAAATTGAAATGGACTGTTATAAAAATTATAAAAATAAATTAGTGTTGAAAATCTTCAATGAAGATTTTCAACACTAATTTATTTTTATAATTTTTATAACAGTCCATTTCAATTAGTTACAAAAAGATTTTCAACACAAATTTATTTTTATTCCTATCTGTTACATTTAAGGTATGTATGAAATTGTTTATTCAGTAATAATCCTAATCTTTTCACAGGGGTTTTATAAAAACATCTCCATCTTTAATGAGTTAGCAATTGAAACCCAATTAAGAACGTTTAATACTTTTAATTATGTTAGTATAACCACAATGGATTTTCCAATTCCACAACAGGTAATAAGTTTTTGTCATGGTTTCAGTCTTCAAAGGGGCGGTCTCTCAAGACAGGTCTATTATGGCATAAAAGTACAAGTTGGTACCAGGTCACAGTGGTCTCTCAAGACAGGTGGTCTCCCACCGCAATGGGGTAGTGCCTCCAATGGCTTGTTTTCTCACTATTACTTGTGAAGAGAAGTGACTAAGTAAAACTTGTATCTACAAGACCATAACTGGTGGGTTCCAACGTTACCTAAAACACTAAGATGATCGTCAGAAGTTAAACGGGAACCGAGTTCGTGGTAGGATTAATGGCGAAAAATGTATAAATAAGATAAAAAGACATTGAAAATGATGACAATAGTTGCGTCGGACAAAAATAAAATGCGTCCAGGCCGCTGAGTGCAATTGCTTGAAATATACAGAATTAGTACTGCGATCCTTGATTGACAGTTACATATCTTCGTCCCTGTTTAAGAATAGTTTGAATTTGAAGTTCTGTTGAGACCGAGAGGTCTATACATGCACAGCTGTTTGATCCAGAATGTTTCCTGGGCGACGCACTCAGCTTTTGTCCAGTCGGACTTGGAATCAATGATGAAGGCCTGAAAAGAAGTAAAAAGGTGACCAGTTGACATGTAATGCCCTGTTATAACACAGTCACGCTCCATTTTTTTAATGACTGGTGGTTATTGATTCACACGTATGTGAAACGGGGTACAGGTTTCGCCGACACACTGGATTTGACAAATTCCACATTGAAGATAGATCACATTTGAACTTTTGCAGGTGCCACGGCAAAAAATTCTAAAAGATTCCTCAGTGCATTTCTGTTAAATGAATCGGATGTAGGCCACGTTTTACAACCGGTTTTTCCACAGGCTTGGCTGACACCAGAATTGACTGGACTGAGACTGGCATGAACAAAATGTCGCGTATGTTTTTTGGACGCTTGAAAGCCACGACTGGAGGCTTGGGAAATGTCTTGGATAAGGCTGGATCATTCTCAATAAGCGTCCAGTGTTTTCGAAATGTGTTGGAAAGATTTGAAAGATCTGGGTGAAATGTTGAGACAAAAGGTATGCATGTGTTCTGTGAGCAATATCGTAACAGGTCGTCGTCCCGTACTAGTGCATCAACTTTACTAATGGCACTGTCAACCCTTTCTCGCTTGTAGTTGATGAAAATATAATATATTTTTTTATATATAATAATAATAATAACTCTTTGGCCAGCCGCTGATTTGTCGCGGTCCTCATAAGAGAAGGCCATCATATCCCCTGCACCCCACCCCCTCTTCCCCTCCTCTCCTCCCAGCATTCAGATATAAACTGCTTAATAATGTCCCTCACTTCCTCTTTTTTAATTTCTTCAATAAGCATTCCTACCCTCTCCCTCGTGTCCCCCTTCAGCCATCTATCCTTTGTTTCTTCACCCCACTTCTGCATTATTCTTCCAGTAAATTTTATTCTATGAGGTATATACTGTGGGCATTCCAAGAGAAAATGTTCCAGGGTCTCCACTACTCCAGAGTGGCACATTTGGCATCCCTTTTCCCCATCTCTCCCAATTTTTCCCCGAAGCTCCAGTGATCTTGATCTCAGTTTGAAGAGCAGTGACCCTCCAAAGGTGCCATCTAGGTACTTCTCAAAAGCTGGCTTTTCTTTATATTGTAACCCCTGCAGTGATCTTTTCACGCTAACCCCTGCTCGCCAGTTTCGATTGCAATCTTCCATGACTCTCTCTTTGACAAACCTTTTGTCTTCTTTCATTCCTACTTTTATGTTTGTGACCTCTATAGAGTAATTGTCCATTAGTTCCCTCACATGTTTTGACCACCCCGTTTCTATACTAGAATTCCAAATGGTATCGAGCATCAATTTGCACCACCGGTTGTCAGGCAGGTTTCTCAAGTAGTTAAAGTAACACAGTTTTCCCAAATCTACCCTGTCCTTGATTTTCATCCATCCAAGCTCCCCCCTTACTGCTTATAACATTGTTTGTTTGAAATTTATTGGAGAGTGCCTATTGGCACCTCTAATAAATTGTAACAAAAATTTGTTCTGAACATAATCTTGTTAAACTAAGGCTACTCATGCTGGAAGAAGGGCTATCTTTTAAGAAAAATGCTCATATTTCAAATCAGCTTTGAAAAATAGCACTCAACCCGGGGGGGGGGGGGGGGGGGCACTAAAAATTTACAAGACGTGACGTCCTATTTTTTATTCAGCTCCTTTTTACACCCACCCACCCCTTCGTGCAAATTTTCTACTACCGTTCTCAGACACCCACCCCCCCCCCCATTAAAATCCAAAATCAACTTATAAACTTAGTAGGCACAGCTGTCTTTGGGGGGGGGGGGGGGATCATAATGTTCTTAAACTGGTACCACCAATTTAAACCTATGTGGGCTGCTGTGGGGCCCCAATCTACAAATGACAAGCTGTTCATTATCAGGCTTGGCCAGAGCAGGTGTACATTTTCGGGAACAAATTTTCATTTGAATTGTTCTGTCAGTATTCTCAGGTGTTTGCTACTTTCCTCTTCTATCCATACAAATTCTATTAATAAATAAATAACTTGGGTTGAATTTAGTGCATCAGAGAGAATTTTCCCAAAATATTGTCTACACATTATTTACATTACGAACAAGATACCCACCCCCTACTAACGTGTGACATTTTCCCAGATTAAGCCCAATATTCTCACATATAAAGCCTCCTGATGTTGTATTTATGTTAAGAGTGTGATGTACATCATCATCTTTAAGGTTTGAAACACAAATGATGGTATATATTAGCTGATATATTGATATATTTTTAAAAAATTCAAAAAATTGCACAAGTTGGAAATGCACATTTTTGGCGCACTCAAGAGATCCACCCACCCTCACGTCACGTCTTGCAAATTTTTGATGCCCCCCCCCCCCTGCTCAGTCAGTTAAATAAAATAACTGTTGTGGGAGTCGACGGTTTTTATTTTTAGTCGATCATCATTCATTTTTAACTGGTAGAACGCTGAATTATTTTTTGTCATCAAATTTTGTTCACAAGTCTTTTGCCCTGTTACATTTTATTGGAGAGGCACACTCCCAAAAATTGTAACAAGCAAATGCCATACAGACTAAATAATTTAGATTTAATGATAATATGAAGGACATCTGCAGAGTTTAGAGCCTTGGAGTGGCAGTATCTGTACTTTAGAGTAAAGCCCAAATATGAGCTTCCAGCACTCAACCAGTCCAAATATGAGCTTCCAGCACTCAACCAGCCCAAATATGGGCTTCCAGCACTCAACCAGCCCAAATATGAGCTTCCAGCACTCAACCAGTCCAAATATGAGCTTCCAGCACTCAACCAGCCCAAATATGAGCTTCCAGCACTCAACCAGCCCAAATATGGGCTTCCAGCACTCAACCAGCCCAAATATGAGCTTCCAGCACTCAACCAGCCCAAATATGAGCTTCCAGCACTCAACCAGTCCAAATATGAGCTTCCAGCACTCAACCAGCCCAAATATGAGCTTCCAGCACTCAACCAGTCCAAATATGAGCTTCCAGCACTCAACCAGCCCAAATATGAGCTTCCAGCACTCAACCAGCCCAAATATGAGCTTCCAGCACTCAACCAGCCCAAATATGAGCTTCCAGCACTCAACCTGTTAAAGTGGTACAAGTCAAGTTTATAGTGTACTGTGTAATGAGGTGAATTGACCTTTGAAATGTCCAACCATAGTTACTTGTAATTTCCCATGGCCTTTGATTGCGCAACAACACTGAGCCTTGCCATTTGATCAATCCTTGTTCTCAGTAGTATTAACAAACACTCTGTTAATCAGTACTAAAGAGTACTGTCCAAACAGTGTACCTTTGAATAATTGTGGTTTGGGAATTCATCGCAGACTGCAGTGTGAGTGGAATCTTTGGTCTTGTACATGCAAACAACTCCTTTGGAATAATCTGAACCGTGAAAGTGAGAAAATTGTCACAAGACCCACAACAGTCAGTTCTCTTGTAATGCTACATTGTAACTTGTGTTGGAATGGAGCTGTGTGTATGTGTGTGTGTGGGGGGGGGGGGGGGGGGGGGGGGAATTTTCAAAATTTCTGGAAATTAGTTTATATAAATGAAACATTTGAAGAAATGTTCTCCTGTTTAAATTCTTCAGATCAATTGGAGTGGGACAGAGATATTTTTGTGTTTCCAGTTTATCACAATGTACGAGTGTACATATTCAAACCTAGTTTTAGATTTGATTTGTAAGTTTATTTCAGGATTGTTTGATGAATTTATGGGAAACAACTATTAATCGATTAACCATCGATTAATGCTGGCGATTAGCCAATTATGAAATTTGATAGTCACAACAGCCCAAGACTAAAATAGGACAAAAGATTAAGTAACTCCTCAAAGACAGCCATGCATATCTGCTAGATGGGTAATTACGCAGATGTATGTTGATGGAAGCAGTGCTCAAAATAACTTTTTTTCTTTGCGTAGCAAAATGCTACAAATTTCCAAAAAATGAATAGCATTTTGTTAAAATTACATAGCTATTTTTGTATCTCAGAGTTATGTTATGCTGTTTTGTATTGAATTCGTCTAAGTGGATAGAATAGTTTCCATCCATTTCTGGACATTTCCAAATGATCTGCAACACATGAAACATTTACTATGTTTTTTTTCAACTGAACTGCCTTTTAGGGTTGCATGGACTTGGATATTTTCAAATAGTGTCTTGGTTGTTCAACAGAGTTCTCAAAATGGAAGTGGGATTTTTAATTTGATGGGCTTGAAGTTATTTTTCATGTACATTTTATGGAAAATGTTGTCAAAACAGGAAGAATTTAAACCAATAGAATTCATCTTACATATGAAGTTGCTAATGATGCTTGATGGAGAGTTAATCTGAGTTATGCCTGGAATGTTCCACAATCAGAAGTAAAGCATCAGTGAACTAGTTTTCAAATTTGTTTGCAAATTTTCATTCACATTTTGCGATACAAGATAATCAACTGCAGCCTAATAGGCTGCAGTTGATTATCTTGTATCGCAAAATGCTATACATAATTGAACATTGTGTAGCTTTTTGCAAGTTTTGCATAGCAAAAAGCTACGCGACACCGCTTATTTTGAGCCCTGGATGGAAGGCAGAAAGTGAAAGCAAGATTGGTGACTCGTGGCTTTGATAAAGAAGACTCACATAAGATGGATTCACCGATGACTGGGAAGGGTACATTAAAATTTTTCCAGGACAAGCATCCAGGCCTGAAAATAAGCAGTCTGGCATTTGCAAAACGAGGTCTCCAGAGGGTGAATTTGATGATGCTATCCCATACAGCGGGCCAATTTATCCTCTGGGTACATCTATTCTGTTTAATTTTGAGACCCTGGTTCAGATTGAGGCATCACTAAATTCACCCTCTGGGGCCCTCATTTTGCATATAACAGCCTTCTTATTTTCTGGCTTGCATGCATCAGTCTTTTCTTGGGTTAGGCAACTCATTATTTATTTATTTATTGGGGTTAAAGGTCACATATTTCTGCACAATGGCTAATCATGACCACGACAGTTTTACGGGTGGAGGAAGCCGGAGTACCCGGAGAGAACCACCCAGCAAAGGCGAGCAAATGTCAGCTCCCCAACATACTAACTCCACACAAGCAGGGTTAGCATTGGTTGAAGACAAGTGCACCATCGACGTGCAGTACGCCTTAGTACACAACGTCACCGTGGCCCAATATGGGCAATGGGGGTGAAGTGTCTTGCCCAAGGACACAACGCGGTTGCCGCAGTTGGGATTCGAACCGAGGACCTCTCGGCTTGCAGCCTGCACCTCTACCTACTGAGTCACCGCGCCTTCAGGCAACTCATTGATATTAACTGGATGAGTGCCAGAAGCCAATATCATAGCTCTATTGAAAGTGCTGGAATTATAACAAAACAATTATTTATAAAAAAAAATCTTCCTAAATTAAGGCTACTCTTGCTGGTAGCTTGGTGTTTTTGAAAAAAAATATCCATGTTTCAAATCACCTGTGGACTTGACTGAACCATGCCCTCATACAGCACATGGATACAGGGGGGGGGGGGGGGGGTTCTGGGGTTCAAGAGCAAACACTGATTTGTTAATCGTACATGTGCGGCAGTGCCGTGTCTGTAAGACACATATGATGCCCCCGCAAGTTGTACCATGTACTTTCATTTATAAATCATGTACCTTATATTCGAAATTTCACAAAAATTTACATGTTCAACAACCCATAATTTTGTAAATGAAAGTGTCATTTACACTGTAGCTTAACTTGTCTGTGTGTTGTGTTTCATGAAAAGGGTAATGTTCAATGTTTATGAAAGGATTATGAAATAAGACAAGAAATGTGATAATTGGGAATATGTTAATTTCTGTTCCCTGTATGCTATGTTTTTAATAAAAATAATATGAGGTGTACACTGTACTAACGAGCTGAAGGGTGGGTTAATGTGGACCTCACAGTTAATGTATGTGGCCCTCACAGTTAACGTATGTCAACGAATGTTACCAAGTTACAGTGAAATTATTCCAAAACGAGTTATCCTATCAAGTTATATCGAAATCCCTCCATAAATATGGCCTGTAGACTGTGCTAAAGGTTTTCGGGCTTCAGGCCTGTGAAGCCATGATGGTTGACCGATTGCAACTAAAAGGGGACGTCCTCATCTCGACATTATACGGAGTAATTTTACTAAGTTACAATGAAATCCCTTCACAAATACCACCTGTTGTCTGTACTAAAGTGTTTCGGGTTTTGGGCTCGGAGACCCATCATGGTTGAATGATCGCGACCAAAAGGGGACGTTGTCATCTGGTCATCATCTGGAGTGATCCTACAAAGTTACAATGAAATCCCTTTATAAATATGACCTGCAGACTGTGCTCAAGGCTTTTGGGCTTCAGGCCCCTGAAGCCGTCACAGTTGACCAATCACGACCAAAAGGGGATGTCATCATCTAGGCATTATATGGAGTGAACCTAACAAATTACAATGAAATCCTTCCATAAATACGACCTATAGACTATGCTAAAGGTTTTTGGGTTTTGGGGCTCGGGCAGCCATCAAGGCTGAATGATCGCGACCAGAAGGGGACGTTCTCATCTAGACATTATTTGGAGTCATCCTTCCAAGTTACAATGAAATCCCTTTATAAATTTGACCTATAGACTGTGCTAAAGGTTTTTGGGCCTCGGGCCCCTGTAGCCATCACAGTTGCCCAATCACATCCAAAAGGGGACGTTCTCATCTAGACATTATATGAAGTCAACATACCAAGCTACAATGAAATCCCTTCATAAATATGACCTGTAGACTGTGCTAAATGTTTTCGGGCTTCGGGCTCAGGCAGCCATCATGGTTGAATGATCACAATCAAAAGGGGACGTTCTAATCTAGACATTATATGAAGTCAATCTACCAAGTTACAACGAAATCATCACTTCATAAATATGACCTGTATACTGTGCTAAAGGTTTTCGAGCTCGGACAGTCATCATGGTTGAATGATCTCAACCAAAGGCGGAATTCTCATCTGGGCATCATCTGGAGTGATCCTACGAAGTTACGATGAAATCCTTTCATAAATATGACCTGTAGACTGTGCTCAAGTTTTCGGGCCCTGTAGCCGTCACAGTTGACCAATCACGACCAAAAGGGGATGTCATCATCTAGGCATTATATGGAGTCAACGTTACAAGTTAACAATGAAATCCTTCCATAAATACAACCAAAAGGCTGTGCTAAAGGTTTCTGGGCTCGGCCAGCCATCAAGGCTGGATGATCGTGACGAAAAGGGGAGGTTCTCATTTAAACATTATTTGGAGCAATCCTGCCAAGTTACAATGAAATCCCTTTATAAATTTGACCTGTAGTCTGTGCTAAAGGTTTTTGGGCCTCGGGCCCCTGTAGCCATCACAGTTGCCTAATCACATCCAAAAGGGGACGTTCTCATCTAGACATTATATGAAGTCAACATACCAAGTTACAATGAAATCCCTTCATAAATATGACCTGTAGACTGCGCTAAATGTTTTCGGGCTTCGGGCTCGGGCAGCCATCATGGTTGAATGATCACAATCAAAAGGGGACGTTCTAATCTAGACATAAAATGAAGTCAACCTACCAAGTTACAATGAAATCATCCCTTTATAAATATGACCTGAAAACTGTGCTAAAGGTTTTCGAGCTCGGACAGCCATCATGGTTGAATGATCTCAACCAAAAGCGGAATTCTCATCTGGGCATCATCTGGAGTGATCCTACGAAGTTACGATGAAATCCTTTCATAAATATGACCTGCAGACTGTGCTCGAGTTTTCGGGCCCTGTAGCCATCACAGTTGACCAATCACGGCCAAAAGGGGATATCATCATCTAGGCATTATATGAAGTCAACCTAACAAGTTAACAATGAAATCCTTCCATAAATACAACCAAAAGGCTATGCTAAAGGTTTTTGGGCTCGGCCAGCCATCAAGGCTGGATGATCGTGACGAAAAGGGGAGGTTCTCATTTAAACATTATTTGGAGCAATCCTACCAAGTTACAATGAAATCCCTTCATAAATATGACATGTAGACTGTGCTAAATGTTGTCGGTCTTCGGGCCTCTGTAGCTGTCACAGTTGCCCAATCACGTCCAAAAGGGGATGTTCTCATCTAGACATTATATGAAGTCAACCTACCAAGTTACAATGAAATCCCTTCATAAATATGACCTGTAGACTGTGCTGAAGGTTTTTGGGCTCGGGCAGTCGTCACGGTTGCCCAATCGTGTCCAAAAGGGGACGTTCTAATCTAGGCATTATATAAAGTCAACCTACCAAGTTACAATGGAATCCCTTCATAAATATGACCTGTATACTGTGCTAAACGTTTTCGGGCTTCGGGGCCCTGTAGCCGCCACAGTTACCCAATCGCATCCAAAAGGGGATGTTCTCATCTAGACGTTATATGAAGTCAACCTACCAAGTTATAATGCAATCCCTTCATAAATATGACCTGTCGACTGTGCTAAAGGTTTTCGGGCTTGGGCCGCCATCATGGTTGAATGATCGCAACCAAAAGGGGATTCTCATCTGAGCATCATCTGGAATGATCCTACTAAGTTACAATGAAATCCCCTCATAAATATGACCTGTAGATTGTGCTCAAGGTTTTCGGGCTTCGGGCCCCCTTAGCCGTCACAGTTGACCAATCACGACCAAAAGGGGATGTCATCATCTAGGCATTATATGGAGTCAACCTACCAAGTTACAATGAAATCCTTCCATAAATACAATCTATAGACAATGCTAGAGGTTTTTGGGCTCGGGCAGCCATCAAGGCTGAATGATCTCGACCAAAATGGGACGTTCTTATCTAGACATTATTTCGAGTCATCCTACCAAGTTACAATGAAATCCCTTCATAAATATGACCTGTAGACTGTACTAAAGGTTTTCGGGCTTCGGGCTCCTGTAGCCGTGCTAAAGGTTTTCGGGTTTGGGGCTCGGGCAGTCGTCACGGTTGACAGATCGCGACCAAAGGGGGAAGTTCTCATCTAGACATCATACGGCGTCATCCTACCAAGTTACAATGAAATCCTTCGATATTAAATATGACCTGCAGACTGTGCTAAAAGTTTTGGGTTTTCGACTTGGGCAGCCATCACGGTTGACAGATCATGACCAAATCGGAAGGTTCTCATCTGGGCATTATACAGAGGCATTCTACCAAGTAACAATTAAATCCCTTCATAAATACGACATGTAGACTGTGCTAATGGTTTTCGAGTTTTGGGCTCGGGCAGCCATACCGGTGGACCGATTGCGACCAAAAGGGGACGTTCTCATCTAGATATGACCCCAAACATGCATATGAAATGTCGTGACGATCAGACAAGAACTACGGGGTGTAACCTGTGCTGAAGGAAAATGTGAACAGACTCACAGACTCACAGACTTCCGCACGCGTGAAGGCAATAGCTTATCTTGACTTTGTCAAGTTAAGCTAAAAATTGAACAAAATCAAATTTCTGGCAATATCTACACCTTTGGTATATGAATAAATACCTGTAAAATAAAAAGATCCTGGCTTCAAAACTGTGAGAGGAGTTAGCCGGGCAAACCACGTACCATACAGGTGAAATTCTACAAAAAAAATGGCTTAGTTCAACAATCTGTAATTTTGTGTAATATTGAAGCAAATCAAAAACCTGACAATATGCAGTATCTCCGGTATACAGTACGTGGAGAGTGGATTGTAACTAAATCACCCCCGGAGTGGAGTTATCACCCAAGCTATAACTTTCAAATTTTGTACATATCGACAAGAATCACAAGCAGTGTTACAGCCAATGGACCTCCGGGTTTAACCCGGAGGTCCATTGGCTGAAACTTTGCAGGTGCTGGTTATGCTTTGCAACAAATTTGCAATTATTGCTTGGGTGGAATCTCCCCTCTGCGGGTGATTTTGTGATAATACACTCTCCACGTACTGTATGTACAAACAAACCCGTGAAATAAAAAGGTCCTAGCTTCAAAACTGAGAGCAGTTAGCTGGACAAACCACGTACCATACAGGTGAAATTCTACAAAAAAAACTGACCAGGTTCAACAACCCTATAAATGGATTCAGCCTCCAATAACTACTATATAATTACATGTACAATATGACCTCCCAAAAAAATTCCAAATTTTCTGGATCCCTGATCCTAAATAAAGTTGAAGACACACAAGATTTCCCCCACAAGGTCTACACGTATCCCGATCTCCCTTTGTCACAAGATCATATAATAATGCAGAGGATACAGAAGAGTTATAGTCTATAACTGCACAATTCTATAATTAGAAATGGGCTAAAACTTAACTAGTAGAGTGCTGGAAGCCCATTTTTGGGCTTTATTCTGAAGTGCAGGGGCTGCAACTTGAGGGCATCATTTTTGGTGGATGAGCTTCATATTATCTTTGAAGTTAAATAATTTTGTCTGTTAGGATTTGCCTTGTTACAATTCGAGTGCCTATAGGCACTCTCTCATGAATTGTAACAAGGCAAAGACACATAAACAAATTTTGGTGACCAAAAATAATTCAGCACTCTACCAATTAATAGGGTTCCCAAGACCCCGGATCTCACAATAAACTTGTAATCTACACCCCCCCCCCCCCCCCCACCCCCAAATTTCAGATCTCCTTGGTCTCTGATCCCCTAATTAATCTAGAAGATACAGAAAACTCTTGACTCTCCCCCACATACTCATTCTTATATTTGGCCCAGTTCTGTAATTGGGGGCGCGGTGGCTCAGGAGGTAGAGGTGCAGGCTGCGGCAACTGCGTTGTGTCCTTGGGCAAGACATTTCACCCCCCATTGCCCACGTGAGGGAACGTTGACGCTGTGTACTAAGGCGTACTGCACGTCGATGGTGCACTTGTCTTCAACCAATGCTAACCCTGCTTGTGTGAAGTTAGTATGTTGGGGAGCGGACAGCTGCTCGTCGTTGCTCGGTGGTTCTCTCCGGGTACTCCGGCTTCCTCCACCCGTAAAACTATCACGGTCATGATTAGCCATTGTGCAGAAATATGTGACCTTAAATCCTAATAAATAAATAATAATGAGTTGCCTGACCCAAGAAAAGGCTGATGTCATGCAAGCCAGAAAATAAGCAGACTGTCATCTGCAAAATGAGGGCCCCAGAGGGTGAATTTAGTGATGCTACCCTGCACCTCTGTGAACCTCAATCTGAATCAGGCTCTCAAAATTAAACAGAATAGATGTACCCAGAGGACAAATTGGCCTGCTGTTTGGGATAGCGTCATCAAATTCACCCTCTGGAGACCTCATTTTGCAAATGTCAGACTGCTTATTTTCAGGCCTGGATGCTTGTCCTTGAAAAATTTTAATGTACCCTTCCCAGTTATCGGTGAATCCATCTTATGTGAGTCTTCTTTCTCAAAGCCACGAGTCACCAATCTTGCTTTCACTTTCTGCCTTCCATCCAGGGCTCAAAATAAGCGGTGTCGCGTCGCTTTTTGCTATGCAAAACTTGCAAAAATCTACACAATGTTCAATTATGTATAGCATTTTGCGATACAAGATAATCAACTGCAGCCAACTAGGCCGTAGTTGATTATCTTGTATCGCAAAATGTAAATGAAAATTTGCAAACAAATTTGAAAACTAGTTCACTGATGCTTTTGGTCATGATTAGCCATTGTGCAGAATTATGTGACATTAAAAACAAATAAGTAATCAATAGTTCAGTAATTACACTGTAGTCCACAGCTTAATAAAAAAAATTCCAAATCCCCAGATCTCATAATAATCTAGAGAGCACAGAAGAATTCTGATTTTTCCAATACACTTTTATAACCGCCCAGTTCTGAAATTATAAAGTATACAAAACCTTAACAAGATCCCTGATTCCATAATAAACTTGGGGATACAGTAGACCCTTGCCCCTCTTACAAATTCTTATGATTCTCCAGATCAGTTATGGCAAGCAGCTTGCATCTCAAAACGTTTCCCAAGATGCAAGACCCCATAATAATCTTGAACACAAAGAAGAATCCTGCCCCCCACGCACTTTTACGGTTTTCCTTCTGTAATTATAAGGTATCTATACTTAATCTACGCAGGATGTTGGATCCCTTAATAATATTGAGGATATAGAAGACTCATGCCACCACAGACTTTTAGGATTCTCCATTTCTATAATTGCAATGTAATTACACTTGAGCTTCGCAATATTTTAGGTCCCATAATAAACTTAAGGATACAGAAGACTCCTCCCCGCCACCCCCCCCCCCCCCTGTCCACTTATCATTGTCCAGTTCTGTAATCCCAAAACAGCCTACACTTCAATAAGGTACCGAAGATACAAGATTTCATAATAATTTTGAGGATACAAAGACCCGGCCCTGCTCCTCCCCTATACACTCCTATAACACACTCATGCCCGCCCCCATCCACTTATTCATCATTGTCTAGTTCTGTAATCACAAAACAGCCTACACTTTAGTAAGGTACCCAAGACCCCAGATCTCATAATAATTTTGAGGATACAAAATCCCCTGCTGCCTCCCCTATACACTCATATAACTGTCCATTTCAGTAATTCCAATAAAGCCAACATCTTACCAAAGTTCTGTAAATTGACTAGAGTGTGCAGAAGAAGACTGCCTCCTACACTTTTTCATGGCAGTCCAACTCTGTAATTACAAGGTAACCCACATTATTGAAGAAGCCTCTCCCCATACTTTTTCACGGCAATCCATCTCGGTAGTTACAAGGTAGCCTACCTTTTATTAGTAGGCGGGCTGCCTTATGATTGCAGAGCTCAACTGCCAGCTCTGTAATTATAAGGTAGCCTACATCTTAATACTATTTCTAAGAAGAACCCCCCCCCCCCCCCACCACTCCCTTTACACTTTTTCATGGTAGTCCGGCTCTGTAATTGCAGTGTAGCCTACAACTTAATACGATTTGTAGGAAGAAGCCTGTCCCACATTATTGAAGAAGCCTCTCCCCATACTTTTTCACGGCAATCCATCTCGGTAGTTACAAGGTAGCCTACTTTTTATTAGTAGGCGGGCTGCCTTGTGATTGCCGAGCTGAACTGCCAGCTCTGTAATTATAAGGTAGCCTACATCTTAATACTATTTCTAAGAAGACCCCCCCCCCCCCCCCTCCCACCACTCCCTTTACACTTTTTCATGGTAGTCCGGCTCTGTAATTGCAGTGTAGCCTACAACTTAATACGATTTGTATGAAGAAGCCTGCCCCCCCCCCCCCCGCCCCCCCCTCACTATTTCATGACAGTCCAGCTCGTCGGTTGAAACCCCTGCTCCCCACCCTTGCCCTTGGATGCTTCCGGCACCCTTTTATACATTTTCCCTACAATTTGACAGTGTACTTCCTTTGACTTTTCAATCATTTCTAGGCCAGTCTTGGCTGCCTATTTAGGCAGCCAAGACTTGCCTAGAAAAAACTGCCAAGGCACTTTGATTTAATTTGCAAGCGTACAGTACAGACGTATGGAAAGGTAAAAATCCATGCATGGACAATATTTCCATGCATGTATGAGCAGTGAATCTCTGACATAAAATAAGGGAATCACCCTCAAATTTTCAATGAATGAAGCATCAGGTATGACCCGGTGCCTCTTTCACGGAATATTTGCTGAAAACTGCTGATCAGTGATTAACAAAAATGCCCATGGGCAAAACTGCCCATGTGCAGATTTTGACCAATCCACGGCAGCTGTACTGTACCCAAATACTGTATGTTGGGGCACCTGTGGTGTTGTAGAAAAAAAACTGACTAAAGTCAGCGATAGTCCTCTTAAGGTTAAACCTAAACTGTCAGAAGGTAATACATATGATTAGAAACAAAAATATTCATTATTTTTGTCATTCCATCTGCAAGTAACTTAATACAGTTGAAGACCGGAATCATATTTTTCAGTTAATTCAATCGGATTCCAGTTTTATTTGACAAGGACAAATATTTATTTCTTAAATTTACATGAAAATTGTTAAAAAAATTATTTTCATGAGTAGTACTATTTATTTATTGGTGTTTAAGGTCACATATTTCTGCACAATGGCTAATGGTGACCACAAAATGGAGATAAAGTCAAGTCCAGCCAATCGTTTATACCCATGTTGCCCATTTTAGAGGACTTCCACCCCAAACATTGGGGACAGGGCCCTATTTTACCAGTAAAACAGAGCTTGTTTACCACAGTAAACAAGCACTGCTTCACTTCTCGGGGGTTCCCGCGGGGGATGAGTAGTACTGTGATTACAAAGTGGAAAGAGAATTTCAATCGGAACGTGACTAGGTTTAGATCTAGTCAAGATTCTCTAGATGCTTTTCTTCCCACAACACTGTAGAATTCCATCCTATCCAGGGTCTATCTGTATGCTTTTCTTCCCACAACACTGTAGAATTCCATGATACCCCGAGTCTATCTATAGGCTTTCCTTCCCACAACACTGTAGAATTCTATGCTACCCAGAGTCTATCTGTGCTACCCAGAGTCTATCTATATGCTTTGCTTCCCACAACACTGTAGAATTCCATGCTACCCCGAGTTTATCTATATGCTTTCCTTCCCACAACACTGTAGAATTCCATGCTACCCAGAGTCTATCTATATGCTTTTCTTTCCACAACACTGCAGAATTCCATGCTACCCCGAGTCTATCTATATGCTTTCCTTCCCACAACACTGTAGAATTCCATGCTACCCAGAGTCTATATGCTTTCCTTCCCACAACACTGTAGAATTCTATGCTACCCAAAGTCTATCTATATGCTTTCCTTCCCACAACACTGTAGTATTCCATGCTACCCCGAGTTTATCTATATGCTTTCCTTCCCACAGCACTGTAGAATTCCATGCTACCCAGAGTCTATCTATATGCTTTACTTCCCACAACACTGAGAATTCCATGCTACCCAGAGTCTATCCATATGCTTTCCTTCCCACAACACTAGAATTCCATGCTACCCAGAGTCTATCCATATGCTTTCCTTCCCACAACACTGTAGAATTCCATGCTACCCCGAGTCTATCCATATGCTTTCCTTCCCACAACACTGTAGAATTCCATGCTACCCAGAGTCTATCCATATGCTTTCCTTCCCACAACACTGTAGAATTCCATGCTACCCCGAGTCTATCCATATGCTTTCCTTCCCACAACACTTCAGAATTCCATGCTACCCAGAGTCTATCTATATGCTTTCCTCCCCACAACACTGTAGAATTCCATGCTTCCCAGAGTCTTTCTATATGCTTTCCTTCCCACAACACTGTAGAATTCCATGCTACCCAGAGTCTATCTATATGCTTTACTTCCCACAACACTGTAGAATTCCATGCTACCCAAAGTCTATCTGCATGCTTTCCTTCCCACAACACTGTAGAATTCCATGCTACCCAAAGTCTATCTATATGCTTTCCTTCCCACAGCACTGCAGAATTCCATGCTACGCCGAGTCTTTCTGTATGCTTTCCTTCCCACAACACTGTAGAAGTCCATGCTACCCAAAGTCTATCTATATACTTTCCTTCCCACCACACTGTATAATTCCATGCTACCCCGAGTCTATCTGAATGCTTTCCTTTCCACAACACTGTAGAATTCCATGCTACCCAGAGTCTATCTATATGCTTTCCTCCCCACAACACTGTAGAATTCCATGCTTCCCCGAGTCTTTCTATATGCTTTCCTTCCCACAACACTGTAGAATTCCATGCTACACAAAGTCTATCTATATGCTTTCCTCCCCACAACACTGTACAATTCCATGCTACACAAAGTCTATCTATATACTTTCCTCCCCACAACACTGTAGAATTCCATGCTACACAAAGTCTATCTATATGCTTTCCTTCCCACAACACGTTAGAATTCCATGCTACCCAGAGTCTATCTATATGCTTTCCTCCCCACAACACTGTAGAATTCCATGCTACCCAAAGTCTTTCTATATGCTTTCCTTCCCACAACACTGTAGAATTCCATGCTACCCAGAGTCTATCTATATGCTTTACTTCCCACAACACTGTAGAATTCCATGCTACCCAAAGTCTATCTGCATGCTTTCCTTCCCACAACACTGTAGAATTCCATGCTACCCAAAGTCTATCTATATGCTTTCCTTCCCACAACACTGCAGAATTCCATGCTACGCCGAGTCTTTCTGTATGCTTTCCTTCCCACAACACTGCAGAAGTCCATGATGCTACCCAAAGTCTATCTATATACTTTCCTTCCCACCACACTGTATAATTCCATGCTACCTCGAGTCTATCTATATGCTTTCCTCCCCACAACACTGTAGAATTCCATGCTTCCCCGAGTCTTTCTATATGCTTTCCTTCCCACAACACTGTAGAATTCCATGCTACACAAAGTCTATCTATATGCTTTCCTCCCCACAACACTGTAGAATTCCATGCTACACAAAGTCTATCTATATGCTTTCCTCCCCACAACACTGTAGAATTCCATGCTACACAAAGTCTATCTATATGCTTTCCTTCCCACAACACGTTAGAATTCCATGCTACCCAGAGTCTATCTATATGCTTTCCTCCCCACAACACTGTAGAATTCCATGCTACCCAAAGTCTTTCTATATGCTTTCCTTCCCACATCACTGTAGAATTCCATGCTACCCCGAGTCTATCTGTATGCTTTCCTCCCCACAACACTGTAGTATTCCATGCTACCCCAAGTCTATCTATATGCTTTCCTTCCCACAACACTGTAGAATTCCATGCTACCCAAAGTCTTTCTATATGCTTTCCTTCCCACATCACTGTAGAATTCCATGCTACCCAGAGTCTACCTGTATGCTTTCCTTCCCACAACACTGCAGAATTCCATGCTACCCCGAGTCTATCCATATGCTTTCCTTCCCACAACACTGCAGAATTCCATGGTACCCAATGTCTATCTGCATGCTTTCCTTCCCACAACACTGTGGAATTCCATGCTACCCAAAGTCTATCTATATGCTTTCCTTCCCACAACACTGCAGAATTCCATGCTACGCCGAGTCTATCTGTATGCTTTCCTTCCCACAACACCGTAGAAGTCCATGCTACCCAAAGTCTATCTATATACTTTCCTTCCCACAACACTGTATAATTCCATGCTACCCCGAGTCTATCTGAATGCTTTCCTTCCCACAACACTGTAGAATTTCATGCTACCCAAAGTCCATCTATATGTTTTCCTTCCCACAACACTGCAGAATTCCATGCTACCCCGAGTCTATCTGTATGCTTTCCTTCCCACAACACTGTAGAATTCCATGCTACCCAAAGTTTATCCATATGCGTTCCTTCCCACAACACTGTAGAATTCCATGCTACCCCGAGTCTATTTGAAAGAGAGACTGTCAATTTACGCAGGAGGGAAATATTTTCACAGATGCAATATTATTAGATTCCAAACACTAATTATGGGAATAGTCATAAAAAATTTAATTAATGAAGCACTGGGTATAACCGGTGCTTCATTAATTAAAATTTTGCTGATGATGAATTTTATTACCTGATAAACGCATGCATGAATATTACTGCTCATGCATTGATTATGAGCAATCCACGGCGACTGTCCTGTATCATTTGTTTTGTGAAAAAAAGCAAGATCATGACATACCACCTGTAACTTTAGAATGCTTATCATGTGTAAAACAGGCACTTAGCCAGGATTCTGTAAAAGGGTGTGTGTGTGGGGGGGGGGGGGGGGGGTGTTTGGGGTGCCCTCGCCAATTTAGGGGGAGGGGTGACAAAGATATTTGGAAGGCACTTGTGGGAGGTTTGGGGACCTACCCTAGTCTCAACTAGGACCCTCCGCTCATTACCATTGTGAGGAGGAAGTAACAGCAGGAGGGTCTTGCAAAATTCAGTGCTCAAAGAGTAGATCTGAGGCGCATTTAAAGCATAAATAGGCTATTTTGGAGACCATTTTAAAACAAGAGCACCGTCAGGCAGGGGATCAATATACGGCCCCCTATGAAGAAATTGCGCTTGTGAAGACATATTTAGTTGAACAAAAGGTTGATAATTCCTTCAAAAATAATTGTACAGTCCTGGCTTATGACCCATTAAACTTTGAATATATTGTTTTCAAGTTATTACGTGGAGAATCAAAAGTCAACAAAACTCCCAGATGGTTGCCATGGCAGCCATATTGGACAAGCCAGAGTGCTGGATATCAAAAGGAACCATCCTCTAGTCATGACTAAGCAACCATAAAAAAAACAGTATCTGTTGGATGTATTGTTTTCAAGTTATCACGTGCACAAATAAAAGTTAACGGACAGACGGATGGATGGATGAACAGACATTGATGCTGGGTATCGAAAGGAACCATCCTCTAGTCATGACTAATCAACCATAAAAAACAGTGTCTGTTGGATGTATTGTTTTCAAGTTATCAAGTGGACAAACAAAAGTTAATGGACGGACAGACGGACGGACGGACGGACGGATGGACAATTGGATGGACATTGCCATACCATAATATTATTATTTATTTATTTATTGGTGTTTAAGGTCACATATTTCTACACAATGGCTAATTGTGACCACGACAGTTTTACAGGTGGAGGAAGCCGGAGCACCCAGAGAGAACCACCGAGCAACGGCGAGCAACTGTCAGCTCCCCAACAGACTAACTCCACACAAGCAGGGTTAGCATTGGTTGAAGACAGGTGCACCATCGACGTGCAGTACGCCTTAGTGCACAGCGTCACTGTGACCCCACATCGGCAATGGAGATGAAGTGTCTTGCCCAAGGACACAACGTGGTTACCGCAGGTGGGATTCGAACTGAGGACCTCTCGGCTTACAGCCTGCACCTCTACCTACTGAGCCACCGCGCCCCCATACCATAATACGGCCCGCTCATAATATGAGAGGTTGTATAACAAGAAATTTAGTGAAAATAGCATATGTTTCATTTTTAAAATTCATTCAAAAATGACTTTCCACAATCCATTCCCTAAAAAGTTGAGTTTAAATGCATTTTGAGAATATTACAGACTGGTTTTGGCCATTACATTGGGTAAAGACTTGCTATAGATGAGGTTTACATTAAGGCTGTACAATGCACAGGGTCAGTTACTCAGTTAATAATGATACAATCTTTTATAATGCTGCCCATTTTAAGAGGATATCCACCCCATGTATTATTGTTTACTGTGTCCTGTTTTATGAGTAAAGCAGTAAATGGTAAACAAGCACTGCTCCACCTACTGAGGTTTCCATGGGGATTGAGAGCTTTTATTTCAAACAAAAAATATGATTTTAACATATTATCCCATACTTTAGCATACTTTGTTATTTTTATTCTGTTAATTGTTTATCTGGTTGGGTGCTGGAAGCCCATATTTGGGCTTTATTCTAAGGTGCAGGTAATGTGATTTAACCCTTTGATACATTTGTACGTCTTATGACATACGAAAATCAAACAGCGCGTTGACTCTTTTGTACGTCTTTTGACGTACGAAATCAAACAGCGCCTTGATACTTTGTGGTCATTTTGTTCCTATTTTCTCCCGAATCGTGCTCAGTGACAACCGTTGAGACAAATGTTATTCGCAGCTTAAAATACTAATATAATCCTGCTGTCAAGACTTCTTAACTGGTTGGGCGCTAGAAACTACTATCAGGGCTTTCAAAAATGAGGCTACCAGGCCAAAAGCCAACACTTTCCTTGCTTATATTTCATATTCAGTCAAACACAAATAATATTTTGTTTATATAAATTTGTTTTATTACAAATTATTGGAGAGTGCCTGTGGGCACTCTCCAATAATATGTAATAAAACAAGTTTTGAACAGACAACCAAAAATGATCTGGTTAAAAGACTTCATATTCACGCATTTATATCTTCAAGGCTGGACTACTGTAATTCGCTTCTACATGGTCTTCCCAATAAACAACTTGGCAGACTACAGTCTATTCAAAACACAGCAGCACGCATTGTGACATAAGCGAAAAAGAGAGATCACATAACACCTAAGTTGAAAAGTTTGCATTGGCTTCCTATTATGGCCAGAGTTGAGTTCAAAATTCTCCTCTTCACATATAAAGTACACATGAAGCAGTCCCCAGCTTACATTGCTAATCTAGTAAAACCATATATACCGAAACGCCCCATCCGTTCCACAAACCAAATCTTTTAGAAGAGAAATCCTATGTTCTCGCTAGCTACGGTGGACGTTCTTTTAGCTATAATGCTCCTAGACTGTTTTACATGCTACCAGAATTTGTTAAAACAGCCCCTTCTTTGACAGCATTTAAATCTAGATTGAAATCCCATTTATTTAACAAATATTTTTAAATCCTATGTTGGTCATCATTTTGTTTATGAGCAGTGTTGTAAAGCGCCATGGAATTTTTTTTAATATTGTGAGATGTTTGTGCTATATAAATGTATATTATTATTATTATTATTATTATTATTATTATTATTATTATTATTATTTTATTTAATGCTCAGGCATCAATTCACGCTGAAAAATTAAGTCATATTCCCCTGTCGGTTGGCAAAACGAAATATCAAAATGATATTTAGAAATCGATATTTCATCGTAGGTTCGGATGACGAATCACATGTACTTTAAACGAGTCAGCACATCAGTAATGAATTCCAGAGTCCCAAATACAAACGAATTCGAATAATTGATAGTGACAGTGACTAAATCAATTCATTAAATCAGCGGTTTCAAAGTTTGACTTTCTCATTCACCTTCCAGCGAAAAGCCGAAATCACTTTCAAATTTCTTCAGTTCAACTTCACACGTCTTCAGTGCATTGAGTTCAAAAAAAATAAAATGACGTGTCTTGTTATTGAAAATAAGAAAGTGGTGTTTTTTGTTATTGTTCTATTTCTTCGAAACACATTGCGATTATTTCAATTCGCCAGCCTTGGTAAATCGTAAAGTTAGGGGAGAAATAAGACGGGACTACTTTTTGTGCGGATATTCACACATTCCAATGGTTGGAGTTTGGTTGTTGTAATTTTTGTATGGACGCCGGTTCGGCACATAAATTTTGCGCCTTAATGGCAAATAAAGGCCACAAATTGGAGAGTTTGTAGTCGTAGAGCATTAAATAAAAAGAAAATTCACGAAAATTTGATGAATACCGAAAATATCTCGTTCGTGGCTACAAGAAATATGAGGATCTTCACTCGCGACTGCGTCGCTCGTGAAGATCCTCATATTTCTTTGTAGCCACTCACGAGATATTTTCGGTATTCATCAAATTTTCGTGAATATCCTCTATATATTCAATGGTTGTTGTTCATATTGTGTTTGAAGTGAAATTATTTTGACTGTATGGATTTGCCTTGTAACAATTTATGGGAGAGTGCCTTTTGGCGTGTACCTCAGTGTGCCTTTTGACACTCTCCCATAAATTGTACAAGGCAAAGACACAGATAAATTTGAAGGATAAAAAATAATTTAGCAATCTACCAGGTAAGACTGAACTCTACAAGATTGACAAAATTTCATGTGTAAAAAGACACTGCAATAATGAGTTTGTTTATTGGGGTTTAATGACACTTCCAACAGCCTGGGCCACATCACAACAATTTCATGACTGGAGGAAGCTGAAATGACCAGAGAGTGGTGGCGAGAACATGTACGATTTGAAAACTTAACAAGAGCTCACGTATCGCTGAAGCAATACAATGTCCCCTACCGGACTGATGTGCATTAATAATTATACAAATGTTATAACCAAGATGTGATCAGCATGAATTCCGTTGAAGCGTTTCCAAAAAAAATTCTGGAAAACTGATATTTTGGTGCTTTTCCATATTTCCAAGGGCCATAACTCACACAAGAATAATGCAATCAACATGAAACTCAAACTTGATCTGTAAGTCATCATTCTATAGTAAGTTACCAAGAATGAAATCATTCGGTTGAAGCATTTCCAAAAAAAAGTCCGGAAAACTAAAGTGTGACTGACAGACTGATTGACAGACTGACGGATGGACAGAGTGCAAATGAAACTTGATCTGTAAGTCATCATTCTATAGTACGTTACCAAAAATGAAATCATTCCGTTGAAGCGTTTCCAAAAAAAGTCCGGAAAACTGATATTTTGGCGCTTTTCCATATATCCAAGGGCCATAACTCACACAAGAATAATGCAATCAGCATGAAACTCAAACTTGATCTGTAAGTCATCATTCTATAGCAGGTTACCAAAAACGAAATCATTCCGTTGAAGCATTTCCAAAAAAAAGTCTGGAAAACTGATATTTTGGAGCTTTTCCATATTTCCAAGGACCATAACTCACACAAGAATAATGCAATTAGCATGAAGCTCAAACTTGATCTGTAAGTCATCGTTCTATAGTAGTTTATCAAAAATGAAATCATTCCGTTGAAGCGTTTTCAAAAAAAGTCTGGGAAACTAAACAGACTGACGGATGGACAGAGTGCAAACCTATAGTCCCCTGCTGCAATGCCGGTAGGGGACTAATAACTCTACACAAACCAAGTCAGCAGCCGTTGAAGGCAATTGCATCGCTGTGCCCCCACATGGTAAACAGGGATTAAGTTAGGACACTGCGAATATTTGAATGCGATAAAATCAAATACAGCTCACTATTTGTGAATCGATTAGAATATCAAATCAAATTTCTTAGAATGGTTTTTGGGAGTGCAACCAGGAAAAACATCATGTTTTAGTCTGGAACATAATCATGTTGGTCTGTGCTCCCTAATCCATGATATATCCGTCGCTGGCACATGAAATAGGAAGTACAAGTGGTGGATAAATCCATCACCGGCATTGAATGTCTAGTTGCATGAGATGGAATCCGTTTTTAAGCAGACGTGTCCTATTTTTAAATATCTGGTGCATTCTGACAGAGAGAAAGATGGAAAGGATAATCGCAGATATTCAGCTCTGATTGCAGAATCAATCAAATACAGCCGTCGAATCGAATATCATTTCAAATACCGAATATTTGCAGGGCCCTGGATAAAAATATATTTGCCCAAAGACACAATGCAGTTACTGAAGTTTAACCCTTTACCCAACGAATTGGCCCCATCTGCCCGCATAATACGCAGATTCAGCAGCTGAAAAAATATTTTTTTTCGAAAAATTTCAACAAAACCGTATCATGTGATCCCTCTTTGGAACGAGCTCATTCCAATGAGGGGTCACATGATATGGTTTTGTTGAAATTTTTCGAAAAAAATTAAAAAACGCTATTCAAATTAATAAATTTTGATTTGATATCGTTTGGGTAAAGGGTTAAGATAAAACTTTTTGGTTTGTGCCCACAATAATGATTATCTCTTCTTTTTTGAGGGTGGTAAAGTTTAAGAAAATGAAAACTCGTAATTATAAGAATATTTGGTCCACAAAAATACATGATGAACCTCATTTTATTTGTTTAAAAATAAATAAATAATTTTTATTTTATGGATTTATAAATAAAATAAATGGAAGATCACATTTTTGTACAAATGAAAGCAAACAAAATCAATATTGATAATAACAATGACATCTTTAATGAAACAGGAACAATAGATTGATAAAATAGGAATTTTTTTTTTAATTTGAATTGAATGTTGAATCAAATCAAGTCTATTGTTTTACACCGAACTGAACCATGACTCAATCATTTATTATCTTTTATTACGGTTTAATGACACATTAACAGCCAGGGTCATATCATGTCGGCGACAGTGTTACGGGTGAAGGAAGTGAGAGAACCACCAAGCAACGCCGAGCAGCTGTCAGCTCTCCAACATCGTAACTCTGCACCACGGTACAGGCAGGGTTAGATTGGTTGAAGACTTCGACGTGCAGTACGCCTTAGTACACAGCGTCATCATGCTCCCATGTAGGTAATCGGGATTAAGTGCCTTGCCCAAGGACACAATGTGGGAGTGCGAATCAGTCGCTGAAATGGTCACCCATCCAACTACTAACCGCGCCCGACATTGCTTAACTTCAGTGATCTGACGAGAACCGGTTACCATGACGACACCGCACCCCCCCCTGCCCCCCCCCCCCCCCATGACTCAATCAGGAACATACAGTAGCACCTGTCTTGAGAGACCGCCCTTTGGGCCACACAAAAGTGGTCTCTCAAGACAGG
The DNA here is from genome assembly GCA_031216915.1 of Pictodentalium vernedei. NCBI lineage: Eukaryota > Metazoa > Mollusca > Scaphopoda > Dentaliida > Dentaliidae > Pictodentalium > Pictodentalium vernedei. The sequence continues at coordinate 453,990,876 of CM062290.1, forward strand.
TGGTCTCTCATAACAGGTTTCAGGTTTTCTCAAGTCAGTGAATAACCAACCACAAAATTCAGAAATGGGGAGGAATAGATTTTTGTAATTACTTTGTAGTTGTTCTTTTTTATGAAGTTTTTGTAACAAATTGAAATGGACTGTTATAAAAATTATAAAAATAAATTAGTGTTGAAAATCTTCATTGAAGATTTTCAACACTAATTTATTTTTAAAATTTTTTTACAGTCTATTTCAATTTGTTACAAAAAGATTTTCAACACAAATTTATTTTTATTCCTATCTGTCACATTTCAGGTATGTATGAAATTGTTTATTCAGCAATAATCCTAAACTTTTCACAGGGGTCTTATAAGAACATCTCAATCTTTAATGAGTTAGCAATTGAAATCCAATTAAGAGCTTTTAATACTTTTTATTATGTTAGTATAACCACAATGGATTTTCCAATTCCAGAACAGGTAAAAAGTTTTTGACGTGGTAAAAGGGGCAGTCTCTCAAGATAGGTTCATTATGGCATAAAAATACAAGTTGGTACCAGGTCACACTGGTCTCTCAAGACAGGTGGTCTTCCACAGCAGGTCCATTGTAGAGTAAAACCAATCGGTGCCTGGCAGATGTGGTCTCTCAAGACAGGTGGTCTCTCAAGACAGGTGGTCTCTCAAGACAGTGGTCTCTCAAGACAGGTTTTACTGTATTGAAGATGAATGATTTGGGGAGGGGGTGTTGTAAACCCGATTTGTTCCGACTGTGATGGCACAAGTCCTGACTGATAAAATATGCTGACATCATCAAGGCATGCCTTCGTTGAATATTGCAATATTACCCAGTAAGGATTGGAGTTCAAAACAGGAATGGGTGCGAGAATTACAGGTACTACGCACTGCATAGGGCTAGCCACAAGCAACATCATCAACATTGTTTGGAAACTTGAAATTTGCTTCAACAGTGGAAGTGAGACTGGAATTAGTGTGTGGTGTCATGGGTACAGATGCTATTTATGTTCATTTATTTATTTATTGGTGTTTAAGGTCACATATTTCTGCACAATGGCTAACCATGACCGTGACAGTTTTATGGGTGGAGGAAGCTGGAGTACCCGGAGAGAACCATCGTGCAATGGCGAGCAACTGTCAGCTCCCCAACATACCAACTCCACACAAGCAGGGTTAGCATTGCTTGAAGACAGATGCACCATCGATGTGCATTACACCTTAGTACACAACATCACCATGACCCCATGTGGGCAATGGGGGTGAAGTGTCTTGTCCAAGGACACAACGTGGTTGCCGCAGGTGGGATTCGAACCGAGGACCTCTTGGCTTGCAGCCTGCACCTCTACCTACTGAGCCACCCCCCCCTCCCCCCCAAAACATAGGTTATGACCCCTCATTGGAACGAGTCATAACCTATGTTTTGGAAGCAAAAAGTGAAAATATAAAAAAGAATGAATGGCATTTTTCTTGTAGGTAAAAGATTAATACAATATAACCCACCCTAAATAGGACAGATAATGTAAATTCTCCCTACTGAAATTCTGCAAATGTGACCCAGTTGTATTTTGTATAGCCAATCGCGCTCCCTATTTTTGTTAATATATTAATACTGAAATGGTTAACCGTATAATTGGTTTGAAACCAGTTAACTACCTAACCGATTAGAAAAACCATCAACCGGTTATCCAAAATATCGATAGTGATCATCATTCCACGTTTAAAACGTAGTAAATCTGCCGCTTCTCCTTTGTGATAGATTACACATTGAAGCCGCGTTGTGTATATTGACAAATAATCGACTTTGGCATTCAAGACTTTGTTAATGATCAGCAGTTTCCGCGAATAATGAATAATCACAGAAACTATTCCGCAGTGTGTATATAAAGGAACGTTGTTGAGAACTCGACAATGTTCGTTTGTATACACACAACATAATATTTTGAGAATACTGCTTTCCAATTCCTATAGTTTTGATCCCATATTTGGTGAAGTAATGGCCTCGGATAACCAGATATTATCCAGTTATAGGTCTCGGTTATTTAGTTATTGGTGTTTAAGGTCACATACTTATGCATAAATGGCTAATCATGAGCGTGACAGTTTTACGGGTGGAGGAAGACAGAATTCCCGGAGAGAACCACTGAGCAACGATGAGCAGCTGCCAGCTCCCCAACATCGTAACACTTAGTACACGGTGTCATCGTGCCCCCATGTTGACAATGGGGTTAAGTGCCTTGCCCAAGGACACAGCGTGGGAGTCATAGGTCTCGGTTAGTCGGTTACGAAAATGAGCCAACCGTTTCAGCTCTATAATATATTGAAAATTACACTTGGTGGTCATTTTCAGCATTATTTGTGTTCAAGATCATCTGAACTTTTTGTTTTGTGATATGACATAGGCGACTGACACAAAACTATACTCCTGTGAAAAGATTCAAATGGAAATGATTCTCAATCAAACTGAACAGCAACTCAAGATTTGAAATCAAATCGAATCTCGATGTTTTGCATGGCCCAATTTTGAAGATTTATTTTGAAAACTTGTATATAGCACTCAAAATTGGTCACAGCAATCTGCAGAGCCATAGTAAATATTGTTGCAGATCTCTGTCGCTATGGTAGAAAAATGCCATCAGAAACATTTAGGTCACACAAAATAAATTAATTTCTTTTTCAGATCTGTGAGCAAGCCTGAAAATAAGCAATTTGACATTTGTAGAATGAGGTCCCCAGAGGGTGAATTTACTGATGCTATCCCACACAGTGGGCCAATTTATCCTCTGGGTACCTCTTTCTGTTTTGGTTTGAGACCCTGATTCAGATTGAGGTTCACAGAGAGTAAATTTGGTGATGCTACCCTGCTGTGCAGGGTAGCATCACCAAATTTACCCTCTGGGGAACCTCATTTTGCAGATGAGAGTCTGCTTATTTTCTGGCTTGTCAGTGAGGGAAGGAGGGTTTATATTTATTTTTATCTTGCATATAGTGAGCACGAATTTATAGGCTTTTCACACACAGAAAATATAGAAAGTCCATAATTATACAAATAAATTTAAAAATAAAACCATATTCAGTTCTGTTGCAAATATCAAACATAAAACATTTTTGAGTCTTTTGATTTTTGTTGTAATATTAGAAGACATGAAGGGAATCACTTTAACCCTTTACCCAACGCAGATGATTTCAAAATTTATTATTTTAAATTTCATGTTTTTATTATTTTCAAAAAATTTCAACAAAACCGTATCATGTGATCCCACTTTGGAACGAGCTCGACAAGCTCGTTCCAGAGGGGTCACATAATATGGTTTTGTTGAAATTTTTCGAAAAATAATATTTTTTCAGCTGCTGAATTTGCATATTACGTGGGTGGATGTGGGCGATTCATTGGGTAGAGGGTTAAGTGACAGATTGCCTGAGAATCAAAAACAATTTGTTAGCCTCACAAACAAGTTTACATGTTTTGTCCCTCATAATAAGCAAATATTTGTTTTTAAACCATAACCTATTGTAACAGCAATATCTTGCAAACACTTTAACCTCTTCACAATGATGTCAAAATACTTAAATTTGGAAACTTGCCATAATGCAACTAAGAACTTACCCAGTTCAAATTTGTTCAACACTTTACCCAACGTAACGGCCAAAACCCACCAGCGCTATTCTCAAAAATCGTCAATTTTCATTATTTTTTCATTTTTTATCTCAAAAACATAGGTTATGACCCCTTGTTGGAACGAGCTCATCGAGCTCGTTCCAACGAGGGGTCATAACCTATGTTTTTGAGACAAAAAATGAAAAAAAGTAGTTATTGAAGAATTGTTTTTGCAAGTGTCGTCTGCTTTTCATGTTAGGTAAAGGGTTAACAGTGCTCTATGAGCTGTGTCAACACAAGATTAGACTGGTTAAATTTCTATCTGCTTTGCAGTGCATTGTGGGGAAAAAATTGCAACTTCAAATTTAGATATTATGACATCAGTGTGCAGAGTGTTAACAAAAATTGCCATTCAGTTTTAATTATTACTTCATTTTTTTCCTCCAAAACATAGCTGATAACCCCTAGTTGGAATGAGTACATTCCAATGAGAGGCCATAACCTTTTTGTTATTGGAAGATAAAAATTAAAATATTTCATTATTTGAGAAAATTTTGATGCTAGGACTGTTTTGTGGATTTTAAAAAAAAAAGAATCTCTCCCTCATCAAATTGAGAACAAGAGGCCTCAAGGGGCCTGAGAGTGCTCACCTGACACTTACAACTATCAACGTAGGGTCCTGATTTGAACAAACTTACATCTGCCCCATTAAGAAAACCATATACCAAATATCAAAACATTCTGATTAGTGGATCTGAAATTTTTTTTTTTTTAAATTTTCCTCATATTGAACAGAGTTATAATTTGGGCTCCCAAAGGGAGCCCAAATATGAACCCAGGGACTTGGCTTTAACAAATTTGAATCTCACCTCCCTAACGATACAGTATACCAAATATCAAAAGATTCTTACTGGTGGATGTGAAGAATAAGATTTTTAAAAAATGTTCCTCATATTGAACTAAGTTACAATTCGGTCTCCCACAGGGAGCCCAAAATTGGACTCAGAGGCTTGGCTTGAACACACTTGAATCACACCTCCCTAAGGATGCTGTATACCAAATATCAAAACATTCCGACTGCTGGATCTGAACGAGAAGATTTTTAAAGAAAATTCCTCATACTGAACTAAGTTATAATTTGGGCTCCCACAGAAGCTTTTTCTTCGAGATCCACCAATCAGAAGCTTTTTCTTCGAGCAGTGGTTTGGGAGAAGAGTCTAAAATATTTTCCCCATTACCCACAGTGTTAAAAAATGCTGACTCACCATTTTTTCAAAAGTCCCCAAAAAGTACCCTATGATAAAACCGATAGTAATTTTTTTGTCCTTTGGACCATTCCATTCTGTTGGTCCTAAGGAAACTGCACACCAAATAAGAATTCTCAGAGCCGTGTAGTTTTGGAGATATGAGTGTTTGAAATTTCTATTTTTAGCTCCTGTGGTTCCCACAGGACATTTTGAAAATTGTTTTTTGGATAAATCAAGTACTTATGGCCCATTAATACTTCATATCAAATTTGGTTCATATCGGACTTTTGGTTTGGAAAATAAAAATTTTGGATGGGCAAAAATTCTTGTACCTCCTGTAACAATGACAAATATTGCCCCTCGCACTTCTCTTGAACAAAACTTGAGTATATACCTCAGAAGAAAGCTGTACACCAAATATCAAGTCTCTACTACAGCTGGTTCATGAGAAGGTTTTAAAAAAAAATGAGGCATTTTGGCCCCACCCCCTATCAATGTGAGCAGAAATCTAATTTGAAGAAAAGCCCAAATGCCCCTATATAACCACTACACATGTGAAATTTCACTAAAATGTGGCCAGGGGTTTGGGAGAAAAGTCACAAACACCACCTTCACGAGTGACAACAGACGGCGGACAAAAAGTGATCACCCAGACTTTCAGTCAGGAGAGCTAAAAATAAGTGTCAATGACACTAGCCCAAATTGACAAACTTGAAGTTGGTAAGTTATAAGTGAAATGGTAAAAGTGAAGATCATTGGTTCCAATGTTATTTGGTGAAACTTCAAGATAACAGCATTGTGTGTGCACAAGGTCAGAGCAATCCATGCATTTTGAAATGTAAACTGTAAGACTGGCTAAAGGAAGAATGTTGATACACAAAATGTAGTAAGTTTAAAGGTCATTGTAAATAACAACTGTTTTCACAGAAATAAATGCTAATCAATACAGTTACAACTAAAAGTCCTGTCCTGAAATGCACACATATAGCACGTTGATCTGCGCGTTAATCTACGCATTATGACCATAGTAAGGCTATTAAATTGTGTACATGCAGCCTGTGCACAAGCAATGTTTCAGCCAATGGACCTCCGGGTAACCCAGAGGTCCATTGGCAGAAACATTGCCTGTGTTTGCTATGAGTAACCAGGAGAACCTGCCGTGCTTTGGATGCCATTCGAAATGGCAATTGCGTGCGATTCCTATGCACAATTAAGCCTAGATAAGCGCACATTTCGTGACAGGACTTCTAGTTTTAACTGTAGCTCATATCTAGAGGTCTCACCTAATGAGCACACCAAGTTCAGTTCTAAAACAATCCTATGATAAATGTGTCCTATAGGTCATGTCAAAGAAGAATGATGATGCACAAATGCACTAAATTCAAAGGTTGTTGCTACTAGCAACAGATTTTGGCAGAAAAGAAAAGAAAATCGATAGCTCCTATCTTGGTCACCTAGAAAAGAATACCAAATTTCAAAACAACCCAATACTGAATGCATCCTCTTTGGAGTGCCAAAAGAAAATGTTAATGCACAAATGCACCAAGTTTGAAGGCCATTGTTAGTGGCAATGGTTTTTGGTTTTTTTTATGGAAATCCATAAATATGCCCTGCAGGGAGAACGCAAAAGGGATAAGTTGCTGCACAAATGCACTAAGTTCAAAGGTTGGTGCCAATGGAATAGTTTTTGGATGGAAATGGAAGAAAATCGATAGCTCCCATTTAGAGGTCATCCCAAACAAGCAGACCATATTTCAAAGCGATCCAATCATAAATGTGTCTTGTGGGTGTGCCAAAGGAACATATTGATGCCTAACTAAACTAAGTTCAAAGGTCATTGCCAGCAGCAACAGTTTTTGACGGAAATGTAAGAAAATAGATATCTCCCATCTACAGATCACCCCAAACAAGCACACCAGGTTTCAAAGCAATCTGATCATAAATGTGACCTGTGCTGTGTGCCAAAGCAATCTGATCATAAATGTGACCTGTGCTGTGTGCCAAAGCAATCTGATCATAAATGTGACCTGTGCTGTGTGCCAAAGCAATCTGATCATAAATGTGACCTGTACTGTGTGCCAAAGCAATCTGATCATAAATGTGACCTATGCTGTGTGCCAAAGGAAATTGTGGATGTACATATTTACACATTTTTTGCATCAAAGACATAGATTATAACAAGCTTGTTCCAATGAGTGATCATAAGCTATGTTTTTGAGACAAAAAAAGAAAAAATAATGAAAATTGAATGGTGATTTTTGTGAACAGTGTTGTTTTTTCCATTACGTTAGGTAAAGGGTTAATTCTGTCAACCTGAAAGCCTGCTACATCCTAATTTCATAATTTACTGGCATTTAAGGACACATATTTTTGCACAATGGCTAATCATGACCACAACATGGAGATAAAGTCAAGTCCAGCCAATCGTTTATACCCATGTTGCCCATTTTAGAGGACTTCCACCACAGGCATTGAATACTGGGTCCAATATTACCATTAAAATCAGCGATCATTTTCCACATCTGACAAGCAGTGCTTCACTTTCCAGTATTCCCGCACTTAACCCTGATTGTCCACATGGAGGCACAATGACGCTGTGCACTAAGGCCTACTGCACATTGGTGGTATGCATGTCTTCAACCAATCTAACCCTGTCTGTGCCGCAGTGCAGAGTTACGATGTTGGGGAGCTGGCAGCTGCTCGTCATTGCTCAGTGGTTCTCTCTGGGTACTCCGGCTTTCTCCACCCGTAAAACTGTCACGGTCATGATTAGCCACTGTGCATAAGTATATGACCTTAAACACCAATAATTAAATAAATAAATAAATAAATAAATAAATAAATAAATAAATAAATAACCATTTACCTAAAAAATCAGCTCCATACTTCCATGTAATTTACAAAATGAGCAGCAAAATTTTTTTTTTCAATCCTTTTCAACAACTAAATATCATGTGACCCCTCATTGGAATGAGCTGAATAATATGGTTTTGTAGATATCTTGTGAAAAATAAGAAGAAGAAAATGTGAGTTTATGCCTAACTTGCACCAGGTGGAAAAAATGAAACAATTTCCAAGCCCACAAAGGTCAGTCAGGGTAAATGTTTAATATAATGTTGTTGTTAATTGCATATTTTTCTAGCATCTTAATTTATAGAAAAATGGCAGTCCAGACAATCTACATAACTATTATAGACCTTAACAATGCCAAGAAAATTGTCATTACATGACAGAGAATTATAACCAGGTCAAAGCTAATCATCTGATCCAGACCTGGGTGGTATTGAACTTTCAAGTTTGGTTTCGGTATCGATATTTTTATAATGATTCACCTCAGTTTCACTACGGTATTTGGTATCAATAACATACATGTACTCACACCAATACCAATATCGAATTTATTTTTGATATACTGCCTGGCTCCAGATCCTTGTTTTACAGCAGACAATGTCACCGAATTGTCGAAATGTTGGAAGTAAGACAGACAACTGACATCGGTCATTTGATGAAACAAAAAAGTTGAGAGAATAATGTCGGAAATATTTGTGTCAATACTGAAATTTTGGTAGTCTGAGATTCCCTCAGTATGGTAAATCGGTATTGACTTGATACCGATATGGAATGGTATTTACAGTATACCACTGATCTCGAATTTGATCGTTGAACCTATAAACCTATAGGCACTCTCCCATAAATTGTGACAAGGCAATCTGCTCAGATTTATTTATTTATTTATTGGTGTTTAAGGTCACATATTTCTGCACAATGGCTAATCATGACCACGGCAGTTTTACGGGTGGAGGAAGTCGGAGTACCCGGAGAGAACCACTGAGCAACAGCGAGCAACTGTCAGCTCCCCAACATACTAACTTCACACAAGCAGGGTTAGTATTGGTTGAAGACAGGTGCACCATCGACGTGAAATACGCCTTAGTATACAGCGTCACCATGCCACCACGTGGGCTATGGGGGTGAAGTGTCTTGCCCAAGGACACAATGCTGTTGCCGCAGATGGGAATCGTACCGAGGACCTCGCGGCTTGCAGCATGCACCTCTACCTACTGAGCCACCGCGCCCCCTGCTCAGATAAAATAAATTCATTTAAAATATACTATGAACCACGTCCACACAATATGAAACCTTTTGCGATGTGGTATCTACACTTGAGAATTGAGCCCAAGTACGGGCTTTCAGCACTCAAGTAGTCAACAACAAAAATGATAAAAAATAAAAGCACCCCCCCCCCCCCCCCAATTTGGCTTATCACTTGTATTTTTTTTTAAAGATACCATACCACCAAAAAGAGGAACATTAGTTTACCCCTTTATCCAACGAATTGGCCACATCCATAATATGCAAATTTAGCATCTGAAAAAATATTATTACAGTGGAGCCCACTTAATTGGATATCTCTTAATTGTATATCCCTGTTAATTGAATATAATTTTCAAACACAAAACCATTTACCATACCTTCAGTATATATATGATCTGTTAATTGCATATGGGTCGTAAAGTAAACTCCTGTTAATTGTATATAAATTTTTGCAATATGTCGAAAAAATTACTGTGACACGCACCAAATTCCCCTAATTTATCAACCTTTTTGGCCTCACTATATCCAATACAGGCATTTATTCTATTATATCTTGTTTGACAGAGCTCTATGAGCTCTGTCAAACAAGATATAACAGAATAAATGCTCAGTTTACCTCCGGAACACAGGAAACTGACCAACTCCCTGTTAATTGTATACTCCTGTTAATTGAATAATTGTCACTGGCAAAACAGATATTCAATTAAGAGGATTCTACTGTATTCGAAACAGTTCAACAAAACCATATCATATGACCCCTTTTTGGAACGAGCAAGTTGAGCTCGTTCCAATGAGGGGGTCACATGATATGGTTTTGTTGAAAGTTGTTGAAACATTTTTAAAAATGATTTTTCAAATAATAAATTTTGATATCGTCTGTGTTGGGTGAGGGGTTAATAAGATCTTGTTCATAAATAATAGATTTGTACAAAAAGTAACAAAACAATTTTATATAAACAAATATTTTTTTCTGCTGCCGTGCAAACAACAAGACAATGTATGTTTAAAGTGAAAAACCAATAAAGTGGCTTTCAGCACTTTTCAATAAAGCCATGATAGTGGCTTCAAACCAGGTAAACTTGTTTAGAGTTAATCCTTTATCACCCGGATTGACCATATCTGCCTGCGTAAATTTACAAATTAGGTTTTAAAACATTTTTTTTAAAAATATTTTTAATAAAACCACATCATTTGATACCTAACTGGAATGAGATAATGAGCGCATTCCAATGATGAGTCACATGACATGGTTTTGTAGAAACTTTTGAAAAAAATTAAATAATTAAAATCATAAATTTTGATATCCTGTGTGTTGGGTAAAGGGTTAATTTTGATTGTACTATAAGTTTATTTTTAGAGATTTTTTAACAGATAGAGTATTAACTTATTTTTGGTCATGTAAATTAGTTCAAGAGTCTTTGTCTTGTTACAATCTATGGGAGAGTGTCTACAGACCTACAGGCACTCTCCCATCAATTGTAACAAAGCAACTCCTCACAGACTAAATAATTTTGCTTCAAAGACAATACAAACTAAACCCACTGAGTATGAAGATTTTTACCCTTTACCCAACACAGACGATATCAAAATGTATTATTTTAAATACCATTTTAAAAAACATTTCAACCAAACCATATCATGTGAACCCTCATTGGAACAGACTCGATAAGCTCGTTCCAAAGAGGGGTCACATGATATTTTTTGAAAAATTTTTTTTTCAACTACTGAATTTGCATATTACTTGTGTGGATGTGACCAATTCGTTGGGTAAAGGGCTAATTTTGGCACCTGTACTTCAGAATAAAGCCCAAATATAGGCTTCGACCACTCTACCAGTTAAAGTGTTACTTAAATATTTTTTTGTGAAATGATGATGCTTTGAAAACAAATAAGTCAAGAAATAGATTAGGTTTCTTCTAAGTGTTTGAAAGGAATAGCTTGAAGAACTATCATTCACATTTTTGTAAACCAACATATTCAATATTTCCAGGATTTATTTGATTTGGATCGACTTGAACTCGAAGACGAGTGCCGAGACTTTTGTCCAGACTGAGCTTTCGTCTCTCTTGGACGTGAATAGGCAAGGTCTCTGCTGAACACAGATGATTCATTTGAACACAGTGAACTCACGGATGGTGCAGGTGACAGAACAGGAATGCTAGAAACAAAAGAATACAAAGAACTTGTTGACGGGGCACGCGACAAGACTGTTAAATTTGAATTCATTGAGTCATTCGGTTCTAAAGAGCTAGTAGAAAGTGTTGATGATAAAACAGGTGTGTTGAGTACTTTCTGATCTGCTGTATATTTCCTCCATCCAGTGAATACCTATAAATAGAATATACAATAAGAGTTAGGCATTAAAAAAAAACAAAGAAAAAAGCCCATCCATTTGAAAGACCCTACCACATTGTCATTTTCGCTGCTGCATGCTCTCTTCAAGCCTTGAAATTAGCCATCTGTCATTTGCAGAATGAGGTTCCCAGAGGGTGAATCTTCTAATTCTATCCCATACAGTGGGCTAGAATTCCCCAATTTATGCTCAGGGTACCTTTTTCTGTTTAGGCTTGAGACCTTTATTAAGACTGAGGTTGACAGGGTACATTTAGTAATGCTATCCTTCTGTGCAGGGTAGCATCACCAAATTCACCCTGTGGGGACATAATTCTGATGATGACAGTCTGTTTATTTCCAGGCTTGGCTCTCTTTCTATTACAGTATAGTCTCTGTGGGCTGCTTACGATCCACACTCAGCAGTGATGTCCATGCATGCATTTATCAGGAAATAAAAATCGTCATCAGCAAAATTGTAATTAATGAAGCACCGGGTTGTACCCGGTGCTTCATTCATTAAATTTTTGATGACTATTCCTATAATTGGTGTTTGGAATCTAATATTTTTGTGTCCAGGGAAATATTGCCCACCCGTGGAAAGTGACCAGTCCACAGCGGCCATACTGTACGACTGCAAATCTTAAACCTTTACCTAACAAATCAACCGAGTCTGTAGGCAGACATTTACAAATTAAGCAGATCCAAAAAATGTGTTTTTTAAAAAATTTCAACAAAACTATATCATGTGACCCCTCATTGAAACAGGCTCATTAGGCTCATTCCAATGAGAGGGTCACATGATATGGTTTTGTAAAAAAGATTTTTAAATTTTAAAAACACAATAATTAAAGTAATAAGTTTTGATATCCAGTGCACTGGGTAAAGGGTTAAAAAAAATTAAAATTAATCGGTTGATGTCAGATTATTTATTTATTTATTGGTGTTTAAGGTCACATGGGTAATCATGACCACAACATGGAGATAAAGTCAAGGTCAGTCAATCGTTTATACCCCATGTTGCCTATTTTGGAGGACTTGCACCCCAAGCATTAGTGACTGGGTCCCGTTTTATCAGTGAAACAGAGAGTTTGTTTACCACAGTGAATAAGCACTGCTTCACTTACTCAGGGGTGGGGGGGGGGGGGGGGGGGGAAGGGGGAAGATGTCAGACAAATTACCTAAGTTTATAAAATGGGTAAAGTACCACTGCCCATGTTATTTTGTAGATTATTATGCATCCATTCAAATTTAAACCCTTGTATTTAACGGAATGGCCGCTATGAAATAAATGATTCTGTATTCAATGGGTGATGTACAAGCCGGAACTTTGTTCCCAGCACCGTTCATACTAGTTCCTTTCCCATCAAGCCATTAGTTACGCTTCGAAAAGTTTCCAAATTTCATTATACAATTATCAACCATCTGTCGCATAGTGTGAAAATGAAAATGTCCAAAGCAAAATAAAGTCGGTTCACAAAAAAATTAGTTAAACAAAAATGAGATATTTTAAACAACCCAATCATTTCCAACCAGAACATTAACCCAGTCAGCTGGCCGTCTCATTTTGTGCATCCCGCCATATTTAAATTGGTCAACTTTATTTAGGTAAATCTTCATACGTTATGACATGCTTTGAACTTCTTTTAAAAATGTTTCTCTCAACTGTTTTGCAAATCTGCACATATTTGTACTTATATTTTTACTAACAGTAATAGCCACCAAATAGTTAGGCATGAATGGGCACCAGCCGAAGAGAAACAGCGATACAAATTCCAACAAACACTGGTTCTGAAAAGGTTGTTTTGATTTTTTTATCAATCCATTTGATCAGAACAGCTTCAGTCAAAACAAACGGACTCTTCACCTTTGGGTTTAAACATCAGAATTAAAATTTGTTTATATAAATGAATTTTAATGCATGGGATGTGTAATAAACACAGAACGCGATGTGTGTTTGAATCGGTGGGTGTTTTACATAACATCTGAGGATATTGTTTTACAATATCCGCAGAGGTTCATACACTTGGTTTATTTTATTTTTAGGTCACATAAATAGACAGAATGCGATGTGTGTTTGAATCGGATTCAAACACACATCGCATTGTCTAGTTCTGTATATTTATGTCGCATAAATAGACTGAACGCGATGTGTGTTGGAATCAGATTCAAACACACATCACATTCTGTCTATTTATGCGACCTAAAAATCTAAAAATACAACAAACCAAGTATTTGAATCTCTGAGGATATTTATAAGGTATTCAGTCAGTTTTGTCATGGTCATCTTAGTGTTCTATAACTTCTGTTTGGTGCTGTATGAAATAACTTGTCTATTAACATTCGATTCAAGATTCAATTAAAAAAAAAAAAAAAATTTGTGATTCGCAGATCCCTACATAATAGCGATCTATAACAATCTGTATCATATGACTCGTCCTTTTTTGTTCACTTTAAAACATTTGATATTTTGTTTTCATATTAATCAGTGATAAATAAAGCCTTCCGTCAATTTCACTGGACAATTTCAAAACTAGACAATTTGATTGGCTGAACAAAATACAACTGGGCCACATTTTCATAATTTGCATAATTAGAGTTGGGGGCTTTCATTGGTCAATTTCAAAACTGGACAATTTGATTGGCTATACAAAATACAACTGAGTCATATTTGCATAAGTTCAGTAGGGAGAATTTACGTTATCTGTCCTATTTAGGATGGGTTATATTGTATTAATCTTTTATCTACAAGAAAAAAGTCATTCATTTTGTTATATTTTCACTTTTTTTATATTTTCACGAGCTTGTTCCAATGAGGGGTCATAATCTATGTTTTGGTAGCAAAAAATGAAATTTTTTTTAGTTATACAAGGATGTTTTTTTCCAAGTGCCATCTGCAACTCAAGTTAGGTGATGGGTTAAAAAGACATACTAAGTGGCTAATTTGTGCGTGTGTGTGTCATATGATAAATAGAATACGAAATGCATGTTTTTCTCATATAATCTTTATGAAACTCATCCGAATTTTCCGTTTGTGAGAGCCTCTGGCGAGCCCAAACGAAAATTCTTACACTTGTTTCATAAATATTATATGAGAAAAACACTCATTCCATATTCTCTGTTTATATGGCCTTAAGCTGTGCCATAAACAGGTCATGAGATTTGTCTAATTTGTGCATGACCAACAAGGACCTACCAGGTTGACTGAGGTTCTATCCAAAAAGAAAACTACAGCTGACTGCCTGGGGTGCCTATCTCCCCCAGAAAAAATGGCCTGATACAGCAACAAGAGAAGAAACCAGGAAACTCCGTTAGTTAAACTCCACTATTCCTTTCATCATACAGTACAATCGCTATGGACTGGTCATAATAATACATGCATGGTCAGTGACATGCATTTACCAGGTAATAACAAGTGCACTGCCAGGCGGTTGATTAATATACGGCCACCTATGAAGAAATTGCATATGTGAAGAAATTTTTAGTTGAACAAAAGGTCAATAAATCCTTCAAAATAATTGTACATTCCTGGCTTACAATCCATTAAAGTTGAATGTATTGTTTTCAAGTTATTGCATGGAGAATCAAGTCACCAAAACTCCAAGATGGTTGTCATGGCGGCCATATTGGACATGCCAGAATGCTGGTAATCAAAAGAAACCAACCTCTAGTCATGACTAATCAACCATAAAAAAAATAGCATCTGTTGGATGTATTGTTTTCAAGTTATCACCTGGACAATCAAAAGCTAATGGAAGGACAGATGGTCATTGCCATAGCATAATACAGCCTGCTCATATGAGCAGCCGTATAAAAATCATCATTACCAAAATTATCATCATTAACAAGATTTTAATTAATGAAGCACAGGGTTATAACCAGTGCTTCAGTAATTAATTTTTTATGATTATTCCTATAATTACTGTAGTACAGTGGAGACCCCTTAATGGGATATCTCTTAATTGTATATCCCTGTTAATTGAATATAATTTCCCAACACAAAACCATTTACCATACCTCCAGTACAAGTTTGAAGTGTTAATTGAATACAGGTTATAGAGTAAACTCCTGTTAATTGAATAAAAAATCTTGTAACCTGTCAAGACATTACCCTGACTCTCCTCAGTTTTCCTTTGGTTATAGAGCTATTTGGCCTCAGTTCATCCAATACAGGCATTTAATCTATTATATCTTGTTTGACAGAGCTCATGGAGCACTGTCAAACAAGATATAATAGAATAAATGCTAAGTTTATCTCTAGAATACAAGAGAGTGACACAATCCCTGTTAATTGAATACTCCTGTTGATTGAATAATTTCCATTGGCAAAGTGGCTATTCAATTAACAGGGTTCCGCTGTATTTAGAATCTAGTATTATTGCATCTGTGGAAATATTGCTCATCTGTGGAAAGTGACCAGTCCACGGCGATTGTACTGTACCTGCCTATATTTTGGAATTATGGGCACAGGTTTATGATACTTTCAGGCCTGCGCAAATTGAGCCAAAATTTGTTTCATTTCCCTTCAATATGTCTCAAAAGAAATGAGGTGAGAGTTTTTCATTCACCTATGTTACTTTAGCTTGGACAAATATAAAGAATGGACCTCCAAGTTTCCTTGGTGCTGATTTCTTATCTCTTCCTGAACCATGATTTAACAAATAATGATGATAAAATTTTGTGTTCTTGGACTTTGGCATAGGGCTGTCATGATTTTTTTTAATTTAGGAATCGATTAATTGTCGCAAATAATCGATAATAATCGATTAATTGTACCTAGATGACCCATCTCCCTCTCTTTGAAGTCATTAAAAATGAAGTTCAAGTCAGCTGACCTACCTCAAGTAAACAACGAAGATGATCGTCTTTTAGGTACATTCAAAGCTTTGATGTTCTGAACTTTTGAACCGCCAGTGTAATAATCAAGAAAGGTTAGCAGTTGCGAACTTCGCAAGTTCGCAACTGGCGACCAGTCTTGATTATTACACTGATGTTTCAAAAGTTCAGGACACCAAAGCTTTGAATGTACCTAAAAGATAAATGCTTCTAACGGCTTCTTGAGGTTTAATGTCGACGTTCTTGACCTTTTACCTTTAGAAACAATATTTTTTTCATCATTTTTTTTTAATTATTAAACGTCCCAAACAAGGTAAAATTTATCGATTCTTCGACAACGAAAAATACTAATCAATTTCGGCATAACCAATCGACAATCGATTAATAAATTAATTGTGACAGCCCAACTTTGGCAATGATGCTCTGTGATGTCAAACAATGTTGAAAAGTCATCTAAGAGCCC
Organism: Pictodentalium vernedei; assembly: GCA_031216915.1. Lineage (NCBI taxonomy): Eukaryota > Metazoa > Mollusca > Scaphopoda > Dentaliida > Dentaliidae > Pictodentalium > Pictodentalium vernedei. Next base: position 454,007,439 of record CM062290.1, read on the forward strand.
TTTTCAATAGTGCTTGAGATCACAACACACCACCAGATGCTGTGCATGTTGGGAGGGGGGTCATGGAGGTGCTGTGTACGAAGGCATACTGCACGTCGTTGATACAATTGCCTTCAAAAGCAGCCAACTCTGCTTGTACCAGATTGGAACGTAGGAGAGTCTGACAGCTGCTCGCCACGGCTCAGAGGTTTGCTCCAGGTACTCCAGATTCCTCCATCCACAAAACTGTCCAAGACAACAGGGTCAAAGGTCAAATTCTGGGCAAATCTTCAGTTATTCGACTGTGGAAAACAATGGCGAGTGATATTTAGCTCACCTGACATTTGACCCACATGAGCGCTGGCTCCCCCCAAGGGAAGGCTCACCATTTCATTGACAGGGCCGTTCAACGCAGATAATATGCAACAAATTTTTTGAATTTTGAAGTAAAACATAATTTAACAGTCAATGTTTAGGAATAGGACAATTCGCCACTGTGGCCGATTCGTCCCTGGGACAATTCGCCCCAATAGATGATTAGCTCCCAGTTTTATGACAATCTGCCCTTTTTTTAAAATCGAGTGTTCATTACAAGTTACAACATCTTCGTGTTTATACACAAGTATCCAAGTTACTTCTGCTTGCTCTAGAATACGTTGGAATCGGAGCAAGACTACTTGAAACAGTGTAAATTCAGCTACTGATTTCACGTAGGATTTCTACAATCCATTTCAGAATATTATAATCCTTCACAGTCGGAAAGTGACGGGTATTCACCCCCACATTTAATACCTACTAAGGGTACTTTGATCTTCCATCATCACATTGTTTCTCCATTGTAAATATGGCTAGTTGTGGAGAAATGTTAACCATTCAGAAGATGTTTCATTCTGTGATTCAAAGTTGCACAAATGTGTTTATTTTTCGACGCGAGCAACAAATCACTTGTTGCTTTTTCAATCTGTGCAAGCTATGGTGGGTGGGAGCGATCTTGCCTCAGTCTGTATGAGCTATGGTGGGTGGGAGTGATCACTTGCGTCATTCAGTGTGAGCTATGATGGGTGGGAGCGATCACTTGCCTCAATCTGTGCAAGCTATGGTGGTGGGAGTGTTCACTTGCCTCAATCTGTGCAAGCTATGGCAGGTGGGAGTGATCACTTGCCTCAATCTGTGCGAACTATGGTGGGTGGGAGTGATCACTTGCCTCAATCTGTGTAGAGCTATGGTGGGTGGGAGTGATCACTTGCCTCAATCTGTGCAAGCTATGGTGGGTGCGAGCAATCACTTGCCTCAATCTGTGCGAGCTATGGCAGGTGGGAGTGATCACTTGCCTCAAAATCAAAGAACTGAATCTTCGTGGATTCTCATGAAATGGACCTCACATGAATATTGTGAAGCCATCTTAATTGGACATCTCTTAATTGTATATCCCTGTTAATTGAGTATAATTTCCCAACACAAAGCCATTTACCATTCCTCCAGTACAAATTTGACCTGTCAATTGAAAATAGGTTATAGAGTAAACTCCTGTTAATTGAATAAAAAATCTTGTAATCTGTCGGGAAATTACTTTGACACTCCCCAATTTTCTTTTGTTTATAGACCTATTTGGCCTCAGTACATCCAATACAGGCATTTAATCTACTATATCTTGTTTGACAGAGCTCATGAAGCTCTGTCAAACAAGATATAATAGAATAAATGCTAAGTTTACTTCTAGAATACAGGAAAATGATGCAATCCCTGTTAACTAAATAATTTCATTGACAAAGTGGCTATTCAATTAACAGGGTTCCACTGAACTGGGAATCATAGTGCAAAGCAACCTGACAGAACATCACTAATATATGTGAAAACTAATTTCCAAAATGATCGTAAAAACTGAGACAGATTGGAATTTGCTTTTCAGAAATCAACCTAAGCTTTTATTTAATAAACTATGTGTGCTTTTCATGAAGTAACTATTTTTATTTTATTAAAAAATAAGATGTCTTGTGCAAGAATGACTTGTTTATTATTCATCAACCTCATTTGTGAAAGTTCATTATCGACAGGTGGCCTTGTTTTCGATCATGTGCAAGCTCTTCTGTCAATAACTATATAAACCACACCCACAATGAAAGTTGTTTCAATGGTTAAAATCGAGTCATGTTATTTTTTTTAATTCTTTGTCTGGTACCACACCCACCAGTGTATAAGTTGCACCCCCCCAAATTTTAAGCTAAATTGCCACCTTTTACATGTAACTGCTGTATAAGTCCAGATGGCATTCAACCATAGATCGCCTGAAGTACTTTCTGTTGCACAAGTACACTCATGCCAGTAATTTAAAGTACGACTCTGTACATTTTTTCATTACATGTTTTAAGTTTCACCCCCACCATCCAAAGATACACACATGCACCGTGATGCACGTCCAACATGTGTGACTTGAGAGGCACCATGTATGTATATATTGTTCATTTCTCACCCCCATCAGTTACAATGATGTAGAGTTCACTTAAAAGAATAATACATAGACTACAAAGAGTATGTCATGTGGAAGTGTGAGTTTGAAATGTGTATTTGGTACACTGTGGACTGTGCAACAGTCACACAGGAAAACATATCAATACATACACAACCTGGCAGTATAACAGATAACCATAAGTGCTACGCCAACATAGCGAATCCTGAATTTAGTTCATAAAATTAACATTTATTAAATGTTGAATAGAACCAAATCAGGATTGACTACGTCTTTGTTAAGACATATACTTACTTACCCTAAGACTCTCTCTCTCTCTCTCTCTCTCTCGCTTTCCCTCTTTCTTCAAGCTTTGGGACGTCCTTCAAAATGGGGACCCCCCTTCTAGCCGAGCCCCCCCCCCCCCCGCAATGCGGGCCCTGCGGGCCCATCCCCTATGCCACTGTGCTGATCAATGTTTCCGTCAACACTGCCATTTTGAACATTGTACTTATGAATATTAATAAGCTGTTCAATAGCAATAAAGGCTTGGGTACGACACCACTGTCTATTTTTGTACCAGTTTAAAAATTAACAAGAGGGATGCACTCACCTACATGCATGATTGATATTTATTTATTGGTGTTTAAGGTCACATACTTATGCACAATGGCTAATCATGACCATGACAGTTTTACAGGTGGAGGAGACTGGAGTACCCGGAGAGAACCACCGAGTAACGATGAGCAGCTGCCAGCTCCCCAACATGGTAACTCCGCACTGCAGCACATGCAGGGTTAGATTGGTTGAAGACATGCACACCATCGACGTGCAGTACGCCTTAGTACACAGTGTGATCATGCCCCCAGGTGGACAATCAGGGTTAAGTGCCTTGTCCAAGGACACAACGTGGGAGTCCGAATCGATTGCTCAGATGGTCATCCATCTGAGGTCTAACTGGGCTCGACATTGCTTAACTGCATGATTGATATAGTCGATACAATGTCAAGAAAGCTCCTTGAAGCTGCATTTTTATTGTGTATATCACTCTAAATAATGGATATACATGTATTTAATTTTTAATGAGATATATTGTAATTATCACCAGGGTTCGTACACCCTTGAGAAAAAAAAATGGTGACATCGACGCCGTAGCTGCGACGGGTGGTGCAATCTCACAAAATTCTAAGTTCATCAAGGGCCATAACTCCAAGAAAAATATTTTGAACAACACATGCATTGAACAGTGGCTAGACATCAATAAGATACACTTACATGCCAAATACAAAGTCATTCCATCAAGTATTTCAAAAGTTATTGAGTTTTGAAACTCGTTGGTCACAGACAGACCGACCGACAGACAGACCAACAGACAGACCAACAGACAGACCGACATTGCCACTTATAGAGCTGCTAGTCGCAGCCAAAAATTCCAGGACTTTCAAAGACTTTTTTCAAGCATTTACCACAACCTTTCCAGGACCTTCTAATAACATAATGCTGACTCTATTTCATACTTGTGTATCTGTTTATAACTTAATAGCGGTCACTTAATGGTCCGAATAATAACAGGAATACCTGATGCACGATATAGGAGGCATGCTCTGTTTTTTTTTATATGAAAAAACACTGACTATGCAATTACGCAAGCTATTTCAGCAATTTTTTTTTCATAAACACGCCAGATTATTGACACTATTTTCAAGCATGAGATTTCAGTCTATTACAAAAATCTGAAAATAAACTGAAATTGTGCTTGCATGAAGGGAAATGAATCAAAATTATCCATTATGCTCCCAATTATATGATAACTAATTTGTAAAGCTGTGATTCAACCTTTTATTTCTTTCAAAGACCATTTTCATGTGAATTCAAAGAAATAAAAAAAAAGAAAACAATTTGAAAAAGACTCAAATCCAATAAAAACTGAAAAATCTCATCCCTGTACATATGTTTCAAGCACTTTCCAGGACTTTACCACTGGAGATATGATTTTCAAGCACTTTCCAGGCCCTGGATTTTCGAGTTTTTAATTCAGGCACTTTCAAGCACCTTCAAGGATCTGTATGAACCCTGATCACAAAGTTAATATTACTGCAAACGTTATCAGTAATCCATGTTTACAATATCAATTATCTGGATAGATGCACACAAACAAAACTCACCTGAACAAACATTTTTACAAACTAAAATTGAGAAGTTGGAGAAAAACATGAAAGTTTTGACAGAAAAATAAAAAACAATTAAGTTAAATCTTCCTATACACTAGGCTTAAAACCAAAAGATGTTATTGAAATAAAAGATATGCAGTTATGCAAAGTTAAGGCTTTACAATCTACAAAGAAGCTGACCTAAACACTAATTCTTATAACAGAAATTGACTAAGTTTTGACTGACGATTTTAGGTGAAATTGGACAAAACGTCACAGTGTTATGGTTCGATACCACCATGATAGCCTCCTACAACCTACATATGCAATATAAAACACCTGGACCCATTGGACTGAGAGAACATGGCGTAAACACAAATTCTTACAAAATTGGACATGTGCGTCTGATGCCGTCACCACCATAGTCATCACATCAACAAGTACATCATTCACATGTAGAACACTTAACCCTTTACCTAACATGAAAAGCAGACGACACTTGCAAAAAAAATTCTTGAATAACTAAATTTTTTCATTTTTTGTCTCAAAAACATAGGTTATGACCCCTCGTTGGAACGAGCTCGACGAGCTCGTTCCAACGAGGGGTCATAACCTATGTTTTTGAGACAAAAAATGAAAATATTTTGAAAATTAATTGGCGATTTTTGAGAATAGCGCTGGCCGGTTTTGGCCGTTATGTTGGGTAAAGGGTTAAGTACACAGTATAACATGGCTGCATGTGAGTAACTGGGATTAAGTGTTTCTCCTAAGGATACATTGCTGTTACCACTGGTCAGGATCAAACAATGGACTTTTCCATTTGAAGTTCATAACTCTAACCACTCAGCCAACATGCTCCCGGTCTCTCATTATTAATTTATTAAGGTTTAACGACACATTAACAGCCAGGGTCATATCATGTCGGTAACAGTTTTACAGGTGGAGGAAGCCAGAGTACCCGGAGAGAACCACCGAGCAACGACGAGCAGCTGTCAGCTCTCCAACATCGTAACTCTGCCCTGCAGCACAGGCAGGGTAAGATTGGTTGAAGACATGCACACAATCGACGTGCAGTATGCCTTAGTATGCAGCATCATTGTGTCCCCATGTAGGCAATTGGGATTAAGTGCCTTGCCCAAGGACACAACACAAGAGCACGAATCAGTCGCTGAAATGGTCACCAATCCAACTACTAACCATGCTCGACGTTTCTGAACTTTGATGGTCCAACGAGAACCGGTTAGTGCGACACAACCGCGCCCCAGGTCTCCGATTAACCATTCAATTTACAAAACAGCGATATCCCGGCAGTGATTAGGGCTGTGACAATATGCTTCCCTAATGATACAGTATGTATCACAATTCAGCGCACACGATACAATATGCATCATGATACACATGATCTCTCATGGCATGCAATTACAGATGTCATTCATCATGTCAGCTACTTTTGGTACTGCATGTATTCATTTCCAGTAGCTTACTCGTATTACAAATTAGGATGCGCTCTTTAAACAATAGGTAACTTCTCAATGTGATAACCAATGGCATTAAGTAATTCAAGCTTTTGATTTTATGACCCATTTTTCAGTGCCTTTTTCCTCTCAAAAAATATGTTCTAAACATTTAATCCCCTATATCTTGTTTGACAGAGCGCAGCGAGCTCTGTCAAACAAAACATAATGTATTAATCAAATAAATATTTAGTGAAATTCACGAAGTTTGGGTTAACCGAATAATCCCTTTAACCCTTTACCCAACGTGGAGAATATCAAAATTTATTATTTTAATTACAATTTTTTTTTTTAAAAAAACCATATCATGTGACCCCTCACTGGAACGAGCTCGATGAGCTCGTTCCAATGAAGGGTCATATGATATATTTTTGTTGAAATATTTTTGTTAAAACATTTTCGACGACTCAATTTGCAAATTACTCGGGCGGATGCGGGTGATTCGTTAGGTAAGGGGTTAATGGCATATTTATCACTGTCAATTTGGTATGCAAAAAAACAGGGTTTCTCTGTACCAGTTTTCAAAATCCTAATAGTTGCTCTGTCTGATATTATTTATATTTATTGCATCACGATACACAGTGAACAATGATACGTATTGAATTGTGAGCAACATATCGAGATTCAAACATATCATAATTAATCGTTGCAGCCCTATCAGTGATGTTCACAAAAATCACTATTAAAATTTCAATACAGTAGAATCCTCCTAATTGAATATCCATTTTGCCAGTGAAAATTATTCAATTAACAGGAGTATACAATTAACAGGGATTTGGTCAGTTTCCTGTGTTCTGGGGGTAAACTGAGCATTTATTCTACTATATCTTGACTGGCAGAGCTCATAGAGCTCTGTCAAACAAGATATAATAGAATAAATGCCTGTATTGGATGTGGTGAGGCCAAAAAGGTTGATAAATAACGGAAATTTGGTGCGTGTCACAATAATTTTTTCGACATATTAAAAAATTTATATACAATTAACAGGAGTTTTACTCTACAACCCATATGCAATTAACAGATTGAATTTGTACTGAAGGTATGGTAAATGGTTTTGTGTTTGAAAATTATATTCAATTAACAGGGATATACAATTAAGAGATATCCAATTAAGTGTGCTCCACTGTACTTTTTCAATTTTTCACCTCCAAAATAGTTTATGACTCCTCATTAGAACAAGCTTCTGAAGTCGAGACGTCTGAAGCTAGTTCCAATGAGGCGTCATACACTATGTTGCCAAATATTTAAAAGTTTTGTTATTTATACCCCCCTCCCCCCTCCCTGGTTCCTCCACACCAACCCACCCCTCATAAATGTTGTGCTCTGGCCCTGTTGGGTAGAGAGTTAAAAGTGTCAGATTTAACCAGTTCAGTGTTGAATGAAATTTGAGAAGACATGCAATACATTTTTTTTTAACAACGCTTCACATACTAATAGTGATGATCACTAAAATTTCAGAACGATATTTTTTAACAAAAAAATGTCAACTGATTTCATGATTCTACTTGAAATACTAACCAACAAAGAATAACCAAATCATATTTCACTTATAAGGCCATACAAAGTTGATTGTCTGTTTCTCAGGCCATTTTTCCCCAAAAAGGTTGTGGGCGGGTGTTTTTTTTTTTATTTTTTATTTCTCACGAGAGATTGTTTGTGGTAATTCACCCCCACCCAACGTCCACATTGGTTATTCACTGGAGGGGTGTTGGGTAATAAATGAAGGGTGTTTGGAGTGGTTTTTTTCTCAGTGAAACGTTAAAATTATTCCACTGCACAGGGCCGAAATGTTACAGGGACAGAACGTCTCTGGGAAAAATCTTGAAGTGCTGTAAATTACCAACTTTCACAGATTTATTTTATCAAAATATGAAATTCCCTCACAACTTGCCTAAGAAAATCGTGAATCGGAATTTTTTCCCCAATATATTTGTAATTATAACAACCTATTTGAATGAGCAGTTCATCCACAAATCATATTTTTCTGAAAAATTAAAAACAAAACGAATAAATGTTTATATGTTTTTTTTCCCAATTGGACTGCACACAGCTGATAATATACGATTTATTTTCAAATGCAAATGTTACTTTTATGTCAATCAAATGTTATTGTTTGATATATCATTGATTCAAACAATTATCCTGCTCCTAAAATTCACTTAATTCCATAACTGGTCAACTCGCTACACAGTTTCAAATAACACAATGATGGAAATTTACAAAAAAAAAAAAAATGTCCGGAGAACGTGTTCCATTCAACACTGCGCCTGACTCTGCAGAGTTTCTCAGGGTTGGTGTGAATCAACCTGGTGCGAATCAACCATTCCCATTTGTAATTGTTGTCAGTCTGAAAGACACTGTCACTCTGTCGTTATACTTACTTTTTACGGTATAAAACATTTTCTGACTTGAGTATTGCTAAAACCCACCCACTTTATCAAAGTATGCTGTAGAATAAATGCAGACTGTGTGGTATTTAAAATTCGCTAACGCAAGCATTGGTACTATCGAGTTACCGAAATGAGCATAATAACTTGAATTTTAAAAGATTTTTGGTGGTGATAAAAAGGTTGCATGCACAGCAACAATGACCATGCACGTGGGCCTGAGAAACAGAGGTTCTTTTTTATGGCCTAATCATTTTAGTTTGCGCTGGTCAACCTTTACTGGCAATAGGTGTGCATGGGGAGGGGTAAGAGGGAGTGGTTCACAGATCAACATGACACTCCACTGACTGTCAGTAAAAAAGAAAACTATCCAAAATCTAATGGAAAAAGAAACTGAAACAGAAAGCAACTACCAGGGTCACATGAGTTTACCAAAGCCATAAAAAGAGCATGCATGCCCCAACATAAAGAACCCCCTTCTCATCTATTACATTCAAATTGCTATTGTTTCATAAAATTCTTATATGTCCCTTGTATAATTTCTTTCTATTACTCACTTGAACCAACAATAATTTCTTGGAATTCTTCTCAATATTTTTGGCAGCTTTCACCTTTATATATTCCAACCTCCATTTATGAAATGAGCTGGTAAACAAGTTTTCTTCATACTGAAATCAAATCAAGGTAATAAATTAATATCTAGATAAATTGAGGAGCTCATTACTATATTCTTACTTGAGATGAGCAGTCTTGGAATTTTGAGTTTGACATCGCTTTCGGTATTTTTAAGTGGGCATACTTTGGTATCGGTTCAGTATTCGGTATCTGACTTGACGAAGATTTGCTGATTGTACCAAAGAGGAATTCACACCAGAAAAATACAGAATAGGTCACACAAAGTAGATCTTCTGTTTCTCAGGCCATTATTTGTAAAATTGCATGCGGGCGAGAGTTTTTTTATTTTCTTTTTTATTTCTGTAATTATATCTTTTCCATCAAAAGTTCATGTTCTTGGTTTATGTTTTAGGCCTCATAATCTACGGAACAGCATGAGTGGTGGTATATTTCGGCCCTTGGGAGCAAGAAAGCTTTGCAATGCTAAAGCATTGCAAAGCCTTCTTGCACTCAAGGGACAAATTTACCAATTTTTTTAACTTGGGTAAAATATCAGACATAAACCATTTAATTTTTATTCCTTTTCAGTTTACATTGGTTATCAAAGAGAGCATGCGGCAGCCAAAAGGACCATGCGGGAGGGCCTGAGAAACAGATTTTTAATATTTTAGGCCATAAGTTGTTTTTGTATCATTCTACCACAGTGTCACAAATGTCACTGCCATTGAGCTCAACAGTGGCATTTTTTTATGAAAACAAATCATATCTACAGTAATTCTGTGACTTGTTCTAAACACATCTTAAACTTTAACCCTTTACCCAACGCAGACGATTTCAAAATTAATTATTTTAAATATCATTTTTTAAATTTTTTCAGAAAATTTCAACAAAACCATATCATGTGACCCCTCTTTGGAATGAGCTTGACGAGCGGTCACATATGATTTTGTTAAAAATATTTCGAAAAATAATATTTTTTCAGCTGCTGAATTTGCATATTATGCGGGTGGATGCGGGCGATTCGTTGGGTAAAGGGTTAAAGCCCTAATTCAGGCGTATTCAGTCTTAGAACATGTGCTCTGACCATACCATCTTGAGGAGGTCCTGCTACCAATAGACAAAGCCTCTGGGCTGTGATTTCTCGACAAGTCTTGGCTGCCTATTAAGGCAGCCAAGACTTGACTAGAAATCACTGCTAAACGACTGGACATATACAAGCTGTAGCCTAGTGAGAATTCAGGACAATTTTCAAGGCCCCTGAGCAAGTCTGATTTGCAGAATGAGGTCCCCCACAGGGCGAATTTGCTAATGCTATCCCATACAGTGGGCCAATTTATCTTCTGGGTACCCCTTTCTGTTTAGATTCAGATTTTCAGGTTTGCAGAGGGTAAATTTGGTGATGCTACCCTGCTGTGCAGAGTAGCATCACCAGATTCACCCTCTGGGAACCTCAATCTGCAGATGACAGTCTGCTTATTTTCAGACTTGCCCCTGAGGATTAACAAAACTGAAAAGAAAATATGCCATTTCTTTCATCAAAATGAACCCTTCAACTGCTATCAACAGGGACTTATAAAAAATGAATGTAGGAAAATTTGAAAATTCAGACAATTTCAGTATTCAATGATTGGTTCAGTTCGGTTTTTCGGTACGCCCATGATATCTTTATCAGTTCGTTTTTTCGGAATATTGCTCATCTCTAATTCTTACCACCCTCAAGTGGGGGCGCGGTGACTCAGTAGGTAGAGGTGCAGGCTGCAAGCGGAGAGGTCCTTGGTTCGAATCCCACCTGCGGCAACCGCATTGTGTCCTTGGGCAAGACACTTCACCCCCATTGCCCACGTGGGGGCACTGTGACGTTGTGTACTAAGGCATACTGCACGTCAATGGTGCACCTGTCTTCAATCAATGCTAACCCTGCTTGTGTGGAGTTGGTATGTTGGGGAGCGGACAGTTGCTCGCCATTGCTCGGTGGTTCTCTCCGGGTACTTCGGCTTCCTCCACCCGTAAAACTGTCATGGTCATGGTTAGCCATTGTGCAGAACTATGTGACCTTAAACACCAATAAGTAATAAATAAATAAATACCACCCTCAAGTTCCTGAGAATCTCCTTGGTTTTAAAACACCTCATATAAGGTCTATATCAACTTTATACAGTCAGACACAAATCTGGGACTGGAGCACACCGGATCGACAGAGGAGACCGATCCATCTCCAGCCTCATCTGAGGAGGAGATGGAGGAGATGGAGGAGGGTGATCAGTCTATGGCATAGGAGGTTGAAGCTGAGGGTGATCCTGCCAAATCTCTCTCTGTTTTTCCCCTGGCTTCTTTGGACCAGAGTCTCATTCAGGAGGTAGAAACCACAGAGTCTGTGGAGGCGTTCCTGGGACTTGAACTCAAAGAACCCCTGGCATCACATTTGCAGGGAATGTATAAGATCTACCGACTGGGCAACTTACCATGGGATACAATTAAGTCAATCCTACTTCAAAATATAGCAAAATAATCAGAATCACCAACAGCAGCCAGGACTAGGCCTTACCAACCAAGCCAATCCTCCAACAGTCCACCAACAAAACCTCATAAGGAGATATCACCATCACATCCACCTCCTCTCAAAAAAAACAGACGCAAACACAGACGGCGTTAACTGAACAACCTACAAATACAGCCATTGCTGAGGGTCGAAAGGGGCTTGCCCCACACCGTCCCTGTGTGCCTTTGGCACCCGAAACCATTTGATCATCATGGCAGATAGTCAGATTGAGCTCTTCTTTATTTATTCATCTTCCAAAATGTCAGCAAATGATAACTGCTTCAAATTAATCTTTTACCTAATGAATCAGAAGCATCCATCCATGTAAAATACAAAATGAGCAATTGAAAAAATCTTCAAAAATGTTTGTTCGGTCAAATGCTAATTTGGACACATTTTGGTAATTTGGGCAGAGCATTTAACCCTTTACCTAATGTATCGGAAGCATCCCTCCAGGTAATATACAAATTCAGCATTTTTCAAAACATTTCAACAAAATCATACCATGTGACTCCTCACTCGAAGGAGCTTATTACAATGAGGGGGTCACAATACATAGAGATTATTACCATTATGTGGATGTACAAAATATGCATCCGAGTCGAGCTCCGGGTTCCAAGGGCAGATCACGATGAGTCGAAGACGAGTCGTGATCTACCCTTAGAACCCGGAGTGAGACTCGGTACATAATTTGTACATCCACATAATGGTAATAATTATTTTATCTTACAATATATTGGGGATAAGTCAAGAATGTAGACAAATATATAACAAACTATTTATTTGTACGGATGAACAAAAAGAAAAAAAATGGAACTCACGCAAAAGGAACGTGCTTGTATCCGACCCCCTGATACAAACATCTGTATCAGGGGGTCGGATACACGGCAGTTGCGGAGTTAATACAGACAAAATATTTGTTGATTCTAAGATAAATGGTTTTATTTAAATTTTTTGAGAAATTTGAAAAAATAATATTTACAATAACAAATTTTGATATTGCCGGTGTTGGGTAAAGGGATGAGTGTAACCCTAGGTAAACTAAACAAAAGAAAAGAAAATGCACAAAAATCTATAGCTTACCACCATTGCTGCAGTATGAGCCATATCAACATAAAGTTTCCATCGTATAGCATACTTTTCAGCATATCTCCTATGACGTACTTTAATAAATCTTGATACAAGAACCTCTGTAAACCAGCTTGTTAGTACTTGCTTGCTACAAGAAATAAATATTTCAAATAATTTACCTCTCTACCAACATTCATCTACAATTTTCACCTCAAACAGACCTCAGAATACAACACATTATATCTTTTGCAACTGGGCTCAGAGAGCACTGTCAAACAATAAAAAAATATAGGGCTACAAAATAAAGTATTTAGTGTAGGGCTGCACGATATTCAAAACTGAATACCGGTATCGGTATTAAAAAAAATACCGCGGTATACCGGTATATCGAAAACTGTTCAGATATATGAACACAAGTACCACAATCGAGACTCGAGGCATCACAGTCGGAATGAATTTGCATTCCTTGATGATGCGTTTCGAAAAACCTTTACCAAACGCAGACGATAACAAAATTTATCATTTTCATATTAGTTTATCAGATTTTCCCCGAAAGATTTCAACAAAACTATATATCATGTGACCCCTCATTGGAACGAGCTCGTTCCAATGAGGGGTCACATGATATAGTTTTGTTGAAATTTTTGAAATTTAGTTTTTCAACGGCTGAATTTGTATATTATGAGGGCACAAGCAGACGATTCCTTGGATAAAGGGATAATATTATTCATTCGGGGCTACAGTTAAAAAACTCAAGACATCTTGAAAATTAAATTGTGGGTAAATAAATAATGACGATAAACCGATATTTTTGTAATTACATCGGTATTCAATCGATATTGGTTTGAATACCGGTATATATCGGTTTATCGACATATCGTGCAGCCCTGATTTAGTGCTCAGGCACATCCCTCATAGAAATTGAATGTCCTCGTTGAACATTTTATTGGGTTACGGTGTCTTCCAGGGTAATTAGAAAATCATGAGACTTTTAGGTATTGCTGCAGTAAATATTTGAATTAGAGTTACACGTCTTGAAATGTTGCACTCAGAAATGATGCAATCTTTGTTTTGCTTGAACGTTATAATGGTCGTCTATGGGAAAATGTTTTTAATTCCGTGATATCTTAAACTTTTACCTTTTTTGATTGATCTACAGTTAAAACTAGAAGTCCTGTCATGAAATGCGCACAAATAGCATGTTGATCTTCACGTTAATGTGCACATTATGGCCATAGTAAAGCTATCAAATTCTGTACATATGGCCTGTGCACAAGCAATGTTTCAGCCAATGGACCTCTGGGTAACCCGGAGGTCCATTGGCAGAAACATTGCATGAGTTTGCCATGAGTAACCAGGAGAACCTGCTGTGCTTTGGATGCCATTTGATATGGCAATCGCGCACAATTCCAACGCGCAATTGAGCCTAGATAAGCGCACTATTCGTGACAGGACTTCTAGTTTTAACTGTATATTCATTTGCACGTTTTCAACAAAGCATAATTTACTCTTAACCTGCCGAGTATTTTCTAGATATTTTTCATCAAATATAGTCATGGCTGCTGGAAAGCAGCCATGACTATATTTGATAAAAAACTAATCTAAGTGTAACACAGGAAATCATTGGTGAAATCCATTCAGTCCATTCAGTTTACATGGGGCAAATACGATTAAATGTGCCCAATTTACTACTTATTTCAATGACAAGAGAAACCCAGTGCTGGGCAGGAATATCTGCCAGCTGAATTAGTGGTTAACTGATAAGGATTTTTGACTGTCATCTCCTTGCCGATTAATTGAACACACAATCTGATGGTTGTGAGTGCCGCTGTCAGAGTGTAACAACCAAAAGGAGTAATATGTTTCACCCCCTCCACAGTGATGTCAAAATATCTAAAGTTCAGGGTGCAAATCTTTCCCATAATGCAACTAGCAATTTAACCAATTCAATCTTGTTTGACAGAGCTCAATAAGCTCTATCAAACAAGACTGAATTGGTTAAATTCCCAGTTGCATTATGGGAAAAATGGCTACTTGAAATCTGAATATTTTGCTATCAGTGTGCAGAGATTTAAGAATGCATAGAATAGAGTTAATTTTACAGTACAGTCCCTCAAGAGTATGTCAGTGTGTGTATTAAAATGAAAATACGACATCAGTGGAAACAAGATAACAGCGCAGCATCTTTGATCAAAGATGCTGCGCTATTAACTTGTTTCTGCTGATGTCATATTTCATTGAGTCATCACACAACACGTGGGATGCGTGTCATTAGCAGCAATCAAGGGGATGATCTCACAAATCAGTGATACTAGGCCAATCTTGAATCCTGCAAATCATTGTGGCAACTTATTAAATTTGTTACTGTTTGTATGAGATTGTAAATCAAATGTAAATACAAACAATTTTGATCCAGTCGTGCTCCATGTGACCACTGAGCACTGGCATGGACCAATTCAAACACCTCTACCGATCATCAACCGATGGCTTAAAATCGACAGGTGTCAGATGCGATTGCCGAATATCAGTTAACCCTTTACCCAACGAATCGGCCGCATCTGCTTGCGTAATATGCAAATTCAGCAGTTGAAAAAATATTATTTTTGAAAAAATGTCAAAAAAAAACATATCATGTGACCCCTCGTTGGAACGAGTTCGTTGAGCTCGTTCCAATGAGGGGTCACATGATTCGGTTTTGTTGACATTTTTTGAAAAATTTTTAAAAATGATTTTTAAAATAATAAATTTTGATATCGTCTGCGTTGGGTAAAGGCTTAATCACAAAGCAGCATGCAAAGAGTTAAAATAGTGCGTCTGTTTATTATATTTGTTTTGTAGACATACAGTTTGCTCTGTTTTATAGAAAATATCTCATATACTATGTGGATTATCTCTATTTTTTAACCCTTTACAGTTAAAACTAGAAATCCTGTCACGATATGTGCGCTTATTTGGGCTTAATTGCGCGTAGGAATTGCGCGCATTTGCCATATCGAATGGCATCCAAAGCACAGCAGATTCTCTTGGTTACTCATAGCAAACACAGGCAATGTTTCTGCCAATGGACCTCCGGATTATTGCTTGTGCACAGGCTGCATGCACACAATTTGATAGCCTTACTATGGTCATAACGCGTATATTAACGTGCAGATCAACGTGCTATATGTGCGCATTTCAGGACAGGACTTTTAGTTGTAACTGTACCTCACACGAAAAGCAGACGACACTCGCAAATAAAATTCTTGAAGCACTAATTTTCTATTTTTGCGTCAAAAACATAGCTTATGACCTCAACCCCGTTATGTAGGGTTAAGGGTTAAAAGAGGTACATAAATATAACTGAACACAAATGTATTTCATTTCTCTTTATTAACGGATTAAGTGATGTAAGTCCAAATTAGGGCATTTTTCTGAAGTGCAGGACACACAACTGAAATGCTTCATATTTTCAGGATGTGCCTATCTATGAAGAGAAATTATTTAACCTGTATACATTTGCTTGTTAAAATTTATGGGAGAGTGCCAATATTTAAAAAAAAGTTGGAGCATTTTCCCCACCCCACCTGAATTGACACATGATAAGGACGTTGCATATCAAATTTTGTTCAATTCGGCCCAGGGGTTTAGGAGGAGAAGTCAATAATGTAATGTTCACAATGGACAGAAAGTGATCACTTAACCCCCCTGCTCACTGATGTCGAAATATCTAAAGTTCAAGGTGCAAATTTTTCCTATAATGAAACTAGAAATTTAACCAATTCAATCTTGTTTGACAGAGCTCATTGAGCTCTGTCAAACAAGATTGAATTGGTTAATTTCCCAGTTGTATTATGGGATAAGTGGCTGTTCGAAATTTGGATATTTTGACAACAGTGTGAAGGGAGTTAAGCTGCTCCTGACTTTCATCAGGTGAACTAAATAATACCGTGACCATAGACCATCATAACAGTAATCTATTTCAGTTGCATCTAATGTTAAGGCAAATGATCTGCATCTAAATCTCACAATAAATACAAGCGTCATGTAGACAATTATCATATGACTCGTCTGTTTTGTTCACTTTAAAACATTTGATATTTTGTTTTCATATTAATCAGTGATAAATAAAGCCTTACGTCAATTTCATTGGTCAATTTCAAAACTAGACAATTTGATTGGCTGAAAAAAATACAACTGGGCCACATTTTCAAAATTTGCATATTTAGAGTTGGGAGCTTTCATTGGTCAATTTCAAAACTGGACAATTTGATTGGCTAAACAAAATACAACTGGGCCATATTTGCATAATTTCAGTATGGAGAATTTACGTTATCTGTCCTATTTCGGGTGGGTTATATTGTATTAATCTTTTACCTACAAGAAAAACGCCATTCATTTTTTTTTTATATTTTCACTTTTTGCTTCCAAAACATAGGTTATGACCCCTCATTGGAATGAGCTTGACGAGCTCGTTCCAATGAGGGGGTCATAACCTATGTTTTGGAAGCAAAAAATTAAATTTTTTTAGTTATACGAGGATGTTTTTTTCCAAGTGCCGTCTGCAACTCAAGTTAGGTGATGGGTTAAAAGGGTCATACTATTTGGCTAATTTGTGAGTGTGTGTTTCATATGATAAAAAGAATATGAAATGAGTGTTTTCCTCATATAATATTTATGAAATTCGTCTTGAATTTTCCGTTTGGGCTCGCCAAAACAGAAAATTCTTAGACTCGTTTCATAAATATTATATGAGAAAAACACTGATTCCATATCCTCTATTTATGAATCACCACTAAGAATTCCCCAAAATTTGGAAATTGTCAATTCTTGTATATCGGCCTGGTGGCGGGTTGTCAATGTGAACTGACATACTCGCTGAGTTAACCTGCAACCTTTTGTGGGGGAAGGGGGGGGGGGGGGGGGGAGTGGGTTGTCATTAGTTTAGTTGGTATGGTAGCTGAGCATTTTTCAATTCTATGTCTAGGCGATTGGGTGTCAGACACCTGGAATTAACTCTCATCAGGGTCAATTTCCGAAATACTTTACAGTTTTCAGTTCAGTGGCTCATAAACAGCACTCAGTCTGGTGGAATTCCTGCTCGACATAAGCGATATATTAAATTCAAGCAGTTCCATCTTTACAGATCTTCCATAAATTGAGATTTCTGTGTTTCAAAGCTGGGTGGACTAATCATTACGTGTAAAGAGTACAGTATACAGTTCACTAGAATATTATCATATGCATATATGCTGGTGAAAAATTGAGTATTTATTTTTTTTTCTCTGTTTTGTTTGAAAGAGCTTATGGAACACAGTCAAACAAGGTATGATAGATAAAAATTTAAATATCAGAAGTACTGTGGCCGACTAGGTCAGTAAAAGTGGGGAATCAGTAAAAAATTTCAACACATACATTTTAATTCAATTAACCCTCTGCAAATTGATGCTAAAATAAGAAAATTTAATGCTACAAATTTTTCCCATCATGCAACTATGAATTTAACCAATTCAGTCTTCTTTGACAGAGCTCATTGAACACTGTCAAACAAAACTGAATTGGTTGAATTCCCATTTGCTTTATGATAAAAATATAGGACTTGAAATTTTGGTGCTTTTTGGTTGAAGGCAAGTACACCACCAATGTGCAGTAGGTAAAGGGTTACGGCTTTACAATGATTTACTTTTTCACCTTCATGTGCAATTAACGAGTCAAATTTGCACTAAATAACAAATGGTTTGGTGTTTTAAAATTATGCAATTTACAGGATTCTTCATAAGGCAGTATCCAGTTTTGTGGGATCCACTGGACTGAAACACCTTTTCTGTGCCCATGAAAATTTCTCCAAAACTGAATTTTATAACCGCTTTATCAATTTGCTGAATGTAACAGATTACTTACTAGGGAACGCGGCTCTGAACTTCAAACCAAAAGGTCCACTGTTCGATCCCCTCCAGGGGTAACTGTGGTGTGTTCTTAGGCAAGGTTCTTCATCACAACTGCCCATGTGGGGGCACAGTGGCTCTGTATTTATTTATTGGTGATTTTAAGGTCACATATTTCTACACAATGGCTAATCATGACCATGACAGTTTTACGGGAGGAGGAAGCTGGAGTACCCGGAGAGAACCACCGAGCAATGGCGAGCAACTGTCGGCTCCCCAACATACTAACTCCACACAAGCAGGGTTAGCATTGGATGAAGACAAGTGCACCATCGACGTGCAGTATGCCTTTGTACACAGCGCCACCGTGCCCCCACGTGGGCAATGGGGGTGAAGTGTCTTGCCCAAGGACACAACACGGTTGCCGCAGGTGGGATTTGAACCGAGGACCTCTCGGCTTGCAGCCTGCACCTCCACCTACTGAGCCACCACGCCCCCCAAATAAATAAATAAATTACTTACCACAACTTCTGTTTATGATGATGTTCTGCAAATTCATATCTGTCCTGCTCATATAGTCGCTGTGCTTTGTTTTTAACTATAAACTTCCTCCAGCGTCTAACAACTCTCACTGCGAGAAGACGAATGAAGAATTGTGCAGCATATATTCTCTGTAATTTTTCATACCACTTGCTCAATGCCCATGACATGGTAGCTTTGTTTTTCTCAGCCTCCACCAAGTGTAGTGTTGTCGTTAAACTTTCACAATATATGAATTTTTCTTTCATTTTGTCAAATGCTTTACGAGCAAGTTTCAAGTTGATTTTGTGGGATATAAATGCACTATTTCTCCTTAGCTCCACTCTCTTGTGAATTAAACTCTTCCATGCTCGGAAAACACTGGTAAAGAAATCATAAAATACTATTACAATACACATTTTATAAAACCCTGACAACACATAGTTCCTGCACACCTTGTAAAAATCAAGTACAAAATTATCACCCTTTACAGTACATGGAGAGTGGATTGTAAGTAAATCACCTGCGGAGTGGGGTTATCACCCAAGTTATAACTTTCAAATTTTGTTCATATCGACAAAAAACAGAAGCAATGTTCCAGACAATGGACCTTCGGGTTTAACCCAGAGGTCCATTGGCTGAAACATTGCTGGTGCTGGTTGTGCTTTGCAACAAATTCGCAATTATTCCTTGGGTGGAATTTCCACTCTGCGGGTGATTTAGTGATAATACACTCTCCACGTTCTGTACCTAATATAATGGAGAGCACTGTGGCTCAGTTGTTAGAGCATTGGGCTTCAAATCAAAAGGTCGACTGACAAGCGGTAACTGCATTGTGACCTTGGGCAAGACACTTAATCCTGATTGCCCATGTGGGGGGTGGGAGGAGTGGGAGGGGGGTGGTGGTGGTGGACATGATGAAGCTGTGTAGCTGTACTGCATGTTAATGTTTCACTTGCCTTCAACTGATGCTTGTGCAGAGTTAGTATATTGGGGAGTATGACAGTTGTTCACCGCTGTTCCATGATTCACTTTAGAGTACTCCAGCTTCCTTCACCCGTAAAACTGTCTGACATGATGTAACCCTGGCTGTTGAAAGTGTCACTGAATCCCAATAAAACAAAACTTGATGTAACTGGCACATGCCATTCACATAACCTACAAACTTCATTCAAACTTTATTACATTTTCAAATTTTGCCCCAAAACATGGATTAGGCCCCACAAAGTCAATCTTCTGTTTCTCAGGCCATTTTTTGTAAAATTGCATGTGGGCGGGTGATTTTTTATTTTTGTAATTATTTCTTTGACCTCAAAAGTTCATGTTTTTGGTTTATTTTATGTTTTAGGCCTCATAATCTACAGAATAGATGGGTGGTGATGTAATTTGTCCCTAGAGTACAACAAGGCTTTGCAATGCTTATCAATTTTATTAACTTGGGTAAAATATCAATCATAAACCATTTCATTTTTGTTTTTTCAAGTTTGCATTGGTTATATAAAAGAGCCAAAAGGACTATGCAGGAGGGCCTGAGAAACAGATTTTTAACTTTTTTAGGTCTTATGAACCCTTTTGTTGTACTCCATCCAATAAGGGCTCATCAGATATGTTTTTAAGGCAAAAATTAAAATTCAGTCACTCAAGAAATTTTTCGCATGTGTTGTAGACTATTCGTTAGATAAATGATTAAGCAATTCCAGTTAACCCTTTACCTAACATGAAAAGCAGACGACACTTTCACACAAAATTCTTGAATAAATTTTTTTCATTTTTTTGTCTCGAAAACATAGGTTATGGCCCCTCACTGGAATGAGTTCGATGAGCTCATTCCAAAGAGGGGTTATAACCTATGTTTTTGAGACAAAAAATGAAAAAAATAATGAAAATGAATTGGCGATTTTTGTGAACAGCACTGGCCGGTTTTTAGTCCAGGCACATTAGACATAAAAATGAGAAAGTAAGGAAAAAAATCGGAGAAAGCTGATTTTTTTATATGTTTCCGGGACACACATTGCAGATAAAGTGTGTGAAAAGTCCCCGCGAATCCGAGTTGAGCTTTTTTAGTTATAGCGTTTTTTTGATGAAAAAAAAAATTAAAAAAAAAATTCGACCCAGCTCCATATTTCTCATTCTTATTCGCCTTAGTAGGGTGAGAATCATAAATATCGTGCTGAATTATATTGAGAATACATATCCCCAACAGAAAATGCTAACTTTGTACCAATCCTCACACTCAATGGTGAAATATTCACGAAAATGTACAAAATTACGAAAAAAAATTTATTGTTTTCATACACACAACGGAACACAACGTCCATTAAATCAAATCTACGACTACTTTGGGAGTTAAATTATATATCAAAAATTGCAGAAAAGCAGTGGCTTTATAATGATATATAACAATAGTAATTTATTCCATAATGAACTGGTGAAACGTGTGAAATATTAACCATACCCCCTAAACTCAAATTCAAACTCCAAGCACACAGAAGAGTCTCCGATAAAACGACTAACTGGTGATCATTCGAATATTGGCTCTGGTGAATTCGGGTACATCCCTTTGAAAGGTTACAGTAAACCAAGCAAATCGGGTCTTGACGAAATTGTGATGAAGGATTTATCAACTTTGGGTGAATCTGATCCGAAAAATTTGAAACTCGCAAAAACAGTCGACAGTCTTTGGTCTTTGACGCATGTACTGAGAGTACCTTGCCCATCTTGGGCTGGATATATGCACATTGTCACATCATCAGATGATTATGAAACAAGTGATGTCGAGATACTTCCCTTTATTAATTTTGATCCATCCAACCCGAGCACAATTTACACTGCTGTCATGTTTGCACAAACTGAATGTGAGAAACAGGGACTGAACGTTTGTCCAGTGACGTTTGACCAACCACTTTATATCAAAGCAGTGGAGATTGTGTCTTCGTCAGATAAGTTGACAAAAGTTTTCGTTAGACTCGGCGGCTTCCATATGATTATGTCATATTTAGGGGCAATTGGTTCGATCATGGCTGGTAGCGGCTTGGATGAACTTTGGGGGACTGTTTATGCTGGTGGGTCAATCCATCATTTGATCAGTGGTCATGCATATTCAAGAGCAGTTCGTGCCCATTTGCTAACACAAATTGCCATTACAAAACTTGTGTTTGAAGAAAGCCGAACACTAGATAACATAGACTGCACAGAAGTCAATGAAATATTCTGTGGACTTGCCAGAGGTGACTGTACAACAGCTGACGCTGTCAATCAAGAAAGTGTCAACCATCTACTGTCAAAATTACACGAACTGCTCCAGAATGCGTCCGTAGGACGCACAGGAAAGCTTTGGGTACAATACTACAAGCAAATAGGTCTTCTCCAGTTGTTCTTGAGAGCAGAGCACGCAGGCGACTGGGAACTCCACACATATTGTGTTCACAATATGATTCCAGTATTTCACGCATACGCAAAAAGTTCTCATCTCTATTTGCAGCAGATGAATGAGCTAACAGAAATAATGCAACAGGATGATTTGAAGTTGTTCACTGAGAAAGGTTACTTTACCATAAGGCGCTCAGATAAAGTCTGGGACGGGATATATTCTGATCAGACCATAGAGCAGTGTTTAATGAGAATGTTCAAGCTCCCTGGTGGTCTCACACATGGCAGGGGAATAACCGATAGCACTGTTGCGAAATGGGTACATGGACTACCTCTTTGCCTTCCGATATGTAATGCTCTCGAAAATTTTGTTCATGTTCACACTGGTCATGGCGAACAACATCGGGATCTCCGTCAAAGTTCACAATTGACTGATGCCAATGATATCACCAAATTATTGAACTGGCTCAGAGTGCATTCCCCCTTTCAGAATAGAGATCCACTACAATTAGTCTCTATAGAGACCGGGCTTGTGGCCGACGAAACTGTGAACTGTGACCAAGTTCGCAAAACTGGTGAATGTTGCGTATCGAATGTTGTAAGCAAAACGTTCAACAGCATCAAACTACGACATGTTGACACTGTGAAGTCTTTCGCATCGATGGCAAATAGCATCAAAGTCCGTGGAAGTAAGGTAGTGATTGACCCCACAATTCTGTTCAACCGCATCACGTGTTATTCAGTCACAAGCAGAGATGGAAGAGTATCTCAAATATGAACTCGCCCCGAAACCACCAGCATTGTTTGATTCTGCTAGAATGAGGAAGACACAGAAAAGCACGCTCGGTAAGATCCTCAAAACATACGGTTCCGAGCAAACTAAAATCCCAGAACATTCTCTGTTTGTTGTAGATGGTGGATTTTTATTGAGGGCAGTTGTATGGCCTAAACAGTCGTCATATAAGGACATATGTACATCATATTCCAATTATCTAGTGAGACATTTTGGGGCGAACGTCGTGGTTGTTTTTGATGGTTATGCTTGTACAATGTCGACAAAGGGCATGGAACAAGCCCGTAGATCTAAAGACAGGTATTCCATTGATATCAATATCTCACCCGAGTTACCAGCCACCACACCCCAAACCGATTTCCTTGCAAATGCCAAGAACAAAACCCAACCGGATGACAGTACACAAAGTGCAGTAGCCGCTGCCGGTGAACAACTTCTCCTGATCTTATACGGGAGTAAAACTGTTTCCTCTCTCGACCAATATAGATATGTCACTTACAAGCGTTATGTAGCAAAATCTAAACTGAATAAACCCATCGACCTAGCCTTACTCCCACCAAGCAGCGATGCTGCACAACAACATGTCTACAGATGTTATCTCCAGGTCCAACAATGGCTGGGCACTTCGCTTCCTCCGACGGATTGGGGGTGGTCGCTAGACAATGGACTTCTTGTACCGACTGCAGCCACAAAGCCATGTGCCCCCGATAACCTACTGAATCTGATCAGTTGTGGTTGCAAGAGTGCTTGTACAAAAAGGTGTGGGTGTAAGAAGGTAGGACTCTCTTGCTCAAGTTTGTGTAATTGCAGTTCGGATTCTTGTAACAACCACAGAAACACTGTCCTGTCGGAAATTTCTGAGTTCGATGAATAATATGTATATAGGTCATGTCATTTCTGTATATAGTGTTGATAATAGTCAATGTAACTTAATCCATGTTGATTGATTTGTACATTCTGTAAATATTATTTATTGATCTAATGCTGCCAGACACAGACGTGTCTGTTCGGTCCCAAGCCCGAAAATAGTTGAGTTCTCATGCTGACGAATTTTATGCCAAAAGGGGAACTCGGCCAGAAGCAGAGGGGGTCTTCCATAATGTCTATTTTGTAAGCAATGATAAAAGTCTTCAAATGGTGGTGGATTTTTTATCGTCTGTCCAACTAACATCCCATTCTGTACTACGACCCTTTGGGCAAATCCGTTAGGAAAATCGTCATTTTTTGCGTAAATCCGATACTTTTTTGTGAATTTTCAATAATTTTTCGCAGAAATTGTCACAGAATGCACATTTTCCTCTAGGTAAATGTATATTAGACATTATGTAGCTCGAAATACGCGTAAACAAAAAATACAGTTGGATCAATTCGAGGTTACAAAGTTCGTGCGATTTTTTAAAATTTTTTTCAAACATGTTTTCGAAAAAAGGCTGTAGAAAAAAAAGCTCAACTGGGATTTTAGGGGATTTTTGTCTAATCGTTCAGTGACATGTACTCGACATTCCCTGAAAAAATCAGCTTTCTCCGATTTTTTTCCCTAGTGAAACCTAATGTTCTTGGGCTATTTGGCCATTACATTGGGTAGAGGGTTAAAAATTTGAAATAAAAATGCAGATAAGGATTTAAAAAAAACCCAGGTTTTTATTGCATTAAATTTGGTTAAAAAAATAGTTCGCACATATCTTTAAATGTTAATAGCTTTGCCAATGAAAAGATCATCCAAGGAAGCATACAAAGGCAAGTGATTACTAACAGACATCACAATTAAACATGTAATTTTCAAAACAGTGGAAATTTTCCCTTTCTCCTGTATCATAAGGGACACCTGAATTTATAACTGTACTGTAATATCAGACATACAGTGTGTGGAGAGTGTATTATCACTAAATCACCTGCAGAGTGGATATTCCACCCAAGCAATAATTGCAAATTTGTTGCAAAGTATAACCAGCACAAGCAAAGTTTCAGCCAATGAACCTCCGGGTTAAACCCGGAGGTCCATTGGCTGAAACACTGCTTGTGTTTTTGTCGATATGTACAAAATTTGAAAGTTATAGCTTGGTTGATAACTCCACTTCGCAGGTGATTTAGTTACATTCCACTCTCTACATACTGTATATGCCTAGTTTATTCAACCCATGAAATATTAAAACTTAAAGCCGACAGATCATTTTTTCACCCACAAGTTTAATTGTGAAATAATTTGTGAATAGTTATATGTAATTACTATAGGTTATATTTATTTCAAATCTGGTTCTTGTGCAAAAACTTTATAGTCGGCTTTATTTGCCAGGGACAGTTTTTTCGGAGTATGAAACCTGGTTAGATTTGTCATGAATGATTCATAATGGTTTAAGGACAAATGGAAATGATTCTTACCACTTTTTATTACTTTCCAAAGTGTGATTTACTGGGATTTCTGGGTTTGATTATAAACGATAACTTCCCATGTGAATTATGCAATCAACAATTGTATCATGTATCGGTGCGCGCAAACGAAGACACTTTGGCGTAGGTGTAATGGGGACTTCATTGTTTTTTGTTTTTTTAACCCTTTACCTAATATGAAAAGCAGACGACACTTGCAAAAAAATTCTTGAATAGCTATTCAGGGTTCCTGGACCTGACCTGACATGAAATGAAATTCCAGGCTTTTCCAGGCCATATACACCCCAAATTCAAGGAGTTTCAAGGCTAATAGAAAGTTAAATTCAAGGTTTTTCCAGGCTTATCTTAGTTGAACCACTCGAACCGTCTCAGATGTATTTCATTCATCTCAACTCGGCACGCAATGCTTCATTTTTCAAGGCTTTTCCAGGCCCAGGGAACCAAATCAAGCCTTTTCAAGGCCTTGAATTTCATTTTTGAAATTCCAGGCTTTTCAATGCCCGCGGGAACCCTGCTATTATTTTCATTTTTTGTCTCAAAAACATAGGTTATGACCCCTCATTGGAATGAGCTCATTGAGCTCATTCCAATGAGGGGTCATAACCTATGTTTTTGAGACCGATGAGCTCATTCCAATGAGGGGTCAAAACCTATGTTTTTGAGACTGATGAGAACATTCCAATGAGGGGTCATAACCTATGTTTTTGAGACAAAAAATGAAAAAATAATGAAAATTAATTGGCGATTTTTTAGAATAGCGCTGGCCGTTACATTAGGAAAAGGGTTAAATAATATAATTATCGTTAATAATGAAAAGTAATAAACAGAGTAATCGCTTGACTGGACTGGTTATGTGAAATAATTCATTCGAGGCGAGGGACTGTACTGTACAACATCCCTCACTTCTCATGAATTATTTCATGTAACCAGTCCAGTGATTACTCTCTATATATTATTAGGGTGCAGTACTGCAATCATAAAGTAGAAAGAGCATTTTGATTGGACAGCGACTAGGTCATAATCCAGTCGAAATGCTCTGTCCACTTACCTTCCTACAATACTATAGATTCTCAACTGTCAAAAAAGGAAAAAAAAAAAAGAAGAATACAAGGAGATTGAATGTGAGATTCTATTTTAGTTTGTTTTGATGCAGCTGGAATTTGCAGTATTTCATTTAAAAAATTCTTTACCCATTGTTGTAAGAGTGTCATGATCACACTGTGATCCGATAGTGAAAAAGACTACTTTTGTGATCATTGAGATCACGCTGCTATGTTAACCCTCAGATTAATCAGAAATGTGCGTTACATTTTCAAACTTAGGCTCCACAAATTAGATCTTCTGCTTCTCAGGCCATTTTTTTGTAACATTGGAAGTGGGTGGACAGTTTTTTATTTTATTTTGCATTTTTGTAATTATTTCTTTGCCATCAAAAATTCATGTTTGTTTTAAGTTTTAGGCCTTATAATCTACAGAATAGCATGGGTGGTGCTGTATTTCGAGCCTTGAGTGCAAGAAGGCTTTGGAATGCTAAAGCATTGCAAAGATTTGTTGCACTCAAGGGACAAATTTATCAATTTTATTAACTTGAGTAAAATATCACACATAAACCATTTAATTTCTAGTTTTTTTTACGTTTGCATTGGTTCTAAAAAAAAGAGCATGCGGCAGTGAAAAGAGTATTTCGGAGGGCTTAAGAAACAAATTTTTAACTTTTTCAAGCCTTACTAATAATTATTAATTTGTTTACTTTTCATTTAGGGCTGGCATACCCTCACCAGTGCCAAGTCGAGGGATAAGATAGCGTAACTTGCTATGTCTCTGAAATGGCATGTCATACTGGACATTCATGTATGATTTCATCAAGATCTGACCCATATCAGCTAACGTACAGACTCGTACAAACAAAAACTGTATCTTTCTCAATTCAAAAAAGGGTCATAACTCATACTGTTTCAAGTTTTCAATTTGCAAGTGCACCAGGTCAGTTTTTTCATTTTTGAAGTAAAAAAAGAAAATTTGAAGTGCAGATTTTTGGAGAATGCAGCAGTATCTGCAAAACAATTATTTTTTTCTCAGCCTAACAGAATTCAACAAAACTAAGGAATAAAGATCATTTAACTCTCTGCACACTGTTGTCAAAATACCAAAGTTTTCAGCAGCAAATTTTACCCACAGTGCAACTGAGAATTTAATAAATTATATCTTGTTTGACACAGCTCATTGAGCTCTGTCAAACAAGATATAACGTGTTAAATTTTTCATGCTGCTTGGACAAATTGAGGGGGAGGGGGGTTGGGGGTCAATGTCGGAAATTTTGAAATATGACCAGCGTGCTAGGAGTGAAGTTACCTTATCTTTAGTCTTGAGCTGTGATGATGTTCAACATTTTTCTTTACACTAAAAGCTGTCTGCCATTTGATAAAATACATTCTCAGACAGTTGCCCTCTTGCCTTTTCTGTACAACTCTTCCTCTCTCTAATCTGTCTTTATTTCCTATAAATATTTAACGTACACATTATTAAATTGTCCAATGTATAGGGACAGTCTCGTAAAACATCTCATCAATATTGCTCTTCGTCAAGCTTTCGGCCTCTTGGCCTTCTTCAAGGACCGGTGATATGATTATCACCGGTCCTTGAAGAAGGCCAAGAGGCCGAAAGCTTGACGAAGAGCAATATTAATGAGATGTATAAATATTTAGTTTAGTGAAATTGTTAAACATACATATTGTTGAAGAAATGTATTCAAGTAATGTTCCAACATTTTATAAACTGACATTATTCTTATTAAAATTAGGAATGTTTGTCCACTCTATATTGTCTGATGAACTATAATGTCAAAATATAAAAATTTCAACCTGCAAATTTTTCTCATAATACAACTACAGGTATAACTGTCCCTAGATGGGTCTATCAATACCTCCCGCTACAATGATTGTCTAGCAGCAAATTATTGTAAGTCAAAAAGGGGCATAACTATGGCAAATATAGTCCAACTGGACTATAATCGCAGGTGCACAGGCTCCCATGGTAGTGAACACGCTTACCAAGTTTCAACGGGATTGGCCTATAAACATCAGAGAAAATCTCCAGACAAACTTATGTCTATGGACAGATGGAAGGACAGATGGTTGGATGAACAGATTTCAGCATAACTCCCCCCCCCCCCCCCCCCTCAATCTCCCACAACTTGGTGCAGGGGGTATAACTAGGAATTAAATTAACCATTCAATCTTACTTGACAGAGCTCACTGTTCAATAGAAGTTCAATAAGATTGAATGGGTAAAATCTGAGTTGCATTATGGAAACAATTTGCTGTTTTGAAATTTTGGTATTTTGACATCATTATACAGTGTGCCGATTGGGATATAATAAGTTAAATTAGTTCTCAGATGTTAACTCTCTGCACACTGATGTCAAAATGCCATAGTTTTCAGCAGCAAATTTTTCCCACAGTGCAACTGGAAATTTAATAAATTATATCTTGTTTGACAGAGCTCACTGAGCTCTGTCAAACAAGATATATTTTGTTAAATGTTTCATTCTATACGGACAATATGGAGTCAATAATGAAAATATTGAAATACTACCAGAGTGCTGGGAGTTAAAGATAGTGGGATTACTAGAGCTTATGATCCCTCACTAAAACAAGCTCACTGAGCTGGTTTCAAGGATGGGACATAAGCTGTAATTTTGAGACAAAAAATAAAAATGGTCAGTTATTCAGGAATGTTTTATTTTAAAATGTCAACTCTTATCATGTTACATAAATGGCTATCTTGTAAGATTCTAAAAATCAGAGAGGAGGCAGGAGGGGGAAGAAAAATTGATAAGAGTGGGTGGGTCATCCAGTCCTGGGAGTGTGTCCAGCACTCAACAGGCACAATCTGCGATTCCAACTTCAATATCTCTCGGATACAAGATCTGTCACAGAATGCATTTTCCTTGTTTCAAGACAAAATATTAGCCCAACAATGTACATTTATATCTGTTGGTGTTTAACTCTTTCAACACAAGAGACTGCTTTTTCCGGTCCAGGATCACGATACATCATAATTCATTAAGTAGGATGGCTACTAAGTGAACGTGTGTGGTAGAACAATTAATATTTTTAACGTGCAGCCTTGAAAATATTAATGGCTCTACCCCCAAATAATGGATATGGACTCTTCCAATTTCTGCCATTTAACTGGCATGGAAGATACCACCAGTGTTCAAAGGGTAAAGGTCACATATTTCTGACAAAGGCTAATTGTGTCATCACATGGAGATTAAGTCAAGTTTAGTCAATCGTTTATACCCATGTTTCCAATTTTAGAGGATTTCCACCCCAAGCATTGGTGACAGAGTTCTATTTTACCCACAGGGATCATTTGTACTTAGGCACAATCCCATTAGTTAGAGAGTATAGAGGGTTCTAATTACACTTTCACATATGAAAGGTTTAATGTTCTCAAGTTGTCAGTACCATTAAACAATTGAAAAAAAAAACATTTTTTCTTAAGTCACACATTCCTGGCATGTAGGGGTTGGGGCACCCCAAAACACCCAAAATTCCTTTTTAATCACACTTTTGCGAATGGCCTTGATTTTCGGCTTAAACATTCTATCAAGTTCATTGATCTCAAAAACCTAACTTTAGAAACAAATGTTCCTGGCATTTTCAGATAAGAAGGGGGAGAGTCTTCCATGGCCACCTTCCCCAGGCCCGAGCTTTACTTTGAATTACACCCACGCATACGATCATGTAACTTGACATGATATTAGCTCTATGTTCAGACATTTAAAAAAAAATCATTCTTAAGAAATGAAAATTCATTTTCCTTTCAGATAAGGGGTGTTCCATGTCCCCCCCCCCCCCCCCCCCCCCCATCACAAGCCCAAATTTTACTTTTAATTACACTTCTGCATACGACTATGTAACTTGGGGGAGAGTCTTCCATGGCCACCTTCCCCAGGCCCGAGCTTTACTTTGAATTACACCCATGCATACGATCATGTAACTTGACATGATATTAGCTCTGTGTTCAGACATTTAAAAAAAAATACTTCTTGAAAAATGAAAATTCATTTTCCTTTCAGATAAGGGGTGTTCCATGTCCCCCCCCCCCCCCCCCCCCATCACAAGCCCAAATTTTACTTTTAATTACACTTCTGCATACGACCATGTAACTTAGCACCGTTTTAAACTCACGTCTGGACGTTCAGACAATGCATCTTAAGTAGCAAATATTCCTGGCATTTTTAGATAACAAGGTTTTCAGGTGACCTGTTACAATGAGCAGAATTGAATGGGTGGGAAGGGAGGGGAGGAGGGTTGTTGTGCTGGATATTTTCACATTTTGAGTTAGTGGGACAATGACAATCAATTCAAAGTTTCTTGGAGAATCCACGTTCGACGACAGAGCCATCAGTCATTTTGTCCGAGAATTTGTGGCTTGTCGGGAACAAGAGGCCCCAAAGGGCCTTAATCACTCACCTAGCAATGTGGGTCAAAGAAGTATTTTGGGTGACATTCAGTTAGTCCTAGATCATCATCACTGCAGAGGAATGAAGGCATGAAATTATTCATAAGTCTTGTGTCCATGTCAGATGATTATCATAGGTGTTCCAGAATGCTTCCAATTCTATCAGCTGTAGACAAGCACTGCAACACTTCCAGTCACCTCCACCCCCAATAGAGAGCCCAAATATTAACCCAGGGACCTGATTTGAACAAACTTGAAACTGACCCCCTAGAGATGTTGTATACCAAAAATGAAAAAATTCTGACTGGTGGATCTGAAGAAGATTTTATTTTTAAAGAACTTTCCCCATATTGCACTAAGTTAAAATTCGGCCTCCCAAGGGTTGTTATGTAAGTGCATCCACCCCCACGCCCAAATATTACCTCAGGATCTCAATCTGAACAAATATGAATCTGCCACCCCCCCCCCCCCCCCCCCCCCCCCCACCTTCCCGAGATGTTGTATACCAAAATATCTCCTCTTTCCACACTAAGTTAAAATTTAGGCTCCTTCCTCCTCCCCTCCCCACCCCACCTTAGGGATATTATATACCAAATATCAAAAGATGGTTCTGGAGCAGATTTTTTTTTTATTTTAAAACAATTTATGGTTGCCATCAGAGTATTACCTCTTGTGGTGCCCCTTGTAGGCATGGCTACTATTTGTATAAATTTGAATTGACATGTAAGGAACAAGCATATCAAATTTGGATCAATTCGGTCCAGTGGTTTATGAGGAGAAGTTGATAATATAAATGTCATGCCGGACAGATGGAAGATGGACAGAAAGTGATCACTTAAGCTCCCGCTGACTTTCAGTCAGGTGAGCTAAAAAAATAATCACGACATCGACGCCGTAGCTGCGTCGGGTGGTGCAATCTCACAAAATTCAAACATCATCAAGGGCCATAACTCCAAGAAAAATATTTGGAACAACACATGCATTGAACAGTGGCTAGACATCAATAAGATACACTTACATGCCAAATATAAAGTCATTCCATCAAGTATTTCAAAAGTTATTGAGTTTTGAAACTCGTTGGTCATAGACAAACTCGTTGGTCACAGACAGACCGAACGACAGACAGACTGACATTGCCACTTACAGAGCTGCTAGTCGCAGCTAAATATGAGACCTTATTTTTGGAAAATTTGCAAAAAAGGTGTAAAATTCTTTATGTTACTACAAAAAGTGTTTTTGCATCCAAAGTGCTGGCAAATAACCAGTGTTTGGTGCCAAGACAGTACAGATTTGATTTCTACCACTTTAAAATCTTCCAAAAATTGTTTTCTCCTGCCGGAAAATTTGGGCCTGCCCTTCATTTATTACTACCTTCCCCTATCATCTATAAAGAGCAGGATGTTGCTACCAATGGAACCCCATAAACGGATGGTAACAAGAGAATGGTTTCCTGTTTAATGCCATAGCATCTACTTTATTTACTTTCTTTCGAATCCCTGCTGCGGCAACCATGTTGTGTCCTTGGGCAAGACATTTAATCCCAATTGCCCACATGGGGATACAATGGCGTTGTATACTAAGGCAGGGACTGACCTGGGCATGTGCCAGTGCATATTTGGTTCTGAAACATCAGGACCTGGCTCTTAAATCTCAGAAATAGGCTTCTCAGTTGGCGCGTAACTTCTCAGAACATATTTTGATATTCTTTCGATGGATAATTGAGAGAGACACTCTTACATGCATTATATATATGATTATCATTTATCATTGTTGTGGAGTGCTCAAGTTAATAAGTCTTAATTACCAAGCATTAATCTTCACTGTGGTTTCTGATCAAGTCTTGGCTGCCTAAATAGGCAGCCAAGACTTGATCAGAAACCACGGTGAAGATTAATGTTTGCTATAGTGTACTATATGCCAAGAGGCACTCTCCCATAAATTGTAACAAGGCAAACCCATACAGACTAAGTAATTTCACTTCTAAGATAATATGAAGCACATCCACAGAATATGACACCTTTTGGCTGGTGTACCTACTCTTCATATTAAAGCCCTGATAGTGGCTTCTAGCACTCTACCAGTTAATGGACATATCAAATCATCATCATCTGCTCATCCCTAGACCTGTACACATACACATTGCCATTAGAATCTGAAGTTACAGCGAAATCACTAATTTCTAATTGGTGTATATATTTTCTCTCCAACTTCAGCCAAAATATAACATACAGTAGAACCTGTCTTGAGAGACCGCTCTTTGGGCTACACACAAAAGTGGTCTCTCAAGACAGGTGGTCTCTCATAACAGGTTTCAGGTTTTCTCAAGTCAGTGAATAACCAACCACAAAATTCAGAAATGGAGAAGAATAGATTTTTGTAATTACTTTGTTGCTGTTCTTTTTTATGAAGTTTTTGTAACAAATTGAAATGGACTGTTATAAAATTATAAAAATAAATTAGTGTAATTTATTTTTATAATTTTTATAACAGTCCATTTCAATTTGTTACAAAAAGATTTCAACACAAATTTATTTTTATTCCTATCTGTCATATTTCAGGTATGTATGAAATTGTTTATTCAGCAATAATCCTAATCTTTTCACATGCGTCTTATAAAAACATCAGTCTTTAATGAGTTGGCAATTAAAAACCAATTAAGAGCTTTTAATACTTTTATTTATGTTAGTATAACCACAATGGCTTTTCCAATTACAGTACAGGTAAAACGATTTTGTCATGGTTTCAGTCTTCAAAGGGGCGGTCTCTCAAGACAGGTCCATTATAGCATAAAAATACAAGTTGGTACCAAGTCACAGTGGTCTCTCAAGACAGGTGGTCTCCCATAGCAGGTCCATTATAGAGTAAAACCAATCGGTGCCTGGCAGAGGTGGTCTCTCAAGGCAGGTGGTCTCTCAAAACAGTGGTCTCTCAAGACAGTGGTCTCTCAAGACAGGTTTTACTGTAATATCTACAAACACTTTTTGGTGATTTTTGTCATTCAGATCAAAATAATCATACATTTGATTTAAGTTTGATAAATGGGTTGTGTGTTTCAAGTCTTTTGTCACAACGATAAACAGTTTCTTGGAGTTATAAAATCTTGGATTGTTGATAATATCTATTTTGCTGATGTCTACTCATTCCATGGTGTATATTCTGATATTTATCTCCATTTTCCTGGTGAACTTCTAAGTAGAATTGCCCCAATATTTTGTCTAAATCTGTTAATGGTGTATTCATCAAAATTTTCATTCAGTTGCTTTTCTACTAAATAACTATGAAAAATTTTTAACTACAATATTTGTTGCTCGGCATGTAATTTGCAAAATCCTTTTCAACCTTAATTTTCCTGACTACATTTTCTTCAATAGTTGCAAAACGTGTTTGAGCAGATGAGTTTATATTCACCATATTCAGTAATGGTATACAAAAACAACTATGACCAATCAGCTCATTGGCTTGCAGAATATGCAACGTCAACCTTCATTGATCAACATATCTAAATCCATATAACCTATGAATAAGTTGGAAATACCTTTTCTATTTTTATCGCAAACAGGTATTTGGAATCATTATATCAACCTACCTGCACTATTTATAGACAACAATGACAGAGAGGTGAAATATCAACTCGATTTCGATAAAAGTAGAGATCAGTAATACTGGAGTATATCAACACTTCTGATGAGTGTTTTACCCAATTAAATTAACAGACTTTTTCCATCATATAAATAGAGGATATGGAAGGAGTTTTTTGGTCACATGATATTCAACCCTTTACCTAAGGAATCGCCCGCTCCGCCCGCGTAATATGCAAATTGAGCAGTTGAAAAAATAAAATTTTTCAAAATATTTTAACAAAACCATATCATGTGACCCCTCATCAGAATGAGCAAATTGAGCTCATTCCAAAGAGGGGCCCACATGATATGGTTTTGTTGAAATTGTTTGAAAAATTTTACAAAATTATATTTAAATTAATAAATTTTGATATCGTCTGCGTTGGCTAAATAGGGTTATGAAACAAGTCTTAAGAATTTTCCATTTTGCTGAGCCCGCGAGGCAAAATGGAAAATTCATAGACGAGCTTCATAAATATTGCGTGACCAAAACACAAATTTCATATTTTGTTTATCATATGACACCACAGTTACCAAAAGGATATCTTTTAGATAGAAAAGAAGGGCTAACCATTTACCTAACATGAAAAGCAGATGAGACTTGCAAACAAAATTCTTGAATAGCTAATTTTTTTCATTTTTTGTCTCAAAAACATAGGTTATGACCCCTCATCGGAACGATCTTGATGAGCTCATTCCAACGAGGGGGCATAACCTACGTTTTTGAGACAAGAGATAAAAAATAACGAAAATTAATTGATGATTTTTGAGAATAGCGCTGGCCGGTTTTGGCCGTTACGTTGGGTAAAGGGTTAAAGAATGGATTTCACCTTGAACATCATACATTTGACTGTGACACGTCACAGCTGCATGCATATCATACATTATAAATCAATAGAACATAAGTACAAGATCAGTAAGTTGATGTTTTGAAATAGCATAATTTTACCAATCAGAAAGTGTTTTTATGAAATTGACCAATCAAATCAACAGGTGTTATGAAGCACTAATTAATATTCATTGAAAATATGAAACGGTAATAAGCTGAGATGGAGAAGTCATATGATAATAAATATTGAAAACCTGTGTGTTGGGTAAGGGGTTAATAAAAAAAACCAAAAATAACTAACTAAGTAAGCATCAGACAAATATCAATTATACATAGAATAAACATAGTGTTTTCAAGTAAAAAATTTATTCTATGAGTAGGATTACGAATGAAACCGACGAGCCTCTGGTGAGTCGGTTTCATTCTTAATCCTATTCATAGAATAAATTTTTTACTTGAAAACACTCTACATTTATTTTGTTTATCCCATAAATCATTTACAGGGCAGTCACGGTGAAATCATGCTGTTACTCACTACAAAACACTGCGTGAAGTGAGAAGCACATTGGTCCAATTCGATTGACAAGCAAAACTGCCAAAAATAAACAAGACGCAGTGATACATTTCTGTCTAAAAATAATTCCCCTACAAACTTGAACAAAACTTGCAAAAATACTTAATGAACAATGTTTATCTTTCTTATTTTCGTTGTTTATGGTTATTTTTTCGTCATCAATTTAACTTCAGTTTTCTAAACAAAGCAGACAACACGGAGCATTTGTTTATTTACACTTTCCTAATTTGGAAAATGAAACATCACTCATTATGTCCCCGCCTTTCACAATCGAACTTGTATGCTTTTCAAAACGCTTGATTTCGATTCATTTACTTTGTGCTGTCTTTGTTAATTATTGTTCATTTTAATGTGAGATATCCTAAAACTAAACATTTCAGCGACGGTCAATGTTTGATAAACGTTGGTTCATTATGTCTCCCACAAATGGATAATAGGTCATGACAACAAAATTGCGGTAGAGGTCGACAAGTCAGTCTCTACTATAGGAATAAATTCTTTCAGTGTTAAACCTATGGGTAAAATTTACCACCCAACTAGCAGCTGCTACAAGGTGAATAAAGCAAAAATTTATCAAAGACTTTTATTGTTCGAATAAACGTCCATTTATGGGATAAAAATCTATCTCTTAAATAGAGGATATGGAATGAGTGTTTTTCTCATATAATATTTATGAAACGAGTTTAAGAATTTTCCGTTTGGGTGAGCCTCTGGCGAGTCCAAACGGAAAAGTTGGACGAATTTCATAAATATTATATGAGAAAAACACTTATTTTATATTCTATTTATCATATGACACACACACGCACAAGTTAGACACTTAGTTTGACTTTCTAACCCATCATCTAACTTGAGTTGCAGACGGCACCTGGAAAAAACATCCTCGTATAACTAAAAATTTTCATTTTTTGCTTCCAAAACATAGGTTATGACCCCTCATTGGAACGAGCTCGACTCGTTCCAATGAGGGGTCATAACCTATGTTTTGGAAGCAAAAAGTGAAAATATAAAAAAAAAATGAATGGCATGTTTCTTGTAAGTAAAAGATTAATACAATATAACCCACCCTAAATAGGACAGATAACGTAAATTCTCCGTACTGAAATTATGCAAATGTGACCCAGTTGTATTTTGTTTAGCCAATCAAATTGTCCATTTTTGAAATTGACCAATGAAAGCTCCCAACTCAAATTATGCAAATTATGAAAATGTGGCCCAATTGTATTTTGTTCAGCAAATCAAATTGTCTAGTTTTGAAATTGACCAATGAAATTGACGGAAGGCTTTATTTATCACTGATTAATATAAAACAAAATATATTAGATGTTTTAAAGTGAACAAAACGGACGAGTGATATGACAAAAGAAAATGTTACACTACTAATCAGTAGACTTACCTTTTATCCATTGTTGCCATTCAGTAATCACCGTAAAAAGAAGTTTTTGATTGTAGGCTTTCTGTAATGTAGCACCAGTGTATTCTACTTTCCATGTCTCCATGTATCGACGAATTATCTCTTTATTTTTGTTCACCACCAATTCATCACACAGATCCTCCCTGTCTAAACACTTTTCATACATCAGTTTCCATTTAGTAAAGAAGGTTTTCACCTAAATAAAAAAAAATGTTATTTTATGAGATTGATCAGATGTTCGGTTTGAGCTTGTTCCAATGTGGGGTCACATGATATGGTTTTGCTGAAAATTTAAAAAAAATTATATTTAAAATAATAAATTTTGATATCGTCTATGTATTATTGAAGCACCGGGTACAACCTGGTTCTGCATTAATTAAAATTTTCCTGATAATTTTTATTACCTGATAAAACACATGCATGGATATCATGGCCCACACATGGAAAACATGGATTGTGACACAGTGACTATACTGCATACACTAGCTTGTTCTTTTACTCAGCAAAAGAAAACAAAATTTTCATTCAAAATTTTGTTAAAATGTTAGCACTATCCAATAAATATTACCAAAACAATTATTTTTAACAAAATCTTGCTAAACTATGGTTCATCGTAGCCTACATTACAGGTAGCGTACCTTTGAAAAAATATACCTGCATTACAAATCATCTTTGAAAAATATATTCAGCAATCCACCAGTTAACACAAGCAGCAATAATCAACAATGCAATTGCTACATAGAATAATAAAAATCACGATATTGCAAATATCAAATCATGATTCACGGTTTTATCAAGATTTAAAGTAAAAAAATTTATTTTTTAAAGTTTGTAATGGTTATAAAAAGAGAGCATATGGCAGCCAAAAGGACCATTCAGGAGGGCCTGAGAAACAGATTTTTAACTTTTTTAGACCTTACTAATAATTATTAATTTGTTTGGAAAAACAAAAATGATAAAAAATCCAAGATGGCTGCCACGGTGAGCATATTGGATATGGCAGAAAACCGATTATCGAAGGAACCTTTTTCAATGACATCTAATCCACCATAAAAAAAAAGGATTCATGGTGCATTTCATTTTCAAGTTATTGTGCGGACAAGCAAAAATGACAAAAACTTGTTTACTTTTCATTGAGGGCTGGCATACCCTCACCAGTGCCAAGTCGAGGGATAAGAAAGCATAACTTGTGATGTGTCTGAAATGGCATGTTATTCTGGACATTCGTGTAAGATTTCATCAAGATCTGACCCATGTCAGCTAAAGTCCAGACTCGTACATACAAAAACTGTATCTTTCCAAATGTAAAAAAGGGTCACAACTCCTAGATGGAAGGAGCACTTATGTGTCTGAATGTTCATACCATGCTGGACATCCATGTAAGAATTGATGAAGATCTGTTGTATGTTTCTCAACAGAGAAAAGGGGTGTAACTCCCAGGTGGAAGGGGTGGATAGCATAACTTGATATGTTTCTGAAAAATGTCATGAAGATCTGAGCACTCTCAGCTGAGTTATGAACTCATGCAGATGTATGGATATACATACGTACAGACATACGTACAGATGAACACACAGATGCAATCTACTATATCCCACTTTTCTAAACAAGAGCACTACTGGGCAGTGGCATGATTATACGACTGCTTAATGTAAATTCAGCCATTCTGCATTGCAGTGTACACATCATATATCTTCATGTACAACAAAAACTAGAAAATGAAAGTGTCAAAAATTGCCAATTAATTTTCATTTTTTGTCTCATTCCAAAGAGTGGTCATAACCTACGTTTTTGAAAAAAAAATTAGTTATTCAAAAAATTTTTTGCAAGTGTCGTCTGCTTTTCAATGGTTTTCATGTCAGGTAAAGGGTTAATGGAACAAACTTGATGAGCTTATTCCAATAAGGACTAATAAGCAATGGTTATAAGTAAAATGAAAGTGTCATTGACACTGTAGCTTAACTTGTGTTAGATATGTACATGTATAGTATGTGACACAGGAATGACACACATCTAGGTAATGACCTGATAACAAAGGTACATGTAAAGTATTGTAAAGGTCTGTACATAAATACTGACCGTAGCCTGTAACAAATGTACAGGTAAAGTATTGTAAAGGTGGGTGACAGATGCTAAACTAAAAAAGAAATCCCCATGGGGTTAATGTTACAATGGGGATCCTTGTATTGTGCACCATAAGCCAAATGTTAGCAATTGTTTTGGCCTGTTTGATTCAAACCCTTCTACAGTTGATTCCTACTAATTAATAAATATTTGTCCAGTCCTTCTTAAAATTTTGGAATTTGAATTTTTTACCTTTAGTTCATAGGGTTCCCACGGGTGAGGTTTTATTTTTCTCATTGGAAATAGAAAATTGGGTTGTGCTAATAACGTTTACCCTCCCCAAACAACAACAAATATTAACACAGGAACTTGGCTTCAACACATCTGAAAATACACATCTTTGGGATGATGAATTCAAGAAACATTATTTTGTCTAGTGTTTTTGGAAAAGATTTTTAATTATCTCCCTTTTTGAGTCCCAGCCCCCCAGGGTGGGTCTGACTGAACCCAAAAATATTTGTTCTCATACCACAGTGATAACAAAGGCACCCAATAAATTTATAGCAAACATTACTGCAGGGCTTGACAATTCACGCGAACGCTCGTAACGTTCGCCTATCGGTTACGCAAAAAATAAATCGGGTGAACGGCGAATCGGTTAACGAAAAAATCCCGTGCCTACCTCTTGAATGAATACAGTCAATACTCGATTTTTCTTGATCTAAATGCGCGTTGAAATCTTCGAAGATTCAAGAAAAAAACTGTCATATTTTCTCGAATTCGTGTCTCTTCAAACATGTGTATTCCCCACTCAACAATTGAAGAAAACATCCGGTGGATATGAAAACATCCGGTGGTTATAATGATGTGAGAAAAACAGCCCCAGCATAAGTTGTACCGCTCATATTCTACACAAACCACAAAGGTGTTCGTTCAACAAAGTTGCAAACGGCTTAACGCGATATGCACGAGACAAACCTGCCTGAACTTGTGAAGTAAAATGTAAGTTGTAACTCGACCCAATCTGGCAATTGTTACTTCGTCCTCAATCTGAATATATCTGCCGGGACGAGTTGTCGCGTTTACAATGATGGGATGTCACATTTAATGATTAGCGCCTAAATGATTTGTTGAAAACTTTTTTCGCCTAAAAATAATAATTAAATATTATTACCAATTTGCCAGACGTTAATAAAACAATAAGTTATGTTCAAATAATATTTGAACATAGTTCTTCAGACTCCGTCTACCAACCCAACGTTACCCTTACCGCCCATGGAAAAATTTTGTTAATATCTTTTATCAAAGTCGGAATTCATGTTGAATTCTAGGAATATTTAAACACAGTGCTCCGCATACCGATTGGATGTTACCCTTGCTTGCAGTGGAAATTGGCAACAGAACTTCTAGAAGCTATTCTTTCTTATATCCGTTTACAACAGTGCTGATGGCACCGGGTAGTGGTGGTAATAATAGTATTTGTAATAACGAGATTTTGTCGGGCGCCATAGTTCATTAACGGCCTACAGATAGGTTAATATCTCACGGGCCATTAAAGGCCCTCGACTTCGTCTCGGCCCTCTAATGAACCCTCGGGCTGTCAAACATTTTTGTAGAGCCGTCAATAAACCATAGCGCCCTTAAAATCATATTGTAAAAATATTAGTCAGCATTGTTAGGGCGGGGGGGGGGGAGGCAAAACAATCTATTATCGGGCAGATATATGATAGGATTTTGAGAGCTCCCACTCCCCCCTCCCCCCCCCATCTCTCCGTTGAAACAATAATTTGAGTCTTGAATTAAACGATAAACACACATAATTCATCAATTTTTGAGGGTTTCATCTGGCAGAAATGAGGACGGGGTGCCCTCCTTAAATTTGCATATAATTGTTGGTTTCGGCGGTCGTAGTAGCAAATATAATGGTTGGCAATCAAATCATTAATTTCCGACCACATCTTTAAAAAAAATTGAAAAAGGCTTAGAAGCTCTAGGTGTCCCTATGTTCCTCCAGAAGAAGGTGAGAGGGAGTGTGCCGGGTCCA
Source organism: Pictodentalium vernedei (assembly GCA_031216915.1). Taxonomy (NCBI): domain Eukaryota; kingdom Metazoa; phylum Mollusca; class Scaphopoda; order Dentaliida; family Dentaliidae; genus Pictodentalium; species Pictodentalium vernedei. The sequence continues at coordinate 454,049,087 of CM062290.1, forward strand.
GAATTTAGTGTACCCTCTTACGGCGCACAACCTACTCCTATCTTCCTTGCAGAAACTGAATAATTTTTATTGCAAGCTGTGCTGACGGAAACCATAGGAATGCCAAATACGGGGCCTAGCTCTGTTCGCCCCCGGAGTGATCATCAGTACAATACCCAGTGTGACGGTTTGACCCCGTAAAATGCTGGGATGTTAGGCTCCTAACTGGGGGGTAACGTGAAGTTTTTGGTTTATTCTGGATTATCCCTTCAACTGTATGTCTGGGCAGGGGGTTTCGGGATGATTGGCATCAACTCCACTCAAAATCATGGCAAAAATACGCATGTTCCTTCTCTAGTTTCTTTTTCTTGGGGGGGGGGGGGGGGGGAGGGTAATCAAGGGCGGTGGCGTCCCTGCCCTTGATAGCAGTGGAGTAACCTGCACCAGTAGTCACGTATCATTAGGAACAAAATGACTTTCGTGAGTCAAAGCCACTTGGATTCAGATCGATTCCTATTGTTCCATGCTGGGTGTAACTCAAGGGGTACACGTTGTCGTAAGGACGTTGTGCCAAGAGTTTTTTTTCTTTTGAGGGATTCTCCGCTTTGTAATGTAAACACTGCGATTTTTGACAACATGACTACGAAAGAAACTGTTCATGTGAGAACTTTTAATAAGTGGCCATATAAAGACGATTTCAAAATTTTAGCCGAAAATGATGAAGGCTACATTCAGAAGCTTCAATGTCTAGTTTGTTCAAACAATATTGCCGAGATTAGAAGGGAAGCTAACAGGCGTTCCATGAAAGGTGCGGTTTTTGATGCGAGTATATCCATAAGTCAAACTATCTCAGACACATCAAGTCTGGTGGTCTCCATGATTGGGCTCGAAATAAATTTCATGTTAAAAAAAGTGAAGAAACTGAGCTTGAAGTCAGAAATAAAAGTGACCTTTCAGAAACTGTTGGCCAACCACGAATTGACACTCTGATAAAAACGTCAAAACACGTTGCCTACCATAACATGTTTCGAACAGCGCTACACATCGTGGTTAATGAAAAAAGTTTTCTTGACTTCAATCAGCTCATTGAGCTCCAGCGTGAAAATGGTGTAAAATTTTTATCAACACCTGGTGCAAAAGAAAATAATAAAATGTGCAGTCAGCTTGTAGATATTTTAACTGATATTATGCATGAAGATGTGGCCGAGATATTCAACAAAGCAAATTTTTTTTCCCCTTTAATGGATGGGTCTCAAGCAAAAAAGACTGGTGCAGAAAAAGAACTGATTTTTGGTAAAGTGGTTGTACAGGGAAGACCAGTGGAATTGTTAACCACATGTCACGAACTCTGTGGAGAGAATGCAGATGCAATCAAGCAGGCTGTTGACAATGTCTTTCTTAATGAATTTCATATCCCCCCTGAAAGATACACAAAACTGATGGTGTCCATTTGTACGGATGGTGCTGCTGTGAACCTGGGAACTAAAACAGGTGCCTGCACACAGTTGAAGAGAGATGAGCGTGAATGGCTACTAATTGTACATTGCTCAAATCACCGTCTTGAGCTGGCCATGAAAGATGCTCTCATGAAAAGTAAACAGTTTTCAGACATAGATGAGCTAATGTTAGGCATGTTCTACCACTTGCAGAAAAGCGGAAAAGCAAAGCGAATTTTTCGTAATGTTGCAATTACACTTGGTGTTACTTGTGTGGAGATTCCAAAATCCCACGGAACACGCTTTCAAAATCACAAATATAGAGCATGTAAATCGATGATGATCAATTATTTGCCTTTGTGTTTGTACTGTGAGAACATGATTGAAGTGCCTGGTGGGTGCAAGCCTGAAACTGCCGCACAACTAAAAGGCTACCTAAACAAATTCAACACCTATACTTACCTTGCTTCGCTTAATTTTTATCGACGGGTTCTGCAAGAAACTTGCCATTTGTCCTGTACAATGCAAAGTCCATCAGCTGTTGTAACCGATATCAAGACGGTCATAGACACTTGCAAAATTAATTTAGAGCAGTTACATTCTGATGTCCCTGACTTACCTTTTGAAGCAGTTGAACAAGACAATTCAATTATTCTTACCGCAAAAGCAACAAACTTACCTGCTACTTTTCACTTCAAGGAAAAAAACAAACTCACGGGTAAGCAACAAAAAAAACTGTCAAAATACACTACTGTGCAAACGGCAGAATACAAAGTGAAGAATGTGACACAGGGTAAAAAGGCTGTAAATGAAATCAAAGAAAAACTTATACCCGAAATCACCAAAAGAATTGATGAAAGATTCCCTCAATTCATTGATGAAACACAGGCGCCGCTCTATGATGCATTGTCTATATGTGACCACACTTTGTGGAACTACAATGATTCAAGTTTTGGGGTTGACTCAATCAAATATTTATCAAATCATTTCAAAGACAGCTTGGAATTTCATAAGTATAGCACAGACCTAGCTATCAAGCAATTCAGAGAACTCAAGTCTTTAGCAGGCCAAAGATATAGACTGGTGATGGACAAGCTGGAATTCTGGAAAACTGTTTTTGCTCTCCATTCAAAAAAGTTCCCACATCTACTTTTATTGATCGAACTGTGTCTTTCTATCCCTTGGTCTTCAGCAACTGTCGAAAGAGGTTTCAGCACATGCAGAAGAATCTTCACTTCTTCAAGAACAAGTCTTAAAAAACAAACTCTCAACAATCTTATGTTTCTTCGCATTAACTTACCAGTTTTGCAAAGGCTTGATTGTAACTATAAGGATCACTTGGTTAGTTTAGCTGTTGAGCGGTATCTTTCTACTCCAAGATATGAAAGTCGGCCAAGGAAAAGGAAAGCTGAAGCAGCTGCCAGTACAGACTTGGAAAAATCTGGGCAAACTAAATCCCTGTTTCTACCAACATCATTCTGTGCACCAACAAATGAACTGCTGGAAGATGATGAATTTTTACCACTTGACTTTGACTATGATGACAGTTGCTTGTATATGACCGAGTCAGAATCTGACACAGGTGTTTCCGAATTAGAAAGTGAAATTGAATGCCCAAGTGATAACGAGCTTGCTGCTGCATCTGATCCCGACAATTGTGGAAGTGATACTCCTCGCCTTTCAGAGTAGTTTAATCTCCGATTCTCATAACTGTCTGAACTTTAAGATAAATCTTGTTTACTAAAAAAGTTGGTATTCATTACTACCTTTTCAAGTGAACAGGTTTCATTTTAAAGTTTTTAACTTCTTTTTCAAGCTCACACATGAGGTTATATCAGCACTTACTGCACTGTAGTGAAATTGCATCTGTGCATTGAGTAGTTCAACTGTTTTACTAAACAAAAGACAATGAACCTGGATAAATTCTATTGCTGGAATTTGTATTTCATTATATTTTTCCAACACATTATCAGCAAAGTGTTTATGGTGATAATATGCTGGAACAAGTGTAATGATAATTGATATTGTTATCAGAAATTTTATGGGCGGACTATGCCAGAACTTGTTAAGTTGTTTGTTGACAAATTTTAATGAAACTAATTTTGATATTACACTGATCCTTTTCTAGCTTTCAGTTGATTTAGGTTTGTATTTTTGTTCAATTTGAGTAGTCATATTTTCAGCGGTTTCTGCTTTCAGAGAATGTAACACAAACTGATTTGATTACTGACATTCGACTGGCAGTGTCTCAGTGCCTGTAATTTTTTATTTTTTAGAAAAGACTTCAGTGTTTTGAGTTCCAATATATTGAAGCATTTTGATGATAACTCAGAATATGAAATATTTTGTTTTTAGAATGATCAATCTGTTGATTCTTTTGAATAAAAGCAATGGTCCTCTATTTAACATAACATTGTATCTATAATGAAAAGACGGGTGGGGTGTGGGGTGGGGGTAATAAGAGAACAAAATGAATAAGAAAGAAAACATGTTATATCTATCAAGTTGATTCTAATTTCTTTATTGCAGTATTAAGAATATAACTTTCAAATTCATTAAAAATGGTACCCATACAGTAATATTGTTATTTAAGGTTCACAGCTGCTACTGACACGGTTGTTTTCCAACAACTTTATTATATCAAACGTAAATCGTGAAATGGTTAACCAAGAGGTTTACCAAAAATTTTAAGGCAACCGATCAAAAGGTTAACGAAAATTGGTTGACGCAACCTCCAAATAGGTTCCCCAAAATTTTGAATTGTCAAGCCCTGTTACTGACATAAAAAAAACTTCTTTACAGGTTCTGTACAAAAAATGTAATACACACATTTAACATAAATATGACTGCTGAGAAGCATTTTCAATTTTGGGCAGAGCCCAAAAGCACTCGTTACCATCCCATGATGATAACAAACGTAGTCCTAGAAGTTCTGTACAAAAAACTGATTGCATCTAATTTCAGTACAAAATGACCACCAGCAGCCATCTTGAATTTCAGACCGCACCCAAAAACACTTATCCCAAGGTGATAACAAAGGTACCCAAGAAGTTTTGTGAAGATCGGACCATAAATACAGCCTCCAGTCTGAGCCGTATTGACATGTGCACTTATTGTGTATAAGTAGCACTGAATGAATCAAAGTTCATCTAATTTGCATAATTTCTGCACGAGAAAAAAACCTGTATTATATGTGATGTATTCCATGTTACTAAACATTCAAAAATTTATTCAAATCAGAACTTTTGTACAGAAGTCCTGTCCAAAAAACTGATTGCACTAATTTCTGTACAAAATGACTGCCGGTGGCCATCTTGAATTTCGGACCGCACCCAAGAACACTCGTTCTCGTCCCACGGTGATAACAAAGATACCCAAGAAGTTTTGTAAAGATCGGTTCATAAATACAGCCTCTAACCCAAGCCGTATTGAATTGTTGATGACAGACAGACATCCAGACAGAGAGATGGACAGACGGCCAGACTGATGACAGGCCATGACATAACCTCAAATTTGACTACGTCAAAGTTGAGCTAAAAATGAATGTGTTAGGCCTAAAAAAAATAAAAAATCTGTTCCTAAGCTCTATCCCCCCCCCCCCCCCCCATACACCACCATCCATACTATTCCATAGATCATGAGGCCTAAAACATAATCCAAGAACATGAACTTTTGAGAGCAAAGAAAAAATTACAGAAATAAAAAATTGCTTGCCCGCATGCAATTTTACAAATGGCCAGAGAAAAGATCTACGTTGTGTGGCCTCAGTCATTTGTTTTTTTAAAATTGTTGCTTGGACATGACAGCCATGTTAGATTTTCCAGAATGCTGGTTATTGAAAGGAACCTATCTACAATAACTATTAATGACACTAGAAACAATGGGGATCCATTGGGTATTATTTTTGAAAGTTCTTGCACTGACATCCTCTCGTCATCACAAAATATAATCCACCACAAAAAAAAGGATCTATGGGGCATTTTGTTTTTAAGTTTCTGCGTGGAAAAACAAAAATGATAAAAAAATCCAAGATGGCTGCCATGGTGACAATATTGGATATGGCAGAAAACCGATTATCAAAGGAACCTTCCTCGACTGACCACTAATCCACCACAAAAAAGGATTCATGGTACATTTCATTTTCAAGTTATTGTGCGGACAAGCAAAAATGATAAAAACTCCAAGATGGCTGCCACTGTTTACCTGCCAAAAAAGACACCTTCTAAACTGTTTTAACACTGCATGAGGAGTCACCACATTTCCACCATGTTATAGGAAATAATTTACTTTTAAACTTTGAAATAATTATTTTACAAACTATATATTTCCTTTCACAACCTACCTAATGTGTTTTCCCCCCATTTACTCCAAATTAGCACAACTCATTTTAATCAGCATTTCATGTCCAGGCAACCTATTTGAAAATTCAAAATGAAATTGTCTTCCATCAGGACAATTATTGCAGTTATTCCTGCCCACATAATTAAAAATCTCCAATTATTCTCATAAAATATTATTACTTTTATATAAAGTACAGGGGGAGGGCAGTGGCTCAGTGGTAGATTGTTGGACTTCTATGCTAGAGGTCCGGAGTGTGATCACCATCTGGGACGACCCACATTGTGACCATGGGCAAGACTCTTTATCCCGGATGCCTACATGGGGACACAATGATGCCATGCATTAAGGCGTACTGCATGTCGATGGTGCACATGTCTTCAACTGCTGTAACCCTGCTTGAGCGGAGCTTGAACAGAGTTAGAATGTTGAGGAGCTGACAGTTGCTTGTCATTGCTTGGTGGTCCTCTATAGGTACTCCGACTTCCTCCACCTGTAAAACTGTCGTGGTCACGATTAGCCGTTATGCATGAGTCATGTAACCTTAAACACCAATAAATCAATATAAAGTAGAGGTGAATTCAGTTAACCCTTTACCCAATGAATTGCCCGCATCTGCCCGCGTAATATGCAACTTCAGCAGCTGAAAAAAATATTATTTTTCTAAAAATTTCAACAAAACTATATCATGTGACCCCTCTTTGGAATGAGCTCGTCGAGCTTGTTCCAAGGAGGGATCACATGATATGGTTTTGTTGAAATTTTTTGAAAAAATTTAAAAAATGATATTTAAAATAATAAATTTTGAAATCGTCTGCGTTGGATAATGGATTAATATATGATCACTTCTAACAACTATCCTACATTTAAAAGTCAAATATTTAGATTATCATGGAAACATGTCTTAACACTTTACACAATGCAGACGATATCAGAATTTATTATTTTAAATAGCATTTTTTTAAATTTTCCAAAAATTGTCAGCAATATCGTATCATGTGACCCCTCATTGGAATGGGCTCGATGAGCTCGTTCTAAACAGGGGTAACATGATATGGTTTTGTTGAAATTGTTTGAAAAATAATATTTTTTCAGCAGCTGAATTTGCATATTAAGCGGGCGGATGTGGCCGATTTGTTGGGTAAAGAGTTAATTGAATACAATGCTTCAATTCAACCTTTATTGATTTCAATTTGAGCAGAAGCAGAATTTGATTCCATTAGGCCTTACAAAGATTTTGTTTCTTGGGACATTTTTTGTAAAATTGCATGTGGGCGGGCGTTTTTTTTTTTATTTTATTTTTTATTTTTATAATTATTTCTTTGCCATCAAAAGTTCATCTTCTTGGCTAGTTTATATTTTAGGCCTCATAATCTACAGAATAGAAGAGGTGGTGGTGTATTTTGTCCCTTGAATACAAGAAGGCTTTGCAATGCTAAAGCCTTGTTGAACTCAATGGACAAATTTATCAATTTTATTAACTTGGGTAAAATATCAGACATAAACCATTTAATTTATATTTTTTTAAGTTTGCATTGGTTATAAAAAGAGAGCATGTGGCAGCCGAAAGAACCATGCAGGAGGACCTGAGAAACAGACTGTTGACTTTGCAGTCATGTGTGATTACTGACTTCCTGTCCACTTAAAACATGCTCAGAATCATTTTTTAATGATATTCTTTAAAAACAAACATGGTGATCTAGGATAGGGAAAGTATCTAAATATGTATTCGTATCACACTCTTGTATCAAAATTACTGTTATGCAACATTTAAGTTGCATGACTGTCACAAACACGTTTTCAGTTTGTTAAGCTCATTTTCTAAGTAAGTCACCTCCCTTGATGTTCCTCTCCAACTGAACATTAAATAATATATTCTGATGTTGCGTGGGTGTCTGTAAACAATGCGCCATACAACTTCACAACACACATTAACATCAATGTTATTATTTAATTAAGACACAAAGTATGTGTGCTCAGTATCTTCCTGGTTAATACAGCCATGTGTATTGTATTATTACACAAAACCGTATTAACACTATTTACCAGAATAACACACAATCATCACAAGAGAACAATATCATGTGATTGTATCATTTATAACGACCTTCCCCCACTCCAAATCCCCAAAATGCAAATATCATTTTGGCTAATACTGCCCAACACTAAAAATGCATACTCTGAGAACTTATGTGGTATTAAGCTTTTGTAATTGGCGATCTATCAACGCAATTCTGCAGTACAGCAGGCACTAACAGATTTTCTTCTGGGTCCTATTTCAACCATCAGAATTGGCATCAAAATTGGCGTAATCGGCAGAGAAATAATCGGTAATCAGTTCATAGCAAGTTTTGATAATTGGTTCATCACTAAAAGGAAACGTTCAGTTAATCATAATGTAAAAACTGGAGGTCCCCTATGGAACCTCTTCATACAATCTACGTGGATTAATCTAAGTTGCACACTTCTAGGGGGAACGTAATAAAAAATATTTCTAATTCTTCAGCTTCATGGCCAGTTCTGGTTCCCTTAGTGAGCCAAAATATTAAGTGAGCCAAAATATTAACCCAGGAAAAAGCATTTTATCTGGTGGGTCTGAAGAAGAAAATTTTTAAAGAAATTTCCTCATATTGCACGAAGTTAAAATTTGGGCTACCATAGGGAGCCCAAATAATAACATAGGGACTCTATTTCAACAAACCTGAATCTGCCCCCCTCCTCCCAGAGATGCTGTATCCCCCATATTGCACTAAGTTAAAATTTGGGCTTTCATAGGAAGCCCAAATATTAAACTAGGGACTTGGTTTGAACAATCTTGAATCTGACCATCATAGCAATGATGTATACCAAATATTAAAAGATTCTGACTGGTGGTTCAGATAAATATTTTTAAAGATTATTCCTCATATTGCCCTAAGTTAAAAATTTGGGCTCCTGTATTGAGCCCAAATATAAACCAAGGGGCTTCATTTTAACAAACTTGTATCTGATCCCCCTATGGATGCTGTACACCAAATATCAAAAGAGTCTGCCCATTGGTTCTGGAGAATATTTTTGTTTTAAATTTTTGCAAATATGCTGACTACACCTCAAAAGGAAGCTTGATGCCAAATATCAAGTCATTGTACCCACTGGTTCATGCGAAGAAGATTTAAAAAATATTTTGGAGCATTTTCCCCCACCCCTTCCCTATGGAGCAGGGCATGCTGAGTTGAACAAAAATGAAATGCCCATTCGGGACTATCACTCGCAAAACTTTTCACTTGAATTTGCCCAGTGGTTTTGGAGGAGATGTCCGAAACATAGTGTTGACGGACAATGGACGACAGAGAGAGAGAGAGAGAGCGATTAGATAAGCTCAGCTTGACTTTGTCAAGGTGAGCTGAAAACAGAAAACTTGAATGACTAGGCCTAAAAAAATTAAAAATCTGTTTCTCAGGCCCTCCTGCATAGTCCTTTTGGCTTCTGCATGCTCTCTTTTTATAACCAAATGTAAACTTAAAAAAATATAAAAATTAAATGGTTTATGTCTGATATTTTACCCAAATTGAAAAAAATCGATTAATTTGTCCCTTGAGTGCATGAAGGCTTTGCAATGCTTTAGAATTGCAAAGCCTTCTTGCTCTCAAGAGACGAAATACACCACCACCCATGCTATTCCATAAATTATGAGGCCTAAAACATAAACCAAGAACATGAACTTTTGATGGCAAAAAAATAATTACAGAAATAAAAAATAAAATAAAAATCCGCTTGCCCGCATGTAATTTTACAAATAATGGCCTGAGAAACAGAAGATCTACTTGTGTAGCCTTAAGAATTTGCATTTTTTGCCTTAAAACCATAGCTAATGACTAGTGATTGAAATAAATCAACACGCTTGTTTCAAAGAAGTGTCATTATCTATGTTTTGAAGATAAAATCTGAAAAAAATGAAATCTGAATGGCAATTTTTACAAATAGCCAACAAATTATTTGACCAATATGTTAGATAAAGGGTTACCAAATGAGAGACAGACATTTGCGCCTATCTGGCTATCTGGAATGGACTACTGAAAGAGATGACATATAGGAACCCTTTCAACATGGACATTAGCAATTTAATAGCAGAAAGAGAACAAGCCAAGACCAATACCGGGTCTGGACCTGCATCGCTGCATGCTATTGAATTGGCAAACAGGAAGTGGGTGCAGATCTGAAAATTGCATACACGATACAATTGATCATTATCAGGGTCCAGATGAAATATAAATTCAATCCCTTGCATAGAAGCCGAGAAAAGTTTGACGAAAAATTTCAATGTTCAGTGGGTACAGTAAAATTTCAAAGTATCGGCAAACAGGAAGTGGCTGCACGGCAGATCTGAAAATTACTTACACGATACAACTCATCATTATGAAGCAGCAGACCAAATATAAAACCAATCCCTTGCATAGAAGCCGAGAAAACCTTGACGGAAAATTTCAATGTTCAGTGAGTACAGTAAAATTTCAAAGTATCAGCAAACAGGAAGTGGCTGCACGGCAGATCTGAAAATTGCTTACATGATACAACTCATCATTATAAAGCAGCAGACCAAATATAAAATCATTCCCTTTCATAGAAGCCAAGAAAACTTTGACAGAAGAAGTGTTTTGGACGGACTGACGGATGGACTGAAGGACAGACTGATGGAGTCAAGCAGTTACTAGACCTGCTCTGCCACTGGCGACACAGGTAAAAATAGATACAGAAAGATCTTGTTCCCATCTTAGAATAGATCAAGGTAATCTAATAATATGAATATAAATTTGAGTGATAGACAGAACCGGACAAGCATTTGAATGGGCCAATGCTTTGCCTCTTGTGGTATTTTTGCATCAAACTAAAATCGTGTGATAAACATTAACCCATTCATTCGCTTGTGTTGTATTTATTAAACACATCTACACTTTCCTTAACGGGTAGAGTACTAAATAATTTTTGGTCATCCAAATTTGTCCACGTCTCTTTGCCTTGTTACAATTTATGGGAGAGTGACTAGTGGCAAATCCTCACAGACTAAATAATCTGAATTCAAAAATAGTATGAAGCACATCGACAAAATATGAAGCCATTAACCCTTTACCCAACACAGACGATATCAAAATTTATTATTTGAAATATCATTTTTTTGAAATTTTTCAAAAAATTTCAACAGTACCATATCATGTGACCCCTCGTTGGAACGAGCTCGTTCCACCGAGGGGTCACATTATATGGTTTTGTTGAAATTTTTTTAAAAATAATATTTTTTCAACTGCTGAATTTGCATATTACGCGGGCGGATGCGGCCGATTCGTTAGGTAAAGGGTTAAGTTGCGGCACCCACACTTCAGAATAAAGTCCAAATATGGGTTTCCAGCACTCTACCAGTTAAGCAGATCATTTACTGTAATTCGAAGTAAGAATTAACCAGTCCTTTGGAGACATTAAGCAGGATTCCAGCAGAAAAATTTAAGGCTATTCAAGGCCATTTCTCAACATTTTATAGCATTTTTCAAGGCATTACAGAACCAAATTCAAGGATTTTCAAGGCCTTACTGCCATGAATGATGATATACGATCACTAGTGTACCCAACCATGGAGGGTGTTAATTACCCATATCGTCGGCATGTTTTTATTTCGCAAAAATTCAAGGATTTTCAAGGCTCCCTTGACCATTTTCCAGGGATTTCAAGTACTGGTGCCACAGTTTGTTGAATTCAAGCCCATTCCTTGAATCCAAGGCCCTGTGGAAACCCTGTTAAGAAAATAAAATAAGAGAATAAACAAAAATAATTTAATATGAACGTAAATTTGAGTGATATAAATAGTTAGCGACATGAATAATATGAAAGATAATAAATATGACACAAACCATTCTACTTTGTAGAAGATCACCATAAGATTTGCTTCTACTTTTTCTAGCCTTTTTAAGCCACTGTCTGGCAATTGTGTTCGCTTTCTGGGCAATAAATTCCTCATGAGCAGCACGTCTTCTTAAGAAACCTAGGTATTGTTTTTTCCACCGCTGAAAACTTATTTTCACCTGTAAAAATGTGCCATGTTGTGAAGAAAATGTGAATAAGTTAATGTGCAATATAAATCAAACCAAAACACTCAACACAAATAACTTTTGTACATTTCTCTTTATCTCTTAATCTGCTGAATATTTTCAAGATATTTTTCATCAAATCTAGTCATGGCTGCTGCGAAGCAGCCATGACTGAATTTGATGAACATATTCTTTATTATTTTTATTTATTGATGTTTAAGGTTACATACTTATGCACAATGGCTAATCATGACCGTGACAGTTTTACGGGTGGAGGTAGCCGGAATACCCGGAGAGAACCACCGAGCAACGACGAGCAGCTGCCAGCTCCCCAACATCGTAATTCCGCACTGAAGCACAGGTAGGGTTAGATTGATTGAAGACATGCACATCATCGATGTGCAGTACGCCTTAGTACATGGTGTCATCGTGCCCCCATGTGGACAATCGGGGTTGACTGCCTTGCCCAAGGACACAACGCGGCAGTCCGAATCAATCGCTCAGATGGTCACCCATCCAAGGACAAACCGGGCTCTATGTTGCTTAACTTCAGTGATCTGACGAGAACCGGTTACTGCAATGCCACCGCGCCCCCAATTTGATGAACAATTAATCTAAGTGTAACACAATATATCATTGGCCAAAAAAACTTGTTCAATTTACAAGGAAAAAATTGGATGAAATGTGCCAAAATTATCCTTATTTCAGTAAGAGAACTGTTATGCTGGGCAGGAATATCCGTCAGCAGCCTGCAAGGAGTTTAAACCCAAATATGGACTAACAGCAATGAATAAGTTTGTACTGAAGTTAAGATAAAGAGTTTGGTACTTACAAGTTCTATATAATTAAGTGTTATTGTGCTGGGTCGTATCCAACTAACTGGGGAGCAAGGTGGCTCAGTAGGCAGAGATGCAGCATTGTGTCCTTGGGCAAGGCACTTAATCCTGATTGCCCATGTGAGGGGGGCAGTAAAACTCCGCACAAGCAGGGTTAGAATTGGTTGAAGACAAGTGTAGCATTGTATGCCCTAGTACAGAGTGCCACAGTGCCCACATCTGATCAATAGGGATTAAGTGCCTTGCCCAAGAACACAATGCAGTTACCCCTGGCGGGATCAACCTGTGAACCTCACGGTTTGAAATCCAATGCCGTAACCATTGAGGCAACCACACTCCCTTTTCAGAACTATCAAATTATTCTGACAATTAATGAATTTTAAGGTCACATATTTCTGCACAATGGTTAATTGTGACTACAACATGGAGATACAGACAACTCCAGCCAATCGTTTATAGCCATGTTGCCTATTTTAGAGGACTTCCAACCCAGGCACGGGTGAGTGTGTTCTATTTTAGCAGTAAAACAGAGCTTGCTTACCACCGTAAACAAGCATTGTTTCACCTTTAATGGTTTCCATGGAGAAGAAAGTTATTTTAACTTGCTACAGTTAAAACTAGAAGTCCTGTCATGAAATGCGCACAAATAGCACATCGATCTGTGTGTTAATCTACACGTTATGACCATAGGTAGGCTATCAAATTCTGTACATATGGACTGTGCACAAGCAGTGTTTCAGCCAATGGACCTCTGAGTAACCGGAGGTCCATTTGCAGAAACATTGCCTGTGTTTGCTATGAGTAACCAGGAGAACCTGCCGTGCTCTGGATGCCATTCGATATGGCAATTGCACGCATAAACCTTGATAAGCGTACAGTTTGTGACAGGACTTCTAGTTTTAACTGTACATGTTCTCTAAGCATTCAGAAAGAAACAACTATGTGTAAGACCATTCAAATAAATTATTGGCAAACAATAAAACTCAACGTGCTGTGTTTATGGTAAACAAGGATACAAAAACATAGTGTGCAAATACATCTTACTAACTTGTGCAAATAAACACCTACATATCTTACTGACTTGTGCAAATAAACATCTACACTTCTTATTGACTTGTACAAATAAACATCTACACATCTTATTGACTTGTGCAAATAAATATCTACACATCTTATTGACTTGTACAAATAAACATCTACACATCTTATTGACTTGTGCAAATAAATATCTACACATCTTATTGACTTGTGCAAATAAATATCTACACATCTTATTGACTTGTGCAAATAAACATCTACACATCTTATTGACTTGTGAAAATAAATATCTACACATCTCATTGACTTGTACAAATAAACATCTACACAACATCTTATTGACTTGAATGTGTAAGTTTTTCTGAACTTACCCCATTTATATGTACACGGCCTGTGTTAAATACAAAAGTGATACTGTCTTATCTACTATGAACTGGGATAACCTACCTAGACCATGTGACTTATCAGAGTTTATAAACACTTTAGAGGAAAAAAATCAATAACTTTCGAGGACTTTCTTAGGAAATTTTTTAATTTCTTTGGACATTTATTTAAATTAATTGAATCCCCTGCATACGGATGACAGAATATCTAAATTTCAGGCTTCAGTTTCATCTCATATGAAACCAGACACGTTAAGTCTAATTATTGTAAAGGAAGCCTCACAATTTTCCATTATAAATTTTTGTTAAATCAGCCTCACATAGGGATATTTAACCCTTTGGACTCAGATGGTATATGCCGTGCCAGTTCCAAGCCATCAAATGGTAGTCTACATTCGTCACTTGCACGCCTGAAAATAAGCAGTCTGACATTTGCAAAATGAGGTCCCCAGAGGATAAATTTGATGATGCTATCCCATACTGTGGGCCAATATATCCTCTGGGTACTCTTTTTGTTTAGTTTTGAGACCTTGATTCAGATTGAAGTTCACAGAGGGTAAATTTAGTGATGCTACCCTGCTGTGCAGGGTAGCATCACTAAATTCACCCTCTGGGGACCTCATTTTGCAGATGACAGTCTGCTTATTTTCTGGCTTGGTCACTTGGGGGAAGACCATTCAATAGTTTCAATGTGTAGCCTTGCGCTGCATGTTGAAAATCTTGATCAGTCTACAACACAAATTTACTGAGCTACTATCTACTTCATGAATTGATGTCAAATCATGATCTGGGGACGGAAAAGCGTCTTTCAGCTTCAAAGGGTTAATAGAATCTCTCAACTGAAGTCGATGAATTTTCATCTTTGAGCCATTTAACAAAAATTCACTCTAAAAACAAGTTGCAGCCAGTTTCTGTCCAGAAATACAATTTATCAAGAAGTTGAGTTTCACACACTTACTATTATTGTATGACAACTTTAGAATGCATTGAATTGTAATATCATCTAAGACAAAGTGTAACTCCTCACCAGCACCTGCACCCGTTTGAATGTTTTTGTATCAGAATTGAATATTGTTGTAAGGAGGAGGCGTTTAAATAGGCTTAGCCTGTTTACCAAACCCTATTTCATATTTGAAGGAAATAAAATTACTGTTTAAAAAAAATTTAACAAAAAGAATGTTACCCCTTGTGACCTTCACCTTGCAGATGTGGCGGAAACTATCATACACGACACACCTTCTGACTGTCTTTAACATTTGTAAAAAGTTTAACAACTGTACTAAGATTCATTTCCGAGTTATGGCTGAGATACGAATATTGACCGATTTTTAGTGTGACCTTGAAATGTGACCTTGACCTTGAAGGTACGAACCCGGCTATGGTGCGTGACACATCCTCCCATGGTCCTTTATAATTGTGTGAAGTTTGATGACTGTGGCCCTAACAGTTTTCGAGTTATTGGCTCGGACACACACACGGACACACACACACTTCAATCACTATATGCCACCTCACCCAGGGCAGGAGGGCGGGGGGGGGGGGGGGGGGGGGGGGGTGTATATACAAATTAAAATCTCATTATTTTTTCTCTGAAATCTCACTATTTTACAGCTTAACGTTTCTGAATGCAACTCGATTTTGAACTAGTTGAATCGTGTTTGATATAGCTCCTTGAGCTCTGTCAAACAAAATTAAATTGGTTAAAGAGGGGGAAAATGGCTTCATGAAATTTCTGTATTTTGATGCCCATGTACAGTACGTGGAGAGTGGACTGTAACTAAATCACCCGTGGAGTGGAGTTATCACCCAAGCTATAACTTTCAAATTTTGTACATATCGACAAAAAACACAGGCAATGTTTCAGCCATTGGACCTCCGGGTTTAACCCAGAGGTCCATTGGCTGAAACTTAGTTTGTGCTGGCTATGCTTTGCAACAAATTTGCAATTATTGCTTGGGTGGAATCTCCAATCTGCGGGTGATTTAGTGATAATACACTCTCCATGTTCTGTACAGGTATTTTTTCTATGTATAATTTAATTATTGGCATTTAAGGCCACTTTCAGCATCTATGCCCATATTATGACTGCAACACAAGTCAAGTTTAGCTTCTCATTTATACCTATCCTGCCAACATTAGAGGACTTCTACCGCCTGGCATTTGTACAAGGTCCTATTTCAGGGTTCATAACCCACATTTAGTTGAGGAGTCGTAACCCAAATTTAGTTAGAATTTCAAGCCTTTTCCAAGACTTTCAAGGACCTTAATTACAGATTTTCCAGGCCAATTTATATCTGTAATGATGCATGTTCTTTTTTAATATTTGTCTATCTTATCATTTGAAAGGTAAGTGATGTGGGTAATTATTGTTACTGGATTCTGTTTGTCCAACAAGTGGGACAATTTTACCAATAATCTGGGGTATTTTGACAAATGAATGGGGCTGCTTGAAAGAAAATGGAGATGTTTTCGCCAACCGCTCAAGGGGTCGTTTCTGCATGCATGGTATTCTGTATCCAAATAATTTAAAAGTGTTAAGCAACTGGTTATGTTTGGGCCAAAAACCATTGTTCAAATGAAGCAAAATAAAGCAGAAGCACTGTCACCGGTATCAGGCTCAACTTGAATTTGTTGTTACATTTCTGGCACTCTGAACATGCTGATTGGGTGAAGAGAGTTTAGCCTCTGTCTGTTGACCATTTTTAAACTCCTAAAAAATAGCTTGCTACCCTTGAAACTTATGAGTAGATCCCCCAAAGGCCATCAGGCGTGGTATTCTTAAAAATGCAGGAGGGCTAAAAATCGCTCACCTCACATGACCTAGGGGAGCAATTAGCTCTTCTCGAGCTTACAAAAGCTAAAAGTGGCAAAATGAAGTTATACTATGAATTCTGCCTAGTGGGCTTTGTACACTTTATTTGGAGCAGCTAATCAGGTTGTCTCTGTGAGACAGCTCATTGCCCCTCCATACCTCCGGGCCTTGGTATTTCAGAGACCACTAACATAGCAGAGATCTGAAAACCTGTGGGTTTTGGGAATAGGCTGTTGTGGTAATCATTATTTTGTAAGGCAAGGATGGCTATTTTTTGCCCTCCTCCATTTTTTTAAGGCGGGCATTAGGCAAGCGAATAAATCGATTTCCTGAAAATGCCAGGCCTGGGCCATACATCTATTTCCAATATCAAATGACAACACAATCTCCTTGATGGCCATCTTTTATGTCACATTCGAGTCGCTCCAAACTACTTTTTCTCCAGCTTCTTTTTTCATGCTCACCTGGCATTTTCTATAGAGGATATCAGAATTCCCCCAAGTTCAGTGGCGTGGCCACGGGGGGATTGGGTGGGATGCGTCCCCCCCCCCCCCCAGCTTCCCTTCAAAGTTGGTCCTCGAAATATGTCCAAAAATGGCATAAAAATCATAGGGGGATAAGGTCCATGGGGGTGTGGTTGTAGATTTGTAGATTGCTTGTCCTAATATCTGTGTCGGTGAAAAGGTAGACAGTCGTCAATACATGAAAAACCTCAAAATATCCTCTCAGATGCAAGGAGATGGGGGTTTTTGAACCCTGGAATTCAAAATTTTTCGACCATGGGCCGAACCATGGTTCGGCCCGTGGCAGAAAATTTTTTGAATTCCAGGGTTCAAAACCCCCCATCGACGACCCTTGACTGCCCCATATCGGACACATTTATTTCCCTCCATCGGAAACCTTGATTATTGTTACCTTTGTTATCTAGCTCAAACTTTATGGACGCAAAATTCTGAGATGTGAAGGCCTGGAAATCTTTTCCTGCACACACCACCAACCCCCTCCTCCTCCTCCTCCCCCCCCCCCCCCCCCCCATTAACATGGAGCTAAAACAGGCTCTGCGAGTTTGTCCCCCACACTTGCTTTGGGCTGGCTACGCCACTGCCCCAGTTGGGTCATGTGAGGGGGAAGGAGGGGCATTTGTCACCTTCATCCCGAAAACAAATCAGATGTGTTAATTAAGAGGTACAATCCTGTCAGAAAATGGCCGACATAAACTCAATTCATGGTCAGATAAATAGATATCAGTGTATTGAATAATTTGGGTTAAAATTAACTGTTATATTAAGTGTCAATGATAATATTACTAATTATATGGTAATTCAGAGTTGAAAACAAAGCTTTAAGTTAGTCCTAAAAAAAATAAAAAATCTGTTTCTCAGGCCCTCCTGCATGGTCCTTTTTGGCTGCTGCATTCTCTCTTCTTATAAACAACGTAAACATAACAAAAAAAAATTTAATGTTTTATGTCTGATATTTTACACAAGTTAAAAAAATTGATAAATTTGTCCCTTGAGCGCAAGAAGGCTTTGCAATGCTTTAGCATTGCAAAGCCTTCTTGCTCTCAAGGGACTAAATACACCACCACCCATGCTATTACGTAGATTATGAGGCGTGAAACATAAACCAAGAACATGAACTATTGATGGCAAAGAAATAATTACAGAAATAAAATATAAAATAAAATAACGCTCGCCCACATGCAATTTTACAAATAATGGCCTGAGAAACAGAAGATCTACTTTGTGGGGCCTTAAGAACACACTGAAATGTGACTGCAAACAGTTAGAATCAAGTTGTGTATCTTCGTTGCTTTCCAAAGTGAAACTGAACTATTGGCAGTAACTGCCAATGCTGACTCCCTATTTTGCTCCACATGTGTTTATTGTTTTGGAAACAAATGTTACATGTACTCTCCCCTACATGACCAAACATGAGGAATGCTTATAATGTCAAGTCAAGTAAAACAAGAACTGAAATATTAAGTTCATTATCCTTGAGAAACAGTATGAGATGAAATGCATGACTGGAAATAACAAAGCACACCGTGACTTTTGATTGGTGAACAACGATGCTCCTAAAATGTTGACTGTTTGTCTAAAACTTTCAAGGATCGACCTAACAAAACATGCTTTTCCATGACTGAAATTTAAAAATGCCAAATTCTAAAACTTTAAAGATTCCTAAGGCCACACAAAGTAGATCTTCTGTTTCTCAGCCCATTATTTGTAAAATTGCATGCGGGCGAGCAATTTTTTATTTTATTTGTTATTTCTATAACTAGAACTATCACTGAAGGTGATTAATACCCCCACTTTGGGTTTTTAGAGGAATGCACTTCTGATCATGTAGGCGAAGGCCATAAGGAAATGTATACATAAAGATCATTTTTTGTTGTTGAAATTTGTATTTGCATGTGGCCTTCCACAGAACAGCACTGAATACTTGAAGAGCCCACACATATATGGTTTACATTTGGAAAAACACATTTACAATGTGCAACATGTATTCAAAATCGGTTCATTAATGTAGGAGGAGTTGCACACACAAGAGTCCCATTTGAAAACCCATAATAAATCCAAGTTAAAGGGAGATAACCTGGTTAAAATTGTCGCAGATCAAAAATTTGGGAATATGCGTATGTTCACTTAGTTGTGATAATGTTTGAAAGGTTTTGTCAAAATTGATTGATAAATGTAGGAGGAGTTGCACGCACAAGAATTTCATGTAGAAATCCATAATAAATCTAAGTTAAAGGGAGATAACCTAGTTAAAATTGCCACAGCTCAAAAATTTTGGAATATGCGCATGTTCACTTAGTAGTGATGATGTCTGTAAACTTTCGTCCAAATTGATTGATAAATGCAGGAGGAGTTGCGCCAGACATGTTAACCTTCCAAAATTTTTTTCAGGGAGATTGAAGAAAATTTTCAGGGAGATGGCATGATTTTCAGGGAGATTTTTTTTGCGCGTAGAAGCCACGTGTGGATCAATTTTAAATACAAATTAATACCAAATAACCCCCCCACCCCACCCCCACACACACAGACATAACAGGAAACAGTCCAACAAATACATCAAAGGAACATACGCCAACGTTCTACTAACCGGTGGTGAGTGACCCAGACCTGTTAACCTCTGGAGGTGACTGTCAGTGAGATTTTGATGAGCTCCCAGTGAGACTCGGATGCTTGTCAGTGAGATTTTTGCACGTGGGCAGCACATCAATAATTTCCATGTTACCACCCCCCCCCACCCCCCCCCACACACATACATTAAACATTCCACCCTAATGTGTTTTATTTGAACAATTTGTCCTTTCAAAAGCCAAAACATAGAAATATAGAGAAAAACAGAAATCAACTAGAACTATCACTGAAGGTGATTAATACCCCCGCTTTGGGTTTTTAGAGGAATGCACTTCTGATCATGTAGGCGAAGGCCATAAGGAAATGTATACATAAAGATCATTTTTTGTTGTTGAAATTTGTATTTGCATGTGGCCTTCCACAGAACAGCACTGAATACTTAAAGAGCCCACACATATATGGTTTACATTTGGAAAAACACATTTACAATGTGCAACATGTATTCAAAATCGGTTCATTAATGTAGGAGGAGTTGCACACACAAGAATCCCATTTGAAAACCCATAATAAATCCAAGTTAAAGGGAGATAACCTGGTTAAAATTGTCGCAGATCAAAAATTTGGGAATATGCGTATGTTCACTTAGTTGTGATAATGTTTGAAAGGTTTCGTCAAAATTGATTGATAAATGTATGAGGAGTTGCACGCACAAGAATTTAATGTAGAAACCCATAATAAATCTAAGTTAAAGGGAGATGACCTAGTTAAAATAGCCACAGCTAAAAAATTTTGGAATATGCGCATGTTCACTTAGTAGTGATGATGTCTGTAAACTTTCGTCCAAATTGATTGATAAATGTAGGAGGAGTTGCGCACACAAGAATTTCATGCAGAAACCCATATTAAATCAAAGTTCAAGAGAGATAACCTGGTTAAAATTGTCGCAGATCAAAAAGTTTGGAATATGCACATGGTCACTTAGTAGAGATGATGTTTGAAAGGTTTCATCAAAATCGGTTCATTAATGAAGGAGGAGTTGCGCACACAAGAATTTGTTCGAACGGAAAGACATAATAAATCTAAGTCAAAGGGAGATAACCTGGTTAAAATTGTCGCAGATCAAAAATCTTGGAATACGCGCATGTTCACTTAGTAGTGATGATGTCTGAAAAGTTTTGTCCAAATTGATTGATAAATGTAGGAGGAGTTGCACGCACAAGAATTTCATGTAGAAACCTTTAATGTAGAAACTCATAATAAATCTAAGTTAAAGGGAGATAACCTAGTTAAAATAGCCACAGCTAAAAAATTTTGGAATATGCGCATGTTCACTTAGTAGTGATGATGTCTGTAAACTTTCGTCCAAATTGATTGATAAATGTAGGAGGAGTTGCACGCACAAGAATTTCATGTAGAAACCCATAATAAATCTAAGTTAAAGGGAGATAACCTAGTTAAAATTGCCACAGCTCAAAAATTTTGGAATATGCGCATGTTCACTTAGTAGTGATGAGGTCTGTAAACTTTCGTCCAAATTGATTGATAAATGTAGGAGGAGTTGCGCACACAAGAATTTCATGCAGAAACCCATATTAAATCAAAGTTCAAGAGAGATAACCTGGTAAAAATTGTCGCAGATCAAAAAGTTTGGAATATGCACATGTTCACTTAGTAGAGATGATGTTTGAAAGGTTTCATCAAAATCGGTTCATTAATGTAGGAGGAGTTGCGCACACAAGAATTTGTTCGAACGGAAAGACATAATAAATCTAAGTCAAAGGGAGATAACCTGGTTAAAATTGTCGCAGATCAAAAATCTTGGAATATGCGCATGTTCACTTAGTAGTGATGATGTCTGAAAAGTTTTATCCAAATTGATTGATAAATGTAGGAGGAGTTGCGCACACAAGAATTTCATGTAGAAACCCATATTAAATCAAAGTTCAAGAGAGATAACCTGGTTAAAATTGTCGCAGATTAAAAAGTTTGGAATATGCACATGTTCACTTAGTAGAGATGATGTTTGAAAGGTTTCATCAAAATCGGTTCATTAATGTAGGAGGAGTTGCGCACACAAGAATTTGTTTGGATGGAATGACAAAATAAATCTAAGTCAAAGGGAGATAACCTGGTTAAAATTGTCGCAGATCAAAAATCTTGGAATATGCGCATGTTCACTTAGTAGTGATGATGTCTGAAAAGTTTTGTCCAAATTGATTGATAAATGTAGGAGGAGTTGCGCACACAAGAATTTCATGTCCAGAAAGACGTACGGACGGACGGATGGACGGACGGACGGATGGACGGACGGATGAACGGACAGACGTACGGACGTACAGGGCGATTCCTATATAGCCCCCACTTCTTCGAAGCGGGGGTATAAAAATATGGATGTGGTCATGTACCAATATCTGAGTTGTTCTAATGACATCCATATTTCAATGGTTTTATGTACAAAATGTTTGGAGATATTTTCGACCTTTTCAGCACTATATCAGTTTTGACGCTGTGTTGAAAGTTTTGGATCTGTTTGGGAAATTATGGGTACTTGCGGCGACCTGCGGTAACCTGCGGCGATCTGTGGTGTTTAGGCACACCCCGAGCCCGGTTGTTGTGGTAATTCGATCTGCCAAAGCCCAGCGCCCCACCTAACCACACCGGGTACTCACTGGAAGTAGTTGGTCATTTATGAAGGGGATTTGGAATGGGGTGATCATTTTTCAGTGAAACGTGAACATTATGACACATCCAGCCCAGGACGAAACATCTCCGGGATATTTAATTTATTTTGTTGTCCATTTATCACAACGAATGAAAAAACGTCCAAGTGCCGTAAATTAGCAACTTTTTAGAGATTTTTTTCACCAAAAACATAATTTTTTTCACAGCCTGCTTTAGAAAATTGCGAATCGGAAATTTTTCCCAATATATTGAAAATTACGGCAACTCATATGTTTGAGCCGTTTGTCTGCAAAATTGGCTATAATTATCTGAAGTGAAAGTGAAATCCAAAATGCACAATAATAAATTTGTCTGTATTTTTGCACATGTTCGATTGGACAAAATTTATGCGTATGGAACTTTTTTTTTGATTTGACTGCTACCTGTATACAAGCAAAGGTGTGCCTTTAATATATAACCAATTTCAGCAATTATCCTGCATCTCAAATTCATTTAATCCGCCTGTCAAACGTGTTGCAAATAACCACAACACGGCCATTGACAGAAATGAGATTGGTCACCAGTTCTTACGTAAGTGGTGACGTTTCACACAAACTTAATGACCTTGCCATTGAGAGTAGAGCACATGCTTTTGTATTTGTAAACAAAAGCTGGTGGATTCAGTTTTTGTCTGGTATGTCGACTTTCTGGGAGATTTTGGCCCAAACTGACTCCCGGGCGGGAGGGTGGGAGGGGATAGCTAATTCCGGGAGAATCCCGGGCATTCCGGGAGAGTTAACATGTCTGAGTTGCGCACACAAGAATTTCATGCAGAAACCCATATTAAATCAAAGTTCAAGAGAGATAACCTGGTTAAAATTGTTGCAGATCAAAAAGTTTGGAATATGCACATGTTCACTTAGTAGAGATGATGTTTGAAAGGTTTCATCAAAATCGGTTCATTAATGTAGGAGGAGTTGCGCACACAAGAATTTGTTCCAACGGAAAGACATAATAAATCTAAGTCAAAGGGAGATAACCTGGTTAAAATTGTCGCAGATCAAAAATCTTGGAATATGCGCATGTTCACTTAGTAGTGATGATGTCTGAAAAGTTTTGTCCAAATTGGTTGACAAATGTAGGAGGAGTTGCACGCACAAGAATTTCATGTAGAAACCCATAATAAATCTAAGTTAAAGGGAGATAACCTAGTTAAAATTGCCACAGCTCAAAAATTTTGGAATATGCGCATGTTCACTTAGTAGTGATGATGTCTGTAAACTTTCGTCCAAATTGATTGATAAATGTAGGAGGAGTTGCGCACACAAGAATTTCATGCAGAAACCCATATTAAATCAAAGTTCAAGAGAGATAACCTGGTTAAAATTGTCGCAGATTAAAAAGTTTGGAATATGCATATGTTCACTTAGTAGAGATGATGTTTGAAAGGTTTCATCAAAATCGGTTCATTAATGTAGGAGGAGTTGCGCACACAAGAATTTGTTCGGATGGAAAGACACAATAAATCTAAGTCAAAGGGAGATAACCTGGTTAAAATTGTCGCAGATCAAAAATCTTGGAATATGCGCATGTTCACTTAGTAGTGATGATGTCTGAAAAGTTTTGTCCAAATTGATTGATAAATGTAGGAGGAGTTGCGCACACAAGAATTTCATATAGAAACCCATATTAAATCAAAGTTCAGGAGAGATAACCTGGTTAAAATTGTCGCAGATCAAAAAGTTTTGAATATGCACATGTTCACTTAGTAGAGATGAAGGTTTCATCAAAATCGGTTCATTAATGTAGGAGGAGTTGCGCACACAATAATTTGTCCGGACGGAAAGACGTACGGATGGACGGACGTACAGACGTACAGGGCGATTCCTATATAGCCCCCACTTCTTCGAAGCAGGGGTATAATTATTTCTTTGCCATCAAAAGTTCATGTTCTTGGTTTATGTTTTAGGCCTCTTAATCTACAAAATAGCATGAGTGGCTGCGTATTTTGTCCCTTGAGTGCATTGCAAAGCCTTCTTGCACTCAAGGAACAAATTTATCAATTTTTATCTTTGGTAAAACTAAACCATTTAATTTTAATTTTTTTTTCAATTTTACATTGCTTATAAAAAGAGTGCATGCGCCAGCCAAAAGGACCATGCGGGAGGGCCTGAGAAACAGATTTTTAATTTTTTTAGGCCTAAACATGTTATTTTATTATTGAAACGGAACTTGTTTACTTACCACAGTAAACAACCCCTGCTCCAATTTCTGAATTCCCCACAGGATTTTTTTTCTTTTGGGGAGAAAAGCTCTCTGAATACAGTAAATGAATAAAATCACATCTTTTCATTACTAATTTTGTAAGGACCCTCTCACTGCTAGCTTGCCTCCACCTATGCAATCAAGTGGTGGCCAAGTGGATAAGTGCGCTAGTCTCTCATGCCAGAGGTCCCGGGATCGACCCTCGGTCGGGGAAAGTTCTCGAAGTGTCCGAACACTCTCTGTCAGCATCAATTGTGGGGTTGATGCTGTCACAGCGTACCATCCTATCGGGTGGGGGACGTAAAATGGCTGTCCTCTGTGCAGAGAGAGACACACTCCGTGCAGGCTAAAGATCCCTTCGTAGTATTCGAGAAGAGCTAGGCCACGAAGTTGCCGCTATGAAGGTCATTCCACACACCTACGCCACTGGGCAAAGGAGAGTCGTTAATATAAGTTGCATAACTTGTTCGCCAATCCTTGTAAAACACATAAGATTAAATTAAATATGCATTCAACAGTGCGGTAACACGCCACAGAAAATCTTCATCATTTGGGTATTAGCAGATTTATCGTAATTTTAATGGTTGTGTCTCAGTGTACTAAACCAAAAGGAATCCTCTCTAACACTAATAATAAAAATTGCACAAAGAAAAGAGTTAGAAAATAATGTCTCAAGTATTTTCTAAAAGATATACATACCAACTGTACAAGATGTTTCACTCTGAACTCTGACATTTTATCATGAAGCTGCTTCCTCCAATGTGCCACTTCATGCCATTCTGACAACATTCTATAAATAAAAATATTCGAGAATACAAACTTGAAATTCAGCAACTCGAAAAAGCTTTCATGCCCATACAGGACAGTTATATTTTTCTGCATTCATATCAAACTCTCCCCCAAAATCAATCTGAGCAGAGTCTATCGATTTTAGTGAACAAGGTTGGGAAATACACAGAACGACACATGCATGTGAATAGGTTAATCAATAAGGCACAAGTGCCATATCGATTAACCTATTCACATGCATGTGTCATTCTGTGTTTATTACATGCCTGCACATCTACTATGAAAGCAATTATTAGAAGGATACTCAGCAATTCATTTGACAACTCATCCCCTGGGTTATTTATTATTTATTTATTTATTGGTGTTTAAGGTCACATATTTCTGCACAATGGCTAATCATGACCACGACAGTTTTACGGGTGGAGGAAGCCGGAGTACCTGGAGAGAACCACTGAGCAATGGCAAGCAACTGTCAGCTCCCCAACATACTAACTCCACACAAGCAGGGTTAGCATTGGTTGAAAACATGTGCACCATAGACGTGCAGTACGCCTCAGTACACAGCGTCACCGTGCCCCCACGTGGGCAATGGGGGTGAAGTGTCTTGCCCAAGGACACAACGCGGTTGCTGCAGGTGGGATTCGAACCGAGGACCTCTCAGCTTGCAGCCTGCATCTCTGCCAATTGAGCCACCGCGCCCCCGTCCCCTGGGTTCCAATGCATTCTATGTGCCAGTAGGCACGTAGAACACATTGGAACCTGTGGGACGATCTATCAACAAAAAGAATGCATTTTATCACCAACCAAATTTGCGAGGGGAATCTGTGTTACTATCTTTAGCTATCGCTAGCAATTCAAATTGTAATTGCGGTGCACGATTGTAGAAAATTCCAGTGAAGTACATATGTGCAGAACAGATTTTCATTTTAGTGTTGCGATAAATAAGTCCACACAAAATAAATTAACTGATTCTTAGGTAATTTTGATTTCAAATCAGTGAGGGAGAGGTTTTATTTCATTTTTTCTTTTGCATATAAGGCACTTGGATTGAGATTATTGCCACCGTCTTTTCAGACACAGAATATTAGTACTCAAACGATTAGTCGACTAGTCGATGTCGACTCTGGGCAAACCAGTAGTCGACTCTCAATTGTGCAGTCGACTAGTCGGAGGAGTTCAAGCTTTTAGGTAAATAGTATCCCTTCTGTGCCACTGTCAGACAGTTTGAACAGCAATATTGGGCAATCAATGTATACATCTATTGCCATCTAATAGTAGTGACAGTAGTTTGTTTTAACTGGTACTAGTCGAGTGCTGAATTATTTTGGGCTATCAGGATATGTTATTAATTTGCCTTGTTGTAATTTATGGGAGAGTGCCTATACTCTCCCATAAATCGCAACAAGGCAAATTAAATAAGACTATATAATTTCACTCTTAGCATAATTAGAAGCACATTAGCAGAATAATGTTCCAGTAAGTTGCTGTATATGAATGCCCAAGTGAAGCCAAATTTGGACCTTCAGCACTCTACCGGAACACCAACACTGTTACAAGGAGACAAGTTATCACCAACGACTAGTCGAAGTCGACTTGACTTTTGGGTATTGACTAGTCGACTTTGGAATTCATTAGTCGTTTGAGCACTACAGAATATATAGAAAGTGCATAATTACAGGAATAAATTCATTTAATTTTATTTTGATTATTTAGTTATGGTTTTCAGATTTCAGTTGCATATACCGTACGTGGAGTGTATTATCATTAAATCACCTGCAGAGTGGAGGTTCCACCCAAGGAATAATTGCAAATTTGTTTCCAAAGCATAACCAGCACCAGCATAGTTTCAGCCAATGGACTTCCGGGGTAAACTCGGAGGTCCATTGGCTGAAACCTTGCCTGTGTTTTTTGTCGATATGTACAAAATTTGAAAGTTATAGCTTGGGTGATAACTCCACTCCATGGGTGATTTAGTTACAATCCACTCTCCACGTACTGTATCAATCAAAAACAGTAAACAAATTTTTGAGTCTCCCAATTTTGTAGTAATACTGGAAGATATTGTAAGACAATAAAATCTCTAGAAGTTGTCAAATTGAATAATTCTCAGTCACTGTGGCTTATCAATTAACAGGGTTCTACTGTAGAAGGTCAAAGTTTGAACTAAGAGTATGGTAAATCATTTGGTGTATTAAAAGTATATGCAATTAAGAGTACCAGTCTATTGAGCATTAACAAATTAAGGTGTATTTGATGAACTATAAAAACTTATTTATCTGGGATATTCCATTATTAACAAGGTGCAGCACCACTAGTTTCCCCCACCGAGAAGTGGTTTACTAATCAGAAACCATAAAACAAGAGGCCCCAGGGGGGCTGAGGTGCTCACCTGACACGGTAGCCTAAATATCAACCCAGAGAATTGATTTCAACAAGTTGCATCTGCTCCTCCTAAGAAAAGCTTATACCAAATATCCAAAGATTCTGACCAGTGGATCTAAAAAAAAAGATTTTTAAAGAATATTCCTCATTTGAACTAAGTAAAAATATGAACCCAGGGACTTGGCTTTAACAAACTTGAATCTCACCCCCCTAAGGATGCTGCACACCAAATATCAAACATTCCGACTGCTGGATCTGAAAAAGAAGATTTTTAAAGAAAATTCCTCATTTTGAACTAAGTTATAATTTGGGCTACCACAGTGAGCCCAAATATGAACCCAGGGACTTGGCTTGAACAAACTTGAATCGCACCCCCCTAAGCATGCTGCATACCCAATATCAAAAGATTCTGCCTTCTGGATCTTGAGAAGAAGATTTTAAAAGAAATTTGCCTGAAATGCACTAAGTTCAAATTTATGCTCCTATACTGAGCCCAAATATGAACCCAGGGGGCCAATTTGAACAAACTTGAATCAGATCCACCCCACAATGTTGCATACCAAATATCAAAAGATTCTGCCTGCTGGAACTGGAGAAGAAGATTTTTTAAGAAATTTGCCTGAAATGTACTACGTTCGAATTCGAGCTCCTATACTGAGAACAAATATAAACCCAGGGGGCCGATTTGAACAAACATGAATCAGATCCACCCTACAATGTTGCATACCACATATCAAAATCTTCTGCCTGCTTGATCTGGAGAAGAAGATTTTTTAATGTTTTTCCCATTGCCTACAAGTGTTAAAAAGTGCTGACTCAGCACTTTTTCAAAGTCCCGAAACTGTACCTTATGATAAAACCGACGGCAATTTTTTTTTACTAATCCCTTCTGTTGGTCCTAAGGAAGCTTCACACCAAATAAAAATTCTCAGTGCCATGCAGTTTTGGAGATAAGGGTGTTTTAATTTTTTTTCTATTTTTAGCTCCTGCGGTTTCCACAGGGCTACAGGAAAAAAAAATTCAGCATAAATTAGGTACTTATGATCCAATAAGCACTCACATAAAATTTGGTTCAAATCAGCCTCTCAGTTCGGAAAATAGAAATTTTGGGCGGGGCCAAAAATTTTGTCCCTCCCATAACGACGTCAAATATAGCCCATCAAACTTCTCTTGAACAAACCTGAGTCTACACCTTAAAAGGAAGCTGCATACCATATATCAAGTCTCTGCTACTGCTGGTTCATGAGAAGAAGATTTTCAAAGATTTTGGTGCCCCTTGGGGGCATGGCACCACCCAGGAGGAGGGGCAACTTCATTTGAACAAATCTGAATTGGCATTAGGTAATAAACATTTACCCAACATTTGAATAAAATTGGGCTAGTGGTTTTGAAGGAGAAGTCGATAATGTAAAGTTACCGCCGGCCGACGACGGACAGAATGTGATCAGTAAAGCTCCCACTGAGCTTCGCTCAGGTGAGCTAAAAAGCAAAAAAAGGCCCATAACTCTACAAAAAATGATTGGCCAAAACCCATTACTTATAAATATCCTTTCACCCGTGATGGTCTACCAGCATACCAAAGATCATTTAAATCCAACATCCACTGACTGAGATATGAAAGTCCAAAGTTGTTACAGATGGGCGGCCAGATGGATGGGAAACCATTTCTATATCCCCCTGCAAACTTCGTTTCGGCAGGGAATAAAAATCTTGTATCTCGATGACAGATTAGAAATTTGCTTCACTAAATCTTGTTTAACTGGTAGAGTGTTAAATAATTTTTTGTCATCAAAATTTGGTCACATATTTTTGCCTTGTTACAATTTATGGGAGAGTGCCAGCTATTTAATTTCAGTTCAAAGATAATATGAAGCACTTCCTGAGATTATGATGCCTTTAAGCTTAAGAATAAAGCCCAATATGGCCTTCCAGCACTCTACCAGTTAACACATGTCTTTGCCTTGTCACAATGTATGGGAGAGTGCCCGTGGGCACTCTCCCATAAATTGTAACACGGCAAACCCTTCAGACTAAATGATATCAATTCGAAGATAATACAAAGCACATCCACTGAATAGGGGGTGCGGTGGCGTCGCAGTAACCGGTTCTCGTCAGATCACCGAAGTTAAGCAACATCGAGCGCAGTTAGTAGTTGGATGAGTGACCATTTCAGCGACTGATT
This sequence comes from Pictodentalium vernedei, assembly GCA_031216915.1. Taxonomy (NCBI): domain Eukaryota; kingdom Metazoa; phylum Mollusca; class Scaphopoda; order Dentaliida; family Dentaliidae; genus Pictodentalium; species Pictodentalium vernedei. Next base: position 454,079,333 of record CM062290.1, read on the forward strand.
CGTGCTCCCGCGTTGTGTCCTTGGGTAAAGCACTTAACCACGATTGCCTACATGGGGGCACGATGACGCTGTGTACTAAGGTGTACTGCACGTCGATGGTGCGCATGTCTTCAACCAATCTAACCCTGCCTGTGCCACGGTGCAGAGTTCAGATGTTGGAGAGCTGACAGCTGCTCGTCGTTGCTCGGTGGTTCTCTCTGGGTACTCCGGCTTCCTCCACCCGTAAAACTGTCACCGACATGATATGACCCTGGCTGTTAGTGTGTCGTTAAAACATAATAAATAACATCCACTGAATATGAGCCTTCAGGCAGAGGTACCTGCACTTAAGAATAAAGCCCAAATATGAGCTTCCAGCACTCTACCAGTTAATAGAGCTCAAAGCTATCTATTTTGGACAACTCAGATCCTCCATTCTAAGGATATGGCAAATGGTTTGGTGTATGAAAATTATATGGAATTAAGGGCATCAGTCTGCTGAGCATTAAACAAGCAGTGCTTCACTTTCCGGGATCCCCAGATGGTAATTATTCAATTGACAGGAGAATTCAACCAACAGGGATTGGGTCACTTTCCTGTATTGTAGAGATAAGCTGCCCATTTATTCTATTATATGTTGTTTGACATAAAAGTCATGTTTGTCAAATCTTGAAATTTACAAAATGAATATTTAAATGAATAATTATATATAGAATATACCCATAGTAGCTTGGTGTACTGAATGTTCACCACGAGTAGTGAAGTGGTGTTAACCGCGAGCCTTCAGCAAGTGGTGAACATTTGGGACACCAAGCTACTTTGGGTACCGTATTTACTCTATGTATTGGGACAGCTAAAAATAATTACTTTCACAGGTGTCCTAATTCTTAGAAAATGGGGAAAGAACACAGTCTGGTCTTGATCTGATGCTGAATAAAGTTGTGTGTGATTTGTTTTCCATCACTATATACGAAAATCGGCGTCAAATTTTTTTTATATTTTCATTTTTTGCTTCCAGAACATAGCTTATGATCCCTCATTGGAACGAGAGCATTGCGCACGTTCCAATAAGGGATCATAAGCTATGTTTTGGAAGCGAAAAATGAAAATTTTTAGTCACTCAAGAATTTTTTTATGAGTGTCGTCTGCTACTGGTGATGGACCAACTAGAAACAAATCTCCTGAATGTCCCAAACTTTGGAGCATAAAAAAAATATAGTTTTCTGGAAAAAAGTGTGTGTCCCAAATCATAGAGTGTTCCAATACATAGAGTAAATACGGTATATTTTATTTATACCATGATCATCGGATTATTAAGAGTTGGTATTATTTTTTCTTGATTTTACTGAGCAGCAGATGTACATACATGCAAAACGTTTTTTTTTGTTTACATGAGCACCGGTGGGTGGTACTTCCACTGTCAACTTTATCACCAAAACGAAATGGAAAAAGAAACAAGAAATCACTGGGCCTTTTTCATTTTAATAACATAATAACATATTATTTCGAGTTATGGATGCTTAACATGAGACAACTCATATTTGTTAATTTTTGGAATCTTTTGAGGTAAACTCATTTAAAACAATTACCACTTTAATATCACTCTTTACAAGGCAACAAGCAATAAATTTAGACAAGGTCAGCATCCAGGTTGAGGTCACCAAAGGTCAGCTTGGATGTCGTTCCACTGTAGGTGTAAATTTTAACTACTGAAATCCCACTGCTGGCGTGTTCACCACGGTTGGTGTATAAAGTTAAAATTTATGTCATGGGCTTTTCATATATATTGTAGAATAGGTAACCATGGTATAAAATGCTGATCTAAATCCCATGTACTTTATTTTTACTGTTAGTTATGAGGTTATTGATGAATTTTTCAATCTCTGTCAGACTGTAGGTCTGTAACAATGAAACATAGTTCAACATCTACAGTATGCAGTATGCAATATAGGGGAGACCACTTAATTGGATATCGCTAAATTGAACAACTCTGTTAACAGAATACAACTTCCAAACACAAAACCATTTACCACAGCATCAATACAAATTTGACCTGTTAATTATGCATATGTTATAGAGTCAACATCTGTTAATTAAATAAAAATATTTTGTAAGATATCAAGAAATTACCCAGACACCAAATTCCTTTTGTTTGAAAACCTTTTTGGCATCAGTACAATCAATATTCACATTTAATCTATTATATCTTGTTTGACAGAGCTCCATGAGCTCTGTCAAACAAGATATATTAGAATAAAAGGGGGCGCGGTGGCTCAGTTGGTAGAGGTGCAGGCTGCAAGCCGAGAGGTCCTCGGTTCGAATCCCACCTGCGGCAACCGCGTTGTGTCCTTGGGCAAGACACTTCACCCCGATTGCCTACATGGGGGCACGATGACGCTGTGTACTGAGGCGTACTGCACGTCGCTGGTGCGCATGTCTTCAACCAATCTAACCCTGCCTGTGCTGCGGTGCAGAGTTCAGAGTTACGATGTTGGAGAGCTGACAGCTGCTCGTCGTTGCTCGGTGGTTCTCTCCGGGTACTCCGGCTTCCTCCACCCGTAAAACTGTCACGGTCACGATTAGCCATTGTGCATAAGTATGTGACCTTAAACACCAATAAATAAATAAATTAGAATAAAAGCTCAGTTTATCTCTGAAATAAAGAAAGTAGCAATTTAAATAACAGTGTTCCACTGTACTAGTAAAATATTTTGATAGTGTTGAGCACCATTTATTATTTATTTGTTGATGTTCAAGGTCACATATTTATGCACAATGGCTAATCATGACCATGGCAGTATTACGGGTGGAGGAAGCCAGAGTACCCGGAGAGAACCACCAAGCAACAATGAGCAGCTGCCAGCTCCCCAACATCGTAACTCTGCACTGCAGCACAAGCAGGGTTAGATTGGTTGAAGACATGCATACCATCGACGTGCGGTACACCTTAATACACAGCGTCATCGTGCCCCCACGCGGGCAAAGGAGATGAAGTGTCTTGCCCAAGGACACAATGTGGTTGCCACAGAAGGAGATGAAGTGTCTTGCCCAAGGACACAATGTGGTTGCCACAGGTGGGATTCGAACAGAGGACCTCTCGGCTTGCAGCCTGCACCTCTACCTACTGAGCCACCGCGCTCCCCGAAGGTCGTAGAGTACTGAGCAGAGTTGAGGTTTTGATTTTTCAGATTTAATTTGGTTTCAGACAAAAATTTTTCTATGTATTAAAAGCATATAAATAACACTTTAGGCATCACGACTTGGAAATAATCCCCAATAGTTTGTACAACCCCACACACCACCAAAAGTATCTCCGTAAGTAACTCTGTTGAGTTCTGTTTCTCAGGCCATTATTTGTGAAATTTCATGTGGGTGGTTTATTATTTTATATTTTATTTTTGTAGTTATTTTTTTGCCATAAAAAGTTCAAGTTCTTAGTTTGTTTTAGATCTCATAATCTGCAAAATAGCATGGGGGCGGGTATATTTCATCCCTTGAGTGCAAGAAGGCATTGCAATGGTAAAGCATTGCAAAGCCTTCTTGCACTCAAGGGTCAAATTTATTAACGTTGATAAAATATAAGACATAAACTATTTCATTTTTATTTTTTTAAGTTGCATTGGTTTAAAAAAGAGCGCATGCGGCAGCTAAAATGACCATGCGGGAGGGCCTGAGAAACAGATTTTTAACTTTTTTAGGCCTTAGGGTAACAAATAAATAAATTTCATCTAATCGATGTTGTTTTCTTGTCACTTTTTTTCCTTTATTGACTCATTTGGTGCTCGAGTCAAAAAGGGAGAAACTATGACAAGAACGCAAGGTATTCATCCCTTTTCTAGATAGACTGAGTGACAAGTAGAGCTGTAGGTTTTTAAATTTCTTGTTCGGTTTCGGTTTTGGTTTTTCAGGTGGAGTAAAACCTCGGTTCAGTTCGGTTTTCGGTTTGTTCATGAGGCCAAGTAAAATTCAATAAAACTCATTCTTATGTCCGGAGTCATAACTGAATGGTAGTGAAATTGAGTGAAACACAATAAATGCCCGAAATAAGCTATAATACATGAAGAATCAGGAAGGCCAATATAATAATTACCTAAATATTTAGAACTTTTATTGTGCTTGGCCATTTTTCGAGGTCTGACACCTACACGCAACTTGAGGAAAGCTGCAAACACAACTAAACTGAAATGTCGGAAATTCACAGAATGTAGCCTTCCCAGAGTAGTGAGAGTACCCAGACACTGCCATTGGCAGTGTCTGGGTACTCTCACTATTCTGGGATGGCTACATTCTGTAAATTTCTGCAGCAAGAGAGTATGTAATAAAAAAAACGAAAAACCTTAGATAACAGGATGTCGACGGTTTTGGTTTTTTAAAAAAAACTAAAAACCTTGGTTCGTTTTGGTTAACCTAAGGTCTAGTGACGAGAGTCCATAGGGTCCACTAATCCATTTTATGCACAAACATTGTAAAACTGTTGGGTCAGTTTTTACCGAGTTTTGTGGTTTGGTTTTCTGGTTTGCTGCAACCCCCCCACCCCCCCCCCCCCCCCCCCCCCATCCCCCCCCAAAAAATGGAAAACCCCAAAACCACCCAGCTCTAAAGTACAAGCAAAATTCCAGCCAACTGACCTGAGATTCTGATGTCCATCTTTGTCCAAAGATTGATTTTTCAAAAAATGATTTTAGTGACAACATTCTTGTGATGTATTGGAGATAACACTACCTGTCTCATATAATGCCTATGGTGAAAATGGGTCTTTTACTCCTTTACGTAACATATCAGACACATCCGCCCATGTAATAGACAAATTGAGCAGTCAAAAAAGAACAAAAACAAATTCCAACAGAATGACCCTGTGTTGACCATCTACAAATTGAATACATACCTTACTTTAACATTCTTCTCATAAAACTGCTTTGCTTTTTGGTATTTACTCAGTTCTATTTTCCAGATGCTGAAACTCTTCACGAGTTCCGATCTATCCTTTTGATGTACAAGTCTTTCAGCAGTTACTTTTCTGCACTTGGAAGCTTTGAAAGAAAACAATGGATTTAAAATGTACTCATGAAAAACTAATAATTAATCAAAATTCATTAAGTTAAAAAAAAATTGCGACATCAACGCCATAGCTGCGACGAGTGGTGCAATCTCACAAAATTCTAAGTTCATCAAGGGCCATAACTCCAAGAAAAATATTTGGAACAACACAAGCATTGAACAGTGGCTAGACATTAATAAGATACACTTACATGCCAAATATAAAGTCATTCCATCAAGTATTTCAAAAGTTATTGAGTTTTGAAACTCATTGGTCACAGACTATAATGAACTATTTATACGTACAGATGAACAAAAAGAAAAAAAATGGAACTCACGCGAAAGGAACATGCTTGTATCCGACCCCGATACAAACATCTGTATCAGGGGGTTGGATACACAACAGTTGCAGAGTTATTTATTTATTTATTATTATTTATTTATTGGTGTTTAAGGTCACATATTTTATGCACAATGGCTAATCATGACCGCGACAGTTTTACGGGTGGAGGAAGCCGGAGTACCCAGAGAGAACCACCGAGCAACTGCCCGCTCCCCAACATCGTAACTCCGCACTGCAGCACAGACAGGGTTAGATTGGTTGAAGACATGCGCACCATCGACGTGCAGTATGCCTTAGTACACGGCGTGATCGTGCCCCACGCGGGCAATGGAGATGAAGTGTCTTGCCCAAGGACACAACGTGGTTGCCGCAGGTGGGATTCGAACCGAGGACCTCTCGGCTTGTAGTCTGCACCTCTACCAATTGAGCCACCATGCTCCCAGTTGCAGAGTTAATACAGACAAAATACATGTTGATTGTAAGATAAAATATATGAAGAGAACTAACATCAAAATCTATTTAATTTACCTGAAGCCCATTCATGCCACTCTCGTAAAACTGATGACAGATGAGTATTTGATAAATTTTGTTGTCGAAGTTCAACCTCTCTCTTCTGATGTCTTCTTTTACACCATGTTTTGTAGGCCTACAATATTAATTCTCACTTTAGTATTTGGCAAGTGAATTGTCACCAAAACTCTTAAAACCACTGGTCTCCCACGCCAGAGATCCCATAATCAATTTTAAGTTAACCCTTTGCCTAACATGAAAAGCAGACGACACTTGCAAACAAAATTTTTGAATAACTAACTTTTTTATTTTTTGTTTCAAAAACATAGGTTATGACCCATCATTGGAACGAGCTCATCATCCAAAGAGGGTCATAACCTATGTTTTTAGCCCTTTACCAGTTAACCCTTTACCTAAAATGAAAAGCAGACGACACCTGCATACAAAATTCTTAAAAAACTATTTTTTTTCATCTTTTGTCTCAAAAACATAGGTTATGACCCCTCTTTAAAACGAGCTCATCGATAAAAAATTAATTGACGGCTTTTGTGAATAGTGCCAATGAGAGGTCATAAGCTACCGTATTTACTCTATGTATTGGGACAGCTAAAAATAATTATTTTCACAGGTGTACCAATTCTTAGAAAATAGGGAAAGAACACAGTCTGGTCTTGATTTGATGCTGAATAAAGTTGTGTGTGATTCATTTTCCATCACTATGTATGAAAATCGCTGTCCAATTTTTTTTTATATTTTCATTTTTTGCTTCCAAAGCATAGCTTATGATCCCTAATGAGGGATCATAAGCTATGTTTTGGAAGCAAAAAATGAAAATTTTTAGTTACTCTAGAATTTTTTTTATGAGTGTCGTCTGCTACTAGCGACGGGCCAACTGGAAACAAATCTCCTGAATGTCCCAAACTTTGGAGCATAAAAAAAATATAGTTTTCTGGAAAAAATGTGTGTCCCAAATCATAGAGTGTCCCAATACATGGAGTAAATACGGTATGTTTTTGATACAGAAAAAAAGAAAATTATATAGCACTTGCCGGTGTTGGGTAAATTATGTTGGGTGAATGGGTTAAGAAAGTTCCTGAGGGATCTGAACACTCTCCAGTAGCATCAATTGTAAAATTGGTGCTGACACGGCACATCGTCCTAATTAGTTATTTACTTGTGTTTAGGGTCACAAAACCTATATTATTTATTATTTATTGGTGTTTAAGGTCACATATTTCTGCACATCATGACCATGGCTGTTTTACCAGTGGAGGAAGTCGGAGTACCCAGAGAGAACCACCGAGCAACGGTCAGCTCCCCAACATACTAACTCCACACAAGCAGGGTTAGCTTTGGTTGAAGGCAAGTGCACCATTGACGTGCAGTATGCCTTAGTACACAACGCCACTGTGCCCCCACGTGGGCGATGGGGGTGAAGTGTCTTGCCCAAGGACACAACTCGATTGCGGCAGGTGGGATTCGAACCGAGGACCTCTCGGCTTGCAGCCTGCACCTCTACCTACTAAGCCACCCCTCCCCCCCCCCCATTGTCCTAATGGAAGGGATGAAAAAAGGCTGTCTCAACGAATGGAGAGATACACTCAAGGAAGATTAAAGTTTGCAACATAGTATTCAAGAAGAGCAAAGCCATAATGTTGCCACTACGTAAGTCATCAAACAAAAGCAAAAAAAAAGGATGTGCACAGACGCACTTGCTTGTAATACATATAGAAATAAGAACAGAAAGAAAAAATGAGAAATATTTTCAGCTTAACATGAAAAATTCTGTCAACAAGCATAAGAATCACAGGCAATGTCTCAGGCCAGATGTTCATTGTCTGAAACTTTGCTGTGCCTCATGAACTCGATCATAGAACATGAAGTACAGTGGAAATCTGTTAACTGAATAGCCTCTTTGCCAATGAAAATTATTTAATTAACAGGAGTATTCAATTAACAGGGATTGTGTCACTTTCCTGTATTCTAGAGATAAACTTAGCATTTATTCTATTATATCTTGTTTGACAGAGCTCCATGAGCTCTGTCAAACAAGATATAATAGATTAAGTGCCTGAATTGGATGTTCTGAGGCCAAATAAGTCTTGTAACAAATGAAAACTGGGCAGAGTCAGGGTAATTTCTTGACAGGTTACAAGATTTTTTATTCAATTAACAAGAGTTTACTCTATAACCTATATTCAATTACCAGGTCAAATTTGTACTGGTGGTATGGTAAATGGTTTTGTGTTGGGAAATTATTCAATTAACAGGGTTATTCAGTTAAGAGTTATCCAGTTAAGTGGGCTCCACTGTACTACTTGGGTGGAATCACAATTCTGTGCTGAACTCTCCACCTAACATAAATGAGAAATGATGTTTTGTTTTCAACAACATGGGGGTGTTCTCACTTTGCAAGCAGATACTGTTCTCATAAAACGCTGTTAATAACTCAGACAATAGAGATTTGAAGTATAGTTTGTACTATATTTCTAAACACATTTTGCGCTTGTGTACATGAAATAGCAACTAATATATTTATTTATTTATAAGTATCATCCCTTCAGTGCAACAAGACACCATCTGCAATGCTAAGGCATTGCAGATAGTGTCTTGTACTCAAGTGACGATATGTTGTTGAATTCAAAATTTTAAACATTTTTCATAACGCAGTTGTGAATATAACCAGTGCATTCCATTTTTGACCGACGGAGCAAGATTTTGCACAGCTGAAATTTAAATTTTAGCCCTCATGTAAACAGATCTTTGTAATGATTGTTCTGATTTGTGCATGGAAGTTGATGACTCCTAAGTAAGTATCATATTTGTGATTGCCAGCTCATTACCAGTTATCACCCATTTGAAGTAAACACTGCTAAAAAACCGAGGACCATCGACTGTGAATATCTGTCACCAATACTAATACAGACTATAACAGAGGTGTGAAAAATTCTCACTCCAGCTTGCTGGCAAAGTGAGAATACACCAACAGCATACACATAATTTCTCATCAGAGTGAGCTTGTGTTAGAACTAAAACTTAGCTTGTTCTTAGTGGTCATAAGCTATGTTTCTGTGAATCAACAGCAACAAAAGGTGTCATAACATTTCCTACAGTTTCATAATTTAGGGATACCAGTTTGACTGAGGTTTGCATACTAAATGAAGAAAAACATCTCGGCCATTCCAAGGAAATTCTCAAACAGTTTTAGGACCTTAGTCTAAAGTTATTTTTGAACATATCTGTTGTTTGTAGACATACCAGTTACCAATTCAATCCTTGTACATGTATTCCAAACCAATAATACATCAGGCTGATCTCTGGGAAGCTCTCGCAGAGAGCCCTCACCCTAACCTCTCTCAGAGAACCCTAATCTTTCTCAAAGAACTTAATCCTCAACTCTCTTAGAGAACCCCCAGCCTCTCTAAGAGCCCTAACCTATCTCAGAGAACCATAACCCTAAACTCCCTCAGAGAGCCCCAACCTCTCTCAGAGAGTCTCAACCTCTCTTGGAGAACCCTAATCTCTCTGAGAAACCTAACCACATTCTGAGAAGCCTAACTATTTTCTGAGAACCCTAATCTCTCAAAGAACCCTAACTCTGACCTCTCTCAAAGAACCCTAGCTCTGACCTCTCTCAGAGAACCCTAACTCGAACCTCTCCCAGAGAACCCTAACCTCTCTCAGAGAACCCTAATTTCTCTCAGAGAAACCCAACTAACATCTCTCAGAGGACTTCAACCTCTCTCACTGGTCTTCACCCAAAGGAGACAAGACCACAGTCAATAAAATAAGAAGACTCCATCAACCAAGTGCCAGGATGCCCAGTGATTAGAATAATTCCAGAAAAGAAGGAAGGAAGAAAAGATGGAGAAGAACACTGAGAAAGCTACCTCCAAATCCACTAACTCCCACCCACACCCCCAGATGCCTCCCTTCCAGGGGAAAAGATTTCAATGTGGAAGAAGTTCTTCATTTCCAAAATTATCAAGCCTGAACCATAACTTTTCAAAACAAAGTTTATAAACCTCATCCACTGTTCATAAAGTTAGTATGAATCAAGATTTATTAAATATCCTTAATTTTCTCACATCATCATACATAGGTTATGACCCCTCGTTGGAACGAGCTCGTTGAGCTCGTTCCAACGAGGGGTCATAACCTATGCTAAAATAGACCATAATGAAACTATCAATCAAAACACTAAAGTGACGTCACGCATGCAGCCTGACTGTCCCAGGAATGGCAATGCTTAAACGCAAAATAGTCAGAGCCATTTTTTGTTAACAGTTTACCTAATGAATCTGCCATATCTGCACTCATGATATACAAAATTTGCTATTCAAATTTTATTTTTTCATTTCTCTACTTCAAAACATACCTCATAACCTATTAATGGAACAAACTTGATGAGCTTGTTCCAATAAGGAGTAATAAGCCATGGTTAGAAGTAAATAAAAAATGAAAAAATCTGAGGTTTCAGAAAAATTATTTATTTATTTATTGGTGTTTAAGGTCACATATTTCTGCACAATGGCTAATCATGACCACTTCAGAAAAATAATTTGTACTGTTGTTAAAGATGCAGTACATAAAGCAATGTTGGGCTATATGAGTCAATTTTCTTTTTTTGCATGTAATAACTCCCAATCCTTCAAAATGCATTTTGGGAATAATTGCCTAAGTGACAATTTGTGTGTGTGTGTGTGTGTGTGGGGAAGGGTGGGGGGGGGGGGCAGTTGTGGAACCTATATTGAAACCTGGTCTGTATTACTAGCTGGAAAATACACATATCAACTTTGGTTGAAATCAGGGACCAGCCGTGAGGGCGACCAGGGCGATTAAGTCGCCCTTCTAAGCCCAAAGTCGCCAAGAAAAATAGTCGGGGCGATTACAAGTCGCCCTCTAAAAATTGGCCAAAATGAGAAAAGGCTGAACTGAGTGATACGAGGTTTACATGAAAACGAGTATTTTCAAAAATCGAATGTGCTCGAGTGTGATAAATGGGCATTTTAATTCGTCAAATAAACGTCCATTTATTTGAAATCACACGACAAGCAATTGTCCACTGTCGCTTTTGGCGGATTTTTTTATTTCTATTTTGTTGCGTTCCAGTCGGAGCTTCAAGTGTCGAAACGAAAATAGGTGACTTACGCGACTCAACAAACAACCCAGTTTGAAAGTAGGTTACGTCGCTTAGGATGCCGAAAATGTATACACAACGGACGTATTTTATAACACATTATTTTCATTTCGATTTGCTGACGACTGTTAACTGTTGGGCTGTCAATTCCCAGAAAAACACGAATGGAATTGAAACACATGAAAAAAGCTTTAGTGATGTCAAGAAAAGCTTTGTACAGGACACAAGTGTGCATGTGGACGATCTTGAAAAAGGGTCCTCCTAAACATCGGAATGACATAAAATGTCGCGGAATGACACCGGAATGCCATAAAAATGATGCAGAATGACATTTCTTTTACAAAATACTCGCTTCCAGAATGTATTTTGTTTATTAACTAACAAAGTACCTCCCAAGCAACCTTCTTACATCTGGTCCTGTTCACACTTTCAGACTTAGGAAATTATTAGCTTAGTAGACTTTGTTGAAAGGCAACCACAGGAGGGTGATGGGGGATTGGCACGAAGAAGTGGTGAGGGGTCATGAAGGAGAAGGTAGCAGTGGGGGATTTTCAGTCAATAATTACATTGTGATTTTTTAACCTGGCACAGATGCATCATAGACAACTGGACCTGGATTATTTGTACGTTAATGGAGGACCATAAATTGAAAATTTGAAGGGGCGGCGGGGGTGGTACATGAATATTCTTAATTTCCCCCACTTGCCTATGAAGTCTCCCTACATGACTCTGCAGTCTCCCTATTTTTTCTGGAGGGAGACTTGAAGTCTCCCTAAAATTCCCCCCTAGGCTGGTCCCTGGTTGAAATCAAATAATCCAAACTGGAGTTATCAGTCGGAAACCAATTGTTTACAGACAGATGGATGGACCGACAGATGGACGGTTGAAAGTCATGACTATAGCCCTGACTATAAACAGTCAGGCTAAAAATGCATTTTGTACCAAATAAAAAATATTGAATGAATGGCTCTGGGGGGGGGGGGGGGGGGGAGGGGATGAGGGGTTGAGGGGTGGGGAAAAGTAGGGGTGTGTAGGGGAGTCATTTTTCTTTCCACAAGTGGTCAGTCTAAATCCTTCAGAATGCATTTTGAGCAGAGAAAAAAAAAATACCTAACTGGCACCATGGGGGAGGGGGTGGGGAGGGGGTGGGGGGGTGGTGGTGTTTGTCTGGGTTTTTAAACACAAACATTAACCAAAACCGTAAAAAAAGCATTTTTGATGAAAGAAAGAAAAAGTGCCTAATTGGCCCCCACAGGGAGGGGGGGGGGTGGGGGTGGGGGGGGTAGGGGGGGGGGGGGGTTACGTGAGTTTAAAAAAAGGTACTGCATGTAGTGACTGCAAATAGTTCAAAATGCATATTCGAGGAAAGGAAAAAAAAATGCCTAATTGAGGGGGGGGGGATACTTTCTGTCTGGATTTTTAACCACAAACTTTAACCAAAACCGTCAAAAAGCATTTTTGACAAAAGGAAAAAAAGGGTTCTGCATGTAGTGACTGTAAATAGTTCAAAATGCATATTGGAGGAAATAATAAAAAAAAAAAAAATGCCTAATTGGAGGGGGGGGGGGGGGGAGGGGTGCTGCTAAAGTTATTCCTAGAAAGGCTGTAAAGTCTTGACTAACTGTAAATCTTTTTAAATACTTTCAAGGACCTTTTAGATTTCAGGCCTATTTTCATGTAATTTTAAGGCCTTATTATTTATTTATTGATGTTAAACCCTTAAGAGCCTAATTCTGACTTTGATAACTTTTTAATACAAAGGAACAGGTGCCCCAACTTGCATTGTTTGGGTAAACTCAAAATTTGTTTTCTAAGTACCTTGTCAGCTGTTTATAGGCAAGTCTTGGCTGCCTATGTAGCCAAGACTTGTCTAGAAACAACTGTAAAGCCACCAAAGTATAGCAAAAATGTATAAAATTCTCCAGGTCCTTCAGGTCACATATTTGTACACAATGGCTAATTATGACTGCAACACGGATATAAAGTCAAGTTCACCAAATTGTTTAAACCAATATTGCCCACTTTAAAAGACTTCCACCCCAGAAATTGGTGACCAGGTCCTCTTTTACCAGGAAGACCCAAGAAAATTAAGAATCTGTTTCTCAGGGCTTCCTGCATGGTCCTTTTAGCTGCCGCATGCTCTCTTTTTGTAACCAATGCAAACATAAAAAAATAAAAATGCCGATAGGATCACTGATCCAATGTCGAGTTGTGACAGCACAAAAGTGGGTTTAATCATTGTCAACTTATTGTCCGGAAACCAGTTGTTTACAATTTATTATGCGAAGGGTCACTGTGACCTTGACCTTTGACCTAGTGATTCCAAAATAAATAGGGCTCATTCTTGCACCAATGCCAATCTACCTATGAAGTTTCATGAAAGTGGGTGAAACCATTGTCAAATTATCATCTGGAGACCAGTTGTTCATGATTTATTATGTTCAAGGTCACTGTGACCTTGACCTTTGACCTAGCGAGTCCAAAAAAAATTGTGGTCTTCCACTCACCTAGGCCAACCTACCTATCAAGTTTCATGAATGTTGGTCAAACTATGATCAAGTTATCATCCAAAAACCAATTGTTTATGATTTATTATGTTGAAGGTCACTGTGACCTTGACCTTTCACCTAGTGAGTACAAAATAAATAGGGTTCTTCCTCTCACTGATGCCACCTACCTATGAAGTTTCATGAATGTGGGTCAAACCATTATCAAGTTATCATCCGGAAAACAATTGTTTTGATTTACTATGTTCAGGGTCACTGCGACCTGGACCTTTGACCTGGCAAGTCCAAAATAAATAGGGTTCTTCCTCTCACCGAGGCCAACCTACCTATGAAGTTTCATGAATGTGGGTTGAACCATTATCAAGTTATCATCCGGAAACCAATTGTTTATGCCTGCCCACCCAACCACCATTCATCAAACTATAAGTTGAGTTTGACTTCGTCATAACTCGACTAAAAATTAAATGGTTTAAATCTGATATTTTGCCCAAGTTAATAAGATTGATAGATTTGTCCCTTGAGTGTGACAAGGCTTTGCAATGCTTTAGCAGCCTTTTTGCACTCAAGGGACGAAATACACCACCACCCTTGCTATTTTGTAGATTATGAGGGCCAAATCACAAAACAAACCAAGAATATCAACTTTAGATACGATGGCAAAGAAATAATTACAAATATAGAATAAAAAACCACCTGCCCCATGTAATTTTACAAAAAAATGGCCTGAGAAACTGAAGATCTACTTTGTGCAGCCTAAAACAGGGCTTGTTTATCACACTAATCAAGCACTGCTTTATTTCCAATGTTCCCACAGTGATTTCAAGGTGCTGAAAATAAATGATTGTGTTCAAGGACCTTCAAGGACATGTGGATACCTTGCATGTGATGTCACAAGTTAATGTGACACTGTAAGATTGTTAGTTAGTTGGTCTCGTAGAAGTTGAACTAAATTAATCTGCTCATTACGGAAAATATTGTTCACACCTAATATGGCAATGATGTCAGAAGTAAAAGTGAACATGGCAACATTGTGAGTTAGTTGGTCTCGTAGAAGTTGAACTAAATTAATCTGCTCATTACGGAAAATATTGTTCACACCTAATATGGCAATGATGTCAGAAATAAAAATCAACATGGCAACATTGTGAGTTAGTTGTTCTTGTAGACGTGGAACTAAATTAATCCGCTCATTACGGAAAATATTGTTCACACCTAATATGGGAATGATGTCGGAAGTAAAAATCAACATGGTAACACTGTGCGTTAGTTGGTCTTGTAGAAGTAGAACTAAATTAATCCGCTCATTAGGAAAATATTGTTCACACCTAATATGGGAATGATGTCACAAGTAAAAATCAACATGGTAACATTGTGAGTTGCTTTTGGAAGTAGAATTAAATTAATCTCTTATTTTTCATTAACTGTCTACCTAATACAAATAGCAGATGACACATTTGCAGAAAACATTTCCTGAATAATTAAACATTTTCATTTTTTTCCCGAAAACATGAGCTTGTTCCATGGAGTGGTCATAAGCTATGTTTTTTAGACAGAAATTTAAAAAATAATAAATTTGGATAGCAAATTTTTGTGAACAGCAGTGACCAGCTTTTGTTGTTACATATTACACATAATGCGATAAAAATAATCTCAAATTCATCATGATTTAACAGGAAATATCTGTTTCATATGAAAGTGCAACTCTAATATTAGAGATCAGGCATGTCAAAGTACCACTGGTACCAACCTAACTGGTACAGTGGAGCCCACTTAATTGGATATCTCTTAATTGTATATCCCTGATAACTGATTATAATTTTCAAACACAAAACCATTTACCATACCTTCAGTACAAATTTAATCTGTTAATTGCATATGGGTTGTAGAGTAAACTTCTGTTAATTGTATATAAATTTTTGTAATATGTCGAAAAAATTACTGTGATACACACCAAATTCCCCTTATTTATCAACCTTTTTGGCCTCATACATCCAATACAGACATTTATTCTATTATATCTTGTTTGACAGAGCTCCAAGAGCTCTGTCAAACAAGATATAATAGAATAAATGCTCAGTTTACCTCCAGAACATAGGAAACTGACCAAATCCCTATTAATTGTATACTCCTGTTAATTGAATAATTTTCACTGACAAAATGGATATTCAATTAAGAGGATTCTACTGTACCGGGATGGGGCAAAGCCTGTCCTGCCAAAACCTGGTACCGGGACAAATCAAGAATTAGATGACATATTGCAATCAGATAGCAAAAATTTGCATTTAAACCACGCCAGTCCCCAAGATCGCAAGACAAACATGGCATCATCAAAACATTCTGTGGCGACATCAAAGTAATCATAAAACATGAAGCAAGTGTGCCATACATGATTATCAGCCTCTTTCAACTCATTCGGTTAGAAATTTCCCCATAAAATAATTTTGACTTGGTACCGGCAGGATAAAAGCTTCAGTACCAGTACTGGTTGGAGCATGAGGGAACTGGCAATACTGGCACCAGTAAAGGTAGCAGTTGACATCCCTATTTATGACCTGCATAAGCTATGCTTTTAACAGCAATTTACTCCGCAACTTTTATGCAATAAACCAATCAATTTTGAACTGAACATGTTGTAAAAGTTTGATATTTGTGAGTTATATGTCGTTAACAAGGTTATACAATTTAGAAATACCCAATTAAGCAGGTTTCACTACTCCAGATCCTGGCACTGATTCCGGAAAGCTCTCACAAACACTTTTTTTTAAAAACTCACCGTGCTGAGAACCATTTTATTCCTGAAATCCAAAGATTTCTGACGTCTTTCTTTTTGTAGTTGACATACATAGTGCCATTCCTGTAGGCAACTGAAATAATAAATAAACACATATATCTTACCTCCTACAAGTATCCGGGAATTTCATTGCTTCAAAGACGTCACATGCAGACTGCATATAAAACCATATACTGCCTGTCAACATCAATATACGCTGACAGCTATGGGTAATCTCCCCTTTGTTCATTGATTATTCAAAATGGAGGCAACCGATAAACGCTTCAAGTTGAAAGATTGAGTGTTGGAAGCCCATATTTGGTCTGAAGTGCAAGTTAGACAACTTAAAAGGCTTCATATTCTGTGGATGTGCATAATGTTACCTTCGAAATGAAACTGTTTGTTATGTATGAATTTGCCTTCTTACAATTTATGGGAGAGTGCCTGTATACACTCTCCCATAAATTGTAACAAGGCAAAGACACGTGAACACATTGTGAGAATTCTCTCATTTAATTTTGATCGCTGTTGTTATTAGTTCTGTGCATTGATGCAGCAGTCGGTTCGCTCTCGTCCAATATGAAATTAACTGACACCACAAATACCATATTAGGCCACCAACAAACTGTGTAACTAATAATATAGTCTTTAGTCATTATATCTTGACATATTACTGGTGAGAATCCCTTATCATGTTTGATAGTTAGAGCTTGTCAGTACCAGTGAAAAATAAAAATCACAACACTCCAAGTAGAAAATCATGGTTCAAAGTTATAACATGGTTTGAAGCAAACAATCCAGGTTTTTTGGGGTGAAAATCAAGGTGAATCTACAACATCCAAGATTTAATCAACAGCCTTGTTCCAATGAGGAATCAAAAGCTTTATTTTTCTTTTTAAAATGAACATTCTGAGTTATTCAAGAAAGTTTTTTTTTTTTGCAAGTGTTGTCTCTGCATCTTTCAGGAAGCCAAAAATCAATGATTTAATCATCAGAAGACCAAATCATTGATGACTATATAATTTAATTAGACCTATCCCCATTGCCCACGGGAGGGGGGGGGGGGCACAGTGGCACTGAGTAATTAGAAGTACTACACATCGATGGTGCACCTGTCTTCAAACAATGTTAATCCTGCTCGTGTGGAATTAGTATGTTGGGGAGCTGACAGTTGCTCACCGTTGCTCAGTGGTTCTCTCTGCATACTCTGGCTTCCTCCACCCATAAAACTGTCATGGTCATGATTAGCCCTTGTGAAATAAATAAATAAATAAATAATTTTGAACCAAGTAATAATGTTCACCCAAGTAACTTATTCATGCTTCACTTCCCAGAGTTCCCATGGGGGCGTTCTCCTTATTTTCAAACCAGGTGTGTTATAGAAGCCAAGGGTGATCAGTTATCTCAAAATGACATGTCTGAACAATGATATTTATTATGAAGGGGATTGGATAACATCAAAGACCAACACAAATTTCATATCATATTTCTCACAAGATACAGATTGAACAAAAATTTGTTAACCTTTACCAAACAAATCGCCTGCATCTGCCTGCAAACTGAGCAGTTGAAAAAAATTAATTTTTAGAAATATTTCAACCCTTTACCTCGACATGCTAACCTCCGAAAATTTTTTTCAGGGAACCTGAAGGTGATTTTCGGGGAAAACTGGATGAATTTCAGGGAAAAGCATTTGTGCGAATTATACACAAGAAGAAATAAAAATGTTAAGGTCTTCGACAACCACTGGCACCTGATTGCACCCAGAGGTCCATAGGCCAAAAATGTGGTGATGGCCTTCATGCCATGTTTAATGAAAGTGTCAATGACACTGTAGCTCAACTTGTTTAAGACATGTACATGTATAAAATGTGACACAGCAATGACAAACATCTAGGTAATGACCTGATAACAAAGGTACATGTAAAGTATTGTAATGGTCTGCACATAAATGCTGACCGTAGCCTGTAACAAATATATAGGTAAAGTACTGTAAAAGTGGGGTGACAGATGCTAAACTAGAAAAGAAATCTTTGAGTCCCAGAGTGGGTCTGACTGAACCCCAAAATATTTGTTCTCATAGCACAGTGATAACAAAGGCACCCAAAAACACTTGTTCCTGTCACAAGGTGATAACAAAGGTACCCCAAGAAGTTTCGTGAAGATCAATTCATAAATACAGCCTCTAGCCCGAGCTGTATTGACATGTGCACTTAGTGTGTATAAGCAGCAATGAACAAATCAAAGTTCATCTAATTTGCATAATTTCTGCATGAGAAAAAACCCGTATTATATGTGATGTATTCCATGTTACTAAACATTCCTACAAAAATTTATTCAAATCAGAACTTTCATACAGAAGTTCTGTACAAAAACCTGATTGCACCTAATTTTGTACAAAATGGCTGCCAGCAACCATCTTGAATTTCAGACCAGATCCAAAAACACTCGATCTCGCCCCACGGTGATAACAAAGGTACCCAAGAAGTTTCGTGAAGATCAGTTCATAAATACGGACTCTAGCCCGAGCCGTATTGGCATTTCCACTTACAGAGCTGAAAGTAACACTAAATAAATCCAAGTTAGTCTAATTTTCATAATTTACGCACAAGAACAAAACCTGTATTATATGTGATGTATCCCATGGTACTAAACATTCATACAAAAAAATATTCAAATCAGAGCTTTCATATGAAAGTTCTGCACAAAAAATCTGATTGCACATAATTTTGTACAAAATGGCTGCCAGCGGCCATCTTGAATTTCGGACTGGACCCCAAAACACTCATTCTCGTCTCACGGTGATAACAAAGGTACCCAAGAAGTTCCGTAAAGATCGGTTCATAAATACGGCCTCTAGCCCGAGCATTGTGTACGGTGCGACGGACTGACAGATGGACGATGGGCCATGACAATACCTCAAATTTGGCATCGCCAAAGTTGAGCTAAAAATCTTTGGTCTGAATATCCTCACCCCTCTTTCTTAGACCCCTGCCACCTCCCCTGCCCACCCCCACGGCACCTGCAGCTGCCATTTGACTAAAGTGTATACAACATATAATTCCCTTCTGGGATGGGCAATAAAGAGTAATTCCATTTTTCATGATTCATGCAATTTAGTGAGGCGATGTTTCGGCCTTTGGGGGTTGAGATTTTTTCTCATGGTCAGTAATTCGTAATTTTGTTCACCTGTGCAAATACTTTTTTGAACTTTCCAGGAATAGATGCCTGAACTAGGAGTCATACAACAGAACAAAATCTGACTATTCCAAAATACATCTGTGTGTATTGCTTTTCAGCTGTAACTTTTTGGCATAACACGGAAGCAAGGTGAATTTCTGTGAGCAAGTTGTGCTCCATTTTTAAACTGTATTCTTCTACATAGCCAAAGTGGATTACAGAACAAGGGGAGATAATTGAATAAAAAACAAGTGGATATTTGAATTCTTTTTCATACAATTTATTCATCAGGAATCATTATTTAAGTGAAGGTGGATGTGAAGAGATGATGTGCTTAAGTCATCTATTTTCGCTTTGGCATTTGCAAATTGGCCACACAGCTAAATTGAAATGAATAAAATACATAATAAAAACATGTGGATATAAGAGAAATATTTATAACAAGGGTTTGTATCACTGATGCAGGGTTTAGTTTTTGTGGCTAATGCACCAGCGGCTATGAACTAAAAAGCATCAGAGTACCTTTTCTAAAATTTGCTGTATAACTGACCGAGCCCATTTTTGAACTCGATTGAGACAATTTTCTGGAAAACCCATATAATAAAAAAAGAATCAAATCGGTTCACATTTGTTCAAGTTATGGCACTATCAAGCACAAAATTTGCAAAAAATGATAAAATCAGCTCAATAATTCTGCTGCCTTATATATCGGACCACATTTTCAAACTTGATCAAGAAAATGTTCCTGGAAACCCACATAACAAAAATGATCGGTTGACATTTGTTCAAGTTATTGTGCTATCGAGCACAAAATTCACAAAAAAATGACCAAGTCAGCCCAATAATTTAGCTGTCGTATATTGGACCGAGCACATTTTCCAACTCGATTGACATAATCTTCTTAGAAAACCATATAATAAAAATGAATTGAATCGGTTGACGTTTAAGTTATTGCACTATCAAGCACAAAATTTGCAAAAAAATGACCAAGACAGCCCAATAATTCTGTTGCTGTACTTCGGACCGAGCCCGTATTCGAACTCAATCAAGACATTGTTCCTTGAAACCCATGTGCCAAATAGCAGTCAAGCTGGTTGACGATTGTTGAAGTTATTGCACTATCAAGCACAAAATTAGTCAATTTTAACAAAGGGACAGAACTCTTGTGAAAAAAAAGGACATGTCCCATTTCATGTCACCATGTATTGAACATGAATATTAAGTCACATACCAAATATTAACAAAATCCGTCCAGAAACAACTCGGTTATAAGCAAAAAGGGCTGCCCACCTGACGACCGACCCTCACCATACCAATAGAAAAGGGTTTTTTGAAACTCGACTAACAAAAGACTCTCTTATTAAATATAATTCACTTGTATGCATGTTTTGATCGGAGCTTTGAAGGCTCATGATTTGACACTGAACGTCTCAAAACGGAAAAAAATTCAAATGTACTATTTTCGAGGATTTGTGTCCAAAATTGATTCCCGGAAACTGCACTAAATTAACTGGATTTTCCCCTGCATTCTGGCAGAGTTAACATGTCTGTTTTTACCCAACATACATAATATTAAAAATTATTATAAAATATTCTTTTTTAAAATTTAAAAATGAAAGTTGTTTTTAACTCTCTGATTGGTTGTTATGCACAAGCCTGAAAATAAGCACTCTGTCATTTGCAAAGTGGGGGCCCAAGAGGGGGAATTTGCTGATGCTATCCAAAACAGTGGGTCAATGTATCCTTTGGGCACCTCTTTCTGTTCAGGTTTAAGACCTTGATTCAGACTGAGGTTCACAGAAGGTAAATTTAGTGATGCTACCCTGCTGTGCAGGGTAGCATCACCAAATTCACCCTCTGGGGACCTCATTTTGCAGATGACAGTCTGGTTATTTTCCGGCTTGGCTAGTCTGCTTATTTTCTGGCTTGGTGATGCATCTGATTGATGTGACAGTGTCAAGCAAGAAAGTAAAGAGACTGTTGAATGTCATATTCTTGAAAACTATCAGATTCATTCAATTTATGCTTAATCTTGGTATAAATCCAAAAACATAACTCATGTAAAGAGTGTGTGTGTGTGGGGGTGGTGGAGGGGGGGGGGGGCAGAATCAACAACCCTTGTTGGAATTTATCCTACATTGGCACTTGTGACACTTGTGTTGCACTTTCGTGCCTGTAAATACAGTTTTTGTGTGTAAACAACAGCACGTCTAAGCTCTGCCTAGCGAGCAATTAAATTCTGTTCATGGGAAAAGGGTCAAACAGGAAAACATGTGCATGGAATGTGAATAATATACCTGCAATATACTTATTCTGCAACCTCAAAGCCTTGAAAGGCCACTAATGGTATTCACTGTGGCTTCGCTTGTGCTTTTTATGCATAATCATCTCAATAACTTGCAACTTTAACTGGTAGAGTGCTAAAAGCTACTATCAGGGTTCTACTGACAAGTACTGAAAGTCACTTTAGTGGCTTTACACTGTATGAATTAGCTCATCATTTGTACAGCAGTAGATATATTTATTTATTTATTTATTGATGTTTAAGGTCACATATTTATGTACAATGGCTAACCATGACCGTGGCAGTTTTACGGGTGGAGGAAGCCGGAGTACCCGGAGAGAACCACCAAGCAACGATGAGCAGCTGCCAGCTCCCCAACATTGTAACTCCGCACTGCAGCACAGGCAGGGTTAGATTGGTTGAAGACATGCGTACCATCGACGTGCAGTACGCCTTAGTACACGGCGTCATCGTGCCCCCACGCGGGCAATGGAGATGAAGTGTCTTGCCGAAGGACACAACGCGGTTGCCGCAGGTGGGATTCGAACCGAGGACCTCTCGGCTTGCAGCCTGCACCTCTACCTACTGAGCCATCGCGCTCCCCGTACAGTAGTAGATAAAGAAATGTTCATATAAAAATCTATTGTTTCAATTTATTGGAGAGTGCCAAAATAATAGTAACAACACAATTACTGATGAACAAAATATTGCTAAACTAAGGCTCATCTTGCTGGCAGTATTGTATGTTTGAAAAAATATACTCAGGTTAGGCCACACAATGTAGTGTTTCTCAGGCCATTATTTGTAAAACTGCATGTGGACGAGCTTTTTTTTATTTTATTTTTTATATTTCTGTAATTATTTCTTTGCCATCAAAAGTTCATGTTCTTGTTTATGTTTAGGCCTCATAATCTGCAGAACAGCATGGATGGTGGTGTATTTCGTCCCTTGAGTGCAAGAACACTTTGCAATGCCAAAGCATTGCAAAGACTTCTTGCACTCAAAGGACAAATTTACCATTTTTTTTAACTTGGCTAAAATATCAGAAATAAACCATTTAATTTTTATTTTTTTAGTTTACATTGGTTATAAAAAGAAAACATGCTGCAACCAAAATGACCATGTAGAAGGGCCTGAGAAACAGATTTTGTTTTTTTAGGCCTTACAAATCACCTTTAAAAAATAATTTAACACTCTATCAGTTAAAGGCAAATGACCCATTACAGTTGCATTTCATGAATTGAACCAAACTCAAAATAAATTTGGTTACACTGCAACAAGCTTCCTTGAAAATATGTCCACTGTTTTTGGAATCCTTATTTTCTGTTCGCAGGTAAGGTGAACAGTGCACAGACAAGCTTTCAGAAATGAATAACACTGAATTGTTTCGGAATTTAATTGTGAAGAAAATGATCGGTTGCATCAATGGCTGCAAATTTCATTCTTCAAAATAGTCAGTATCAATGTCCTCTTCACTTTATGTACACGGCACACTTCCTGGGAGTTTCTAAGATGCTGGGAAAACATGTTCGTTGATGTTTCTCTTGGAAACATGTTCCTAGCATCGAAACTCAACAGAAGCATGCCTCGCTTCAGATGGTAGCAAGGAGTATACAGTGTGCCTCCCATTTTAAAAATTAAAAGACAGTTTGTGAAATACTTAAAAAACTCCAACCCAGAAGGTTGATTTGTGTCTATGACAGATTGTCTGCAGACAAATTGTCTCCACTACAGTCTGTCTACGTGATTGATAGTCCACACGACATTCGGTCTTAGCAACATTTAGTTGATGCGACCCTGGGGCTAAACGACACTCAGTCTACATGATTTAGTCAAAATTTAGATGAAATTTAGTCAAACTCAGAGAGTGTTGATATGGCATCTTCTCAATGCGGCATGTTAAAAATCGGACCCATGGCAATGCTGATCATAAATACAGGCCAGACAAAGTAATGAATCCAATTTTTTTTCTAATTTTTTAATAGTATAGACCTGTACATTACATCAGCTTTGCATCAACTTAAACGTATGTATACTAATTGAAAATAGTAACAAAATACATAATACCCATGTCTTACAATTTGAGATTGTATGCTATGTCTCTTAAAAATTCAAACCATCTCTAATTTCGTACTGTGGAAGCATGGCAGCAATTAGTTTCTTACTAAGCTGGGTCTCTTTCCTAATATTTCCTGCTTGTGCACCACCTACTCCATAAAATGTTGTTGAAGGCCAACTTTCTGAATTTTCCTTCACAGATTTTGAGAAAAATTTTAATCAACTATTTATCTAGTAAGCTGGCGGATCATTGAGAGAAAATTTTCTAAGACCCTAAAAAATATTGAAATAATGAAAAAATTGACATTAACCCTTTACCCAACGCAGACGATATCAAAATTTATTATTTTAAATATCATTTTTTAAATTTTTTCAAAAACTTTCAACAAAACCATATCATGTGACCCCTCTTTGGAATGAGCTCAATGAGCTATTAATAAATAGTTGATTAAAAACCATATCATGTGACCCCTCTCTGGAACGAGCTCGTTCCAAAGAGGGGTCACATGATATTGTTTTGCTGAAATTTTTTAAAAAATAATATTTTCTACTGCTGAATTTGCATATTACGCGGGCAGATGCGGGCGATTTGTTGGGTAAAGGGTTAATCCCCATTTTCTTTAGCTCAAAAGAAGAGCACAATTCATTGTGCCACACTATTAAATATAGACTATTTGGTAATTAGACAAATAATCATATGGACAATATGCCTCCTAGACAATTACTCGTATGTACAAAGTGTCGCTTAGACAATATGTCATGTAAACAACTGTCGTGTGGATGAAACTGTTGTAGATGAAGTGACATGCACTAGTTGATTCCCATTTCCTATACATTCCTCCTCGTATTCTTAGGACAGACTGTTAGGCTAAAAAAAAATAATGTTTTGATTCTCAGGCCCTCCCTTGTTCGATTTGAACCTCCTCATTAGACATTTTTATTATGTCATGTTTTTTAAAGAATTTGTGAAAACTTGGAATGGTCATTTTTTCACATTTCTCGACATATAATTATTTAGCTGTGTTAGCAGTAAATTGGTTTTTCTTGTTGCAGTTTATGGGAGAGTGCCCAGGGGCACTCTCCCATAAACTGTAACAAAGAAAATTCTGATACACTGGATCATGATTTAATTATTTATTTACTTGCTGGTGTTTAAGGTCATACATTTCTGCACAATGGCTAATAATCGCCACAACACCGATATAAACTCAAGTTTAACCAAACATTTAGAGCCATGTTTCCCATTTTAAAGGACTCCTACCCCAAGCATTGGTTAGTGGGGCCTATTCTAATGGATCATGATGCTTGACAGATCTATACCATTAAAAAGAACAATAAAATACAAATC
The DNA here is from genome assembly GCA_031216915.1 of Pictodentalium vernedei. Taxonomy (NCBI): domain Eukaryota; kingdom Metazoa; phylum Mollusca; class Scaphopoda; order Dentaliida; family Dentaliidae; genus Pictodentalium; species Pictodentalium vernedei. Next base: position 454,104,489 of record CM062290.1, read on the forward strand.
GTTTTAGCAGTTGTTACGGCAGTTAGTTATAAAAGGTATACTATAATTACACTAAAATACAACCTTTTCTCTTTTTCAAGTGGAAAGACAGCAAAATGATTTACTGAGTATACTGAACCCTTTTAGCACGAAAAAAAAAATCCTTTTCTCTTTTTCAAGTGGAAACACAGCAAAAAGATTTACTGAGTATACTCAACCCTTTTTGCACGAAAAAAAAATTAAAAAAAAAGTAAAAATAAAATCCTCCCTCCCTCACTGATTTTAAATAAAAATTGCCTGAGAACAATTAAATTTTTTTATTTGGCCTTAGATAGAAAATTTTACGAACTTACTTGTGTTGTAAGATATTATGATAGACTGACTTTATCTTCATGACTTGTTGATATCTATATCTCCATATATTCAAACATAATCTCAATGATTTCTTATCTAATCTGTCTTGTAAAGACTGTTCAAGAGGCATCAGATTTAATTCTTCCATTGTAACATTCGACCACAAGTGGACAACTTTTTTCTTAAAATGTTTATCCTCTGCCTATAATTGAAAAATATAGCAATTAACTGTTTTAGTAATTAATTAAGTCATTTTCATAGTGAAAAATCGCGACATCGACGCCGTAGCGGATGGTGCAATCTGCAAGTCAAAAAAATGTTTGGAACAACATTTGCATCGGACATGGGCTAGACATGAATGAGATACACTAACATATCAAATATGAAGTCATTCCACCAGGTTGTTTGAAAGTTATTCTTTAGAAACTCGTTAGTCACAAAATTCTAAGTTCATCAAGGGCCATAAGTCCAAGAAAAATATTTGGAACAACACATGCATTGAACAGTGGCTAGACATCAATAAGATACACTTACATGCCAAATATGAAGTCATTCCATCAAGTATTTCAAAAGTTATTGAGTTTTGAAACTCGTTGGTAACAGACAGACCGACCACCAGACGGACAGACAGACCGACATTACCACTTATAGAGCTGCTAGTCGCAGCTAAAAATATACAATTCCAATTCAACCTTTACCTAATGAATCAGCCATATTCGCCCACATAAAATTCAAACTGAGCAGCTGAGAAAACAAATTTTTATCAAAAAATCTCAACATAACTATATCATGTGACCCCTCTTTGGAATGAGCTTGTTGAGCTCGTCCCACTGAGGGATCACATGATATGGTTTTGTTGGATTTTGGGTGAGAAAATCTGAAAACATAATATTTAAAATAATAATAATAAATAGAGGATATCTACGCTGTTTTAGTGAACATCGGGAATTATTTAATGAGTGTGAACCTGAAAGTTTTATTTTTCATAAGGCTTGCTTTCAGGTCCACACGAATGAGATAATTCCTAATATGGACTAAAATAGTATAGATTTTCTTTTTTATTATATGCTACATGACATTTTACAGTGCAATATTCAGCCTAATTTGACTGCAAACAGTTTCAAGACAATAACAAAGAGCTGCTGATTGTTCCTTCAAGGTGACGTCATGCTCTGAAGCGTAACATCATTTAGGAAGCTACTGGAAAAATTTTGGACCTGAAAATATTATTTTTCACTCGCAAAAAAAAATGTAGGCAACCAGGATAAAGTGCCTTGCCCAAGGACTAAATGAGGGTCATCCCGGACAGGGAGTGAACTTGGGACCTCTAGCATAGAAGTTCAACCGTCTACCACAGAGCCACCGCACTCCCCCCACATGCATGGATCCAGTACTTATGGTCCAAAAATACTGCATTAATACTGCATACCAAATTTGGTTCAAATCAGCACATTGGTTTAGATTAACTTTAGAAAGTGGACATTTTGGGCAGGGCCAAAACTATTGCCCTTCTCAGAACACCTGAAAATATTGTCCCTCAATTTTCCCTTGAATAATTTATAGTGTACACCTCAAAAGGTAGATGAATACCAAATTTCAACTTATGTCAATCCGTCGGATCATGGGAAGATTTTTTTTTAAATTTGGGGCAGTTAACCCCTCTCCCTATTAAGAGCAGCACATCAATTTCAACAAACTTGAAATGCCCCGTCTCAACAACAATAACATGAATAATATTGGAATCGACCCAGTGGTTTGAGAGAAGACTTAAACACCAATTTTACGATGGTCAGGTGAACGATGGACATAGAGTGATCAGTATTGCTCACCCTAACTTTCAAACAGGTGAGATAAAAAATAGACTTAAAACTGGTTGTGAAGTCAATAATATTCATTTATAATCAGAAAGACATGTAATAAATGAAAAAATTCCAAAGGAAACCTGTTTGTAAAAGCAATGAAACTCACCTTGTTTCTCCACAATGGAAACATGTTTCTGTAGAGTTTTAATGCATAATGCTTATCAGCATATTCAGCCTTTGCTTTCTTCTCTCTTCTGGTCATTGCATACATGGTAAAAATGTGCAACACTTTTCTCTTCAGAACTGCATTCTGCAAAGATTAAAAAAAAACCCATCATTCCACTGCAAGGACGTGGAGACGGGGGGTAGGGGGATATGGGGGAGGGGAATTTTAGAGCTTCTTTGGCGATGCTGATATCTTCTTTACTTTCCAAAATTCCCACTCGGTTTCAAATCGGCAAAAATTCCAACTGTTACTATTTACAACTACAGTGTATGCAATATCGAGCTTCATAAGTATGCATGATGTCAATCGGTACGACATTTCTATAGTACCTTTACTTATCGTAATAAAAAAAATCCTGGAAATGCACTTCAAGAAAATTGCATCATGTAAAATCATTATCCTAAGTTAATTCCCTCATTCAGTTACAAAATAATGAAAAATTGAAAATTTATCATAAGATCTGATTTAATGTTAGGACAATGTGAATTGCTCAAAGTTCTCAGCTTGAGCATTTGTTTTGCACATATTCAATTCCTAGAATAATACCAAACAATGATACCCTGATAATTCTATCATAAATATGTTGGCATTTCAGTTACTAGAATCAATTTTATGACCCCTTTCATGGGTTCATTTTCAAAATTTTTCTCAGTAGATAATATCAAACTTGGGGAGGGACTGGGAGGGGAAATTGGAAATTCACTACCCCCCCCCCCCCCCCCCCCCCCCCCCCATCGGAAACCTCTAGCCACGTCCCCATTCCACAGGAAATAGAACTGATCAACAAAAACATTCAGTTCTGGAAACCAAGGCCAACGGCTGCTCAACAGCATTGAATTCTGTAAAGAGGTGCTTTGAAAAAGGAGATATGTTAACCCGTTACCAAATGTAACAGAAAAATCGGTCAGCATTGTTCACAAAAATCACTGTCAAATTTTATTTTCAATTATCTTTGTCTCAAAAAATAGCAGATAAACACTCATTGGAAGAAGCTCAAGGAACTTGATCCAATGGGGAATAATAAGTTATGTTTTGAGAAAAAATTAAATTTTTAAGTTATACAAGAAAATTTTGTTTGGCAAGTGTTGTCTATTATCTGTATTGGGTGAAGAGTTAAAACAGAAACTAGGTACGTACTCAGTTAATGGAACAACTCCTGAAACTGATCACAAAAATAACGACATACATTTTGTCCAAACCTCACGCATCTTTAGTTAAGTTTACACAAAATTAGGCCTATGAAACAAAATTCCTGTTTTTCAAGCAATTTTGCTTCAGTTCTATGATGAGGGAGGGAGGCTTTTTTCTTATTTGTTAATGCACAACAGTCCTGCAATGAGTTGCAATTAAACATTTTACAAATTGCACTATTAGGGAGAGGAAATCCTTCCTGAGGGTTAACTCTGTGACAGGCCCCCTTTTGTATTGTTGTGATACTGATGCAGATGCCAAATGCATCTGCCATGAGTTCCAAAGGTACGAGTGATGAAATGAGGGTTCAGATGGAGGGTTCTCTCCCCTCCCCCACCCCAAGAAAATTTTGAAATCAGTTATTAAATGGAGACTTCAGGTGAGTTTTAGGATGAAAAATCCAGTTATGTTTTGGCCGTCAAAATGATATTTTTAGCAGCATATTTCAAATTTGCAAATTCATCAGTGAGTATCCAGTGATCTCAAGTTATAGCGTTTGACTGCACAATTCTTGAAGTGATAACACTGAGTCTGGCGTTTATGTATATGGATGACAGTCTATTAACAGACTGAGCATCTCCATGGGGCACTCCCATTCCTTCTTTACATGAGTGCCAACTTGTATTCTTATATGACAGGCAACTAACCTTGATAGTTCTCTCTTGGGGGCACAGGCTTGACACAACTTTGGGGGCCCAGGCCTGATGCAAAAATCCTAGACTCCTGGGCCAAGCCTGAGCCCCCACAGTCCTGGGCCCTGATTATGTGAAAAAAGTGGTGGAAATATCCCAAAATGCAGTTGCAAATTTTACCAACTGTATATTTGACAGGGCTCACTGAAATTATTCATCCTATAAGTGCAGAATAATATTGTCAAAATGAAGTGATGTGATAGGTTTTCATTGACAAGGTTTTATTTTTTTTAACCCTTTACCTAACATGAAAAGCAGACGACACTTGCAAAAAAAATTCTTGAATAACTATTTTTTTTCAATTTTTGTCTCAAAAACATAGGTTATGACCCCTCGTTCCAACGAGGGGTCATAACCTATGTTTTTGAGACAAAAAATGAAAATATATTGAAAATTGGTGATTTTTGAGGATAGCGCTGGCCGGTTTTGGCCGTTAACCCTTTAACCAACGTAGACGATATCAAAATTTATTATTTTAATATTTGTTTTTTTCAAATTTTTCAAAATAAATTCAACAAAACCATATCATGTGACCCTTCATTGAAACGAGCTCGATGGACGAGCTTGTTCCAATGAGGGGTCACATGATATGTTTTCGTCGAAACGTTTTGAAATATATATTTTTTAACTACTTAATTTGTAAATTCCGCAGGTGTATGTCTTCGTTTCGTTAGGTAAAGTATTAAAAGGTCGGGAGCCTGAGAAACAAGAACTTTTTTTAATAGTCTTATTTTCAAACATTGCTTGGAGGTTCTAAAATCTTGGCCTCATAGAACAGATTATACAGAATGATATCTGCAGTTGTAATCTTAAGATTTCAGTCATTTCAAATACTGTACAGAGATGTTTTGCATTTACTGGGTCTGGTCCGTCTCAGTCTGAATGCAGGGAATGGCCATGATTTTACATACCCAACCAACTAACAGAAAGTATCAAGCCCAGAACAGATGATGGTAGAAAGTGATCAATTACTTGAGAACCCTTCCTGAACAAACTTACGACATCTCCCCATGGTCACCATGGGTACAAGGAATATCATCGAAATGAACTCATTAACTGATAGAGTGCTAGAAGCCACTATCAGGGCTTTAATATGAAGAGCAGGTACCCCGGCCCAAAGGTATCATATTCTGTGGATGTGCTTCATAGTATCTTAGAAGTGAAATTACTTAGTATATCAGGGTTTGCCTTGTTACAATTTATGGGAGAGTGCCTCTTGGCACTCTCCCATAAATTGTTAAAAGGCAAAGACGCAGAAACAAATTTTTATGACCAAAAATAACTTTGCACTCTACCGGTTAAATGGGTAAGTCATCGAAAATTTAAAAAGTGATTCATTTGATTGAAGGGGCAACTCGACTATTTACAATGGGCTTATTTTGGTTGAATGGACCAACTTGTCAACAATTTAAAAGTGACCATATAAGTAGAGTGGCTAGTGGAAAAGTTATTATTTTGTGTGTTTGTTATGGGAAAAATTTTACAAATTTTTTACCTTGATTTTTGTTCTGTTGGACGCCTTTTGCAACAAAAAATGAAAAAAAAAATTCCTCACACAATTAATTAGACTAAATGAAATAAAAATACAGTTCAGTTATTTTGTTTCACAACTTAGGCCCCACAAAGTAGATCTTGTTTCTCAGGCCATTTGTTGTAAAATTGCATGTGGGCGGGTTTTTTTTTTATTTTATTTTTATTTTTGTAATTATTTCTTTGCAATTAAAAGTGTTCTTGATTTGTTTTATGTTTTAGGCCTCATAATCTATAGAATAGCATGGATGGTGGTGTATTTCGTCCCTTGAGTACCAGAAGGCTTTGCAAGGCAAAAGCATTGCGCAAAGCCTTGTTGCACTCAAGGGACAGTTTTATCAATTTTATTAACTTGGGTAAAATATCAGAGATAAACCATTTAATTTTCATTTATTTTTTTAGTTTACATTGGTTATAAAAAGAGAGATGCGGCAGCCAAAGGAGGGCCCAAGAAACAGATTTCTAAATATTTTAGGCCTGATTAGGCAAATTGATTTTCATCAAGTGAAAACACAAAGTATTTTACACATACATATAAAACAGACAACAGTGGAGTGGAGAGTGCTTTTGTTAGAATAATTGATAAATACATTTACGTTGAGTTGACAGTACATGTATGTCTTGATTCTGCACACCAGTTCATGAAATGAGTCTTAATATTCAAAAGAGTTGTTTTTTTCGAATGTAGGAATTAATCCCCCCAGGAACTAATCCCCCCAGTCCAAAACTGTATAAGTGGAATTATTCCCCCCAGTCGAATTACAGACTCGGAACTATTCCCCCCAGTCGAAGTTTGAAGGTGGAATAAATCCTCCCAGACACAAAACAAGGATCAGAACTAATCCCCCCACTCAGTTTTTGGACATGGAAAAAAAATCCCCCAGAGGGGGATTTTTTCCATGTCCAAAAACTGAGTGGGGGGATTAGTATGATAAGATTAGAGGGCTTCTAAAAACGACCATTACTTAGATAAACACTTAACTAACTGATATGTTTCCCTGAACAATGCTGTTGACAGACAGTACATGGAAAGTGTATTATCACTAAATCACCCGCAGAGTGGAGATTCCACCCAAGCAATAATTGCAAATTTGTTGCAAAGCATAACACACACAGGCAAAGTTTCAACCAATGGACCTCCGGGCTAAACCTGGAGGTCCATTGGCTGAAACATTGCTTGTGTTTTTTTGTCCATATGTATAAAATTTGAAAGTTATAGTTTGGGTGATTTAGTTACAATCCACTCTCCACGTACTGTATCAGAGTTTTATTTGATAGTAAAAGTTTAAAAGGCTTCGTAATAAATGGAAAAGTATGTTAAGCTTAGTGGATTTCTAAAAAAAACCCATTAATTAAATAAACATTCTATTAATTGATGTTTTCTAGAACAATACTGTTGACATACCAGAATTTTATTTAATATTAAAACTTTAAAAGGTGTAACGTAATTAACGAAGTTTATCATCCTCTTGGCTGCTATTATTTTCCTTTGGGGGGATTTTTTCCATGTCCAAAAACTGAGTGGGGGGGATTTTGTGTCTGGGGGGATTTATTCCACCTTCAAACTTCGACTGGGGGAATAGTTCCGAGTCTGTAATTCGACTGGGGGGAATAATTCCACTTATACAATTTTGGACTGGGGGGATTAGTTCCTGGGGGGATTAATTCCGTATACCGTTTTTTTCAGAATTAAAGAGTTTGAAACACATCAGTCTTCATCTACACAAATATAAGTGAAGATTGTTTCTGTTTGAATACAGTGAATCCCACTTAATTGTATATCTCTTAACCGAATAACCCTGTTTATCTTAAATTAACCCTAAAGGGACTAATTCCGACTTTGATCACAATTTTTGCAACAGAACAGGTGCTCCAACATGCAGTGTTTGGGTTAACTCACAAGTTAAATTCTAAGCACCTTGGCAATTTTTAGGCAAGTCTTGACTACCTCTAAAGGTAGCCAAGACTTGACTAGAAACAATTGCAAAGCCCCTGGAGGTAGACTTTCAAAGGAGAGCGAAAATGTATAAACTTACCCCATAACAGCAGTCACAGGATGCTGACTGTCAAAGTGTCGCAAAAATATGTAAAAATCTTGTGGCCCTCAAAAGAAATCAACAAAACCATATGTGACCCCCTCATTGGAACGAGCTTGTTCCAATGAGGGGTCACATGATATGATTTTGTTGAAATACTTTTAAAAATCTGAAAAAGTAATAATTAAAATTTAACAAAGATGTACTTCAGTTTTCACTCCAAAATCCCTTCTCAAACTCACCATGCTACAAATGCATTATTTGACTTCCGTGAACAAGTGTTTAAATAGATTTTTGATATTCATTTTAGCACTTGCAAAAATAATATACTTTGCCAAGTAAAAAAAAAAGCAGGATGATCCCTGTACGACATAATTTAAAAAAAAAAGAAGAAAAAAATTGAAATTTGTCATTCTGTGTTCATTCTATTCAAGTAATCATAGGGGTGAGATTAAGGCCTTGTGAAAAAAACTGAAATCATGTTTGCATACAAGGAAAGGCTTCAATATCAAGCTTTAGGGCTAAAAAAGTTAAAAAACTGTTTCTCAGGCTCTCCCACATGGTCCTTTTGGCTGCTGTATGATGTCTTTTTATAACAAATGCAAAACTTAAAACAAGAGGCCCCAAGGGGCCTTAATTGCTCACCTGAAAAGTTGTTCAGAGAAGTATTTTGAATCACATTCAGCTAATCATGGCTCATCAACACTTCAGATGAATGAAGTCATGCAATTATTATTTATTTATTTATTTATTGGTGTTTAAGGTCACATACTTATGCACAATGGCTAATCGTGACCGTGACAGTTTTACGGGTGGAGGAAGCCAGAGTACCCGGAGAGAATCACCGAGCAACAACGAGCAGCTGTCAGCTCCCCAACATCGTAACTCTGAACTCTGCACCGCAGTGCAATTATTATAAAGTCCTTTTTTTTTTTACATAAATTCACTCTAATTCCTTCAAAATGCATTTTGTAGCAATTTTTTTTTCCTCTGCTTAATTGCCCCCCCCCCCCCCCCCCCCCAGGTGGTGGGGAGTGGGGTTGGTGGTCATAGGGGTATTTTTTTGGGGGGGGAGGGGTGCATAAAATCACTCTAAATCTTTCAAAATATATTTTGCACACAATGCCCTCCTCCTCCCCCTACCCAACAGGGAAGGGAGGGGAGGACATAGGGTAAAAACATTTTCGAATCAAACCACTCTAATTAATCTAGGAACTCGATTTTGAAAAGAATTAAAAAGAAAAAAATTCCAAAATATAATAAAAAAAAATGCCTGCCCACTTGCAATTTTACAAAAAATGGCCTCAGAAATAGAAGATCTACTTTGTATGCCCTTACTGAATACATTTACATTGGAACAATATAAGATTTCCAAGTTTTGAAAAACCATCAACATTTCAGAGGAAATATTATGAAATATCAAAAAGCTACAACAGGTGGCCAGGATTATTAATTAACATGAATCCCATTAAGAGCATCAGGAAAACATCTTGGAAGTATCAAGATACCAAATTTGGACAGTTAATAAATATGGAAGTAATAAATATTAAACTGACAACCTCTTTAATCTTTCTAACATAACTTTATGTCATTTGAAACCAGATGTTAACAAAGTGTTATTGAATCCACTCTTTTACAAGATGCAATCTGAAACATGTGGAGCAATAATAATACCCCTTTCATTGGAATGATCAGATTTCTTGGAAGACATCTGAGAGATGATTGATCCCTGGTGTGTCTGTAGGGGGTGCAATTAAACAGGACTTCCTTCTGATTGGTCAAGATGCCAAGAAGGTTGCAAAATCCATGTTGAAATTGGTATAAGTATATGCAGTTGAAAGAAATCAGGCCAGTGTTCTTAGATGAGCTTTTCTCTGGCCTTGACTTGTGACATTCAGCAAGAATTTGTGAGATGGCAGCTTCTTGTACATGGAGATATGTGTGCAGGATACATACTTCCTTATTATTCCATATATTAAAAATAGTTATGGAATGTAAAGAAGTATGTGTCATGTACATTACAGATCAACAGATAGCTTTTTAATTTACTTTTTCAACTGAATTTTAATTTTTGTGGGAGGTCAGTTTTTCTTGTGGCTTTCTGCTGCATTTCTCTTTTTGCTTACTTCAATTGGGTCCTAGATTTATTTATTTATTTATTTGTTGGGCTTTAACCCTTTATCCAACGAATCACCCACATCTACCCGCGTAATATGCAAATTCAGCAGTTGAAAAAATATTATTTTTCAAAAAATTTCAAGAAAGCCATATCATGTGACCCCTCGTTGGAACGAGCTCGTTCCAATGAGGGGTCACATAATATGGTTTTGTTGAAATTTTTTTTAAAATTTTAAAAAATTATATTTAAAATAATTAATTTTTATACAGTAGAATCCTCTTAATTGAATATCCATTTTGCCAGTGAAAATTATTCAATTAACAGGAGTATACAATTAACAGGGATTTGGTCAGTTTCCTGTGTTCTGGGGGTAAAATTAGCATTTATTCTATTATATCTTGTTTGACAGAGCTGATAGAGCTCTGTCAAACAAGATATAATAGAATAAATGCCTGTATTGGATGTAGTGGGGCCAAAAAGGTTGATAAATAAGAGGAATTTGATGCATGTCACAGTAATTTTTTTGACATATTACAAAAATTTATATACAATTAACAGGAGTTTACTCTACAACCCATATGCAATTAACAGATCAAATTTGTACTGAAGGTATGGTAAATGGTTTTGTGTTGGGAAATTATATTCAATTAACAGGGATATACAATTAAGAGATATCCATTTAAGTGGACTCCACTGTATCGTCTGCGTTTGGTAAAGGGTTAATGGAACTTTCGACAGACAGGGTCATATTGTGTCGAACAGTTTTATGGGTGGAGGAAGATGGAGTATTCAGAGAAAACCACCAAGTAATTGTCAGACTCCCCAACTCCACACAAGCAGGATTAGCATTAGTTGAAGCATGTGGATCATTGACGTGCAGTACGCCTTAGTACAGAGTGCTACCGTACCCACACATGGGAAATCGGGATGAAGTTCTTTGCCCAAGAACACAATGCAGTTACACCTGGTGAGGATCGAAACATGGACTTTCGGTTTGAAGTTCAATGCCATAACCACCATTTTTATATTTATTTATTGATGTTTAAGGTCACATATTTCTGCACAATGGCTAACCATGACCGTGACAGTTTTACGGGTGGAGGAAGCCGGAGTACCCGGAGAGAACCACCGAGCAATGGCAAGCAACTGTCAGCTCCCCAACATACCAACTCCACACAAGCAGGATTAGCATTGGTTGAAGCATGTGGACCATCGACGTGCAGTACACCTTAGTACAGAGTGCTACCGTACCTAGGGCTGCACGATATTCAAAACTGAATACCGGTATTGGTATTCCAAGAAATACTGTGGTATACCGGTATATCGAAAACTCTTCAGATATATGAACACACAAGTACCACAATCGAGACGCGAGGCATCACAGTTGGAATGAATTAGCATGCCTTGATGATGCGGTTCGAAAAGTTTATTAAACGCAGACAATATCAAAATTTATTATTTTCAAAATTAGTTTATCAGATTTTACCCAAAGATTTCAACAAAACTATATCATGCGACCCCTCATTGGAACGAGCTCAACGAGCTCATTCCAATGAGGGGTCACATGATATAGTTTTGTTGAAAGCTTTGAAAATTATTTTTTCAACTGTTGAATTTGTATATTTATGAGGACACAAGCAGACGATTCCTTGGATAAAGGGATAATATTATTCATTTGGGGCTACAGTTAAAAAACTCCAAACATCTTGAAAATTAAATTGTGGGTAAATAAATAATGACGATAAGGCTAAAAAAAAATAATGTTTTAATTCTCAGGCCCTCCCTCGTTGGATTTGAACCTCCTCATTAGACATTTTTATTATGTCATGTTTTTTTAAGAATTTGTGAAAACTTGGAATGGTCATTTTTTCACATTTCTCGAAATATACTTATTTAGCTGTGTTTGCAGTGAATTGTTTTTTCTTGTTGCAGTTTATGGGAGAGTGTCCAGAGGCACTCTCCCATAAACTGTAACAAGGCAAATTCTGATATACTGGATCATGATTTAATTATTTATTTATTTGCTGGTGTTTAAGGTCATATATTTCTGCACAATGGCTAATAATGGCCGCATCACAAATATAAACTCACTCAAGTTTAACCAATCCTTCAGAACCATGTTTCCCATTTTAAAGAACTCCTACCCCAAGCATTGGTTACTCACAGGGACCTATTCTAATGGATCATGTTTGACAGATCTATACCATTAAACAGAACAATAAAATACAAATCCTTTTAGCTGTTGTTACATCAGTTAGTTATAAAATATATACTATAATTACACTAAAATACAACCTTTTCTCTTTTTCAAGTGGAAAGACAGCAAAGAGATTTACTGAGTATACTCAACCCTTTACATGAAAAAATAAAATTAAAAAAAAAATAAAAATAAAATCCCCCCTCCCTCACTGATTTGAAAAAAAAATTGCCTGAGAATCAATTCATTTTTTTTATTTGGCCTAAACCAATATTTTTGTAATTACACCGGTATTCAATCGATATTGGTTAGAATACTGGTATATATCGGTTTATCGATATACCATGCAGCCCTAACTGTACCCACGCATGGGCAATCGGGATGAAGTTCTTTGCCCAAGAACACAATGCAGTTACACCTGATGAGGATCGAAACATGGACTTTCGGTTTGAAGTTCAATGCTATAACCACTGACCCATCAAGTTCCTAATTGGGTCACAGATAGAGTAGCATGTGAAAATACACTTTATTTTCACTTTCAACTAGAATTTTAAGATCAAATCAATTAATTTCTATTTTTGATTTTTTTATTATTGCTACAAAGAATTGTTCAAAATATTTTCATCCATCTTTTAACCTTAAACTCTTAACCCTTTACCCAACGCAGATGATATCAAAATTTATTATTTTAAATATCATTTTTTAAATTTTTTCAAAAAATTTCAACAAAACCATATCATATGACCCCTCTTTGTAACGAGCACGACGACCTCGTCCCAAAGAGGGGTCACATGATATGGTTTTGTTGACATTTTTCGAAAAATTATATTTTTTCAGCTGCTGAATTTGCACATTATGCGGGCGGATGTGGGCGATTTGTTGGGTAAAGGGTTAAACACTTTTTCGGTTGAAACATGATGACAATGATAAGTTGTAATTTCACCAAATAGGATGACTTCTCGGTGCATGTATCAGATTACAATCAATATTTTCAACGTGCAGCCTGAAGGTTACACATTGAAAATATTGATTGGAGTACCCTCAGGTAATAAATATGAACTCTTCCAACTGCTCTAATGAATTGATTTGGATGACACCATCAGGGTTCAAAGTGTTAAATTTTAAATTTAACTAGAACTATCACTGGAGTGATTAATACCCCCGCTTTGGGTTTTTAGAGGAATGCACTTCTGATCATGTAGGCAAAGGCCATAAGGAAATGTATACATAAAGATCATTTTTTGTTGTTGAAATTTGTATTTGCATGTGGCCTTCCACAGAACAGCACTGAATACTTAAAAAGGCCACACATATATGGTTTACATTTGGAAAAACACATTTACAATGTGCAACATATATATTACATGTAATGCAAATTTTTTCAAAAAGAACCCAACCATTTTTGTAATGACATGAATGCAAGAGAGCAAGATATGAAAAAGCAAGTTTGAAAATAAAATTCTTTGATTCTTTAGATAATTGATAGAAAAATGTTATTAAATATAATTTCATGATTTCTAAGTAAACGATTTTTAGTGAGAAAGATGAGCTATCTGGGGGATGATTTGAAAACCCATAATAAATCCAAGTTAAAGGGAGATAACCTGGTTAAAATTGTTGCAGATCAAAAATTTGGGAATATGCATATGTTCACTTAGTTGTGATAATGTTTGAAAGGTTTTGTCAAAATTGATTGATAAATGTAGGAGGAGTTGTGCACACAAGAATTTCATGCAGAAACCCATATTAAATCAAAGTTCAAGAGAGATAACCTGGTTAAAATTGTCGCAGATCAAAAAGTTTGGAATATGCACATGTTCACTTAGTAGAGATGATGTTTGAAAGGTCGTCCAAATTGATTGATAAATGTAGGAGGAGTTGCGCACACAAGAATTTCATGCAGAAACCCATATTAAATCAAAGTTCAAGAGAGATAACCTGGTTAAAATTGTCGCAGATCAAAAAGTTTGGAATATGCACATGTTCACTTAGTAGAGATGATGTTTGAAAGGTTTCATCAAAATCGGTTCATTAATGTAGGAGTTGCGCACACAAGAATTTGTACGGACGGAAAGACACAATTTTAAATCTAAGTCAAAGGGAGATAACCTGGTTAAAATTGTCGCAGATCAAAAATCTTGGAATATGCGCATGTTCACTTAGTAGTGATGATGTCTGAAAAGTTTTGGCCAAATTGATTGATAAATGTAGGAGGAGTTGCGCACACAAGAATTTCATGTAGAAACCCATATTAAATCAAAGTTCAAGAGAGATAACCTGGTTAAAACTGTTGCAGATCAAAAATTTTGGAATATGTGCATGTTCACTTAGTAGTGATGATGTTTGAAAGGTTTCTTCAAAATCGGTTCCTTAATGTAGGAGGAGTTGCGCACACAAGAATTTGTTCGGACGGAAAGACGTACGGATGGACGGATGTACGGACGTACAGGGCGATTCCTATATAGCCTCCACTTCTTCGAAGCGGGGGTATAATGAGATTTTTATACATTTTTGAAACAATTTGACATGCTACACCTGTGGCTTTACAGTTGTTTGATGACAAGTCTCGGCTACCTATATATAGATTAAGTTCCTTGCCCAAGAACACAATGCAGTTACCCCATGGCGAGGATTGAAACGTGGACTTTTGGTTTGAAGTTCAATGCCATAACCTATGTGCTGTACATTACATTGAATTTTTCTCTGCTGATTTCTTGAGTGGAATTTAAGCTGAATTTTTCATCAAATCTAGTCATGGCTGCTACATAGCAGCCATGACTAGATTTGATGAAAAATACCTACATATACACAGCCAAGACTTTCCTATATATAGGCAGTCAAGTTTTTACAATAATACAGCTAGCCAAGACTTGCACCTAGAAACAATTGCCGTATAATTTGGCTCATGAGAATCAAAAATCAAAATTTTGTTCCAACAAAGAATGAATCACCAAACATTAACTGTTTATTTCTTGAATTCTTCCTTATAGTTTAAACAGGAAACATTTACATGATTCATGCACCAGTAGTATACAAGACATTTTTGGATGCCTGATTCTTTGACTTCATTTGAACTATTCACCAATTCTACTTTCTAAAAACTTTATAAATCACCAATGAACTGTTATTTATTTATATTTATTTATTGATGTTTAAGGTCACTTTCAGCATCCATGGCTATATCATGATGGCAAAATATTAATTTACTTTTATTAATAATCAATTAACTTTATTTTTTTTATAATTCGAACTTTTCAACTAACAATATAAACTTTTAACAAATTTTTGGCCCTAAATAAATATTTTGACAATTAACATTTTCTTATGAATGTGAATATCAAAAATTTCTTTATTATGATTTGGCTGATAGTGTTAATTAAAACTAGTGTATTATTGTCTAAGTTTTCAATAAAGTAACTTTATGACAGGCTATTGAAGAAGCCTCTCCAAGAACATTTTCTAACAGTCTCTCATCACAAACCCAAAAATCAAATTCTGAGTCATGATATTTCAGATAATTTAATCAAATTCTTCCACTGTAGATTAAATTGAATTTTTCTCTTGATTTCTTGAGTGACATTTAAGCTGAATTTTTCATCAAATCTAGTCATGGCTGCTTCATAGCAGCCATGACTCGATTTGATGAAAAATACCTTGAATATACTCAGCAAGTTAAGAGTTAAAAAGGCGGAGTATCAGCTGCCATATCTGCACTGCAACGAGAAATTACAATTATTGAAAACAGTAGCATAGCTATGGGGGGGTGCCCAGGCAGCTTCAAATTTTTAAATTTAGATCACATTTTTTTCATAACCTTTTCCAAATCTATTGCTATAGGCTTACCAATTGCTGGAAGAACAGATAAGACCTTCTGTAAGTTGCAATAAAACACAGAACTGTACAAATGACATTAAGGCCATATTGACATGGACCTCATGCAAAAAATCAACTTGATAGATCCCGGCTACTGTAAAGGAGCTTGATGTCTCAAATTCAACTGCCCATGTATGAACATAGTTAACCTTTAAATGCCTATTTCTGACTTTTACAACCTCAAAAGCCTATTTCTGACTTTTACAACCTCAAAACGGGTGCTCTTAACATGCCATCATGAGGCGTCCTGTTGACAACAGACAAATTAGGTAGGCAGTGGTTTCTAGTCAAGTCTTGGCTGCCTGTTAAGGCAGCCAAGACTTGACTAGAAATAAATGATGAGTCATCATCTTTTCATAACACCAAAAACAGACCATATGACAGATTCACCAGCAATTATTTTGTCCAATTGTTTCAACTGCTCAGAAGAAAGCTTCATATCAAATACAAAATCTCTAGTCCATGAAAGTTTGGGAAATATTGGACTTTTTATTTTTGTTCTATTTTTAACTCCAGGAGTTCCCATGGGGAACCGCAAAAAATTTAGGGGGCATGAATGAAGTACTTAGGGTCAACTAATGCCACATATAAAATTTGGTTCAAATCGCTCCATTGGTTCTTGAAATAGAAATTTTCAGGGTAGCTCAAAAGTGAGCCCATCCCCTGGAGAGCCCAAATATAGACCTATCAACCTATCAACTTTCTTTGAACAACTTTTAATCTTGAACACCAGAGGAAGTTACATACCAAATATCAAAGCATTCCCACTTGTGGTTCATGAGAAGAAGATTTTTAAAGAATTTCATCATATTTGGGCATAAATAAGACCATGCTCAAAAAGGACAGAGACCCTATTTGAACAAAACTAAAACAGAATACCCCCAAGATGATGTGGTCCATATATGTTTCAATTTGGGCCATTGGTTTGTGAGGAGAAGATTGTTTTATAAAAGCTAACATACGATGGACGACGGACGCCAAGTGATGGCAATAGCTCACACTGACTTTTAGTCAGGTGAGCTAATAAAATAAACTAGACCTGTTCGTAAGCACAGCTAACAAAATACCTCCAGAATGTGAAGGCCAACCCAAAATAAAGTTTTTTATCAAGTCGATTTTTAAAAATATGTTAGCACATTGTATAGGTGCTTCATTCTGATACTCAGGAAAGGAAAGCAAAATAAAGTGTCACCATATGGTGACGCAAAAAGATACCCCTGCTTATTTAACAATGCAAGCCTAACTATAGGTGATACAGTTTTGGGGTATATACAAATTCTAAATCCATAAAGGGTAATGACTCTCGAACGATGCATGTATTTCACTATGGGTATACAGCAATAGGATACACTTGCATACCAAATATCAAATCAGTCAACCAAGTACTTTACAAGTTATTCGTGATTGAATTTCAGGACGGACAGACTGATGAACAGACAGCCTGATGGATGGATGGATGGATGGATGGATGGACAGACGGACGGACGGACAGACGGACGGACAAACGAACGAACGAATGGATGGACGGACGAACGAATGGATGGACGGACGTTCTAATAAATGACTACTTGTGTGGCTATTTTATGGACATATTAGGTGGCTAACCTAAAACACATGTCCAAGATAATAAAACAAGTTTTTTGGGAAAAAATTTTTGGGGGGTCAGCTAACCCTAACCTGACCGTACCCACCCCTGACCCTAACCCTAAGCTAACCATAACCCTAACCCGAGCCACATAACTCTAACACCCCTTCACTGATCCCCACCCCACCCCACTCGTAAACCCCACCCTGGAATGCCCTAACCCTACTCTACATTTATTTCCCCCCCTCCCCCCCCCCTCCCCACAATAAGAGATTCTGCCACGTAACAGACTTTAACCACAAAGTATCCTGTTTTACAAACTCGTAGCCACATAAGTAGTCATTTGTTAGTGTGGACAGATAGACGGACGGACAGATGGACAGAGACAGACAAGGCAAATCCTATTATACCCCCAGCCCCGCTGGGGTATAAAAAATGCCTGTCCGCATACATTTTTAAGACAAATGGCCTGATAAACAGATCTACTTTGCATAGCCTTATTTAAAAAAAATATTGGTGCCATCTCTTTGAAAATTATGAAAGATTAAATGTTGGAAAGCTAAACAATTCAGCATAAAATCTTTCACTCTGTCTTACCCTATGACTGAAGGCTTTCTGTTGAGCATTGTAACAAACTTGTCTAACTCTGTCTTACCCTACGACTGATGGCTTTCTGTTTGAGTATTGTAACAAGCTTTCTACCCTACGACTGATGGCTTCCTGTTGAGTATTGTAACAAGCTTTCTAACTCTATCTTACCCTATGACTGATGGCTTCCTGTTGAGTATTGTAACAAGCTTTCTAACTCTGTCTTACCCTATGACTGATGGCTTCCTGTTGAGTATTGTAACAAGCTTTCTAACTCTGTCTTACCCTATGACTGATGGCTTTCTGTTGAGTATTGTAACAAGCTTTCTAACTCTGTCTTACCCTATGACTGATGGCTTTCTGTTGAGTATTGTAACAAGCTTTCTAACTCTGTCTTACCCCGTGAAAGCTTTCTAACTCTGTCTTACCCTATGACTGATGGCTTTCTGTTGAGCATTGTAACAAGCTTTCTAACTCTGTCTTACCCTATGACTGATGGCTTTCTGTTGAGTATTGTAACAAGCTTTCTAACTCTGTCTTACCCTGTGAAAGCTTTCTAACTCTGTCTTACCCTATGACTGATGGCTTTCTGTTGAGCATTGTAACAAGCTTTCCATTCTTTGAATTTCAACGTTAACAGGACAGTTTTGTGATTCTCTTTGATCATCTCTGACAGTTTTCTTAGTTCTTTCTGATGAAAAACATAGTCCTTCCAATGGTCAAATATGACACTTGATGGCCAGTGTAACAATCTACTGATAACTGTAGCAACAATAATCTGAAATGTGCAGATAAGTTTTTCACTGTATTGTGCAATATAACAATATCAGGTAAGTTTATTCTTTTAACAAGAACTTTTCATTGATTGACTAGCCTTTTTCATTGTTAGTTGGGTTTATTGGGGTTTAATAACACTTTCAATAGCCAGGGTCATATCATATAGGACAGTCTTATTGGTGGAGGAAGCTGGAGTACCCGGAGAGAATCCCTGCGCTGCAGTGAGCAACTGTCAAACTCTCTCAATTTACTAACCTGACAGAAGCCAAATTAGAAGTGGTTAACCCTTTACCCAATGAATTGCCCACAACCGCCCACGTAATATGCAAATTCAGCATTTGAAAAAATATTGTTTTTCAAAAAATTTCAACAAAACCATATCATGTGACCCCTCGTTGGAACGAGCTCATATGATATGGTTTTGTTGAAATTTTTTGAAAAATTAAAAAAATAATATTTAAAATAATAAATAGAGGATATGGAATGAGTGTTTTTCATATATAATATTTATGAAACGAGTCTGAATGGAAAGCCCAAACGGAAAATTCGGACGAGTTTTCATAAATATTATATGAGAAAAACACTCATTTCATATTCCATTTATCATATGACACACACAAATTAGCCACTTAGTATGACTTTTTAACCCATCGCCTAACTTGAGTTGCAGACGGCACTTGGAAAAAACATCCTCGTATAACTAAAAATTTTCATTTTTTGCTTCCAAAACATAGGTTATGACCCATCATTGGAACAAGCGTGACACGCTAGTTCCAATGAGGGGTCATAACCTATGTTTTGGAAGTAAAAAGTGAAAATATAAAAAAAAAATGAATGACGTTTTTCTTGTACAGTAGAATCCTCTTAATTGAATATCCATTTTGCCAGTGAAAATTATTCAATTAACAGGAGTATACAATTAACAGGGATTTGTTCAGTTTCCTGTGTTCTGGAGGTAAACTCAGCATTTATTTTATTATATCTTGTTTGACAGAGCTCATAGAGCTCTGTCAAACAAGATATAATAGAATAAATGTCTGTATTCGATGTAGTGAGGCCAAAAAGGTTGATAAATAAGGGGAATTTGGTGCGTGTCACAGTAATTTTTTTGACATATTACAAAAATTTATATACAATTAACTGGAGTTTACTCTACAACCCATATGCAATTAACAAATCAAATTTGTACTGAAGGTATGGTAAATGGTTTTGTGTTTGAAAATTATATTCAGTTAACAGGGATATAAAATTAAGAGATATCCAATTAAGTGGGCTCCACTGTATTGCGCGAGACGGTTTTTGCAGTTACGTAAGGTAAATGATTAATACAATATAGCCCACCCTAAATAGGACAGATAACATAAATTCTCCCTACTGAAATTATGCAAATGTGACCTAGTTGTATTTTGTTTAGCCAATCAAATTGTCCAGTTTTGAAATTGACCAATGAAAGTTCCCAACTCTAATTATGCAAATTAAATGTGGCCCAGTTGTATTTTGTTCAGACAATCAAATTGTCTAGTTTAGAAATTGACCAATGAAATTGATAGAAGGCTTTATTTATCACTGATTAATATGAAAACAAAATATCAAATGTTTTAACCCTTAACCAAACGAATCGCCCGCATCCGCCCGCGTAATATGCAAATTTTGAGCAGTTGAAAAAATTGAATTTTTCAAAATATTTCAACAAAACCATATCATGTGACCCCTCATTGGAACGAGCTCATTGAGCTCGTTCCAATGAGGGGTCACATGATATGGTTTTGTTGAAATTTTTTGAAAAATTAAAAAAAATTATATTTAAAATAATAACTTTTGATATCGTCTGCATTGGGTAAAGGGTTAAAGTGAACAAAACGGACGAGTGATATGATAAATTTTGATATCGTCTGTGTTGGGTAAAGAGTTAAAAGCAACTGCACCATAGACAGGCAGTATGCCTTAGTACTTGAGTCAACATCAGTGACACATTTCTGTCAGTGACACTTTTTTGTCAAAACAAGAAGAGTAAAATATTGTGCACCTGAAATTATTAAAATGTGTGTGATAAGGGATAGGGCTGCAACGATTCATCGCGATTTCAATGCATCGTGATACATTTGTACACGATACGCATATCGTATCGTGTCATGTGTATCATGATACAAACGATACACTTCCAGAAGATTGGCATGATGTAGTCAGAAGTTGCATTTTCAGGCCCAACAAGTCTATTTTGTGCTTTTCCAACTTATAATTCCACCACAGGAGTCTGAAATTCTATCAGAATAGCTATTATTCACTTTCAACGTGATATTTACATTCCCAACGTAATCCCCTTCAGACTCCTGTGATTCCACTTGTTCATTTGTATTTCAGTAAAATATCAACTCTGTCTAAATTATAAGCATAGTTTGAGGCAACAGACCTCTCACCTCTGAGTTGAACCCAGACTCCCAGAGGTCCATTGGCTGAAACTTGCTTGTCTTTCTGAAGTACTAAAAAAGAAATTGGATGTTACTGGCCAAATGAACTTGGACTCTGTGCAGTTTGTGGGCCTTTTATTACTGATAATTCACTCTCAATGTACTGCATGTAATGTATCATGAAAAAAAATCGCGATACATATTGTATCGTGAGTGAGACGTATCGTTGCAGCCCTAATAAGGGAGATAAAATTGTCATTGCAGATGCTGAAGACAAATAATTTTTGAAGGTGTATGTTATTTTCTCTGTGCATATAAATTTACTGATTAGAGGATGCACAGAGATAAAAAAAAACTTGTGTGATAATGGAAGAAAAAATTTATGCCACACCCCAGGACTGCAGGTATTCTGAGCTCACCCAAGCATCACCATGAATTTGAAATTAATGTTATTTATATATTTATTTATTGGTGCTTAAGGTCACATACTTATGCACAATGGCTAATCGTGACCATGACAGTTTTACGGGTGGAGGAAGCTGAAGCACCTGGAGAGAACCACCGAGCATCGATGAGCAACTGTCAGCACCTCAACATTCTAACTCTGTTCAACCTCCGCTCAAGTAGGGTTACAGCAGTTGCAGACATGTGCACCATTGACATGCTGTACACCTTAGTACATGGTGTCATCGTGCCCCCATGTAGGCAAGCGGGATAAAGTGCCTTGCCCAAGGACGGGGATTGAACTCGGGACCTCTAGCATAGAAGTCCAACAGTCTACCACTGAGCCACCGCGCTCCCTTATGTTTTTGAAATTAATGAATGGCAACAAAATATTGTATGAAATTCAAAGTAACAACATAACTTTAGCACTACACTTTGCCACATACTTATCTGTTCTCATGTTCCAAAAGTTGTCAGCTGCAGAAAGGTGGAGGGATGCTGTGTCATAAAGAAAATATTAAGACATATAACATCTCATGTGTGTGGTCATTGGAAGCTATTCGATTCAATTTTTGAATCTCAAGTTGGTATTTGGTTTGATTCAAAATCAGCTGTCTGATTCGTTATTCCTTTGAACCTTTTCACTGGAATTTTGCTTGGTAGCGGTCATCTTAGTCATCTCACAAAACATATAGCCGAGATAGAAATTGTACATAAATATTGTAGAAAATAATGACTGAGTGTAATTTCTGCTATATTGACATAAAAAGCATCTGTACACATGTCACCATCCATGCTAATTCCAGTTTTACAAGTTAGTGTAATGCCCAGTACAGAATTCATGCATCCATTTCTGTTTTTGAACAAAACTCCTTACTGGGTAACATTCCAACTACATCATCAAGGCATGCCTTTATGATGTAATGAAATATTTTTGTCAGTTGAGACTACAAGACGCCTGTATTCGATTTGAGGTTTGATTTGATTTTGAATTATAGACTCCATTCAATTCAAGATTTGATTCAAATCGAAAATATGTGATTTGCAGTGTCCTACTATTTATTGATGTTTAAGGTCACATATTTTTGCACAAAGGCTAATCGTGACCACAACATAAGTATCAACTCAAGACCAGGGGTGAGCGTTAATAAGCCATGTTTCCCATTTTAGAGAAGGTTTGCACCTCCCAAGTATTGGTGACTGGGTCCTATTTTACTGGTAAAACAGAGCCTGTTCACCGCAGTGAACAGGCACTGCTTCACGTCCCGGGGTTCCCACAGTCCTACTCATGTGACTATTTCTAACAGTTCCAACTACTGAAGGTTCTAAAAATAATTCTACACTATTTTCCCATGCACTATATACTTTCATTTGTTGTTTAGTCTACATTTGTCAGAAAAAAATAAATTAGTTGATTATGGTACGTTATTTTTTTTTATTTATTTATTAAGGTTTAACGGCACTTTAACAGTGAAGGTCACATCATGTCAGTGACAGTTTTACGGGTGGAGGAAGCCAGAGTACCCAGAGAGAACCACTGAGCAACGACGAGCAGCTGCCAGCTCCCCAACATTGTAACTCTGCACTGCAGCACAGGCAGGGTTTGATTGGTTGAAAACATGCGCACCATCGACCTGCAGTATGCCTTAGTACGCGGCATCAGCGTGCACCCATGTGGACAATCATGGTTAAGTGCCTTGCCCAAGGACTCAATGCGAGAGTCTGAATCGATCACTCATATGGTCAGCCATCCAAGGACTAACCGGGCTTGACGTTGCTTAACTTCGGTGATATGATGAGAACCGGTCACCTCAATGCCACCACGCCCCTGATTATGGTACATAAAAGTTTTGATACCTCTATTTTTTCGTGCAGGGTTTTACAAACCTTTTCACAACAGGCTTGAATGTTTTGGCTGTCTCAAATACTTATGGTGTATTCACATATATTATAATGTCTGGCTTATTGTCACTTGACTACATGCTAGAGCCGTCATGATTAACCCTTTACCCAATGAATCGCCCGCATCCACCCGCATAATATGCAAATTCAGTGGTTGAAAAAATATTATTTTTTAAAAAAATTTCAGCAAAATCATATCATGTGACCCCCTCGTTAGAACGAGCTCGTTGAGCGTGTTCCAACAAGGGGTCACATGATATGGTTTCGTTGAAATGTTTTGAAAAATTAAAAAAAAATGATATTTAAAATAATAAATTTTCATATCATCTGCATTGGGTAAAGAGTTAATCGATTGTCGATCGGTCATGCCAAAATCGATTAGTATTTTACATTGTCGGAGAATCAGTAAATTTGACCCCATTTTAGATGTTTAATAATTTAAAAAAAATTTTATGAAAAAACTATTGTTTCTAAAAGTAAAAGGTCACAAACAACGACGTTAAACCTCCAGAAGCTGTTCGAAGCATTTGTCTTTTAGGTACATTCAAATCTTTGATGTTCTGAACTTTTGAATCGTCAGTGCCACAATCAAGACCAGTCATCAGTTGCGAACTTGCGAAGTTCGCAACTGACGACCGGTGTTGATTATTACACTGATTGTTCAAAAGTTCAGAACATCAAAGCTTTGAATGTACCTAAAAGAGGATCGTCTTCATTGCTTACTTGAGGTAGGTCAACTGACTTGAACTTCATTTTTAACAGCTTCAGAGAGAGGGAGGGGGGTCATCTAGATAAGATTAATTGATTATTATCGATTATTTGCGATGATTAATCAATTCCTAAATTAAAAAATTGCGACAGCCCTATTACATGCCATATTATAAAATATCGACCGGAGAAATTACAACTGATAAAGGGTTATTTAATTAAAAAATATACAATTAAGTGGGTTCAACTGTACCAACCCTTAGCTTTTCTTTCCTTGTATCTTCTTCACTTTTGCTATTCTGTAACAAGTTATCAACAGCTTTCTCACATGATAGAATTCTCTCTTGTGAGCCTTGTTGATCCAATGAGAACAGTCTGTAAAATAAATAATTTGTAAAACATTAGATACACAAACATGTATCAAAAAATATAAACTCTAAAGGTATTATGTTTGTTACAATTTTTAAATTATCACAACTTTTCACTCAATCATCTTTAATTACAAAATTCCTCTTAACCCTTTACCCAACTCAGACGATATCAAAATTTATTAATTTAACCCTTTACCCAACGAATTGCTTGCATCTGCCCACATAATAAGCGAATTCAGCAGCTGAAAAAATATTAATTCTCAGAAAATTTCAACAAAACCATATCATGTGTCCCCCCCCCCCCCCCTCGGAACAAGCTCGTTCCAAACAAGGGTCACATGATATGGTTTTGTTGAAATTTTTTTTAAAATTTAAAAAATGATATTTAAAATAATAAATTTGGAAATCGTCTGCGTTGGGTAAAGAGTTAAATAATATTCTTTTAAATTTTTCACAAAATTTCAACAAAACCATATCATGTGATCCCTAATTGGAACGATCTGGAAAAGTTCATTCCAAAGAGAGGGGTCACATGATATGGGTTTGTTGAAACTTTTTGAAAAATAGTATTTTTTCACCTGCTGTATACACATATTACGCAGGCGGATGTGGGCGATTCATTGGGTAAAGGGTTAACTTGTCTGGTCGAGTGCTAAATGATTTTTAGTCGCTAAAATTTATTCACAAGTTTGATCCTCATACTGGTTGACCAACGTTGTGTCCTTGGGCAAGGGACTTTATCCTGATTGCCTACATGGGAGCATGATGACGCTGTGCACTAAGGCGTACTGCACATCGATGGCGCACATGTCTTCAACCGCTGTAACCCTGCTTGAGTGAAGCTTGAACAGAGTTAGAATGTTGTGAAGCTGAGAGTTGCTCATCGATGCTCGGTGATTCTCTCTGGGTACTCCGGCTTCCTCCCCCCGTAACGCTGTCACAATTAGCCATTGGGTATAAGTATGTGACCTTAAACACCATTAAATAAATTAAATATAAATAATTTATTCACATGTCTTTGCCTTGTTACAATTATAAATTATAACAAGGCAAATCCATACAGGCTAAATAATTTCACTTCAAAGATAATATGAAAGATATCCACTGAATATGAAGCTGATGAGTTGGGGGACATGTACTTTAGAGTAAAGCCCAAATATGGGCTTCCAGCACTCTACCAGTTAAAACATGTTTTTTACCTAACCAACTTCAATGGAAGGAGACAAATGAGCTATTGGAATGAAGAAGTGATAAGTTATGAAAACAAAGATAGCATGAAATGAAATGAAACTTTAATTTGCAGCATACTCATGCACAGTTTACATAAATACAAAATAACAATAAAAAAGTGTTCACTGCATGGAAATGGCATAGCCAGAAAGGCTGTCTTCCTGCCATTCCCAGACATGATTTATTTTGTCCTGACATCAGAGTCCTTTAGTTCTTTGTCCTCCCTGATCATTACGTGTACACTCCATATAAGAAAATTATCCTAATATCGACTGAGTGCGTTAGGTATGATTATATAACAGCAGGTATTTACTCATTAATCAGTGTTGATTGGGAAAACACCTTGCAATTTACATAATAAGTTCTCTTAACTAAATCCTTTTTCTGTGCCTGAAATATTTTTGGAGAGAATTTTCTGGATCAAAAGAATCCTTTGAATGTGAAAATCGGTCCAATAATTCACGTTTTGTGTTCTAATAAATCTTTAAAAAAATGTGAATTTTGACGACCCCGTGAAGCAGTGTGGCTCTTCCATCTATTGGATTTACATGATATAAAATAGTCTGAACTCACTTAATCGAGGTCACTGTTGTTGAAAAAAAACATTCTGATTCTCAAACAAAATGGACGGGTACAGATAACTACACATTTTTCTTTTTGAACATACTGGCAATTTATCTGCTTTTCGCCCGGGATATAACATCATAATCCGCCCAAATGTTAAATTAAAACGCATTTTTTATTCTATCTGACAGCCGCTATGAAACCCCAGACACGGGGGAGATTATCTTCAAAACACGGATCAGATCCAGTTTGGGTAAACCCGATCCGTGCTTCTCTCATCTTTTTCCTGGAGCTACTTCAAAACACGGTATCATAATTCAACTCGGGACCATTCCGATCGATGAAGTGTGTCCCCACGGGAACGAAATGACGCCACCCAGGAATACATTACTTGAGTTTATGGTCATGAGAACAACGTTGTGACATCTTATTCAACCCGGGGAATCGGTCATATCAGCGGTGACTGATATTGGTGATAAAACGAGTTTTGGCTCCCATTCTTTTTTCTTTTCTTTTTTTTTTTTTGGGGGGGGGGGGCTGATTTTGAAAAGATTAGGTCCAAAACGCATGCTCTATTCAATTCGGCGAAACTCAAACCGTTCTCACCCTAACTCGATGGTAGTGTTGTGGCATCATACTATGATGTGGATAATGAAACAGTCCACCAATAATATTAGCAACAAATAATAAAAAATAAATAAAGCTTGATGAGAGGCGTGTTCATAGCTAATATTATTGGACTACTTGATCAAGACATCGTGTTAAGCACTAAATATCCAAAGTTTCAACTAATGAAGTCTCTTATTTGTAGCTAATATCATTGGACTCGAGACCGCGCAAGCACTAAATTTCAGGAGATTTTAAAAATGTTTCCTGTGAATATTTTTATATTTGGGGGATGTGATATGATGAAACATAGCAAGTGTTTCGTTTCTTTTCACATTTTCTTGGGGATTAACAACAAACAAAGGATTTAATTTAACACGCCACTGAACAGAAGTAACTAATTGAGCATAATTGTATACTGGTATGTCATATGTTCAACACCTTTTCTAAGGCTAATTTACTTATTAATCTGTCAAAGGGCCGAAGCATTTGAAGCATCAATTGAAAAGAAACCCATGCTGGCTGGGGAGAATTATTATTATCAAAACACCAACATACAGACGACAGCATCTGGCCAAAATGTTATCAGTCTACCCAGTTTCCAGCCACGAAAATAAACATACTATTTCCAAGAAAAAACTTACCAAATGCTAGGAAGATAAATCCGGCGAGCCAATAGTCTCCACCCGCCTACAGGACCAGGTGGCACTTGTAAGATAAATTCTTTAATAACAACTAAAAATTTGAATTTTTTTGTCTCAAAACAGAGCTTGGGACCCCTCAATGGAAAGACTCAAAATCCACTAGCTCGTTCCAATGAAGGGTCATAAGCTATGTTTTTGAAACAAAAACTTAAACATAATAAAATTTGAATGCAGATTTTTGTATAGCCTGAGTGCTGGCCAAATTCGGCCATTGGCGTTGTGAATTTCCATATTTTGTTTCAGTCACATAGTTTATGGCCCCTCATTGGAATGCTCCCCTTCCCCGTTAATGAGGGCCACAAGCTGTAAAAAAAGGAAAATATATAAAAATTTTAAGGGAGAATATTTCCAGATGCGGCAGATCAGATTTAAAAGTGGAGAGACTATACTGCCGATCGTTGACTCATGGGAGGCGTGAATACGCCATGGTTACGGGGAGGGGGGGGGCAGAGAGAGAGAGTTTGTGTGTGTGTGTGTGTTATGGACGTGGGAAGCAAATGTGGGCAAAATCTACGTTTAAGGGGCAAATACCTACCGGCCCCCAGTGACGCCACCAATTTTTCATGCCTTTTTCAGATATTGGAAGTTGACAAGAAAATCCCATTGTGGGTGCCTTCCACTTCCTAAACTGCACTATAAATCTGTTTACCGTAGGCCATGATTCGTACGTCTCTTGCTTCTAAAGTTTCATGATTCCGAAGACTGAACTTAATTTGAAAAATCAACCCGAGTTGTTACGAAAATGACCGGAAGGAGTAGATGGATTTATTTATTAATTCTGTTTCATTCTCAATTTAGTTCGTCAAAAATAATTACTGAGGTAAACGTGAAGCAGCTTATCTGCAATGATATTTAAATCATATGCCGAGTTCGTAATGATCCCGAGTCTGAAAAATAGGGGCCGCACTTCGTAAAGACAGGATGTATCGCCGAGACTGTCACATTATTGTTCAAAAAACATAGCAACGCACAGAATACGTTTTATTTTAAAATACTTCCTCTATTTGGTAATTTTATTTAAAAATGTCTCGATGAAATGTTTCGAGAATGAAGGTGGACAAGATCATGTTCGATGGCGATAAACTTACCTTTAATTATACAGGGGGTAATCCAAATGACATATCGGCAAAACATTTTATTTTAATGCGGAAACAAATTAAATATCTCGAAAAATATTGGGCGAATTGTTTAAAAGCGGACATTATTACAGGGTACAATGATCTGGAAAAGACAGATATAATATTTTTATGTCATTATTTTATGAAATGCAGGTTTTAAAAATTTGCTGACTGAAGACTAATATTGCTAATCAGGTTCAGACTCTGGAAGAAATTTCTCGTCGAGCACTAATTGATTATGTAATGCTTCTTTCCTAACCGCACTTGGGTACCCCACTTTTCTACACAAAAAGTGGGGTACGCGAAGTGCGGTTTTATATGGAGTGTACACGTAATGATTCACAATAAGTGAATCCTTAGAGAGGCTTTTTGTGAAGCTTTCTCCATGTTCAGAGGTAATCAGAAAAAACAAGAGGTGATTTGAAAAGTCTTAGATTTAGGATTAATTGTAGAAATAGCGATAGTTGGTAGGATGAGATCACTTTATGCTGGGCCACAATCCGGACAGAATGGATTGGTGCAAGTAATGTCAGAAGAATATCCATTCAAGAATGAATTAATTATTGTCTTTTTAAACAGAGGCCTTGCAAAGGTTTTACAACAAGTTAATTAACTTAGAAGCCGAGGAATCAGAATAAATTTATTGAACATGACATACTGCAAAAAACTTAGAGTAAAGCAGGTGCTTCTAGTCAAGTGTCGTCTGCCTATTCAGGCAGACGACACTTGACTAGAAGCACCTGCTCAGTGTTTAATTCTCCCCCAGTCAAAAGATAGCTGAACCGTCACAGCCAGATTACTTGCCGTATTACATCACAGGCAAGAAAAGTCGACTCCCAGCTTCTAAGAGTAATCAAAATCAAAGAAGTAATCTGCTAATGATATTACTCAGAAAACTTTATAAAATAAACCTAAGTTTACTTGTCACCACATTTATTTCAGAAAGAAACTTCAACAAGAATCCTAGACCATGATGGTGGAAAGCCAACACTACATAGGACCCAGTTGATGAGTCACAAGTTTAAGGTAAAATTTACGAAACATGTTCAACAAATTAAACTTGGAATGAGCCTTTGGCTTGCTCAAGATCTAATTCAGTGGACGAGTTTTGTAAATTGCACTTTTAACTGCAGACAAGTTTATTGGGGTTTAATGACAAGATAACATTGTGTCAGACAGTTTACCCCTTTACCTAATGAATTGGTCACACCCACCCACATAATAATAAAAAAAAAAAAATATTAAAAAATTTTTCTTAATGAAACCATATCATGTGAAACCTCATTGAAATGAGCTCATTCCAATAAGGGCCACCATGATATGATTTTGCTAAAATTTTTGTAAAATTTGAAAAAAACAATACATAAAATAAGAATTTTTCATATTGTGTGTGTTGGGTAAAGGCTTAATGGGTGGAGATCAGAGTATCTGGAGAGAATCACAGGAGTCAGGATACGTATGATATATATTATATATATATCAGAAAGTTTAACCCTTTACCTAACCTGAAAAGCAGACGACACTTGCAAAAATAATTCTTGAATAACTCATTTTTTTCATTTTTTGTCTCAAAAACATAGGTTATGACTCCTCGTTGGAACGAGCTCGACGAGCTCGTTCCAACGAGGGGTCATAACCTATGTTTTTGAGACAAAAAATGAAAAAAATAATGAAAATTAATTGGCGATTTTTGAGAATAGCGCTGGCCGGTTTTGGCCGTTACGTTGGGTAAAGGGTTAAACAAATCTTTGTGCAGAGAGTTATAATAAGAAAAAACAAGTGCACCGCCAGCGGTGGATCAATATATGGCTGCCTATGAAGAAATTGTGCTTGTGAAGAAATTTTTAGTTGAACAAAAGGTAAAAAATTCCTTCAAAAATAATTGAACATTCCTATCTCACGACCCATTAAACTTGAATATATTGTTTTAAAGTTATGGCATGGAGAATCAAAAGTCACCAAAACTCCCAGGTTACCATGGTGGCCATATTGGACATGCCAGAATGCTGGTTATCGAAAGGAACCATCCTCTAGTCATGACTTATCAACCATAAAAAAACAGTATCTGTTGGATATATTGTTTTCAGGTTATGGCATGGACAAATAAAAGTTAACGGACAGACGAATGGATGGATGAACACGGACGAACAGATGGACACTGATGCTGGTTATTGAAAGGAATCATCCTCTAGTCATGACTAATCAACCATAAAAAACAGTATCTGTTGGATGTATTGTTTTCAAATTATCGCGTGGGCAAACAAAAAGTCAATGGATGGATGGACAGACAGAGACAGACAGACAGACGGATGGATGGATGGACGGACATTGGTGCTGGTTATCGAAAGGAACCATCCTCTAGTCATGACTAATCAACCATAAAAAACAGCTTCTGTTGGATTATCAAATGGACAATCAAAGGTCCCTGAAAATCCAAGATGGTTGCCATGGCAGCCATATTGGACATGCCAGAATGCTGGATATCGAAAGGAACCCTCCTCTAGTAATGATTAATCAACCATAAAAAAGTAGCATCTGTTGGATTTATATTTTTCAAGTTATCGCGTGGACAATGAAAAGACCCCGAAAATCCAAGATGGCTGCCATGGTGGCCATCTTGGATATGCCAGAATGCTGGTTATCGAAAATAACCATCCTCTAGTCATGACTAATCACCCATAAAAAAACAGTATCTGTTGGATGTATTGTTTTCAAGTTATCACATGGACAAACAAAAGCTAACAGATGGACAGACAGATGGACAGACAGACTGACGGACATTGCCATTTGACGTCATGAATGCGCTTTACTTGCACCTGATGTCGTAATTGACGTCATGTGAACTACGCACAAGAATACAATGCTGCTGCTATGGGACAATGTGTCAATTAGACACTATTTGATAATCAGGAAATAAGACATGGGTTGTTACGTTGAAATTAACAACATTTCATGTGATATAATATAATAGTCAAATGTACATCAAATAAATCTGAAATGCAATTAAAATCATAATTGCCAGGAAAAAATAAAATATGCATTTTATTCCTGCTGGGGTGTGTTCCATTAATTCGAGAGTTGTGACTATTTCTATTTAGAGATATATATATTTATAATATATGTACAGTGGAGCCCACTTAATTGGATATCTCTTAATTGAATAACCCTGTTAATTGAATATAATTTCCCAACACAAAACCATTTACCATACCTCAAGTACAAATATGACCTGTTAATTGAATATAGGTTACTGAGCAAAAGCCTGTTAATTGAATAAAAAAATCTTGTAACCTGTCGAGAAATTACCCTGACTCTCCAAGTTTTCTTTATTTATAAATCTATTTGGCTTCAGTACTTCCAATACAGGTATTTAATCTATTATATCTTGTTTGACAGAGCTCATGGAGCTCTGTCAAACAAGATATAATAGAATAAATGCTATGTTTATCTCTAGAATACAGGAAAGTGAGACAACCCCTGTTAATTGAATACTTCTGTTAATTGAATAATTTTTTATTGGCAAAGTGGCTATTCAGTTACAGGGTTCCACTATATTATAATAACTAGTTCCTTGTATAGTGCAACTCATATAAAAATACTCAGTTGAATTTTGGTCTGTGGTTCCAGCTTTTAACCCTTTACCCAACAAATCACCCACATCTGCCCATGTAATATGCAAATTCAGCAGCTGAAAAAATATTATTTTTCGACAAATTTCAACAAAACCACATCGTGTTACCCCTCTTTGGAACGAGCTTGTCGAGCTCGTTCCAAAGAGGGGTCACATGATATGTTTTTTTTTAAATTTTTTTTAAAAATTAAAAAAATGATATTTAAAATAATAAATTTTTAAATTATCTGCGTTGGGTAAAGGGTTAAATGGAATATCTGTGAAGATGCAACTGCCTGATTTTAATTTTATATCGCTTATGTCAAGCAGGAATTCCACCAGGCATAGTGCTGGGTCCGAGCCACTGAACTAAAAACTGTAGTAAAGTTTTTCGGAAGTTAACCCCAACAGAGTCCATCAATGGTCTACGGTGCCCAATCAGGCAGCCTGCACCAGAACAGAAATAATGTGTTGCAATTGCATATGAAATTTCTGTACCAAATTCACTAAAATCAATCTAAGCCAAAGTTTACCGAAGCTCAGAACAATTTTAGTTAACATGATTCAGAAATTTCTGGTCAAATTTCTTGTGACAAATTTGAGATTCTTTTTATCACGTAATGTGTAATTTATAGAGGATATGGAATGAGTGTTTTTCTCATATAATATTTATGAAACGAGTCTCAGAATTTTCCGTTTTGGCAAGCCTCTGGCGAGCCCAA
This sequence comes from Pictodentalium vernedei, assembly GCA_031216915.1. NCBI lineage: Eukaryota > Metazoa > Mollusca > Scaphopoda > Dentaliida > Dentaliidae > Pictodentalium > Pictodentalium vernedei. The sequence continues at coordinate 454,137,825 of CM062290.1, forward strand.
ACCAAAAATTCGGGCGAGTTTCATAAATATTATATGAGAAAAACACTCATTTCATATTCTTTTTATCATATGACACACACATGCACAAATTAGCCACTTAGTATGACTTTTTAACCCATCACCTATCTTGAGTTGTAGATGGCACTTGGAAAAAACATCCTCATATAACTAAAAATTTTCATTTTTTGCTTCCAAAACATAGGTTATGACCCCTCATTGGAACGAGCTCATCGAGTTCGTTCCAATGAGGGGTCATAACCTGTTTTGGTAGCAAAAAGTGAAAATATAAAAAAATGAATGGCGTTTTTCTTGTAGGTAAAAGATTAATACAATATAACCCACCCTAAATAGGACAGATAATGTAAATTCTCCCTACTGAAATTATGCAAATGTGACCCAGTTGTATTTTGTTTAGCCAATCAAATTGTCCAGTTTTGAAATTGACCAATGAAAGCTCCCAATTCTAATTATGCAAATTATGAAAATGTGGCGCAGTTGTATTTTGTTCAGCCAATCAAATTGTCTAGTTTCGAAATTTTTAAATGTTTTAAAGTGAACAAAATGGACGAGTCATGTGATAAAACCTTTTATCGAACCTAGAGACTAAATTGGCCAGTGCCATTCACAAAAATAGTTAAACAAATTTTATTATTTTTTTTAAACTTTTGCCTTGAAAACATAGTTTATGGCTCCTCACTGGAACAAGCTTGTTGAGGGTCATAAGCTATGTTTCCAAGGCAAAAAATGAACATGTTGATTCAGGAAATGGGTTTTATGTTGCAACTGTCATCTGTTATTTGTATTACATAGACAGTTATTGAAATATTATAAGAAAGGATTAATTTAATTCTACTTCCGAAAGCAACTCACAACATTGCGATGTTGACTTCTGATGTCATTCCCATATTAGACCAGGCCTAAAAATAAGCAGTCTGACATTTACAAAATGAGGTTCCCAGAGGGTGAATTTGATGATGCTATTCCATACAGTGGGCCAGTTATCCTCTAGGTACCTCTTTCTGTTTAGTTTTGAGACCCTAATTCAGAATGAGGTTCACAGAGGGTGAATTTAGTGCTGTGCAGGGTAGCATCACTAAATTCACCCTCTGGGGACCTCATTTTGCAGATGACAGTCTGCTTATTTTCTGGCTTGTATTAGACATATTGTGAATGATATCTTCCATAATGAGCTATCTGATAGTGTTTATGTGATAAACAAAATTTTGACATAACTTCTTCATGTTGAGTATTATAAGTTATCCTTATATTTTCCAGGGTGTATGGGAATTTACACTGGTTTGGGAACTCATACACCCTGAGGCAAATCCGAAGGATGTATGAGTTCCCAGTCCGGTGTAAATTCCCATACACCCTGGAAAACACAAGGATAACGGATTTATTTCCAAGAAGTTTGGTGTACTTTATACTTTAATCTAAATTGTGGGAAAAACTGACAGAAAATTTGTACTTTGTACTTTTCTTAATAAAACCAGACAAAGATGGATTTCATTGGAACTGGCTCAATGAGCCAGTTCCAATGACATCCTTATCTGTAATATTTTATTACAAATATTAAATTTCCTGAATTTTTATTTTTGTTCTAACATAACCGAGGAGAAGGTATGAATTAATAATTGAAAACTGGTACTTTTTTAGCCATATAGCCTGCTATTGTGTATTCTTGTTTTTACACCGTGGTTAACCACCGCATAAAAAAAGCTAGTGTGGATTGCAAGTTACACGATACCTCTCAGCCAATCAAAATGCAGTATTTTGTTGCATTTGGAAATAATATTTTTTACTACTTTCAAGGATTCTATAAATTAATTACCAGATAATTACCAAATACAAAAGAAATGTTTAGAGTTTGTGAGTTATAATAATGTGAATTAGAGCAAAATTCACAAATTTTTTTGTGACACACATTTTTACATTTCTGTGATAGTGATATTTGAAAAGAATAATGAAACTGTGAATTTGGTGTGGTTCAGTCATGAGCTATATTTAGGAAGTGAAAAAAAAACAAACTTAGGGAGCATAACGATGGGGGTGTGTTGTGGGTGTGACACCTCCCCAACAATTTTCAAGTTGGGGCATTTTCGTGTGGATTGGGGATTTCACTCTTCCAAGTAATCACATACTTTCTAAATGAGATCAGATTTACTACTTGGACTTTTATTGTACATGTAGTCTGTCCCATGCAAATAGAAGTTTATGTTTATGGCAAAATCAGTCCCAGTAAGACCAATTTTGGACCTGGTACAGTTGGGAAGCCAGTAACTGCCGGGAAGAAAATGCAGGCAAGTTAATAATCACTCTCCTCATTTTTGATTTTGCGAGAGTGAAAAATCAGGAGTGATTTTAACCCCTTACCTAACATGACAGCCTAAATTGGCCAGCACTATACAAGAAAATGACCATACAAATTTTGTTATTTTTTTCATTTTTGCTCTGAAAACATAGCTCATAACACCTCATTGGAACGAGCTCATTGAGCTCGTTCCAGTGAGGTGTCATAAGCTCTGTTTTAAGCAAAAAACGAAAGATTTTAGTTATGCAAGATAATATTTTGCAAGTAACGTCTCCAAGTTGGGTCAGGTAATGGGTGATTGAAATGCAATATTTTACTTGATGTTCAGACATAATTTCTACACACATTATGAAGGCGAGTGATTTATTGCTCCCCTAGTGAAATGCTCAGGAGAGTGATGGCAAGTGAGAGTGACCACTCTCCTTTCCCGTCAGTCCCTGGGATCTTTACTACTATATGTATTTATCCTCAAACAAATTTCCTTTTAACCCTTTACCTAACATGAAAAGCAGACGACACTTGCAAACAAAATTCTTTAATAACTAAAATTTTTTCATTTTTTGTCTCAAAAACATAGGTTATGACCCCTCACTGGAACGAGCTGTTTTTGAGACAAAAATTAAAAAATAATGAAAATTAATTGGCGATTTTTGTGCTGGGCGGTTTTGACGTTATGTTGGGTAAAGGGTTAACTATAATCTCAACTGACAAATATTCTAAATACATCATCAAAGAAGTCACGTCCTGATGATATAGTTGGAATATTTTATCAGTCAGAACTGGAGTCATAAAAGTCGGAACAAAATGGGTCAATCTGTTATCTTTGTGATGCCCTTGCATATTTACTTGTTTCTTCTGTGTTACGTTAAATTTTGCTGTTGCAGATGTATAAAATTTTTTTATTTTATTTGGAAACGTAAAAAAGAAAGTTCTGGGAATCAGGCCAGTCAATTCGAGGCAAACAGCCATTTGAGTTTTGCTGTTCCAGATCTATAAAATGTTTTATTTTATTTTATTTTATTTTATTTGGAAATGTAAAAAAGAAAGTTCTGGTAATCAGGCCAGTCAATTTGAGGCAAACAGCCATTTGAGTCACATGAAGGTTACCTAAAATGAAAAACATGCGAATGAAAAACGGGCCGTGTCAAATTGTCACTGGGTCACGAGAAAATTTTTGCCAAGTTGAATGATCAAGTACAAATGAATGGTGGAAAGATGTTGAGTATCAACAAATCATCAGCTGATGTGCCTGAAGTATAGTTGTTCTGTTGGTCAAATATTGGCCAAAAGACCAGCTATACTTCTGGCAGATGCAAACATCAATGCAGCTGATGATTGGTTGATGCTCAACATCATTTTAAACTATTGATCATCTTAAGATGTAACATAGGAACAAAATCAGGAAATAGCAATAATTCTTGTCTCTGCAACAAATAGGGATTATGGATGCCAAATACTCTACTGCGGCATGCTAGCCAATGTCAAGATTAGGATTTATTACTTTCCAAAGTGGGATTTACTGGGATTTCCGGGTCTGATTATAAACAATAACCTCACAAGTGAATTATGCAATCAACAACTGTGTCATGTATCCGTGTGTGCAAATGAAGATGCTTTGCCATGGATGTAAAAGGGACTTCACTGTTTTTTTAACCCTTTACCTTATATGAAAAGCAGACGACACTTGTCAAAAAATTCTTGAATAGCTATTATTTTCATTTTTTGTCTCAAAAACATAGGTTATGACCCCTCATTGGAACGAGCTCGATGAGCTCGTTCCAATGAGGGGTCATAACCTATCTTTTAGAAACAAAAAATTAAAAAATAATGAAAATTAATTGGCGATTTTTTAGAATAGCGCTGGCCGTTACGTTTCGTAAAGGGTTAAATAATATAATTATCGTTAATAATGAAAAGTAATAAACAGAGTAATCGCTTCACTTGACTGGTTACGTGAAATAATTAATTCGAGGTGAGGGACTATATTTTAAAACACTTGTGCGCATTTGCGCACTCATGTTTGAACCTCACCTCTAATGAATTATGTCATGTAACCAGTCCAGTCAAGCAATTACTCTCTATGTAATTGCAACTAATTTTTATCTGAATTGCAGCAACACAGCCTCATTATTGTTCCTAAGGATTCATCTCTATTCATCAAGATATTGCCCATAGCAGCAAGTACTTGGCAATGATACAACAGTTCATATATCAGCATAATTACGATACATATATATTTAGGTCACCTAACAGGTTACCTGAATCAAATACAGGGGAACGAACGATAAGTTACAAAAGCCAGGGCCAGGTGAACGATAAATGGGTTACGCCAAATTTTGAATACCATAGGCCTGGGAATGAACAGAAAAAGGAAGGAAAAAATCCAGAACATAATGTTTGTACCATGTGAAAAAAAACAGGTAAAAAATGTGCATTTGTGGATTAGGAGATGAGGAAAAGCACATAAGTGAAAAAGCGTGTAGAATAAATTTAAAAAATCCATTTGAAAATAAAGCAAATACCACAAGAAAATTAATGTTTATATTGAGGTTTCAGGTCACCTCAAGCATCTATGGCTAAATGGTGACCACAACACTGGTATTTAATTATTTTTTGGTGTTTAAGATCACATACTTCTACACAATGGCTGTTCATGACTGCAACATGGAGATAAAGTAAAGTTTAGTCAACCGTTTATACCCATGTTGCTCATTTTACAGGACTTCCAGCCCAAGCATTCGTGATTGGGTCCTATTTTAAGAGTAAAACAGTTTACCACAGTGAACAAGCATTGCTTCACTTCCTGGGGTTCCAGAGGGACAACGTAGGCAAAGTTAAATTTACCCATTATGTGTATAGACAATAAACATATAGTGTGTTTTTATATCTGTGTTATACAACGAGTTGAAATATGGTTTATTTTTTCGAGGCTTCGCCGAGAAAAAATAAACCATATTTCAACGAGTTGTATAACACAGATATAAAAACACACTATATGTTTATTGTTTTTATCTGATAACAAACAGACACCCATCTCGTGCGTCTACCCGACTTATATATGCTTCCCACCGGCCTCCAAAGAAAACCAATCTACGAGACAAAAGAAATAGGACAAGACGCATAGAGTTGTGTCCCTTACATTACAAAATCGATGACGGCGATTGTAAAGTGCGATTGCACTTCTTGCATCATGTAACTGCGCTGGAACAAAATAAATTTCAACTATTTTATTAACAGTAACAAAACGGTGTTTCAGTAGAGTTATTCTTTTTTTGACATAGTTCCAGTTTTCTTCCGTGTTTTATGCTGTACTCCCAATATAACAAATAATTTTGCGTTTGTTTACAATTTTTACGAAGTGTTTTTTTTTCAGGTAGAGCAGACGAACTTTTAATTAGCGCAGTTCCGCGAGTACTTTTGATCGAGGCCGTGACTATAAATAGTTCGCAGTCGCCACATACTAATTGCTATTAACATTCAAGTAATTTCTACAATGTTTTGAAGCAAAATTTTATGTTGCCTTTATTGAAGCAAAATAAATAAGAAATGACACCATCAGAGGATTTTGACAAAGTGCAATAAGCGTACAATTAAAACCTGCCCTGTGATATAACGATGTTTCATGAACGAATGAATGAAAATGGAATTGAAAGAGGTAAGAGGTCGTTCGCATAAATTATAATTATATACAACACCCGTTGTATATACTTCAAGTATATACAACGGTTGTTATACTCTATGGTTATCAGATAAAATCATGCTATCCACATTATAGAAGACTCTCTCCTCTTGCAATGATTACTGGGTTCTGGTATACGAGTTGCAGTGAAATGATTAACAGGTTTGAAACTGGTTAGGTACCTAACCGATTAAAAAAAAACGTTGGCCGGTTATCCGAAATATCGATAGTGATCGTCATTCCATGGTTAAAATATAGTAAATCTGCCATTTCTCCTTTGGGGATAGATTACACCTCGAAGCAGCACTGCATATATTGAGAAATAATCGACTTTGGCATTCAAGACTTTGCTAATGATCGGCAATTTCCGTGAGTACTGAGTAAACGCAGAAACTATTCCGTAGTGTGTATACAAACGAAAGTTGTCGAGTACTCGACAACATTCATTTGTATACACACTACAGAATAGTTTCTGAGAATACTGCTTTCCAGTTCCTATGGTTTTGATCCCAGATTCGGTGAAATAATGGCTATGGTTAACCGGATATTATCCGGTTATAGCTCTAGGTTAGTCGGTTGTGAAAATGAGTCAACCGTTTCAGCCCTATATATGAGTAGAGTAAAGCTTATCAATCAATAGTAAAAAAGAACTATTTCACTTCCCAGGGTGGCAAGGGGAGAAACTATATCAGTAATGAAGGATGAATCAGTCTCATTAGAGAGTGAGTTATCATTGTCTTCTCAATTTCAAACATTCTTAGGGTCTGAATAATTTTCTTGAATTCAGACCTGATCACAACCTAGAAGAAGAGTGGTTTTCCAATGATTAATACTGTCAAATGTTGGCTATCTCCACTGAAGGAAACCACCGATCAACAGTAGTCACCATGGACTGGTCATAATCAATGCCTGGTCAGTGATGTCCACGCATGCGTTTACCACGTAATAAAAATTATAATCAGCAAAATTTTAATTAATGATGCATTAATTAAATTTTTGATGATTATTCCTATAAATAGTGTTTGGAATCTAATATTATTGCATCTGTGGAAATAGCGCCCACCCGTGGAAAGTGAGCAGTACAACTGGATTGCTGGAGTGCTCAGTAGCCATATATAGCAAAGTGTGTCTCAACTGCCACCATATTAGAGGTGGGTGGGTGGGTGGGGTGGGGTGGGGGTTGTTTCTATAAATAAACAGTGTTCAACAACAACAAAATTACTAAGGTTTTCATTTTCCTTGATCCCTCGCAATTGCAATTTTTAAAAAATATGTGTCTGTGAAAAATTGATATGTTAATGATGTACATTTATGTATAGGTTGTGTCTGGTACTACATGTCACCTATTTTCAATGTAAAACAAAAACAAGTCACATTAAATCAGTTTTACATAAACCATGCTTTCACTTGTGATCAGTTTCGAAACATTTTTGTTGTCAACCCTTTACCAAACGTAATGGCCAAAACCAGCCACCGCAATTCACAAAAATTGTGAATTAATTTTTTCATTTTTTGTCTCAAAAACATAGGTTTTGACTCCTCTTTGGAACGAGTTCGCCTAGCTCGTTCCAAAGAGGGGTCATAACTTATGTTTTTGAGACAAAAAATGAAAAAAATTAGTTATCCAAGAATTTTGTTTGCAAGTGTCGTCTGCTTTTCATGTTTGGTAAAGGGTTAAAATATCAATTACCAAATCTTTCCCACAATGCAATTTAGAATTTAACTAATTCAACCTTGTTCAACAGAACTCACAGGTTAAATTCCTAGTTATATATGGAAAAAAATTGCTCTGTTATTTATTTGTTTATTTATTGGGGTTTAATGACAATTTCAACAGCCTGGGTCACCTCATGTCAGACAGCTTTTCAGGTGGAGGAAGCTGAACTACCTGAAGAACACCACCGAGCAGCTGTCAGATTCCCTGGGGTACTAACTCTGTGCAAACAGGATTAATATTGGTTGAAGACAAGTGCACCATCGACGTGCAGTACACCTTGGTACACAGCACCACCGTGACATCACATGGGCAATCAGGATTAAGTGCCTAGCCCAAGGACACAACGCAGGGGATCGAATCGTGGGCCTTTCGATTTCAAGTCCAATGCCATAACCCTTGACCCACCGAGGCCCTACACATTAATAATTACGGATTTAATGTTCAAATGATGTAATTCTATTTAGTGGTTGTGCCACAATGTAATCCAGTGATTTCATTCATATTGGCACCTCTCACATTTGTGTTTGTCAAGTCCAAACATGGCTTCTAAGGCAATAATTTATTTCTAGTTACAAGGCCTAAAAAAATTAAAAATCTGTTTCTCAGGCCCTCCCGCATGGTCCTTTTGGCTGCAGCATGCTATCTTTTAATAACCAATGTCAACTCAAAAAAAATAAAAATTAAATGGTTCATGTCTGATATTTTACCCAAGTTAAAAAAATTGATAAATTTGTCCGTTGAGTGCAAGAAGGTTTTGCAATGCTTCTTGCACTCAAGGGACAAAATACACCACCACCCATGCTATTCCATAGATTATGAGGCCTAAAACTTGAACCAAGAACATGAACTTTTGATGGCAAAGAAATAATTACAGAAATGAACAATAAAATAAAAAATCGCTCGCCCGCATGCAATTTTAAAAATAATGGCCTGAGAAACAGATGTCCTTTGTGTGGCCTAAAACTTTTTTCTATTATTAATTGAGTAATTAACCCTGTGCATTACACAACCTTACTGTAAACCTCATTCTGTATTCCATGTAATGGCAAAACCAACCAGTACTATTCCCCCCAAAAATTCAAACACAGCTTATGATCCCTCACTGGAATGAATTGTGGAAAGTATTTTCTTTAATGAATTTCAAAAATGAAACCATATTTTATTTTCAATTAATAGCTCGTTTGTAATAATTATACAAGCTTATTGCAGCTCGGGAAATTTGAAGTTTGAAAAGTTTATCATTAAAAACTTAACCCTCTGTGTTCTGATGACTAAATATCAAAATTTCAAACCATATTTTTTCCCATACTGCAACTAGTAACTTAACCCTTTACCCAAAGCAGACGATATCAAAATTTATTACAGTGGAATTCTCTTAATTGAATATCCATTTTGCCGGTGAAAATTATTCAATTAACAGGAGTATACAATTAACAGGGATTTGGTCAGTTTCCTGTGTTCTGGAGGTAAACTGAGCATTTATTCTATTATATCTTGTTTGACAGAGCTCATAGAGCTCTGTCAAACAAGATATAATAGAATAAATGCCTGTAATGGATGTAGTGAGGCCAAAAGGGTTGATAAGAGGAATCTGGTGCGTGTCACAGTAATTTTGTTGACATATTACAAAAATTTATATACAATTAACCCTTTACCTAACGCAGACGTTATCAAAATTTATTATTTTAAATATCATTTTTTTTAAATTTTCAAAATATTTCAACAAAACCATATCATGTGTCCCATCGTTGGAACGAGCTCAACGAGCTCGTTCCAACGAGGGGTCACATGATATGGTTTTGTTGAAATTGTTTGAAAAATAATATTTTTTCAACTGCAGAATTTGCATATTATGTGGGCGGTTGCGGCCGATTCGTTGGGTAGAGGGTTAACAGGAGTTTACTCTACAACCCATATGCAATTAACAGATCAAATTTGTACTGAAGGTATGGTAAATGGTTTTGTATTTGAAAGTTATATTCATTTAACAGGGATATACAATTTAGAGATATCCAATTAAGTGGGCTCCACCGTATTTTGAATATCATTTTTTGAAATTTTTCAAAAAATTTCAACAAAACCGTATCATTTGACCCCTCATTGGAACGAGCTGCTGAATTGGCACATTACGCGGGCGGATGTGACCGATTCGTTGGGTAAAGGGTTAACCAATTTTATCCCATAAATGGCCGTTTATTTGAACAATAAAGGTCTTGGATAATATTTTGCTTTATTCACCTAGTTGGGTGATAAATTTTCCCCGTAGGTTTAACACTGAAAGAATTTATTCCCCTAGTAGCGACGGACTTGTTGACCTCTGGCCTCTATCACATTTGTCTAGCATAATTAACAGTTATGTTGAGGCAATAATTTATTTTTTTTAGTTTGGTATGTCCTTAAAGATGTACCAAACTAAAAAAATAAATTACAGCCTTGTAATTATGTTTGGACCAACATCTGTCCATTCTGGACTAAGACCATTGAGGGTGCCCAAATGAGTCAATCTGCCCATCCAAAAAATGGATAGAAGGGTCACCAGCTAATCCTGTATGGACAGCTGTTGGTCCAAACACGGTCTGTAAGGCAATAGTTTATTTATTTTAGTTTGGTACATCCTTTAAGATGTAACAAAATAAAAATTGAATTGACGGCCATTCAGGGTGCTCAAAGAAGAAAATCTGCCCATCAAAAAAATGGGTAGACAGATCACCATCTAAACCACTAAGGGTAGTGATACCGATTCTGAAATATTGTTTTCCAAAATGTACAGATAATCCAGATGTTTTTAGTTAAAAAAAAAAACCCAAAACAGAGAAAACTATATTAATTCCTTCTTCAATAATATACTTGAATGTTCTTAAATTTACTTCTATCAAATCAAGTTGATCATGAACATATGGCACTTGAGGGAGAAAAGTTTAAAAATGAAACAAAAGGTTACATGAGAAAATAAAACAATTTTCGTTGAAGCAGCTGAAAATAGTTTTGATAAATACAAACCAAATTCAAGGGACAAGCTTAACCCTTTACCTAACATGAAAAGCAGACGACACTTGCAAAAAAAATTCTTGAATAACTAAATTTTTTCATTTTTTGTCTCAAAAACATAGGTTATGACCCCTCGTTGGAACGAGCTCGACGAGCTCGTTCCAACGAGGGGTCATAACCTATGTTTTTGAGACAAAAAATGAAAATATTTTGAAAATTAATTGGCGATTTTTGAGAATAGCGCTGGCCGGTTTTGGCCGTTACGTTGGGTAAAGGGTTAAGGAAATTAAAATGTTGAAAACATATCAGGGAGTAATGAAATAAAAAAATTCAGACTAAAAATGGACATTGGTAAACAAACGGTGATGTTAAAATTGCACACATAAATATGAAGTTGATTACATGTGATGCAATCTTTGGTGAAGCAAGCATACTGCCACTCTTCTGTGTCGTAACAAACTGTAAAAGTATTTCAAAGTAAACGAAAATGTATTTAAAATATAATTCATATGAATAAACAATCAAGATCTGAACATTCCTGTTAAATTAATTTTTTTTTTTCAAAAACTAGAGATGGCTGCTAGGGGTGTCTTGTTTCCCATGCAATGACGCAACAGTGCAACAATACAAAATTTACTCCAAAATGATCTGTATTTCTCTCTTCCCGGCTGTATACTCTGTCTGATATGATGTTGCTCTAATTATATTATTTACCTCGGGGGATAGCAGGAAGACAGCCAATCTGGCTATGCTGTCTCCCAACGGTATGTTTTTGTATCTCAATATTATTCCATAAATGTATTTATTATTATATTTTACATACCGTTAAATAAAGAATTGAATTGAATTGAATTGAAAATCTCCCAGAAAAAACCCACCCTGATACAGAAACCTTGTCAATAACTAAAGTCACAGAGCAGAAACCAAAGTTCAAGTAAATGTTACTGTGACCTTGACCTTTGGCACAAAGAGCCCCAAAATAAACAGAATTCTTCCTCTCACCATGTCCATCCCACATGTAAAGTTTGGTTTCGATTGGGTAAGTGTAATTTTAATTACAGAGCGGAAATCAACACCACAAAACTTTGAAGGTCACTGTGACCTTGTCTTTTGACAGAGTGAACCTACAATAAATAGGGTTCTTCCACCCACAGTACCCAAACCCACATGTCAAGTGTAGGTTTGATTGGCCAAGCAGAACTTTAGAGAGCAGAAACAAACTCTTGGGAATTTTTAAAGTTCAAGGTTACTTTGACCTTGGCAAAATGACCCCAAATAAATAGGATTCTTCCTCCCATCATTTCCAACCCACTTGTCAAGTTTGTGAACTTTAACCCCTAGCACTCTGGTAGTGAAACAAAATTTTATCCAATCACTCTGTTTTACTCTTGTTTAACCAATTATATCTTGTTTGACAGAGCTCACTGAGCTCTGTCAAACAAGGTATATTTGGTTAAATATCAAACTTCATTATGGGAAGCATATGCTGCTGAAAACTTTGCCATTTTGACATCAGAGTGCGGAGGGTTAATTAGAGAGTGGAAAAAACTCTGTTCACAGATAAATGGACAGTTGCACAGTTTTGCATCCCAAACTCCACCCTCACCTCACCCCACCAAAAGTTTTTTTATGTTGGTTGATTGTATAGGATTTAACCCATTTCCTAAGATGTCAAAAAACCTTTTACTGACATACATTTATTTATTTATTGGTGTTTAAGGTCATATTTATTTATTTATTGGTGTTCAAGGTCACATATTTCTGCACAATGGCTAATCATGACCATGACAGTTTTACAGGTGGAGGAAGCCCGAGTACCCAGAGAACCACCGAGCAGTGGCGAGCAACTGTCAGCTCTCTAACATACCAACTCCACACAAACAGGGTTAGCATTGGTTGAAGACAGGTGCACCATAAACGTGCAGTACGCCTTAGTACACAATACCACCGTGCCCCCACGTGGGCAATGGGGGTGAAGTGTCTTGCCCAAGGACACAACGCGGTGGCCGCAGGTGGGATTCGAACCGAGGACCTCTCGGCTTGCAGCCTGCACCTCTACCTACTCAGCCACTGCGCCCCCGTTTAAGGTCATAATTATATTTCTAAAGAATGGTTAATCATGACTGCAACATGGAGATAAAGTCAAGTTTAGTCAATCGTTTATACCCATGTTGCCCATTTTAGAGGACTGGAGACTGGGTCCTATTTTACCAGTAAATCAGAACTTGTTTACTACAGTAAACAATCATTAATTCACTTCCCAGTGTTCCCATGGAGAGCTGACACAAATAAATAAACATTTATCCCAAATTAGCTGAATTACTAAAACTTTTCTCTTTTTGCCTACAACCCAAAGCTTTTGACCCCTCATTGGAACAAGCTTGACAAACCCATTCCAATGAGAGATCATATGCTATGTTTTTGAGGGACAAAAATGAAAAGAAAAGAAAATAATTTGAATGATTATTTCTGTGAGAAATGATGGCTGGATATGGTTACAAAGATCAAAGGTTACCATACTGACTGGAGTGTAAGCCTTCAACTGAAAATAAGTCCAAATACATGTACTAACTTTTCAGATTTCAGTTTCAGACTTGCCCCTTTCCTTGTAAATAAGTTCTGTCCCTTACTTTGTAATGACAACATCGATGACAGCCATGCTGGTACATGTACGTTGTTGCAATGAAAAAGAACCTCTTACCCAATGCAAATGATTATCAAACTTTGTTATTTTATTTCTTTTTCAAATATTTAAAAAAAAAAAATCAACAAAATCATATCACGTGATCCCTCATTGGAACGAGCTCGATCCAATGAGGGATCACATATGGTTTTGTTGAAACTGTTTTACATCCTTTTTTTCAACAGATCAATTTGAAATTTACATGGGTACATGCAGCTGATTCATTAGGTAAGTCTTAATGCATCTTTGTCATGGGATTGAACACATCACCTAACTTGTGTCAACTTTGCATACCAATTCGCCTGTAGGCTTGATCTCTCAATAATAAGCCCACCTATATACCTGGACTTATTTCCAGGTCAGTATGGTAAGTATCCTTTCCAAGGATATAACATGAATGACGTGGATTGAACCGACATTTCAAGTTCAATTCTCTAACCAGATTGCGAGTGTACAGGGTTCTTGAAGGCAAGGACTGATAAAATTCAAGGACGTTGTCGATATATTTCACCATTTTCAAGGCCCAACAGTCACTAGTCGTAACTAGGATCTCTGGTCATTACCCGAGCCTCCCACTTCCCTATAAGCAAGAAGGGAGGAGGTGGTAATGACCTGAGTGTCCTGGTTAGGACTACTCCTTCACTAACACTGGTATATATAACTATATAGTTATGATTACAAGCTTCTACACCATTTTTATTTCATGAATGTTCAAAGCTTTCGAGACTTTCAGGCCCATTTTCCAGGATTAAAAGGCCTTGAATGACTTTTAGTAAAATCCAAGGCCATACTTTGAATCCAAGCACCCCCTGCTGTTGACCAGGAGTCATGTGGTAGAATACATTATTAAATATAATAACTGTGGTCCAATAAGTATAGTCTCTATGTCTGTCATATCGTCGCCTGAGTGCTAGAATGTCCCATGTCCCCTATGGGACATAGGACATTCTAGCACTCAGGAGACAATATGATAGAATACATTATCAAATATAATAACTGTGGTCCAATAAGTATAGTCTCTTTGCCTGTCATGTGATTGAGTTAACCCTTTACCCAATGCAGAAGAAATCAAAATTTATTATTTTAAATAACATTTTTTTAAATTTTAAAAAAAATGTCAACAAAACCATATCGTGTGACCACCTCGTTGGAATGAGCTCGATGAGCTCGTTCCAATGAGGGGGTCACATGATATGGTTTTGTTGACATTTTTTGAAAAATAATATTTTTTCAACTGCTGAATTTGCATATTACGCGGGCGGATGCAGGCGATTCGTTAGGTAAAGGGTTAATTACTCTGTTGGATGATTAGTAATTAGTGAAATTAACCCTTTACCATACATGACCATTACACAACAATGCAAAGAACTTATCTTGAATAATTAACCCTTTACCTAATAAAAAACATAGCTTATGTCCCTTATTGGAACGAGTTCACCAAACTTGTTCTGATGAGGGGTCATAAGCTATGTTTTTGAGATAAAAAATGAAAATTATATAGTGTTTGCCACTGTTAGCCATTGGATTGAGTAAAGGATTTTCATTTCTTTCCTCCAAAATATTTTTATGATAACTCACTGGAACGAACTTCACAAGCTCGTTTCAATGAGGGGTCATGAGCTATATTTTAGAGGCAAAAATTGGGAAAAAAATAAACTGAATGCCAATTTTTGATAATGGTAGATGATGAGTTAAGTAGTTTTCAAAATCATTTGCAAAAAACGGGGTCTATTTATCATAGGCTCTAAACAAGCCATGATTAGGCCTCACATGGTAGATCTTCTGTTTCTCAGGCCATTTTTGTAAAATTGCAAGTGGGTGGGCGTTTTTTTATTTTATTTTTTATTTTTATAATTATTTCTTTACCAGTAAAAAGTTCATGTTCTTGGTTTGTTTCATGTTTTAGGCATCTTAACCTACAGAATAGCATGGGTAGTGGTGTATTACATATCTTGAGTGCTAAAGCATTGCAAAGCCTTCTTGCACTCAAGGGACAATTTTATTAACTTGGGTAAAATATCAGACATAAACTATTTGATTTTGATTTTTTAAAATTTGGATTGGTTATAAAAAGAGAGCATGCGGCAGCCAAAAGGACCATGTGGGAGGGCCTGAGGAACAGATTTTTATTTTTTTTAGGCCTTAAATAATTTTTTTGATTTTTGATACGGCTGAAGTAGTCTGTGGAACCAATCTTTCATCTTTCCCTGATATGTTTGGTTATTCATATTTTCTGAAACTTTTTTCTCACATTCATAATTTCACAATTATCATCGGCGTGATATTCAGTTATCATTTTCTAAATATGATAAAAAAAACCCCACCTTTTAAAAATTTTAAAATCTTACCGACGCATGGGTGATCCATATGAAGAAACTGACATAACAGAACTCCGAGGACTGTCAATCTGAGTACCAGAACTGCTATTTGGCAAAACATGCAAGTAACTGACATCAATATCATCAGGCAATTGCATTCCATTGTTATATCTTGTCAGATCATTAAAAACTTCTAGAAATAAAAAAAACAATAAAAATAAAAAATTCAAATACTTTCTAATTGTAAATTACATTCACTTATGTCATCCACTTTTTTAATCTATTAGTTGTTATTACAGTAATAACAGACTGAATATATAAATTTATGCAGTATTATTAAAGTTCAATTCATTTTAACCCTTTAACAAAGTAACGGCCCAAACCTGCCAGCACTATTCACAAAAATCGTCAATGAATTTTCATTATTTTTTGTCTCAAAAACATAGGTTATGACACCTCTTTGGAACGAGCTCGTTGAGCTCGTTCCAGTGAGGGGTCACAACCTATGTTTTTGAGACACAAAATTTAAAAGATTAGTTATTCAAGAATTTTGTTTGCAGGTATTGTCTGCTTTTCATGTTAATTAAAGCTTTAAAATGGGAGGATATTGAATACAAGGTAAACACATTCTTAAAGATCCATAAGCTAACTTGATGTATTCTGAAATTTGGTTCTTTCAAATAAATTACGGAATTTGCTGTTTTCATATTTGAAATGTTACAAAAAATTTGGCAATACCCTCTTCAAATGTCCATTTAAAAATAATAAAAAGGTATTGTTTGGTTTTTATTACATTTAAAGGTCAAATCAGGTGAAATTTATTTATTTATTGGTGTTTTTAAGGTCACATATTTCTGCACAATGGCTAACCATGACCGTGACGGTTTTACGGGTGGAGGAAGCCAGAGTATCCAGAGAGAACCACTGAGCAACAGCAAGTAACTGTCAGTTCCCCAACATACCAACTCCACACAAGCAGGGTTAGCATTGGTTGAAGACAGGTGGACCATCGACATGCAGTATGCCTTAGTACAATAACGTCATCGTGCCCCGTGGGGGGGGGGGGGGGGGGGGGAGGGTGAAGTGTCTTGCCCAAGGACACAACGTGGTTGCCGCAGGTGGGATTCGAACCGAGGACCTCTCGGCTTGCAGCCTGAACCTCTACCTACTGAGCCACCACGCCCTCTAAATCAGGTGAAAGCTCTGTACAAAAAAAAAAAAAAAAAGTCATCTAAGGAATGACAAATCCCCTAATCTTTACAATGACTACAAAGGAATTGCGTAAAGTGTTAACTAGTAGCGTGGTAAATTATTTTTCAAAGATGATTTCTACGACAAGCATTTTTTTCCAACGATACGACTCCACCCGCAAGTGTAGAGCTGTACGGTACATTGATAAACCGATTCATACAGGTATTCAAACCAGTGAATACCAGTATAATTACAAACATATTGGTTTATCGTCATTATTTTTTTTTCCTACTGCTGATAAAACAACAAACCAATACATACAATGTAGTGCCGTTGAAGTTCTTTTCAGCCCCTTTCAATAGAGCCCTCATAGTGGCTTCTAGCACTCAACAAGTTATTTATTATTTATTGGTGTTTAAGGTCACATACTTATGCACAATGGCTAGTGACAGTATTATTCCTTACGAGTGAAGGAAGCCGGAGTACCCAGAGAGAACCACCAAGCATTGACAAGCAACTGTCAGCTCCTCAACATTCCAACTCTGTTCAAGCTCCGCTCAAGCAGGGCTACAGTGGTTGAAGACATGTGCACCATCGACGTGCAGTATGCCTTAGTACACGGTGTCATAGTACCCCCCCATGTAGGCAACCGGGATGAAGTGCCTTGCCCAAGGACACAATGCGGGTCGTCCTGGATGGGGATCGAACTGGGGACCTCTACCATAAAAGTCTAACAGTCTACCACTGAGCCACCGCACTCCCACTTAACCAGTTAACTTAAATTTTATGGACTAAACTACATAATTAGTTACTAAGATACTACTGTACCAACCACTTTGATCCGACGACTGTGATGCCTCATATTCTTGTTCTGTAGTACACTGTGAATCAACGTGGTCTTTATCCAGTAAATACTCTAGTCCAATCTGTTCAGAAAACTGACTGACAGCTTCGTGCATTGATTCTTTTGAGACGCTATGCCACTGTAATAGGGTCCTTCTCTGTAAACTAACCAGTGCACTTCTGTTGAACTCTCTGTGGATAAAAAAATAGATTGAATTTTTATGAGTTGTTAAAAAATTATATTTTGACTTTCAGGAAAGAATGTTTTAAACAAAACAAAATAGTTTGTGTTTTAACCCTTAACCCGTTGAGTATTTTTAAAATATTTTTCATCAAGTCTAGTCATGGCTGCTTCGTTGGTGGTGCAGCAATATACCGTATATCTCCGTGTATAAGTCGCTCCCGTGTATAAGTCACACCTCCACTTTTGCTTTGATATACCCCCTTACGCCAGTGACCTTTGTATAAGTTGCACCCCCGATTTGGGTTGAAAATGGATCCGTAAATTTGGGTAAAGGACTGGAAGTATTGATACAGACTGAACAGAGAGGTTTGATGGCTGATTGTATTTGTTTGTATACTTTGTTTCGAGCAAAGCTGTACTTCATTGATACTTTCGATGTACCGTATTTATTAAAAGATATATGTCAACTGTGTTTGTTATTACTCTTGCCATGGAAAGAAGTGCATGTATTCAACTTCAGGTAGGTACTTTGTTGATACTTTCGATGCACCGTATTTATTAAAAGATATATGTGAACTGTGTTTGTTATTACTCTCACAGGTAAAAGAGGGAATGGTCCAGTGCATGTGTTCAGGTAAGATCGAGGTAAGTTGAATTCAAATGGTAAATCTAGATGTAAAACTACTAAGAAAAAGGCTTTATTTCCATGCCATTTCAGCGAATTGCACGTGCGAACAAATGGGTCATAAAGTCGGGTTGCAACGGAAATTCCTGAAAGTGTGTATGTAAATGTCTGCGCGATACTGTGGGAACAAAACAAACAGGACAACTCGGCCCTTCGCCAGCTTGAAATCCGATGTTTGGGTGAATGGAGGTGGGAGTATGTTTAGAAATGTTTTTGGCCACAATATACTGGGAAACTCAACACAAAAGGTGTTAGAACCTTTATGTCTTGAAAATTCCAGTAATTTGAGGCAGAAGAAATGTTTCGCTGTGAAATGGCTGATCCAATCACAGGGGGAATACAGGAGAAGTCTCTCGTGGGCCGACTTCTCTGAAATTGTTTGGGCCGACTTCTACTAGGGGCCGAGTTGTCCTGTAGTTTGTGAGGCCGACTTCTCTCGTGGGCCGACTTCTCCAAAATTATTTGGGCCGATTTCTCCCAGGGGCCGAGTTCGCAATGGGCCAGCTTCTCTCATTCCTCACAGGGGCACGTTACAAATGATTTTTAAGCTCCAAGTAATATTTATTGGAAAATCATAATTCGATATCCCACCATCAGTGTATAGTAATGACAATACACTGATGGTGGGTGGGGTATCAAATTGTGATTTTCCAATAAATATTATTTGGTGTTTAAAAATCATTTGTAACGTGCGCCTGTGATCCAATAAATCACTTTGTTCTGAGTGTGAAAGCAACAGAATGGAAAAGAAAAGAAAACACAGCTTAAAATACATTTTTTATTCCGCCTTATTTCAATTATTTGCATCAATCATTTGCATCAGTGTAATAAAAGACAATAACAGAATAATATATTTAACAAATGTTTTCATAAAAGCATAGTGAATAAAAAATACTCGCATCCCATAATATGCAACTTCAGTCAGCTTCAAGTTTGGCAAAAGTACAAAACATATAATGGGGCTCTTCGGTATATTATTTTGAGCCCTTTCAGTTGAAGTGAAAAATTTCGAAGGTAGAATACAGTATTCGTCGTAATGAACTGCATAATATAACAATCTTTTTTGTTATATTACGCAGTTCATTTTGATGGATACTATATTCTATTTTTGAAACGTTTCTTTTTGATCATGAGCTACTTCTTTCTGTTATTTCTTTACAGGAAGATGTGTGTGTGTGTGTGTGGGGGGGGGGGGGGGGGGGGGGTTGTGGGGGGGGGGGGGGGCTATTTACAAATATTTCCATAATAATTTACTGGTCAAAAAATAATTCTCCATCACTCTCCTCATCAAACAACTTCCACCATTCATCAGATGTCAGTCCATCATCATACACATCACAATGGAAACTGCTTTCATCCTCTAACTCTTCATCACTTTCATCTACTTCACCCAAACCTGCACTCACTTTCTCACAAGCACTACCCACTTCCTCACAAACATCACTCACTTTCTCCAAGACAAACTCACTGTACAACTCATCATCTTCCGTCCCATCCAGCGCATTTGAAATACAACACTTCTTGAACGACTTCACTACCATCTCACAGTCAATTTCATCCCACGACTCTTTCACCCACTTTGTCACCAAACTCAAGGAGGGTCTCTTCAGATTTCCACTCGGGGTAAAAGCTTTCTCTTCCGTATCACACATTCACTCACACCATCTCTTCCTCATATTACCCTTAAATGGCTTGTTCAGACACACATCCAGAGGCTGAAGCACACTCGTCATTCCACCTGGTATCACACCCAAATCACACCGCGCTTGCTTACTTTTCTTTCTCAAACTTTCACACAGATGACCACGAAAACTATCCAACACTAACAAAGATTTCTTTTTCAACAGTCCACCATGTCTACTTGCCCACACACTCTCAAACCAGTCCAGCATTCCACTCTCATCCATCCAACCCTTTGGATGCACACGAACGTTGACTCCACTTGGAAATTTCTCTTTTGGCATTGTCTTTCTTTTGAAAATAACTGTTGGTTTTAACTTTGTTCCATTCGACAAACAACACAAAACAACTGTGAAGTGTGTTTTTTCATGTCCTGTGGTCTTAATTTGAACAGTCTTAGAGCCCATTTTATTGACAGTCTTTTCTGGGGGCATATCAAAAAACATGGGCACTTCATCCATATTCCCAATTTGGGATAGTTCATAGTTATGCCTTTCTCTCATGAGAATTATAAATCGCTGAAACTCCATTTTTTTTTCCTCATAGTCTTTTGGCATTTTCTGTGAAATTCTAGTTTTCTCCCTCAATGAGAGACCATGTCTTTTCATAAAGCCACTGACCCATCTGGCCGATCCATTAAATTTTTTACATTTCATCTTGGATGAAAGTTCCAGAGCTTTCAGACGAATCATGCTTCTGGAGACAGGTAAAGCCTGGGCCCTTGTATCCTCAAACCAAGTGAACAGGCCATCCTCTAACTCGGGCCAATTTGCAGATTTACCACGGTTTGCCTTCTTATCTCGTCTGGTTTCTAGGAGAATGTTTTTACTTTTCCTCCAGATCCCTTACTAATTTCTCACTTACTGAAAACTCCCTCTCAGCTGCTCTGTTCCTTTTACTTTCAGCAAAATCAATCACTTTCAGTTTATAACCGGTTTCATAGCTTTGGCGTTTTCTTTTTACTCCTCGTTTGGCATCCATAATGTTTAATTTTATCAGCGTAATTGCTTACTCAGTATCAGAATAAAGTATATGGCAGATTGCTTTCACCACTGCCTATATATCATTCGGTTGGGGACAAGTTTTTTTAACATCTCTTTGATAAGATAGTTAATATGGCTTACCGGTATTCTTACTTTGGGCAAAAACAACACATCAGCTTGTTGTGAGTAAACCCCCACCCAAACACTGACAGATATTCAAAGGGAGTTTCAATAATGTGGCATTTATTTGAAGCGAGACAAATACTGATGAAAGGTAAGTAACCACATATTTCTTGTTCCTTCTTCAAAGGGAATTCCCCTTCTAAACACACGTGTTGATTCTGTAAACAAACGGATTGGCTTGGCTGAAATAACTGTTAGCCAAAATGTTTGACATATGGCAATATGCAACTGCGAAATACTCTTGTGGGAAATATTAGTGAGATGTTGGAAACAAAAGGTATTTGTTTGAAAGAAATAATAATAACACTTTGGCCATCCGAAATATAATTAATTATGTGCGTTTTCGATTGTTTGCCCGCATTGAGTACCTGGCGGTATTCATTATTTCCATATCAAAATATCAAAATGCATTGCATGTTGTCAGTCACTGAGGAGAAAATAGACAAATAAACAACACATTATCTGATTTTTTTTTTAATTTGACATCAAACGTAATGAACAACTGTAACAAAAAAAAAAGAATCTTATTTTTATTTTCTGAAATTGAAAGATACAAAAAAAACCAAAACAATCAAACTACGTGATATCTGTTGTCAACATGCCTTATCTGAGGCAAGTTTTACATCGATGTGACGCTAATTTAGTTCACATTTTACAGCTGAAAAATAATTACCTTTGTATAAGTCGCACACCAATTTTGGTCCCGTTTTTCAAAGCAAAAAGGTGCGACTTATACACGGAGATATATGGTAATATAGTTACGCAAATAAACTCCTGATCGCAAACTCGACCAATAAACAAATCTATATGTTGAAAACACAACATTATTCCATTACGATAATGTTACTACATTCAATTGTATTTTTCTTAAAAGAAAGGGCACATGAAGCCCGTATTTAAGAAAGCAGATAAATACATTTCTTCCACTTTATGAAACTGAGACCCGAACTGATACTATTCCGTAAAAAAGATTTCTTTTCTTCTTGATTGTTTTCGTTCCCTGTTGTTTGATTGACTGTTGATGTATGCTGGCCATACCCCTCTTCCAGATTTGCTATTGGAAACAATAAAAATCACGTATGCGCATGTGTGTGTTTGGGGGGGGGGGGGGGGGGGGGAATAGATTTATTTTTTTATTTGAGTGGGGACACTCCAGAAAGCAGGTTGGTGAGGTAGGGAAATGGGATAAAAGACTGTTTTATGAGTCGACCATCTCCTGTAGTGCCACCCTTGCCTACAAGCCTCATTCTGTAAAATGTCAGTGAATTTGGTGTGAAGCCAGCCAGGCAAGTTTTTAGGCATTTCCAATTGCTGCATATTTTCCATTTTTTCTCAGTTTGAAATACTATATGGGTGGCGGTACATGTAGGTGGTTATACAGTAGAAGTGGGTTGAAAAGAAGAGGTTGTTGCACAACAAATAACAAGCATTATAAAAGGAAACATGTTAACAAAAATAAGAAGCCCCAACAGCATGGGAATATTGCATATATTTCCACTGTAGTGCTTGCATTAGGCTTACTATGCTTTTTCTAGGGGATTGTTACAGTGATAATGGGTATGAATCTGGCATACTGCATGTCGATGGTGCACTTGTCTTCAACCAATGCTAACCCTGCTTGTGTGGAGTTAGTATGTCGGGGAGCTGACTGTTGCTCACCATTGCTCAGTGGTTCTCTCCGGGTACTCCGGCTTCCACCACCCGTAAAACTATCGTGGTCATGATTAGCCATTGTGCAGAAATATGTGACCTTAAATACCAATAAATAACTTACTTTGTCAATACTTTGTGTTCACTAAATGCAGTACAAACTTTCAGTCAGCTATTTTTATGGAAACTCACTTGTGACACGAAAAGCACATTTTACAAAAAGATATTGCTGACATACCGTATTTACTCTATGTATTGGGACAGCTAAAAATAAATATTTTCACAGATGTCCCACATCTTAGAAAATGGGGAAAAAACACAACTTGGTCTTGTTTTGATGCTGAATCAAGTTGTGTGTGATTCGTTTTCCATCACTGTATACGAAAATCACCATCCAATTTTTTTTTTGATTTTCATTTTTTGCTTCCAAAAAATAGCTTATGCCCCTCACTGGAACGAGCGCATTCCGCTCATTCTAATGAGGGGGTCATAAGCTATGTTTTGGAAGCAAAAAATGAAAATTTTTTAGTTACACAAGAATTCTTTTTATTTTGTTTAAAAAGGAAAATTAAACACAAACTTAGCTTTAATATTGAGCATTTTGCACCGTTTCCAGGTGACTGGGCCAACTGGAAACAAGTCTCCTGAGTGTCCCAAATATTGGAGCATAAAAAAAAATATATTTTTCTGGAAAAAATGTGTGTCCCAAATTATAGAGTGTCCCAATATATAGAGTAAATACGGTAGTTGAAAAAACATGCTCGAAACAAAAGAGATTTTTATATAAATTCTGATAATGGCCCCAAAAGTTAAAACATTTCTGGTAAAATATTTTAATATTTCAGTAGACTTCTTGTCTATATTCCTTGACATAATTTCCATCTCCACGTAATTTACACTTTATAAAATTGAGAGGATAATTCACAGTTCAAAACCGAACCTTTACCACAACCTATCACTGATGATTGGAAAATTTTCTCCGCAATTTTTTAAGGCATAAATAACGTGCAAATAGATAAAAAAAAAATGGCTAAATTATTATATTATACGGTACAAGATGTAAACTCCTTTATGTTTTGTTACTCTATTGTTAATTTATTGAGTTTTTCTACCTGGTTTATATTATCACAAGTAGGTTTTTTTTTCTTGAAAAATAAAATTCCACTTCAAAATACCCTTCTCGTATACATTTTTGCCCAGAACCTCCAAATAAATGGACCATGCAGTCATTTTAATTAAATTAGTTTTGTTGGGATTCGTCTTATGGGAGGGATGGGGGCACCATCTCTCGTGCTAGGCCTCATCTTGCTGCTAGGAGGCCCGGACAATGCTGAGCATCATATTCTGTGCACCCCTGATGCAGATGCCAAAGGCATGAGTGATGATGGGTGGTTTGGAGTGGGGTAGGCCCCCCAATAAAATTTGGAAATCAGTTATTAAATGGAGACTTCTGGCAGCTTTTGGGATAAAAAAAAATCATGTTATTTTTTGGCCGTCAGAATGACGTTTTTAGCCGGGGAGAGGTGTGTCGATCACCTGATTGATCCTAAGCTGGTCATTATTGAATAAGAAAAACATAATTGTTTTCTATTGAATATATGATCTACATGTGGTTATAATAATGATTAGGCTAAAATAATAATAAAAATGAAAGTGTCAATGACACTGTAGCTCAACTTGTTAAGACATGTACATGTATAGTATGTGACACAGCAATGACAAACATCTAGGTAATGACCTGATAACAAAGGTACATATGAAGCATTGTAACGGTCTGTACATAAATACTGACCGTAGCCTGTAACAAATGTATAGGTAAAGTATTGTAAAGGTGGGTGACAGTCAGATGCTAAACTAGAAAAGAAACCTTTGAGTCCCAGAATGGGTCTGACTGAACCCCAAAATATTTGTTCTCATAGCACAGTGATAACAAAGGCATCCAAAAACACTTGCTCCTGTCTCAAGGTGATAACAAAGGTACCCCAAAAGACACTTGTTCCCGTCCCAAGGTGATAACAAAGAAGTTTTGTGAAGATCAGTTCATAAATACAAGCCATATAGAAGTTGTGACAAAAAACTGATTGGACCTAATTTCGGTACAAAATGGCCACTGGCAGCCATCTTGAATTTTGGACCGCACTCAGAAACAATCATTCTCGTCCCAATAATAAAGGTACCCAAGAAGTTTCGTGAAGATTGGTTCATAAATACAGCCTCTAGCCCGAGCTGTATTGACATGTGCACTTACTGTGTACAAGTAGCACTGAATAAATCAAAGTTCGTCTAATTTGCATAATTTCTGCACAAGAAAAAAACCCATACTATATGTGATGTATTCCATGTTACTAAACATTCATACAAAAATTTATTCAAATCATAACTTTCATACAGAAGTTCTGTACAAAAACTGATTGCACTAATTTTGGTACAAAATGGCTGCTGGTGGCCATCTTGAATTTCGGACCACACCCCAAAACACTTGTTCTCATCCCACGTTGATAACAAAGGTACCCAAAAAGTTTCATAAAGATCGGTTCATAAATACGGCCTCTAGCCTGAGCCATATAGAAGTTGTGTACAAAAAACTGATTAGACCTAATTTCGGTACAAAATGGCCACTGGCAGCTATCTTGAATTTTGGACCGCACCCAGAAACACTCGTTCTCGTCCCAAGGTGATAACAAAGGTACCCAAGATGTTTCGTGAAGATAGGTTCATAAATACAGACTCTAGCCCGAGCCGTATTGACATGTGTACTTACTGTGTGTAAGTAGCACTGAAAAAATCAAAATTAATCTAATTTGCATAATTTCTGCACGAGAAAAAAACCTGTATTATATGTGATGTATCCCATGGTACTAAACATTCACACAAAAAATTATTCAAATCAGCGCTTTCATATGGAAGTTCTGCGCAAAAATCTGATTGCACCTAATTTTGTACAAAATGGCTGTCATCGGCCATCTTGAATTTCGGACTGGACCCAAAAACACTCATTCTTGTCCCACGATGATACCAAAGGTACCCAAGAAGTTTCATAAAGATTGGTTCATAAATACGGTCTCTAGCCCGAGCCGTATTGGCATTTGCACTTACAATGCTGAAAGTAACACTAAATACATCAAAGTTAGTCTAATTTGCATAATTTACGCATGAGAAAAAAACCCTATTATATGTGATGTATCCCATGGTACTAAACATTCATACAAAAAATTATTAAAATCAGAGCTTTCATATGGAAGTTCTGCGCAAAAATCTGATTGCACCTAATTTTGTACAAAATGGCTGCGAGCGGCCAACTTGAATTTCGGATCGGACCCCAAAACACTTGTTCTCGTCCCACGGTCATAACAACAGTACCCAAGAAGTTTTGTAAAGATCGGTTCATAAATACAGCCTCTAGCCCGAGCCGTACTGAATTGTTGACTGACAGATGGCCAGACGGACGACTGGCCATGGCATAAGCTCAAATTTGACTTACGTCAAAGTTGAGCTAATAATTGAAAATGTTGATTACAGTCTCTTGTTTTTCCACAACCATGTCATGTGTAGAGGTATTACAACAGAAGTTTGTTTGGAGGATGAAAACTTCTGTTGCATTGTCACATCACCCAAATGTTATTTCACACCTTGTGCAAGTAGTGGTTAATTCAATCTACATGTACTTTATTTAATCCCTTCAATCATGATTAGATTAATTGCATAACCCTACAATCTAACAATTCAATGATTTGTCACCAGAGAGAGAGAAGACTGTAATAAAGTTTATATCTGATTTGTTTTTGTTTTAAGTTATCACCGTGGTGACCCAGAAAAAGTTCCAGCACGGTCAATCAGGCTGATTAGTCTATTTTTAGCACAACTGTTACATAACAGAAATCAGCAATACTGGTGTCAGTTTTAAATGAGAGGTACACATAATGAACTGCATGCAGTGAACACTGTTAAACTAACTCCCGATTGGACAATCCAATCAATAACTTATTTGCAATGATCAAATTTAATTAATTCAGGTCTAGTGTTCTTCAGTGCTGTGTTCTGTTCATTTAAAAAAGGTTCTTGATACAGTAGAATCCTCTCAATTGAATATCCATTTTGCCAGTGAAAACTATCCATTTAACAGGAGTATACAATTAACAGGGATTTGGTCAGTTTCCTGTGTTCTGGGGTAAACTGAGCATTTATTCTATTATATCTTGTTTGACAGAGCTCATAGAGCTCTGTCAAACAAGATATAATAGAATAAATGCCTGTATTGGATGTAGTGAGGCCAAAAAGGTTGATAAATAAGGGGAATTTGGCGCGTGTCACAGTAATTTTTTCGACATATTACAAAAATTTATATACAATTAACAGGAGTTTACTCTACAACCCACATGTAATTAACAGATCAAATTTGTACTGAAGGTATGGTAAATGGTTTTGTGTTTGAAAATTATATTCAATTAACAGGGATATGCAATTAAGAGATATCCAATTAAGTGGGCTCTACTGTATAAATATATTCTTGAAACTGTTTGTTTGGAAAAAAGTGTTTATAATGTGCAAAAAGTAAATAATGTGATATGGAGATTCAGTAATTGTTTGTTTTTGGGAGGATTTCTCAGGGTAAAATAGGATCGCTCAAGACTGGAGCTTTCTTGTTAGGCACAATAACTGATGACCAAGGATGAAGATGTTGTATTGTTGTGCCTCACTGAACTCCTCACACTGAGGGAGTTCATTATTACTGTAATTATTTGGTGCTTTGTGTACAGTGATAAAGTTGTTTTAGCTGAATATAAATGAACCCACATTAACAAACTTCAGCCTCAGTTATTTGTGTACGGTGACTGCGATTTCACACATATCAAAATTTATTTTAATTTTTTTTTTTTTTTTCTGGTAATGTAAGGCATAGGGTAAATAATATATCTGTCTTGGTTTGTTTTGTTTTTTCATAACATTAAGTTTCAGAGCAGCAGGACTTGAATTCATGAAAAAAAAAACAAGGACATGTTAAGTAAGGCCCATAAATTTTGTTCTTGTTTCTCAGGCAATATTTCCTCAATTTTATAATGAGGGAGGGACGCTTTTTTTCTATTTATTCACAAAACTGTTCTGAAAATAGTTGGAATCAGAAATTTAACTACTTACACTGTTATGTAGCAAACCAATGTTTTCAGCTGTGAAAATTTCACATCATGTAGTTGAAAATTTAACCAACTATACCTTGTTTGACAGAGCTCTGTGAGCTCTGTAAGCTCTGTCAAACAAGGTATAGTTGGTTAAATATTTGTCCTACATGTGCAAGATAGTGTCATAGAAGAGATTTCCAGGTAAAACAAGAAGAATGTTACTAAGGTAACACATGCCCCCCCCCCCCCCCTTGTGACCTTCACCTTGCAGATGCGGCAGAAACTATTATATGCGACACACCTTCTGACTGTCCTTAACATTTGTAAAAAGTTTAACAATTGTACTTTGTACTATGATTTGTTTCTGACTTATGGCTGAGATACAAATTTTTAGTGTGACCTTCAAATGTGACCTTGACCTTGAAGGTACGAACCCGGCTATGGTGTGTGACACATCCGCCCATGGTCCTTTATAATTGTGTGAAGGTTGATGACTGTGGGCCTAACCGTTTTCGAGTTATTGGCTCGGACACACACACACACGGACGGACAAACAGACGGATACATGCGCACTTCAATCACTATATGCCACCCGACCTAAGTCGGGGGGCATAAAAAAAAAAAAAAGGTGATGAGGCAGACTTTCTATGATGAGGGAGGTGCCTGAGAAATGACAATTATTTTTTTTTAATAGCCTAATTGAGGAATGAAGATCCTACCTTGACAATAAAGTGACACGAAGGTGTCTTCTCCATGAATTAAAAGTTGTGATTAATTTTGTATACAATCTTCTCTGATGAAATGATGAGACAGCATTCTCTACTTGGGATAATCTACAGTGGACATTCTCATACCACAAATCAAAATATATTTTCTTTATTGACATATTTCTCTCCTGGAATAAAAGAAATTTATTATATGCTAGCCTGTGAATTATTGCAAATTATCTAAAAGATTTTTCTCGATATCCATCAACTTGATGGATGACAGGGAATATCCCTCAGCTTCCTAAATGATGTCAGGTTTTGATGCATCACGTCACCTTGAAGAAACGATCAGCCGATCTTTGTTATTGTTTTGAAATGTACGTGTTCTCTGTCAAATTGGGCTGAATATTGCGCAGTAAAATGACACATAGCATATAATAAAAAGAAAATCTATGCTATTTTAGTGAATATCGGGAATTATCTCATCAGTGTGGACCTGAAAGTTTTTATTTTTCATGAGCGCTTGCGCGACTGAAAAATAATATTTTCAGGTCCACACGAATGAGATAAACTGTCACGCAGCATAAAATAAAAAAAAAATCTTTGCTATTTTAGTGAATATCGGAAATGATCTCATTCGAGTGGACCTAAAAATAAAACTTTCAGGTCCACACTCACATGAGATAATTCCCGATCTTCACTAAAATAGTGTAGATATCCTCTGTGTAGAATTCATAAAATACCTGGTCCTACAAACTCATCCAATTATCCAAATTAAAAATAACCAATAATTCTTAATGTTGAGAGTTCAAACTTACATTATGACCACTCATCGAGATTTCTCCATTTAGGGGCATTAGTTAAATTAAAAAGAAAAAAAAATAACAATTCAAAATTATTTGGAAATATATGTTGAAAAATCAGCAACTTCTGCTTTTCTAAGCCAGAAACTTAACTGCTTGAGGGCTAGGTTATTTTTGGTGGTCTGAATTTGTTATTTAAAATTTGTTTATTACAAATTATTGGAGAGTGCCTGCAGGCACTCTCCAATAATTTGTAATAGAAAAAATTCATGTAAACAAAATATTATTTGCATTTGACTGAACATGAAACATGAGCAGGGAAAACTTTGACCTTGGCTCTGGTACTCTCATTTTTTCTGAAAGCCCTGATAGTGGCTTCTAGCACTAAACCAGTTAAGGAATAACCTGGAATAACTAACAAAATGACAAGAAATATCTGGACGGGTGTACATAAAACATTGTCAGGGATTTCTGGTTTGAGTAGAATGTAAGGTTGACATTTTTCAGAAAAAAGAGAAGGAAAGAGTCTAGTCCCCCTCCCTCCACAAGGCCCGACCACCTGTCCATTCTAGTACATTACAAGGGTATTTAGAAAACTTCTCAAACAAAAGTTATCAGAGGTTGACAAATGTTTATACTCATGTTGCCCATTTTATAGGACTTCCACCTCAGGCATTAGTGACCAGGTCTGATTTATTTATTGGTGTTTAAGGTCACATATTTATGCATAATGGCTAATCGTGGCCATGACAGTTTTATGGGTGGAGGAAGCTGAAGTACCCGGAGAGAACCACCGAGCATTGACGAGCAACTGTCAGCTCCACAACATTCTACCTCTGTTCAAGGTCCGCTCAAGCAGGGTTACAGCGGTTGAAGACATGTGCACTATCGACGTCCAGTACACCGTAGTACATGATGTCATCATGCCCTCATGTAGGCAACCAGGATAAAGTGCCTTGCCCAAGGACACAACGCAGGTTGTCCGATTTTTTTTTTACCAGTAAAACAGACCTTGCTTACCACAGTAAGCAAGCACTGTTTCACACCCCAGAGTTCCCACAGGGACCAAGGATATGCTCCAGACAAAAATACAGATACAGTTAAGGAATGATCATTTCTTTTTGTCTATTTCTTGAGTTATGAACCCCAAAAAACAAAGTCCAAACTGTGTAAATGAGCGTAGCCCATTTACGCGATGTTTGGACTTTGTTTTTTGGGGTTCATAACTCAAGAAATAGACAAAAAGAAACGATCATTCCTTATAATTAAACATTCGCGACCCAAATAAATAAATAGTGTTAGTCGTACTCTACTTCAGCGAACAAAGACTTAAAAACTAAAACTGGTAGACATATTATTTTTCTGGCATAAAAGAGGGCGCATATTATTGAAATGCAGGTAGCAATTGACACACATTCCAAGTCAAATGCACTTAAGTCATTAAATTTTTTATTGACCAATGAATTATGTAATGCAAAGAAACGTCATAAGCCACGCCTCCCTCAAATTTCATTCAACTGTTCACTTCATGTAAAAGTTACGTTCCGTGGTAGGTGGAAGTAGGCCATCAATATTACATTATATTTTGGTTTTGACCGTTTCCCGAGAACTGAAAAACACAGTTTGTAAAAGTGGAGTTAGATATAAAGCCAGGTGACATAAAATTAGTTGAATTAGCAATGTCAAAATTGCCGTATTCGTCATGACCACCCATTGTTTATAATCGATTTGGGTAAAACGATGAACGCAGACGATCACCCAGTGTGCGTAAAAATTGAAATGTCAAATAAATACAGTTGTGAAGAAAAAGAAAAATTGATCCACCACGGTCATTTAAATATTTATAAATAATTTCATGGTGATAAATTAGTAATATAAATTTATTTTTCTTTTTCAGATTTAGAACATGCCAGTGTTCTAACTTCTACTGATTTGACACCATGTTGCAACTCCGAAGACTGGTATTTTAGGGGCGTGGCTGGAGGGCGGACCTAATTGTGTTTTTTTCGGTTCATTGAGTTATGAAAAGAAAAAACAGAATCGTGTGAGCCAATCGTTTTATCTGAAAACGCATGAACCGAAAACAAAGTTTAATTATTATAGGTTGAGTGGATTACCACTAAAACACCTGTGGAGTGATGTTTCTACCCAGACACAACCTGGTCTATGTAAAATACCAAAAAAGTTCCAGCTAATGGACCTCCAGGGTTCACCTGGAGGTCCATTAGCTGAAACTTTACTTGACAGTCTTATGCATTGTCAGGGGAATTGACAGTTGTTGTAAGAATGGGAGCACAGTGGCTTAGTGGTCACGACACTGGATTTCAAACCAAAATATCCACGGTTTGATCCCTGCCACGGGAAACTGTGTTGTGTGCTTGGGCAAGACACTTAAGCCTGATTGCACGTCTGGGGGTATGGTGGCTCAGTGTACTAAGGCATACTGCCCATCGATGATGCCCTTGTCTTTAACCAATGCTAACCTTCTCTCTGGGTACTCCAGCTTCCTACATCCGTAAAACTGTTGGACACGAAGTGACCCTGGCTGTTGAAAGTGTCATTAAAACCCCAATAAATAAATATTGTATGAATGGGAATTTGGATGTTTTAGTGGTAATCCACTCTCCCAGTACTATAGATATTTAGATGGACAGATAAAAAAAAAAGGTGATGACTGCCGGTAATCCCCAGTATTATATGCTGGATTGTAAAAATGGTACTCGGCTAGATCGAACCATTTATACCTAGCTTGATAAATATAATAGCAGATAATTCTAATATAGTGGGGCCCACTTAACAGGATATCTCTTTATTAAATAACCCTGTTTAAATATAACTTTTAAACACCAAACCATGTACCATACCTTCAGTACAAATTTGAACTGTTAACTGCATATAGGTTATAGAGTAATCTCAAAATTGAATAAAAAATATCTTGTGATCTTTCAAAGATTTACTCTGAGAATCACTGAATTTACCATGTTTATATACCCATCTGACCTCAGTACATCCAAAACAAGGGCAACATGAAGCGCAACCTGACATCGTCAGACCAGGCTCGGGGTTTTAACTCAATATTTGATACAGATGAACACTAGGCAGAAAACTAATTACATATGATTTCCAACAGAAATGGCTACATGTTGGCCATCTTTATTTTATTTTTTTTTTTTTAAATTGACGTGCATCAATTTTACATAAGGTCTGATCATTGAAATTTGAAACACAAGTGTCAAAGCATCTCTGATATACTGGTGGTAACAGGACTCACAAACATTATATAAACAAATACTAGCAGGTGAATACCCAGCGTTGCACGGGAGAAGATGGTTATATCAATATACCCTCAGATATGATCGGCTCAGTCGTTTTTGAAATAGAAGGTCAAGGTCACCAGTTTGAAGATCAAGGTGACACCACACAGACACCCTGATAAATTCAAAATAATCGATGGGTAAATATACCCGGACATATGAAATTTTAGCCCGATCGGCCCAGCCGTTTTCGAAATAAATGGTCAAGGTATGGGCAAGGCACCCATCCCATGTTACCCGCAGGGATGAATTACCCCGTGTACAAAATTTGAGATCGATCGGTCGAGAAATGGAGGAGTTCACCAGGAACAAAGATAGAGAGAGAGACAGAGAGACAGAGACATAGATAGATACAGACATTCACATTATATATTAGATGACTGTAAAAAGCTTCAGTTCAAATAATTTGCATAATTTATGCACAAGAAAAAACCCTGTATGATGTTATTTGTCTTATACTGCTACACCTCCATACCAACAATTATTGAAATTGGAAATGTCGTTTAGAAGTTTTAGGCAGAAAACTAATCACAAGCAATTTCCAACAAAAATTGCCGCTAGTCGGCCATCTTGATTTTTTTTTTTTTTTTAAACTGATGAGCATCAATTTTACATAATGTCTTATCATTGCTGAAAATTTGAAACAAAAGCGTCAAAGCGAGACAGAGAGACAGACATTTACTTATTAGTAGAATACATAAACTTTACAAAACACATGTTAACTGAATATTTTTCATTGGCAAAGTTTAATTAACCAGCCTCTACTGTACTTCTAAGGTAGAAATGAGCTTCTCCTGAGTTAAGAAAATCTTCAAAGTGAGAAAATCTAAATATTTGTTAATAATCCTAATACCTTTACAACAAGTTCAACTGTTCTATCTTGTATCTGTTTTCTTGATTTAGATTTCCAATAAATGAAAACCTTTTTCACTAAGTTTTTATCATGGAAATTCTTGGATGCATGTTTCCTCTTGATGAAGTTATGCCATCCTTGGAAGCAACTGTGAACTAAACCATTCAATGTTTTCTTTGCTACAATGTCTTCTATTTGATGTACCAAATACTGGCGTCTGAAACATTCAATTATAATTATTTATTCATTCATTTGTTGGTGTTTAAGGTCACATATTTTTGCACAATGGTTAATAATGACCACAACATGGATATAAAATCAAGGGTAGTCAATCGTTTATACTCGTGTTGCACATTTAGAGGGTTTCTACCCCAAGCATTGCTGGCTGGGTCCTATTTTACCAGTAAAACAGAGCACTGTATCACTTTCTGAGGTTCACGCAGAGGTACTATTACTTTTGTGAATAGTAGTAACTGATAGCACACTCAAAACAAATCGTTGTCTTTCTTCATAAAGTCAAGTATATAACCATGTAGTGATATAGAGAGTAATCGTTTGACTGGACTTGTTACATGAAATAATTCATGAGAGGTGAGTGACGTTGTACAAACACGAGTGCACAAATGCGCATGAGTGTTTTACAATATAGTCCCTCGCCTCAAATGAATTATTTCACTTTCGCCAATTAATTTTCATTATTTTTTCATTTTTTGTCTCAAAAACATAGGTTATGACCCCTCATTGGAACGAGCTCATCGAGCTCGTTCCAATGAGGGTTCATAACCTATGTTTTTGAGACAAAAAATTAAAATAATAGCGATTCAAGAATTTTTTTTGCAAGCATCGTCTGCTTTTCATATTAGGTAAAGGGTTAAAAAAAACCCCAAAAAACAATGAAGTCCCCATTACATACATGGCAAAGCATCTTCATTTGCACGCACGGATACATGACACAATTGTTGATTGCATAATTCACTTGTGAAGTTATCGTTTATAATCAAACCCGGAAATCACAGTAAATCACACTTTGGAAAGTAATAAATTATTGTTAATCACATTTATGGATCATGAGAGATAACTCAAAACTTGACCGACAGATCATGTGCATCAAGTTACATTGGAAGAGCAAGAGCAGTGTTGGATGTTTAACTTGTGCATCTTTAGACATTTTATATTTCATCTGAGTACCGTTAACCATTTACCCAACGTAATGGCCAAAACTGGCCAGCATTATTTACAAAAATCACCATTCATTTTTCATTATTTTTTGTCTCAAAAACATAGCTTATGACCCCTCATTGGAATGAGCTCAATGAGGGGACATAAGCTAGGTTTTTGAGACATAAAAAGAAAATATTTAGTTATTCAAGAATTTTGTTTGCAGGTGTCGTCTGCTTTTCATGTTAGGTAAAGGGTTAATATACTGAGCATCATAAGTTTATGATTTTGTAGAATAAATATAAAGCTTTTTATCTTCCTGTGACATCTGTCAATAGAAAACAAAAAGTTTGTTGCAAACAGCCAAATCATTATCTGCTAGTTCGGAGTCCCAAATTTCCCAATTACACTGGTCCACACTTCATTCCCAAAATACATAGAAATGCCCCAGGCATTTGATATGATGAACTTATTGATTTCAATAACATCACATGGGGTGTGGTGGGAGAAAAAATAACCTTGAGTGGTACTAGGGTGGGATGGGTGGCTATGTCATTTGAAGCGAAGTGGGGTATCAAGTTTATTA
Source organism: Pictodentalium vernedei (assembly GCA_031216915.1). Lineage (NCBI taxonomy): Eukaryota > Metazoa > Mollusca > Scaphopoda > Dentaliida > Dentaliidae > Pictodentalium > Pictodentalium vernedei. Next base: position 454,173,458 of record CM062290.1, read on the forward strand.
ACGAAATGTAGATGACGATGAAAGAGTCTGGCAATCATGAAATATTTTAACGAGGATGGCCACGTGGGATGGATACGATAAATCAGGATTCCTGCAGGCATGAACTGATAAAATTCAAGGCTATTACTGGACATTTTTTAGGATTTTTCAAGGCCCAACAATAGCCAAATGCGAGGATTTTCAAGGCATCACAGTCATTAGTCCTAACTAGGATGCTACAGTCATTACCTCCTCCTCCCCCACTTCCCTTGAAGGGAAGTGGGAGGAGGAGAAGGTAATGACCAGAGGTCCTTGTTAGGACTATGCCTTCACAAACTCGCTATATAAAACAAGATTTACATCCCCGAGGCATACCTCCCACGGTGCATACTGCCAAACAATGACAAAAGAGGAAATGAACCATGATACTGTGAAAGCTGTTCCTATGAAGAATGTTCATTCCAAATTTCATTGAGAGGCGATAAACCCATACCAGAGATATGCGGCAAACAGACAAAAAATTGGCTATTTTACCAAACAGCAAAATTATTGTCTTTGTTTTACAGCAAGGTAATTGTTAAGGTCAGAAACACCTGTTATTGAAGTCGAGTGACAATTGGACCATCCACATAAGAGATGTAGAACAAAGACATAATGCCACATGTGGGGAGATGATTTGCATGTATTTTCTTTGTTTTACTGCAGGGACATAACTCACTTGAAACCCTTTCTCATCAACAATTTTCATTCCAAATTTCATTGATATCTGATAAACAAAACCTTATGGAACAAAGACATAATGCCACACGTGGGGAGAGGTGATTTGCATGTATTTTCTTTGTTTTACTGCAGGGGCATGATTCATTTGAAAGACTTTCCCATAAACAATCTTCATTCCAAATTTCATTGAAATCTGATAACCCAAACCTGAAACATGATGTGAACAGACACAAAATTGGCTATTTTACGTGGCAAACAGTGAATTTTCAAAGTTAAAGAGGGGGATAAGTTTAAAAAGGTGAAAAGTAAGAAATACTATTACAGACTCACTTGAAAGCCTTTCCCATAAACAATTTTCATTCCAAATTTCATTGAGATGCAATGACCCAAACCTTGAGGTACATGGCGAACAGCCAAAAAATAGCCTATTTTTGTATATTCAAAGGGCCATAACTCACAGAAAAAATATTCCAACAGCAAAATGGCTAACGCTGCTTAAAGATCTCATCATAATGAACATCTGTATCAAATTTCATCGAAATCTGAACAGTAATGTTGAAGTTATAACGTGAACAGACATCTGAGTGCGGACAGACAGATGTATGGATGGATGGACACACAGATGCATGGACAGGCGCAATCCAGTATACCCCCATTTTCAAGGCCTTAACTCTTTGCATGCTGATTGCGGATATTTCTGTCTAGCACAGAGTTTCACTTGTCACTGATATAAGTATAATTTAGGCATATTTAAACATATTTTCCCCTGTAAATTGAATGGATTTTTTCACCAGTGATTCCTTGTTATATTTAGATTAATTTTTCATCAACTCTAGTCATGGCTGCTTTACAGCAGCCATGACTAGATTTGATGAAAAAATATCTTGAAAATACTCTGCAGGTTAAGAGTTAAACAATCCTTAGCAAAATTCAAGGACAATCCTTGAATCCAAGACCCCATGGGAGCCCTATAAATCCTTCTCACCCACGATATGCATTTATTATGCTAGTAAATTTGTTTATCCAATCAAATGAAGTTACTAAGAGACATAGACTCTGCAATATTAGGTTCAGGATGGCTGAAAAGCACCCAATATTAATTTAATATTAGGTGCCCGTCAGCCATTTTGTTTTATCATTATATCCAAACACCTCAGCTTTTAATTTACATGTACGTACATACTGCAACGCAGTCTTACAGAAGACCCACCATATAAAATAGCCCCGTCGTATAAACACTGCATTCGATTGAATGAAACAGTTATAATAAAATGCCAAACCAGCCCAAAACATTGGCGGTTATAGAACAAGTCATCGAGTGATTTATTAGAATGCAGAAGCAAAATTACTCCCCTTGTTGCATATGTAAACATTGTCTGCTTTGTTTACATTTTTCGCGAAGTGCGCATCATTTAACTATTCGTTGCGTTAACTTCCCCAATGACATTTTAGCATGCCATGCATAATAAATACGTTACAGGGCATTTAGTTGGCAGATACAGTGTCATATACGGCTCATAGAAAACAATACTAGGTTCGGCTTCGCCTCACCTAATATTGTTTTCTCTTTGCCATATATGACACTGTATCTGCCAACTAAACGCCCTGTAACTTATAATCTCAAATGGCCGGTGATGGGTGAAAAAACCTGAACATGATACCTCCAAGCATTAAAACAGCTCCTCATTTTTGACTTGTGTAACATTTCTGAACTCATTTTACATTGCTTCTTCTTCTGAACTAAACCATGCCAACCAACCAATATCCTGAAATATAAAAGATTACTTCTGTACTTAAGCTATACCAACCAACCAATATCCTGAAATATAAAAGATTACTTCTGTGCTTAACTATTTCAACACTAGAGGTTGCTTTTCCGGTCCAGGAACATGATACGTCATAATTTCATTAAGTAGGATGGCTACTAAGTGAACATGTGTGGTAGCCTGAAGGCTGCACGTTGAAAATATTAATTGCTCTACCTCCAAATAATGGATATGGACTTTTCCAATTTCTGCCATTTAACTGGCATGGAAGATACCACCAGTGTTGAAAGGGTTAAGCCATGCTAACCTACCAATATCCTGAAATATAAAATATTGCTTCTGAACTAAAGCTATACCAAACAACAAATATCCTGAAATATAAAATATTTATTAATTACCTGCTATATAGATGATCCTTAGGGGTTATGAACATATGAAATTTATTAACCAAGTTCAATAAATGTTTTAGAACTGATACTCAGCAAGTTTCAAATCCAATTTAATGGAAAAGGATAACAAATGTTATTTATATAGAACAGTGACAAATCTGAGATCCTTATCATTATCATATGAATGCACTGTTGAAAAGATCTTGTGCTTTCAATCAAAAAATTGTGGAAACCAGGTCATCGTAAATTACATATAACATGTTATTTATTTACACATACCAGGTCTGTCATAACCACCCTCCTTAATTAGGCCCAGGAGGGTTATTTTTGACCCACCTTAACAGAGCTAAGGAGGGCTTCTGAAGGTTATTCTAGTATTAGTAGTAATAGTATAGTATCATTCACATGTGTATAACTTCCATAATGAATCATATAATACTATTATATCTATAGACTGTGTTCAGACTGGCACCATGACAAGTTTATCATCAAATTTAAATGTGGGATTATACATTCATTTATTTATTTATTGGTGTTTAAGGTCACATATGTTTGCATAATGGATAATCATGACCACAGCATGAGTATCAACTCAACACCAGGGGTGAGTGTTAATAAGCCATGTTGTCCATTTTAGAGAGGGTTTGCACCTCCCAAGCATTGGTGACTGGGTCCTATTTTACCAGTAAAACAGAGCCTGTTTACCACAGTGAACAGGCACTGCTTCACTTCCTGGAGTTCCCACAGGGAGGGATTATACATAAAAATATTAGCAACATTGAATTTAAAAAAAAAACATTGAGTATTTAACTCGATTTCCCTTTATAGCAATGACAGCCAATGTCTACATTATACACATGTCGTCATCACACGCACAGAAATCAGCTGACGTATTTGAGTAAAATTATGAATGTGTTACAGTAGAACCCATCTTGAGAGACCACCCTTTTTGCAAAGCAAAAGTGGTCTCTCAAAACAGAGTCTCTTTTGACAGGTCCACTACAGAGTAAAACAGTCAAAACGTTACAAGGTCAGAGCGATCTCTCAAGACAGGTAGTGTCTCACAACAGTCAGCCCTGGAAATGAGACGGGTGTGAGTGCAATTTCTCCGGTCAGCATCCATGTTTTCTATTTTCCGGGAGCTAAAAAATGCACTTGCTGAAAAATGATGGTGCGCACTAATATACTGTGAGGGCATATAAATGTGTGTTGTTTTGAGAAAACAACACTCTGTGGACAGTGGCAAGTTACTGTCATAATTCAGCAATTCTCTATATATTTAACCCATTGAACCTGAGGGACCACTTTTCTGGCCAGGAAGGTGATACATCATAAGGTCATTAAATAGGACGGCTGTTCAGTAAATGTGTGGGGTAGACCAATCAATATTTTCAAAGTGCAGCCTCGAGGCTGCACGTTGAAAATATTGATTGGTCCACCCAAAATAATGAATATGGACTCTTCTAATTGCTACCATTGAACTGGCATGGAAGATACCACTAGAGTTCAAAGGGTTAAGGTTTCTGGTGTTTGGTGACAGTTTTCACTCGAAAATTCATATACTAACATTTTACGGGTGCAATTTGCCCCATCTCCGATTTCACAGGAGCTGACAACTGCACCCGTCAGTTTTGTTCATTACCAGCACTGATCAGTGGTCTCTCAAAACCGGTTTTACTGTATAGTCTGTATCAAATAAGCACGCATTTACTCTGCTGTTTTGTGTTACTCTCTCTGTTTGCACATTATAATGTTTCTTATTATACGCTAGATTATCGAAGAAATTGCGGAAAGATAGAAATAATATCCCCCACTGAGAAGATATAGAAATTTTCACTTTCACGGTATCAAGTCAAAATGGCAGCTTTCAAAGCATCACTTCAAGATGAATATGAGTCAAATTATCACTGGAAATGATCAATTTGTTCTAAAAACATATAATGACAAGCAAATTCAGTGAATTCATGACTGCCGCTGGGCAGCAGTTTCAAGGGGAATTAATGCATCAAGTGGAATATTGTTGAGTTGCAAGTGGAAGTTATTTAGAAGAGACAGAACAGACAGTACCTCAGACAGTGGTTATGATTTATTTTCACGGAGGTCAAAATCAAATTTAAGCAACCTAATTAAATATGCGTGGAAAATGCCCATGTTCGAAATTGGACCCACAATTGATGAAAGTGATCTACTATGCAAATTTCATCGAAATCGACTGACTGCAAGGAAAGTTAGAGTCTGGAAATGAAAAACACGGAAGGTGTGCACTTACTGTGTATTAGTAGTAGCACTGAATAAATCAAAGTTTCCCTACTTTGCATAATTTTTGCACGAGAACAAAACCCATATTATATGTGATGTATTCCATGTTACTAAACATTCACACAAAAATTTATTCAAATCCGAACTTTCATATAGAAGTTCTGTACAAAAAACTGATTACACCCAATTTCGGAACAAAATGGCCGCTGGTGGCCATCTTGAATTTTGGACCAAACCCCAAAACACAATGATAACAAAGATACCCAAGAAGTTTCGTGAAGATCGGTTCATAAATACGGCTTTTAGTCTGAGGTGCATTGATGCACAGGGCAGATGGACAGGCAGATGGACAGATTTTCAGTACAAAATTTCCCACATTCGAACTTGACCTAGGTATTGATAAAAGTAATCCATATATGACCCAATTTCGGAACAAAATGGCCGCTGGTGGCCATCTTGAATTTTGGACCAAACCCCAAACACATATTCTGGTCTCACAATGATAATAAAGGTACCCAAGAAGTTTCGTGAAGATCGGTTCACAAATACGGCTTTTAGTCCGAGATGCGTTGGCGCACAGGGCAGACGACAGGCAGACGGACAGATTTTCGGTACAAAATTTCTCACATTCGAACTTGACCTAGGTATTGATAAAAGTAATCCATATATGAAATTTCATCGAAATCGGTTGAATTTAAGGAAAGTTAGAGTCTGGAAACTGTCAGCCAATCAAATTTCAGAAACCTAATTAAATATGCGCAGAAAATGCTCATATTCGAACTTCGGCCCACAATTTATGAAAGTGATGTACTACCCAAATTTCATCGAAATCCGGTCACTGTAAGGAAAGTTAGAGTCTGGAAATGAATAACACGGAAGGACGGAAGGACACCCCAAATTTAATATCTCCCATTTTTTTTAAAAAGCGGGAGACAAAAAAAGAAAATATAGTGTTTTTGAGTGGATACCAATCATTTCCAGCAATAATTCAACACATATTCAACTTGAAAGGATGCGTGAAACCCACTTGTCCAAAGATGGCATGAAAGTCTGTTATTTAAGTTTTTTTGTTTGGTACGTCCTTTCAAAGGATGTACCAAACCAAAAACTTATATTACAGACTTTCAGGCCATGTTTGGACTAGAAACCTGCCCAGTGAATCAGATCGAAAGATGCTATCTGTCCCGAGTATCAATCAAATCACTTCCGCATATCAATGATTCAATTGGCTGTTTACTTTCATGCATCAATTCATGGTAGAAACGAGTGGAATTATCAGTTTCTTATAAAAAAGCGTATAATAAAAAGAAAATCTAGTGTTTTTGAGTGGATACCGAAAATTATCTCATGAGTGACCGAGACAAATGGTTATTTTTCGCGAGCAATAACCATTTATCTCGGTCACAAGTGAGATAATTTTCGGTATCCACTCAAAAACACCAGATATCTTCTATCTCTCCATTGAAGCAATACCATCAGGTGCATACCATCTACAGAATTTTCTATTCAGGTGGACAACAGTGTGATCATCCTCCTTAGAATGACAGGCCTGAAATACAACAATGCATTTCAGGTGGTTATTTGACATTTATATTGAAACTTAACCCTAAAATGCCTAGAGATTTTTATACATTTTTATTACTCTTTGACAGTCTTCACCAGGCCTGGTTATTTTAGGAGAGCCATTGCTCCTGATCCATATGGTTCCTGCAAAAAAAATAAATTAACTGGTTGAGCACTGGAAGTCCATATTTGGGTAAAGGTGTAGAATAAGGGATTTTTCGTTTTTTTTTTAAATAATGCTTTTCTCGCTATTTTTTCTCTGTTTTCTTAAGGTAAACTATATTTTGAACAAAATGATACAAACTAACATACTTTTATTGTTTTTTCAAGAAATATTAACGATTTTATTGCGACAGCGCCGTCGAACTCACTGCAATCGCTCCGTTCCATTATCGCTATCATGGGGGGAGAGTTTAGTAATTGAAATGTCGGCTGACAAACCCTGCCCCCTCACTAAACTGACCCTAGATCAAATTTTAGCTCACCCTGGTCCTAACTGAACTGACCTTAAATCAAGGAACACGCACACAAGCGAAGCACACCTGCTAACACGCACACAAGCGAAGCGCACCTACTATCATATAGAATGATTTCTCCCCTGTGATGTCACTCGTAACAACGAATGAAAACAACAGACGCTGCGAAATTTTCAGTGGATGAAACAAATGGCAATTGAGAAACTCGCAATTGAACAGTATTTAAAATCTATTCTCTTACATGTTAAAACATGAAAGAGGTACCTAATTTTGTGTCATTTTGTTCAAAATATAGTTTACTTTAAGAAAACAAAAAAAAAATAGCGAGAAAATCGTTATTTTAAAAAAAACCCGAAAAGTCCCCTATTCTACACCTTTACCCATATTTGAGTTTTACTCTCAAGTGTGGATATTGCAACTCAAAGGCTTCAAACTCTGTGGATGTCCTTCATATTATCTTTGAAGATAAATTATTTTGTTTGTAGGGAATTACAGGCTCTCGGTTTATCGTTACAAGGCAATGATTTGTGAGGGGGCGCGGTGGCATCGCGGTAACCGGTTCTCGTCAGATCACCGAAGTTAAGCAACGTCGAGTGTGGTTAGTAGTTGGATGGGTGACCATTTCAGTGACTGATTCGTGCTCCCACGTTGTGTCCGTGGGCAAGGCACTTAACCCCGATTGCCTACACGGGAGCAGGATGACGCTGTGTACTAAGGCGTACGGCACGTCGATGGTGCTCATGTCTTCAACCAATCTAACCCTGCCTGTGCCGTGGTGCAGAGTTCAGAGTTATGATGTTGGGGAGCTGGCAGCTGCTCATCATTGCTCGGTGGTTCTCTCCAGGTTCTCCGGCTTCCTCCACCCGTAAAACTGTCACCGACATGATATGACCCTGGCTGTTAATGTGTCGTTAAACCCTAATAAAAAAAAAAGAAAAGAAATTTTGACGACTAAATATAATTCAGCACTCTACCAGTTAATGGGTGCCATAATGGCTCTTCTACAGCTGGGAAAAAATGCTAATAGCTCTCCTTAACTTGTGTCATACATCAACTTTCCCATTAATATCAGTCAAAATGGCTTCCCTGGAGTGATTTGAGGTGGGCTGTTCGGACCTCCTGTGATTTTCAAACGTTCAGGACTGCTACATCCAGTGGTTTTTCAGTTGTTTCTAGGCAAGTCTTGGTCGCCTATAAAGGCACCCAATTCTCAGTTTTATCTCCAGAATACAGGAGAGTTACCAAATCCTTCTTAACCCTTTAACCAACATAACGGCCAAAACCGGCCAGCACTATTCTCAAAAATCGCCAATTAATTTTCATGATTTTTTCATTTTTTGTCTCGAAAACATAGGTTATGACCCCTCATTGGAACGAGCTCATCGAGCTCGTTCCAATGAGGGGTCATAACCTATTTTTTCGAGACAAAAAATGAAAAAAATTAATAATTCAAGAATTTTTTTTGCAAGTGTCGTCTGCTTTTCATGTTAGGTAAAGGGTTAATTGAATGCACCTGCTCATAGAACTAGAGATGTGACTGTCCCGATTGGCCTATAAACATGAGAAAAAATCCGGACAAACTTATGTTGATGACAAACAGACAGACAGATGGACGGACATATGGATAGACACACAGATGGATGGACAAGTATACCCCCCCCCCCCCCCCCACAACTCATTGCAAAGGCAGTGGGGGGGGGGGGGGGGTATAATAATCTTCTGTGACAGGGTGGCTATACAATTAACAGGGTTCCACTGTATATATCTCAATACTGTAACATGATAAAACATAAAAGATACTTACGCATGAAGTAGGTGATGCTGTTTTCTCTCGATAAGTGGTTTAATTTTAAGTAGTTTCTCTGTATCATGCTTCCATTTGTTGAAGTACAGCTGGAGTTTAGAATGTTGTAATATGTCACAAACTTCACCAGCTTCTACCTTCTCATCTTTGACCCTCTGATGCGCCTCAATCCATTTCTGGAACATAACTGAAAAAAAAGATGATACTCTGTTTAGGGCCCTGCAATGCTTCAGGAATTTGATTTGATTTGACTAGAATTGTGTTGATAGTGGCCAAAATCATCTAGTGACATACCAGAAAACCATCATAAAATATTTCCCACTTTTTTTATTTAAATACTATTTATTTATTGGTGTTTAAGGTCACATACTTCTACGCAATGGCTAATCGTGACCATGGCAATTTTACGTGTGGGGGAAGCTGGAGAGAACCACCTAGCATCAATGAGCAACTGTCAGCTCCTCAACATTCTAACTCTGTTCAAGCTCCACTCATGCAGGGTTGCAGTGGTTGAAGACATGTGCACCGTCGATGTGCAGTACGTGCCCCATCATCGTGCCCCATGTAGGCAACCGGGATAAAGTGCCTTGCCCAAGGACACAACATTTGTCGTCCTGGACGGGGATCGAACTCGGGAACTCTAGCATAGAAGTCCAACAGTCTACCACTGAGCCACTGTGCTCCAGGTAGACTATAGATAGGTATGAACTTTGGAACCTAACCCAATATGTTTCCTTAAAACAATAATAAAGGAAACAGGTGGTAAACGTTCGTTGATTATTATTATTTTAAAATATTACTTTCATTTAACGAAAGTAATTCCTTAAAATAATAATATAACAGGGGCGGATCCAGGATTTTATAAGGGGGGGTGCTATTGTTGGTCGGCAAGCGCCGATGGTGCGCGCTCTGTGCCATCCTTGCGAGCGCCAAAGGCGCGAAGCAATTAGGGGGGGGGGGGGGGGGGGTGTGTTCTCCCCCAGAAAAAAATTTTGAATTAGGAACCCATCAGATGCTATCTGAGATGTATCCTCGTCATATATTTGTCTTTTCTCTTAAACCTATTTTCTGCCGATTTGGCTTGAAATTTGGTAAAAACAATTATGGTACTGACACTGCCCAATGAAAAACAAAATAATCATTCGAAATTGTTACCTACCAAGAAGCAAATATAATCATCCCTGGATTTTGCATCAAATTAACTGAAATGCGGGGATTGCCTGGAAGAAACATAATAATTTTCACCATGACATACCTGTTGTATGCAGGGGCAACAGAAGTTCCAAGAAGTATGAGTGTGTGTAGGTGGGTGAATGTGTGGATGGGTGGGTGCCACTGGGTGAGTGGCCGAGGGCGGGGTCACATTTCTTCTCGTCAACTTTGAGATGCATATACTATTTAAATGTTAAACACTCCAAAGGCAGATGTAGACGGGGGCGCACATGGCGTGCGCCCTTCTATTTTCTCAGAAATCATTTCTGAGAAAATAGAGGGGCGCACGCCACGTGCGTCCCCGTCTATTAATCAGATATAAAAAGTATATGTCGTTGAAAATTATTTTGTTAGAATTGACTGGAGCGTGCCAAAGGCAAAGGCACGCCCCAGTCAATTCTAATAAAATAATTGAAGCCAGTGCGTACTATAAATTAATAGTATGTGCACACTTGCATCACAACAGTTTGTGACCATATAAGTATAGAGGGCGACGTCCCTCTATTTCGAAATCCTGGATCCGCTTCTGAAACACCCAAGTCCTGTCTCAGTTTGTGCGCTTCTACCTTGCTATGTGAATGCACAAACTTGTACACTGTGTAAATACATTGTTCCATCAACTGATCTTAACTGGTAAGTAGCTTAATTATTTTACTCATGTTATCGAAGAAATAAGTCTGGATACTAGATGTCCTGTTGCTCTGTAACATTAAATTGTTTCAGTTTACTAGAGAATGCCTGTAGGCATTATCCAGCAAGTTCAACTGTTGCGACAATTTAATATTTAACAAAGAGCATTTAACATTGGTGAATCATTCACCAATGTTAAATGCTCTTTGTTAAATATTAAATTGTCCCACTCAATCATCTGTCACAGTGTAAAACTATTGCTGAAGGCGAACGTCACTATAGCATCACTGATTCAGCTGAACAAAGATATATTTACGAACAGAGCTGATATACGTGGAAACTTTGTCCATAAGACCGTAAATATATGGATGACATTGGAATCAGCTCGTCAACTGATTCAAATGCCATCCATATTTGTATGGATATTGGCATATTTTAATTTTTTTTTTTAAGAAATTCACAATTTTGGGAAAAGCTGTGATTGGTAACTGGTTAAATTCCAGGCACATTCTTATAACAATTACATTTTATTGAAATTAAATCTTCCAGATAGATTATTGGAGGCTGGATTGGAAATACAGTAATCGCGCATGCTTATTACAGTAACACTTTGTGATTGGGATGAAGTTCTCACTTTTTCAGAATGTCTGCAAATTCAAATTTTCTTGGATGACTGTGAGTAGTGAGTAGGCATGTGTGTGTGTGTGTGTGTGTGTGGGGGGGGGGCTGCTCGAGCACCCAGAGCACCCCCCCTGGATCCGCCCCTGAATAATAAACAAAATTTTGTCGTGAACATGATAACACAATTATAATATACTTATGGCTGTATCTCAAAATGTCGAAAAAATGAAAATCTGCACCAGTGTGTTTACAAAAGAGAACAATAGGCTTAAGGCTATACAGTAGAACCTGTCTTGAGAGACCACACTTTGGGCCACACAAAAGTGGTCTCTCAAGACAGGTGGTCTCTCATAACATGTTTCAGGTTTTCTCATGTCAGTGAATAACCAACCACAAAATTCAGAAATGGAGAAGAATGGATTTTTGTAATTACTTTGTAGTTGTTCTTTTTTGTGAAGTTTTTGTAACAAATTGAAATGGACTGTTATAAAAATTATAAAAATAAATTTGTGTTGAAATTCTTCAATGAAGATTTTCAACACTAATTTATTTTTATAATTTTTATAACAGTCCATTTCTATTTGTTACAAAAAGATTTTCAACACAAATTTATTTTTATTCCTATCTGTCAGAGTTAAGGTATGTATGAAATTGTTTATTCAGCAATAATCCTAATCTTTTCACAGGGGTCTTATAAAAACATCTCAATCTTTAATGAGTTAGCAATTGAAACCCAATTAAGAGCTTTTAATTATGTTAGTATAACCACAATGGATTTTCCAATTCCACAACAGGTAAAAAGTTTTTGTCATGGTTTCAGTCTTCAAAGGGGCGGTCTCTCAAGACAGGTCTATTATGGCATAAAAATACAAGTTGGTACCAGGTCACAGTGGTCTCTCCAGACAGATGGTCTCTCAAGACAGGTGGTCTCCCACAGCGGGTCCATTATAGAGTAAAACCAATCGGTGCCTGGTAGTTGTGGTCTCTCAAGACAGGTGGTCTCTCAAGACAGTGGTCTCTCAAGACAGGTTTTACTGTAGTCTATATCTAATTAGCATCTGGTATTTTATGGGAAGGGTCTATAACCATGGGGATTAACCATGGGAAATATCCATGGGTGTCTGTTGTAATTCTCACGGACGTTTTAATGAATTGTAAAGCTTGAGAAGAGCATCTTTATTTGCTTCCCAATTTTTACCTCTAATTATCTTCAGAAAATTGATATGGATACCAATGACTTGTACATATATTCAGTAGGTGGGGAGTGTATTATCACTAAATCACCTGCAGAGTGACGATTCCACCCAAGCAATAATTGCAAATTTGTTGCAAAGCATATCAAGCACAAGCAAAGTTCCAGCCAATGGACCTCCGGGTTATACCCGGAGGTCCATTGTCTGAAACATTGCTTGTATTTTTTGTCCTCATGTACAGAATTTGAAAGTGATACGTTGAGTGATAACTCTATTCCCCGGGTGATTTAATTACAATCCACTCTCCACATACTGTATATATCTTACACAACTCAGTAAACTCTGTTCACCGAACACATAGAATCCACCGTCTGTATCTCTGATCTCTGAACGCAAAAAACATCTCACGAGTGACCACCAATTAGAAATAAACTATAATTACTATCAAAACAAACAAGACCACAACATGGATATAAAGTCAAGTCCAACCAATCGTTTACACCCATGTCGCCCATTTAGATGACTTCCACCCCAGGCCATTTTGGCCAGAAAAACAGAGCTTGTTCACACCAGCAAACAAGCACTGCTTCACTTCCCGGGGTTCTCACAAGGAAACTTTTTGATCTTGTTTCCTCCCTAAAAATGTGTTATACCTCACTGGAATAAACTTGCTCAAAAGAGATTTCAAACACTATGCTTGGAAAACAAAATTCACTTGTTTATTTCAATTTGAGAAATATTTTGGAAAACTTTTCTGAAAGGTGTGATGGGTAATGGCAGGGACCGATCAGGACTATTTAAAACACGCTCTAGCCTCGGAGCCTATTTTTTTCAATTCATGCGCCAGATTTCAATTTACAGAGTCACACTGCTGTTTGTAACACACACTGCAAGTATGTAATAGCTCTCATCATTTTCATTTAGTACACTATAGCAAACATTAATCTTCACTGTGGTTTCTGATCAAGTCTTGGCTGCCTAAATAGGCAGCCAAGACTTGATCAGAAACCACAGTGAAGATTAATGCTTGGTAATTAAGACTTGAAGTATTAACTTAAGCACTCTACACCAATGATAAATGATAATCATATATATAATACATGTAAGAATATCTCTCTCGATTATCCATCGAAAGAATATCAAAATATGATCTGAGAAGTTACGCGCCAACTGAAAAGCCTATTTCTGAGATTTAAGAGCCAGGTCCTGATGTTTCAGAACCAAATACGCACTGGCGCATGCCCAGGTCGGTCCCTGGTAATGGGTTAAAATTGGGGTTCTACTACACACTGTTGACTGTTGTCCTGCACTTTTCAATTTCTGTCAAAAATTGCCTTTCCAACCATGACTACATTTCCCCCCCAATGCCCCACTTTGTGTTACGGAGAAGGTCTTTGGCCTCCTATTAACCCTTTACCCAACGCAGATGATATCAAAATTTATTATTTTAAATATCATTTTTTATAATTTTTAAAAAAATTTCAACAAAACCATATCATGTGACCCCTCGTTGGAACGAGCTCTACGTTTTGTTGAAATTTTTTGAAAAATAATATTTTTTCAACTGCTGAATTTGCATATTACGCGGGCGGATTGCCGATTCGTTGGGTAACCCTTTACCCAACACAGACGATATCAAAATTTATAATTTTAAAATTTGTTTTTTCAAATTTTTCAAAAAATTTCAACAAAACCAAATCATGTGACCCCTCATTGGAACGAGCTCGACAAGCCCATTCCAATGAGGGGTCACATGATATGGTTTCATTGAATTTTTTTGAAATATATATTTTTTTTAAACTACTCAATTTGTAAATTACGCGTGCGGATGGAGCCGATTCGTTAGGTAAATGGTTAACTCTTAAACCACTGAATATTTCCAAAATATTTTTCTTCAAATCTAAAAATCATGGCTGCTGTGAAGCAGTCATGACTAGATTTGGTGAAGAATTCATCTAAATTAAGTCAAGAAATCACTGGTCAAAAGGTCCATTCAATTTGCAGGAGAGAAATTTGGTTAACCCTTTACCCAATGCAGACGATATCAAAATTTATTATTTTAAATATATTTTAAAAAGAAAATTTCAACAAAACCATATCATGTGACCCCTCATTGGAACGAGCTCAATAAGCTCGTTCCAATGAGGGGTCACATGATATGGTTTTGTTGAAATATTTTGAAAAATTTAATTTGCATATTACGCGGGCACTGTGGGTGATTCATTAGGTAAAGGGTTAAATGTGCCCAAATTATACTTATTTCAATGACATGATAATTTAGGTCCGGGGCAGGAATATCCGCCAGCAGCACTAAAATATTTCTGGAACACTGCTAACTATTTCACTGGGACAGTGCTGGAAGCCCATATTTGGGCTTTATTTTGAAGTACAGATACTGCAACTTAAAGGTTCAAATTCAGTGGCTGTGCTTCGTATTACCTTTGAAGTGATATTATTTAGTCTGTTAAGATTTGCCTTGTTACAGGCACTCTTCTATAAACTGTAACAAGGCAAAAACATGTGGACAAACAGAAAGTGATCACTAAACCTCCACTTCCGTTTCACTGAAATCAACGTCTGTTTACTTTGAGTACAATTGCTAAAGATTTGCAAGCCTAAAAAACTTGTTTCGAATTGCTGTCCCCCCATTCCCCCCCCCCCCCCCCACACACACACACAAACACACAAACACACCTCAATTTCAATATCAAGTGAGTAGGACATTCTTTTTCTTTTTCGCCTTTTTATAATTTGTATTTATTTATTTTTTGGAGGGGCAGGGTTGTGGGGGGGGGGGGGGGGGGCGAGGTTCCTATTTTGTAAAACAAAATATAAATGGTTTAACCATTTTTTGCACCAGGGGAAAGTTACAAAGCAGAATGGTGTGCATAATTTAGTACAGTTGTACTAGACAGGTTTTGAGAGAAAGAAACTCTCCCCCCCCCCCCCCCCCCCTCTTAGTATGGGGTTCAACCGTCTATGTCATTTGTGTATTAAAACTTTGTGTTTGTCTTCCTTGTAAACATCAGATTAACTGGTAGAGTGCTGGAAGCCCATATTTGGGCTTTATTTTGTAGAGTAGGTACCACAGCTTGAAGGCTCATATTCGGTGCATGTGCCTTGTATTATCTTTGAAGTGATATTGTTTAGTTTGTAAGGGTTTGCCTTGTTACAATTTATGGGAGAGTGCCTTTGGGCACTCTCCCATAAATTGTAACAAGGCAAAGACATGTGTACCAAGACTTGATGGCCAAAATAATTTAGCACTCTACCAGTTAAAGTAAGTTTATCTGTCATGCTACAAAGGAGAAGACAGTATAAAATGGACATGGACAGACCAATGGTATTTCTAAACATGCAATGAGAATCACTGAGGAACAAATGTGAATCTTGTATTTATCCACACCATTCATCACTTCAAATAGATTATATCTTGCTTGCATTACATGGAAGACAAATATGGATTGCCTTGGGGGGAGGAGGGGGGGTTAATGACACTTTCAACGGCCAGGGTTACCTTGTATCCGACAGTTTTATGGGTGGAGGAAGCCTGACTATCCCGAGAGAAAAGGAAAATTCTAAGTTCATCAAGGGCCATAACTCCAAGAAAAATATTTGGAACAACACATGCATTGAAAAGTGGCTAGACATCAATAAGATACACTTACATGCCAAATATAAAATCATTCCATCAAGTATTTCAAAAGTTATTGAGTTTTGAAACTCGTTGGTCACAGACAAACTCATTGGCCACAGACAGACCGACATCGCAGCTAAAAATCCCTACTTTATTTTATTCCAGAGAGCTTAAATACATGATCATGGTTGTCTGTTCACTAACTCTTAATCCCCTAAGGATTTTTTGTAAAATATTTTGCATAAAATCTAGTCATGGCTGCTATGACGCAGCCATGACTAGATCTCATAAAAAATGCATGAAAATCTGACTGGAGAAATCACTGGTCAAAAAGTCAATTAAATTTGCGGAGGAAAATTTGGTTAAATGTGCTCAAATTTTACTTAATTTAGTGACGAAAGATTTCCTGTCCTGGGTAAGAATATCCGTCAGCAGTATGCAATGAATTAACTGCCTGCCAATAACTTTATACTTAATTCATTTACCTGTAAGAAATTAAGAAAATCTGTAATTTTAGGTGGTTTGACAGAAATAATTAAGAAATGAGTGATTATTTCGTTTTTTTTTTTATGAAATTCCTGATTCTTAGTTAGATTTTTTGATTCTTATTAATTTATTTATTTATTTATTGGTGTTTTTAAGGTCACATACTTATGCACAATGGCTAATCGTGACCGTGACAGTTTTACGGGTGGAGGAAGCCGGAGTACCCGGGGAGAACCACCGAGCAACGACGAGCAGCTGTCAGCTCTCCAACATCGTAACTCTGAACTCTGCACCGTAGCACAGGCAGGGTTAGATTGGTTGAAGACATGCGCACCATCGACGTGTAGTACGCCTCAGTACACAGCGTCATCGTGCCCCCATGTAGGCAATCGGGGTGAAGTGTCTTGCCCAAGGACACAACGCGCTTGCCGCAGGTGGGATTCGAACCGAGGACCTCTCGGCTTGCAGCCTGCACCTCTACCAACTGAGCCACCGCGCCCCCGATTCTTATTAATAAAACTAACCTTTTAGCAAATGTTTCTCTCTCTCTGGCTCAGATTCTCTCAGAAGTCTTTTCAGTTTTGTTTTGTGACATATTTTCAACCATTTCGTAGCTGCTTTTCTGAAAACGTATAAAACAATTTATCTAACAATCATACAAATTTTGGCCTGAAAACCACAAGAAACGGTACGTATCAGATAATGTGTTCTGATTCCGTATCACATAGATGACTCATTCTGATTCCGTATCATAGACACGACGCGTTTCCAGTAACGTAACAGCGACAGTTGCTGGCGATTGGCTAAAATTTTTACAATAAATAGAAACTGCACAATTCAATATTACAGGAATCTGGTTCTTGAGGATGTGCCCTCGTCGCAAACTCGTAAATTCAAGCAGATCATCACAGGAAGTAACACTGAGATTGAACAATTTGACAACCCAACTTTGACAATTGTGGTGATCGCGTTACTCATTGGTTGTCAAAGTGCACAACAATATAGTTCTATAAAATATGTTATTTTTAAACTATTTCTTGCCCAACATTATGTCACAAAACTGTATTAATAATTTAAGATTTAATCTGTTTATGCGACAGAATTGTTAGATAAATGAATTATCATGATAATGTGCATGTCTTATGATTTGTATCAGATTCTCAGTGGTATCCAAAAAGGGGATCACAACTCGCCAGCAAAGCCGACTCATTGAGATCGCTTTTTGGACACCACCTCGAATCTGATACAAATCATAAGACATGCATATTATCATGATAATCTGTATTTATCATATGACTTGTACTTTTATGGTGTTTCTTTGATTTTCAATATTCATCATAATTTTGATTAACTAATACATACAGAACAAGTGGTGGTGATACCGAGGTGGTATTAGTCCCCATACAGCATTTTTGTGACATAAGGTGTTTTTGTCACAGAAGACACTCGAGTATACAAGCATCTTGGATTTTGAAAAAAAATATTGAGCGTGCATAATCCCCTCACAACCCTTTATCCATGTACCATATATGAAAGGCGTAGCTTGAACCATGTTGGAGGGAGGGGTGGTAACATAAAATAGAGAAAAAAGCTTAAAAAACACAACAAAAATGGCCGCCATTCTACCATCTTGGATTTTGAAAAATAAATATTGACTGTGCATCATCCCCTCAGAACCATTTATCCATGTACCAAATATGAAAGGTGTAGCTTGAAGCATATTAGAGGGAGAGGTGGTAACATAAAAACAGACAGACAGACAGACAGACAGACAGAAAGACAGACAGACAGAC
This sequence comes from Pictodentalium vernedei, assembly GCA_031216915.1. Classification (NCBI taxonomy): domain Eukaryota; kingdom Metazoa; phylum Mollusca; class Scaphopoda; order Dentaliida; family Dentaliidae; genus Pictodentalium; species Pictodentalium vernedei. Next base: position 454,191,986 of record CM062290.1, read on the forward strand.
AGACAGATGGACAGACAGACAGACAGACAGATGTTAGATTTTGAAAAATATTGAGCGAGCATAATCCCCTCACAGCCCCTTTATCCATGTACCATGTATGAAAAGTGCAGCTTGAACCATGTTGGAGGGAGCAGTGGTAACATAAATAAAATAGAGAAAAAAGCTTAAAAAACACAACAGAAATGGTTGCCATGGCGCCATCTTGAATTTTGGAAAAAAAATATTGAATGTGCAACATCCCATTACAACCCTCTATCCATGTGCCCGATACAAAAATTGTAGATTGAACCATGTTGGAGTGAGGGGTGGTAACATAAAATAGAGAAAAAAGCTTAAAAAACACAACAAAAATGGCCGCCATGCAGCCATCTTGGATTTTGAAGAAAAAATATTGAACATGCATCATCCCCTACCAACCCTCTATCCATGTGCCAAATATGCAAAGTGTAGCTTGAACCATGTTGGTGCGAGAGGTGGTAACATGAAAATAGAGAAAAAAAGCTTAAAAAACACAACAAAAATGGCCGCCATTCCGCCATCTTGGATTTTGAAAAAAAATTTTGAGCGAGCATCATCCCCTCAGAACCATTTATCCATGTACCAAATATGAAAGGTGTAGCTTAAAGCATGTTGGAGGGAGAGGTGGTAACATAAAAAACAGACAGACAGACAGACAGACAGACAGACAGACAGACAGACAGACAGACAGACAGACAGACAGACAGACAGACAGACAGACAGACAGACACAGACAGACAGACAGACAGACAGACAGACAGACAGACAGACAGACGGATGGACGGACGGACGGATGGACAGACAGATGGACAGACAGACGGATGGAGTGCAATCCTATAGTCCCCTTACGGTTCCCGTAGGGGACTAATAAGGTAAGGCCTATTAACCTATTTACCCAGTGAATCAGCTGCATCAGCCAGCCTTATTTATAAATTTTGCAGTTGAAAAAAATTATTTCTCAAAAAGTTTCATATCATGTGACCCCTCAATGGAATGAGCTAATCAGGCTCATTCAAATGAGGGGTCACATGATATGGTTTTGTGGAAATTTTTTGAAAATTTTGAAAAATATTATTATTAAAGTAATAAATTTTGATATCATGTAGACTGAGTAAAGAATTAAAAAAATCCTCTACTTTCTCAGGCAATATTTCCTCAATTTTATAATGAGAGAGGGAGGCTCTTTTTTTTAATAATCCACAAAACAGACCTGAAAACAGTGGATTAAATTATTAACCCTTTCAAAACTGGTGGTATCTTCCATGCTTGTTAAATGGCAGACACTGGAAAAGTCCATATCCATTATTTGGGGGTAGACCAATTAATATTTCCAACGTGCAGCCTTCAGGTTGTACGTTGAAAATATTAATTGTTCTACCACACATGTTCACTTAGTAGCCATCCTACTTAATGAAAGTATGACATATCGTATTCCTGGACCAGAAAAATGGCCTCTTGTGTTAAAGAGTTAAGACAAAATGATTCCTATATACCCTCAGAACTTCGTTTGCAGGGGGGTATAAATAATTAATTTAACTCCTTACACAATTATGTGGAAAAAATAATGTTTACAGGAGTGAAAACTTCTCATTTTGCAGTTGCAAGTTTAACCAACTATATCTTGTTTGACAGAACCAGACAGATAGAATTCATGTTTCTCTCATTTGCTTTGTATGAAACCCATCCAAATTTCCACATTTTGTCTGCAAGAAGATTGGCAAAATAGAAAATTCTGTGATTCACTTCATAAATATCACATTAAAAAATCATTCCATATTCTCTATGTTTCAGATATTAGGCCCCACAAAGTAGATGTTCTGTTTCTGAGGTCATTTTTTGTAAAATTGCTTGTGGGCACACGGTTTTTTATTTTATTTTTGTAATATTTCTTTGCTATCAAAAGTTCATATTCTTAGTCTGTTTTATGTTTTAGGTCTCATAATCTATAAAAGAGCATGGGTAGTGGTGTTTTTCATCCCTTCAGTGCAAGAAGGCTTTGCATTTTTAAAGCCTTGTTGCACTCAAAGGACAAATTTATGAATTTTATTAACTTGGGTAAAATATCAAACATAAACATAAGACATAAAATTTTTATTTTTTTAAGTTTGCATTGGTTATAAAAAGAGAGCATGCAGCAAACCAAATAGAGCTGATATGGTTAACCAATTAATCGATTAATCAATGTTCAACATCTTGCTCGATCCAAAAAGTAATTGATCGATTAACCATTACTTCTGAACTACTGTATTACATGGTTCAAAAAAGGAACAAACTTGCTCCAAAACAGGCAAACATTGTCACAGACTCACATCAATTATAGAAAACAGAGTAAAGCATGCAAGTTACTTGCTGACATACTTGTTTACTTGCACAACCATCATACTGTATCAGTAGCTGGAAATTATTATTCTTAACCCTTTACTCATTGTTGGTAGCAGACAATACTTACAAAATAAATTCATGAATTACTAAAAACTTTCAATTTTTGTCTCAAAAACATAGCTTTTGACCCTTCACTGGAACAAACTCAATGAGCTCGTTCCAATGAGGAGTCATAAGCTATGTTTTTGAGACAAAAATTGAAAACATCATAAATTTGAATGGAGATTTTTGTATATAGGCCTAGTCGGTTTTGTTCGTTGTGTTGGGTAAAGGGTAGATATCTATTTTAACAAGTGATAATCCAAGGTTAATCCATGTGGTTAATCCATCAAGAAAACCCCTTAACTGTTTAGCTCTACAACCAAAATGACCTTGCGAGAGGGCCTGAGAAACAGATTTTCAACTTTTTTAGGCCTTAAGAAAGAAATTCTTTACACACTATAAATGTTAACTGTGAATCCAACACCTGATCAGATCTTCCATCAGTTGGATATTTCTGATGAATGTGACTCATCACAAAGTAATTTAAACTTTTATAAACCTAAAGTACTAGCATACAAGGGGTGCACATCAAAGATGCAGGCATCAGTTGTGTTGGCAATCAAAGAGTGTTGCATGTCCATTACCCTGTTATCAATCATATCCCACTTGTCAAACCTGGAACCTTTGTTCAAGTTATAATGCAAACAAGTTCAGAATTTGTAAAAATTATTTAATTAAGTCCCATAACCCTGTAACGAAAAATCGTGCTGAGCCAGTTTTCGAATTCGTGTGAGATATTATTGCAAAAGACCTGTATGACAAATATTAGTCAAATCGGAGAACGTTTGTTCAAGTTATTGCGCTAACAGTGTGAGGATGCCAGGATGAGCAGCTGCCCGCATGGATGCCCACACACCGATCATCACCAAACCATGGATCTCGGTTGTTGACACAACTCGGGCATACAAGTTTCAAGTCTGCTATTGGGTGGTATTTTGATTGACTTATTATAACTGGTATAAAATCAATTACTATAAGTAATACAATGGAAGCCTGTTAACCCTTTACCCAACGTAACGGCCAAAACCGGCCAGTGCTATTCTAAAAAATCGCAAATTAATTTTCATTATTTTTTATTTTTTGTCTCACAAACATAGGTTATGACCCCTCGTTGGAACGAGCTCGATAAGCTCGTTCCAACGGGGGGTCATAACCTATGTTTTTGAGACAAAAAATGAAAAAATTACCGTATTTACTCTATATATTGGGACACTCTATAATTTGGGACACACATTTTTTCCAGAAAAATATTTTTTTTTTATGCTCCAATGTTTGGGACACTCCGGAGACTTGTTTCCAGTTGGCCCAGTCCCCTGAAAACGGTGCAAAATGCTCAATATTAAAGCTAAGTTTGTGTTCAATTTTCCTTTTTAAACAATAAAAAATTGATAATACATACTGATTTGTGTTGTTTTTATTTAAATCTGTTCCTAAGTTTTAATATTTACAATCCGGACTGACATGAGGAAGACTATTTAATATTACATTGTGACAGTCTTCAACCCTTTACTGAATGCTAGTGGCAGATGACAGATAAAAAGAATTCTTGTCTAACTAAAAATTTTCATTTTTTGCTTCCAAAACATATCTTATGACCCCTCATTAGAACAAGAGCAATGCACTCGTTCCAATGAGGGGCATAAGATATGTTTTGGAAACAAAAAATGAAAATCTAAAAAATGAAAGTGTCAATGACACTGTAGCTCAACTTGTCAAGACAAAGACATGTACATGTATAGTATGTGACACAGCAATGACAAACATCTAGGTAATGACCTGATAACAAAGGTACATATAAAGTATTGTAACGGTCTGTACATAAATACTGACTGTTGCCTGTTACAAATGTATAGGTAAAGTATTGTAAAGGTGGGTGACAGTCAGATGCTAAACTAGAAAAATATCTTTGAGTCCCAGAGTGGGTCTGACTGAACCCCAAAATATTTGTTCTCATAGCACAGTGATAACAAAGGCACCCCAAAACACACTCGTTCCTGTCCCAAGGTGAAAACAAAAGTACCCAAAAAGTTTTGTGAAGATCAGTTCATAAATACGAGCTGTACAGAACTTGTGACAAAAAACTGATTGGATCTAATTTCGGTACAAAATGGCCACTGGCAGCCATCTTGAATTTTGGACCGTACCCAGAAACACTCATTCTCATCCCAAGGTGATAACAAAGGTACCCAAGAAGTTTTGCGAAGATCAGTTCATAAATACAGCCTCTACCCTGAGCCGTATTGACATGTGTGCTTACATTGTGTAAGTAGCACTGAATAAATGAAAGTTCATCTAATTTGCATAATTTCTGCACGAAAAAAAACCCCTTACAATATGTGATGTATTCCATGTTACTAAACATTCATACAAAGATTTATTCAAATCAGAACTTTTATACAGAAGTTCTGTACAAAAGACTGATTGCACTAATTTTGGTACAAAATGGCTGCTGGTGGCCATCTTGAATTTCGGACCACACCCCAAAACACTTGCTCTCATCCCACGGTGATAACAAAGGTACCCAAGAAGTTTCGTAAAGATTGGTTCATAAATATGGCCTCTAGTCTGAGCTGTATAGAAGTTGTGTACAAAAAACTGATTAGACCTAATTTCGGTACAAAATGGCCACTGGCAGCTATCTTGAATTTTAGACCGCACCCAGAAACACTCGTTCTCGTCCCAAGGTGATAACAAAGGTACCCAAGACATTTTGTGAAGATCAGTTCATAAATACAGACTCTAGTCTTAGCCGTATTGACATGTGTACTTACTATGTGTAAGTCGCACTGAAAAAATCAAAGTTCATCTAATTTGCATAATTTCTGCACGAGAAAAAAACCTGTATTATATGTGATGTATCCCATGGTACTAAACATTTACACAAAAAATTATTCAAATCAGCGCTTTCATATGGAAGTTCTGTGCAAAAATCTGATTGCACCTAATTTTGTACAAAATGGCTGCCATCGGCCATCTTGAATTTCGGACCGGACCCAAAAACACTCGTTCTCGTCCCACGGTGATACCAAAGGTACCCAAGAAGTTTCTTAAAGATCGGTTCATAAATACGGCCTCTAGCCTGAGCCGTATTGGCATTTGCACTTACAGTGCTCAAAGTAACCCTAAAAACTTCAAAATTAGTCTAATTTGCACAATTTACGCACGGGAAAAAAACCTGTATTATATGTGATGTATCCCATGGTACTAAACATTCATACAAAAAATTATTCAAATCAGAGCTTTCATATGGAAGTTCTGTACAAAAAACAGATTTCTGGATCGTCGGTACAAAATGGTGGCTGGCAGCCATCTTGAATTTTGGACCGCACCCAAAAACACTCGTTCTCGTCCCACGGTCATAACAAAGGTACCCAAGAAGTTTCGCAAAGATCGGTTCATAAATACGGCCGCTAGCCCGAGCCGTATCCAATTGTTGACTACGGACAGACGACCAGACGGACGATGGGCCATGACAAAAGCTCAAATTTGGCTTCGCCAAAGTTGAGCTAAAAATTGGATGGCAATTTTCGTATATAGTGATGGAAAACGAATCACACACAACTTGATTCAGCATCAAATCAAGACCAGGTTGTGTTTTTTCCCCATTTTCTAAGATGTGGGACATCTGTGGAAATATTTATTTTTAGCTGTCCCAATACATAGAGTAAATACGGTAGTTATTCAAGAATTGTTTTTGCAAGTGTCGTCTGCTTTTCATGTTAGGTAAAGGGTTAACTGAATAGTCTCTTTGCCAGAGAAAAATTAAATTAACAGGAGTCTACAATTAACAGGAAGTGGGGCATTTTTCTGTCTTCTATTTATTTATTTATTTATTTATTTATTTATTTATTTATTTATTTATTTATTTATCTATTTATTTATATGTGTTTAAGGTCACAAATTTCTGCACAATGGCTAATCGTAACAACAACATGGAGATAAAGTCAAGTTTAGTCAATTCTTAATACTCATGTTACCCATTTTAAAGAATTTTCACCCCAAGCACTGTTGACTTGGTCCTATTTTTCCAGTAAAATAATGCTGGTTTACCACAGTAAACAAATACTGCTTCCTTTCATGGGGTTCCCATGGAGGTGTCTCCTAGTTATCAACTGCCCCTTTATTCTCTTGGGCCAAAAATTTAAAAAATCTGTTTCTCAGGCCCACCTGCATGGTCCTTTTGACTGCTGAATGCTCTCTTTTTATAAGCAGTGCAAACTTAAAAAAATAAAAATAAATTTGTCCCTTGAGTGAAACAAGGCTTTGCAATGCTTTAGCAAGGGATGAAACACACCACCACCCATGTTATTCTGCAGATCATGAGGTCTAAAACATAAAACAAACCAATAACATGAACTATTGATGACAAAGAAATAATTGCAAAAATAAAATAAAAACCGCCCCTCCACCCGCATGCAATTTTACAAAAAATGCCCTGAGGAACAGACCCCTCTTTTGATTGGCCTAATTGAGCTCATGCCAATGAGGGTCATTTGATATGGCTTCATAGAATTTTTTTTAAAAATCTGAAAATATAATATTTAAAATAATAAATTTTGATACCGTCTGCGTTGAGTAAAGGGTTAACTGATATTTTGGTAGCAATCCATAATGTCATCATTCTACAGCTTTCATATTGCAGTTTGACAATTTGCCAATAAACTGGAAAATGCTGTTGTTTTTTTTCTTTTTTCTCATTTTAATGGTCATTTGTGTGCAAGGCAACCAGAGGGGCTTCCCAACATTTGCACATTTAATTTTGAGAGAAAACGTCAACGTAATAACACTGATGAACAAACTAGAGGCTGGTAGCACACGAAAAATTTGAAACCTTTATTCACACCTACAGACCTTACCGTGACATCTTAGCATAGTATTATCATTTCAAATTATATAGCCAAGAAGCTTTTCACTGGAAACAGATTAAGAAAAAAAACTAAAGTGGCTCAGATGGCAAATGGAAAATCTGAAACCTTTATTCACACCTACAGACCTTACAGTGACATCTTAGCATAGTATTATCATTTCAAATTATATAGCCCAGAAGCTTTTCACTGGAAACAGATTAACCCTTTACCCAACGAATCGGCCGCATCCGCACGCGTAATATGCAAATTCAGCAGTTGAAAAAATATTATTTTTAAAAAAATTTCAACCAAACCATATCATGTGACCTCTCGTTGGAACGAGCTCGATGAGCTCATTCCAACGAGGAGTCACATGATATGGTTTTGTTGAAATGTTTTGAAAAATTGAAAAATGAAAGTGTCAATGACACTGTAGCTCAACTTGTCAAGACATGTACTTGTAAAGTATGTAACACAGCAATGACAAACATCTAGGTAATGACCTGATAACAAAGGTACATATAAAGTATTGTAACGGTCTGTACATACATGCTGGCCGTAGCCTGTAACAAATGTATAGGTAAAGTATTGTAAAGGTGGGTGACAGTCAGATGCTAAACTAGAAAAAAAATCTTTGAGTCCCAGAGTGGGTCTGACTGAACCCAAAATATTTGTTCTCATAGCACAGTGACAACAAAGGCACCCCAAAACACACTCATTCCTGTCCCAAGGTGAAAACAAAGGTACCCAATTAGTTTTGTGAAGATCAGTTCATAAATACAAGCTGTATAGAAGTTGTGACAAAAAACTGATTGGACTTAATTTTGGTACAAAATGGCCACTGACAGCCATCTTGAATTTTGGACCGCACTCAGAAACACTCGTTCTCATCCCAAGGTGATAACAAAGGCACCCAAGAAGTTTCGTGAAGATCAGTTGATAAATACAGCCTCTAGCCCGAGCCGTATTGACATGTGCACTTACAGTGTATAAGTGGCACTAAATAAATCAAAATTCATCTAATTTGCATAATTTCTGCACGAGAAAAAACCCTGTACTATATGTGATGTATTCCATGTTACTAAACATTCATACAAAAATTTATTCAAATCAGAACTTTCATACAGAAGTTCTGTACAAAAGACTGATTGCACTAATTTTGGTACAAACTGGCTGCTGGTGGCCATCTTGAATTTCGGACCACACCCCAAAACACTCGTTCTCATCCCACAGTGATAACAAAGGTACCCAAGAAGTTTCGTAAAGATCGGTTCATAAAAACGGCCTCTAGCCTGAGCCATATAGAAGTTGCGTACAAAAAAACTGATTAGATCTAATTTCGGTACAAAATGGCCACTGGCAGCCATCTTGAATTTCGGATCGCACTCAGAAACATTCGGACCGCACTCAGAAACACTCGTTCTCATCCCAAGGTGATAACAGAGGTACCCAAGAAGTTTCGTGAAGATCAGTTCATAAATACAGCCTCTAGCCCGAGCCATATTGGCATTTGCACTGACAGTGCTGAAAGTAACACTAAATAAATCAAAGTTAGTCTAATTTGCATAATTTAAGCACAAGAAAAACAAGAGGCCCCACGTGGCCTTAATCGCTCACCTGACAAAGTGACTCTAAGAAGTATTTTAGGTCACCTTCACCATGTCATGCCTCATCAACATTAACTGGTTGAGTGATAGATTTTGTTTGAAGTTCAACATTTGTTACCTAAAATTAGTTTTATTTAAAATCATTGGTGTGTGGCCAATCTCCAATGATTTTTAATAAAGCAAATTTATCTCTGCAGACAAACTGGTTTAGCATGAAGCACAAACAAGGAATGTGAAGAGATAGCCTTGGACATCTCTCCCCAACTGTGGATATCTTCCATGTGCTACATGTATATATTTGCATGCAAGAAAACAAAAATTTTCACAAATTTTATTTTTTTTTATCATCATTGGAACAAGCTCAAACAGCTTATTCCAATAGGGGTATGGGAAGATCAGGTATATTTTTGAGACAGAAATGTGAATATATAAATAATGGTGTTTTTTTGTGAATGATGCTGGAGAATTTTGCGTAAAGATATGGTAAATGGTTTGTTCTAGATACAGAATGATGCAAAAGTATTTAAATTTGATTAGGCAAGTTGTTCCTATAATGCATTTAAAAATTGAAGTAACTGTTTTTTTGCTGACGAACTTTTAGATGTGTGTGTCTGTGTGTGTGTGTTTGTGTGTGTGTGTGTGTGGGGGGGGGGGGGGGGGGGGGTAAGAGTGTTCTTGCAAACAAAATTCCTGAATAAATGGAAAATTTTATTTTTTGTGTGAAAGACATAGTGCGTGAATGTTGATTGGAACAAGCTTAGAGAGCTCATTTTAATGTGAAGTCATAAAGCTGTGTTTTACGTACGAAATTCTGGAATAACTAAAAAAATTGCTTTTTTGACTCAAAAAGCATGGTGTGCGACCTCTCATTGGAATGAGCTCAAAAAGCTCATTCCAATGGGGTATTTACAAGCGATAAGTACATGTATGTTTAAGAGACAAAAATTAAAATTTGAATAGCGATTTTTGCGAAGAATGCTGACAAGTTCTGGCAGTTATGCTGGTAAAAAGGTAAGATATGCAAAGTGGTTGTTTTTTAGAGGCGACATTTAATTAAGGGGAATTAACCCTTGATTACTGAGGTAACTTCTAAAAGTACTGAAATTTCATGAAGCAATGTGAATAACAGACAACAGTTGCCTAAAAATTTCATGAATAACTAAAATTTTTATTTCTTTGTCTCGAAAACATGGCATATGACCTTTGTTGGAATGAGCTGAATGCGTGTGTTCCAATGAGGGGTCATAAAATTTGAACGAAGATTTGTGTGAATAATGCATTAGTACTGCTAGATTTGGGTAAACGGTTCACCTTGGATACCACCCCTTCTATAGTAGATCTTTTCTGCAAATTTTGTCTAAGATTCTATCAACTTTACAAATAAATACGTTCATGAATCACAATCAGATCCACCCTACAATGTTGCATACCAAATATCAAAAGATTCTGCCTGCTGGATCTGGAGAAGAAGATTTTTAAGAAATATGCCTGAAACGCACTAAGTTAAAATTTGGGCTCCTATACGGAGCCCAAATATAAACCCAGGGGGCCGATTTGAACAAACTTGAATCAGATCCACCCCACAATGTTGCTTACCAAATATGAAAAGATTCTGAAGCTGGATCTGGAGAAGAAGATTTTTTAAGAAATTTGCCTGAAATGCACTAAGTTCGAATTCGAGCTTCTATAGTGAGCCCAAATATGAAACTAGGAAGCCGATTTGAACAAACTTGAATCAGATCCACCCCACAATGTTGCATACCAAATATCAAAAGATTCTGCCTGCTGGATCTGGAGAAGAAGATTTTTTAATAAATTTGCCCGAAATGCACTAAGTGCGAATTCGGGCTTCTATATTAAGCCCAAATATGAATCCAGGGGGCCGATTTGAACAAACTTGAATCAGATCCACCCCGCAATGTTGCATACCAAATATCAAAAGATTCTGCCTGCTGGATCTGGAGAAGAAGATTTTTGAAGAAATTTGCCTGAAATGCACGAAGTGCGAATTCGGGCTTCTATATTAAGCCCAAATATGAATCCAGGGGGCCGATTTGAACAAACTTGAATCAGATCCACCCCGCAATGTTGCATACCAAATATCAAAAGATTCTGCCTTCTGGATCTGGAGAAGAAGATTTTTGAAGAAATTTGCCCGAAATGCACTAAGTTTGAATTCGAGCTTCTATAGTGAGCCCAAATATGAATCCAGGGGGCCGATTTGAACAAACTTGAATCAGATCCACCCCGCAATGTTGCATACCAAATATCAAAAGATTCTGCCTGCTGGATCTGGAGAAGATGATTTTTTAAGAAATTTGCCTGAAAAGCACTAAGTTCGAATTCGAGCTTCTATAGTGAGCCCAAATATGAATCTAGGAAGCCGATTTGAACAAACTTGAATTAGATCCACCCCACAATGTTGCATACCAAATATCAAAAGATTCTGCCTGCTGGATCTGGAGAAGAAGATTTTTTAATAAATTTGCTTGAAATGCACTAAGTTCAAATTTGGGCTCCTATACTGAGCCCAAATATAAACCCAGGGGGCCGATTTGAACAAACTTGAATCAGATCCACCCCACAATGTTGCTTACCAAATATGAAAAGATTCTGCCTGCTGGATCTGGAGAAGAAGATTTTTTAAGAAATTTGCATGAAATGCACTAAGTTCGAATTCGAGCTTCTATAGTGAGCCCAAATATAAATCTAGGAAGCCGATTTGAACAAACTTGAATCAGATCCACCCCACAATGTTGCATACCAAATATCAAAAGATTCTGCCTTCTGGATCTGGAGAAGAAGATTTTTTAAGAAATTTGCCTAAATGCACTAAGTTTGAAATCGGGCTCCTATACTGAGCCCAAATATGAACCCAGGGGGCCGATTTGAACAAACGTGAATCAGATCCACCCTACAATGTTGCATACCAAATATCAAAAGATTCTGCCTGCTGGATCTGGAGAAGAAGATTTTTTAAGAAATTTGCCTAAATGCACTAAGTTCGAAATCGGGCTCCTATACTGAGCCCAAATATTAACCCAGGGGGCCGATTTGAACAATCTTGAATCAGATCCACCCCACAATGTTGCTTACCAAATATGAAAAGATTCTGCCTGCTGGATCTGGAGAAGAAGATTTTTTAAGAAATTTGCCTGAAATGCACTAAGTTCGAATTCGGGCTTCTATAGTAAGCCCAAATATGAATCTAGGGAGCCGATTTGAACAAACTTGAATCAGATCCACCCTACAATGTTGCATACCAAATATCAAAAGATTCTGCCTGCTGGATCTGGAGAAGAAGATTTTCAAAGAAATTTGCCTGAAATGCAGTAAGTTCAAATTTGGGCTCCTATACTGAGCCCAAATATAAACCCAGGGGGCCGATTTGAACAAACTTGAATCAGATCCACCCCACAATGTTGCATACCAAATATCAAAAGATTCTGCCTGCTGGATCTGGAGAAGAAGATTTTTTAAGAAATTTGCCTGAAATGCACTAAGTTCGAAATCGGGCTCCTATACTGAGCCCAAATATGAACCCAGGGGGCCGATTTGAACAAACTTGAATTAGATCCACCCTACAATGTTGCATACCAAATATCAAAAGATTCTGCCTGCTGGATCTGGAGAAGAAGATTTTTTAATGTTTTTCCCATTGCCTACAGTGTTAAAAAGTGCTGACTCAGCACTTTTTCAAAGTCCCGAAACTGTACCCTATGATAAAACCGATGGCAATTTTTTTTTATTTTACCAATCCTTTCTGTTGGTCCTAAGGAAGCTGCACACCAAATAAAAATTCTCAGTGCCGTGCAGTTTTGGAGATATGGGCGTTTTAAATTTTTTCTATTTTTAGCTCCTGCGGTTCCCACGGGGCTGCGGGAAAATTTTTTTTTGCATGAATCAAGTACTTATGACCCAATAAGCCCTCACATAAAATTTGGTTCAAATCAGCCTCTCGGTTTGGAAAATAGAAATTTTGGGCGGGGCAAAAAATTTTGCCCCTCTCATAACAACGTCAAGTATAGCCCCACAAACTTCTCTCGAACAAATCTGAGTCTACACCTCAAAAGGAAGCTGCACACCAAATATCAAGTCTCTGCTACTGCTGGTTCATGAGAAGAAGATTTACAAAGATTTTGGTGCCCCTTGGGGGTGTGGCACCACCCAGGAGGAGGGGCAACTTCATTTGAACAAATCTGAATTGGCATTAGGTAATAAACATTTAGCCAACATTTGAATAAAATTGGGCTAGTGGTTTAGGAGGAGAAGTCGATAATGTAAAGTTAACGCCGGACGGACGACGACGGACGACGGACGACGGACGCTGGACGACGGACGACGGACAGAAAGTGATTAGTAAAGCTCCCCTTGAGCTTTGCTCAGGTGAGCTAAAAACCGTACGATATGTGATGTATCTCATGGTACTAAACATTCATACAAAAAATTATTCAAATCAGAGCTTTCATATGGAAGTTCTGTGCAAAAATCTGATTGCCCCTAATTTTGTACAAAATGGCTGCCAGCGGCCATCTTGAATTTCCGACCAGACCCCAAAACAATCGTTCTCGTCTCACAGTGATAACAAAGGTACCCATGATGTTTCGTAAAGATTGGTTCATAAATACGGCCTCTAGCCCGAGCCGTATAGGGATTTGCACTTACAGTGCTGAAAGTAACACTAAATAAATCAAAGTTAGTCTAATTTGCATAATATAAGCACGAGAAAAAAACCCATATGATATGTAATGTATCTCATGGTACTAAACATTCATACGAAAAAATTATTCAAATCAGAGCTTTCATATGGAAGTTCTGTACAAAAAAAAAATTTCTGCATCGTCGGTACAAAATGGCTGCTGGCAGCCATCTTGAATTTCGGACTGCACCCAAAAACACTCGTTCTCATCCCACGGTCATAACAAAGGTACCCAAGAAGTTTTGTAAAGATTGGTTCATAAATACGGCCTTTAGCCCGAGCCATAGCAGCTTGGCACTTACAGCTCTGAAAGTAACACTAAATAAATCAAAGTCAGTCTAATTTGCATAATTTACGCATGAGAAAAAAACCCGCATTATATGTGATGTATCCCATGGTACTAAACATTTATACAAAACTTTATTCAAATCAGAACTTTCATACAGAAGTTCTGTACAAAAAACTGATTTTTGCATCATCGGTACAAAATGGCCGCTGGCAGCCATCTTGAATTTCGGACCACACCTAAAAACACTCGTTCCCGTCCCAGGGTCATAACAAAGGTACACAAGAAGTTTCGTAAAGATCGGTTCATAAATACGACCTCTAGCCCGAGCCATAGCTAAAAATGGTATTTAAAATAATAAATTTTGATATCGTCTGCGTTGGGTAAAGGGTTAAGAAAAACACTAAAGTGGCTCAGATGGCAAATGGAAAATCTGAAACCTTCATTCACATCTGCAGACCCTATTGCAAAAGGCTTTTAAAATTACATAGCCTAGAAGCCTTTTGCTGGAAACAGATTAAGGAAACATTAAAGTGGCAAAGGTGACAAAGGCCAAGTGGCACATGGAAAATCCAAAACCTTTGTTCACATCTACACACACCATTGAGCATGGTTTTAGCATTTTGAATTACATACATTATCCTAGAAGCATTTCACAGAAAACAGTCCATATTTATTTATTTATTGATGTTTAAGGTCACATATTTATACACAATGGCTAATCATGACCGTGACAGTTTTACGGGTGGAGGAAGCCGGAGTACCCCGAGAGAACCACCGAGCAACGACGAGCAGCTGCCAGCTCCCCAACATCGTAACTCCGCACTGCAGCACAAGCAGGGTTAGATTGGTTGAAGACATGCGTACCATCGACGTGCAGTACGCCTTAGTACACGGCGTCATCGTGCCCCCACATGGGCAATGGGGGTGAAGTGTCTTGCCCAAGGACACAACGCGGTTGCCGCAGGTGGGATTCGAACCGAGGACCTCTACCTGCAGAGCCACCGTGCCCCGAAAACAGTCCAAGAAAATACTAAAGTTAAACATTGAAGTAGAACAAGGAAATTCCAAAATATCGAGGCATGCATCAGGGAAGGATCCAGAAATTTTTTTGGGACACCTGTTTTGGGTCTATGATATTCTGCATGCATATCGCAATGGCCGTAGGCATATCCCGAAGGCCAAAGACCTGAGGTAGGGGGAAGGTAAGGTGGGGGTTCCCCCTCCTGTAGGTTGAGGTTTGGTGGGCCTCCCTGAGGAAAATGTTTGAAAATACCGTGCAAGGAATGCGAGAGTCTTTGATTTAATTGAAGTGATATATTCCCCACAGTGAAATAATCCAGTAAAGGTGGGAACCATATATTATAGGATTTTGTTCATTTTTTTCTATTTGAGAGAGAGAGAAAATTTTTTTTTTTTGGGGGGGGGGGGGGGGGAGGGGGAGCATGGAGTTTGTGTGCCCAAACCTGTTTACTGGTATGAAAACAGTTCTGAATCCTTCCCTGCATTCATGCAGACTTTACTGCAACACCCTAGTGCAGTTGTTCAACTAAGAATAACATGGCTTGGGATTAACCCTTTACCCAAGGAATCGCCCACATCCGCCCGCGTAATATGCAAATTTAGTAGTTGAAAAAATATTATTTTTCAAAAAATTTCAACAAAACCATACCATGTGACCCCTCATTGGAACGAGCTCGTCGAGCTCGTTCCAATGAGGGGTCACATGATATGGTTTTGTTGAAATTTTTTTTAAAAATTCAAAAAATTATATTTAAAATAATAAATTTTGATATCATCTGCATTGGTTAAAGGGTTAATTAAGCAAATACCGAAAAATATGTGTGTCTCTCAAGTGGCTCCATAAAAGACATCTGTTGGTAGAAATTTTCAATCGTGGTATTTTCTGGATGTACTCTAGTGAAGAACTGTGGAAAGTTTCAGTGTTTCGAACTGAATATTTATTTTTCATTTATTTATTGGTGTTTAAGGTCACATATTTTTGCCCAATGGCAAATCATGACCACAACATGAGTATCAAATCAAAACCAGGGGTGTGCATTAATAAGCCATGTTGCCCATTTTAGAGAGGGTTTGCACCTCCCAAGCACTGGTGACTGGGTCCTATTTTACCAGTAAAACAGAGCATGTTTACCACAATGAACAGGCACTGCTTCACTTCCTGGGGTTCCCGCAGGGATTTCAAACTGAAAAACAGACGTATGGATGAAGACACTTGACAGTAACCTCATATTTTTTCACATTTGGGAATAATTACTAAATTTATAACTCTCTTGTATGCACATCAAAAAAGTCATCTCGACTTTAAAAACTGTCCAGTAAACATCTACACGCAAACTTCTATAGTTTCTATATATGATTATGTTTCCCTTGATTATTCTAGGAAACATGAAATAGTGTGACATGTTCAGTACAGACAGAGAATAGCATTCTTGACAAAAAAGATATATGATTCAGATACTATTTTCTTTTTGCCTGACATATTGATTACAATCTGCCGAACAGGCTGTCTCCTGTTTAAGAAACAAGAGTAAAATACACTAACGCCTTGTTAATTGAATAGTCACTTTTCCAGTGAGAATTATTCAATTAACAGGAGTTTACTATATAACCGATATGCAATTAGCAGGGCAAATTTGTACTGAAAGTATGGTACATGGTTTTGTGTTTTGGTTTATACTTAATTAACCAGGATATTCAATTAAACGATATCCAATTAAGTTGGCTCAGCTTTACCAGCAGAAAAAATAATGAAATGCTAGAGAGCACCTTGCTTTCTGCATTCGATGCAATTCATTTTGTAGGCGATTGTTGTTAGTGGAACATTTTTGGAATGATCCACCTGCTTTTTTTTTCCAACAAATTGGCTGTTTTTGACCTTATTGATATAAACCCAAAACCTCTCAGCCTGTTGTACACATTGGGAGGTGCAATGCCTCCTCCTATGTCCCAACAAGTTAGATTGATTCAGATCGAAATCCTCTGTCCTCGGGGGAACAAGATTGTTGCATTTATGTTTGCCTTTAACAAAACTCAAGTTTCCCGCTTTGTCTCCTTTCATCCATTTGTCTCTTAAGACCTGTAATGGATACATAAAATGTTTTGCATTTTTAAAAATTTATTTCATTTATTTATTCCAAATTGTTGGATTTCATATGCAATGAAACTTTATTCAAAGAAATTACTCCATTATTCATGTGAACATTTAACATTATGTGATTCAATACAGACATTGGGAAATAGTCTAGATACACCATGACATCGGTTCTCCTGAAATACAGAGAAAACTCCACATTTGGTTATTGATTCCAGTCACTCATTCCCCACCCTCATTGTGTTCTGTCTTAATAAATCATTTTACCAAGATAATACACTAAATGAAGTTACAAGGAACTGAGCATGTCAGGAATAATAGGCAAACCACTACCAAGAATGTTTCTTTTGGCGCTAATTACTGAGTGAAACTATATGTGAGTTTGCATCAGAATTCAAAACGTATACACTCTATTTATAGCACCACAAATCAGAAGTAGTTGTAGGAACATCGACAGTATTATCTGGAATTGAAATACGGTTGTGCATTGCTCAGAAGGATTTAGAATGATATCAAGAATAATAATCCGCAAGTAAAACGCCAAATTATTAACCCTTAAGGACTTGGAGATTTTTTTATATATTTTTGCTTTGCTTTGACAATCCACATCCTGTGACTTTATAGTTGTTTCTTGGCAAGTCTTGGCTGGCTATGTGGGCAGCCAAGACTTGCTTAGAAACAACTGCCATGGCACTATGAAAGTAACTTGCAAGCTTACCCCAAAACTCCAAGCTGTTGGGGCACCTGTTTTGTTGTAGAAAAATGTGATTAAAGTCAGAATTAGGCCCTTAAGGGTTAATCAGTGTTGTATATACATGTATAGAATAATCAGAGTATTCCAGAATGGCCCATGGAAACATCCTGTATATAGACAATATACATATAGTGCTTTTTTATGTCTGATTTATACGAGTTGAAATACAGTTAATATTTTCCAGGCTCTATTGAGAAAATATTAACTATATTTCAACGAGATGTATAAACCAGATTATTGTTTTTATCTGATAATAAACAGCAGTTTCACTCGTTGAGGTTTATATTCACTGTTATCCGTAGAAAACGAGACAAAGCAAATGGGACAAGACAAACAGAGTTGTGCCCATTATACCACAAAATCGATGACAGCGATTGATTCACACTTTCTAGGATTTGTCACTACACTGAAACAAAAAAGTTAACATGTTACATTTGATTGAAATCAGTGAAATCAATGAAAAGTGGATTGTTTAGTAACTTTTTCATTCAGAATCAGACAATTTGGGAATAACTCTCTGGAATTTACGTTTTCTTGGTAATATCGTCGTATGATTTTCTGTGAACTGGTAAGTGCAAATGTTCATATTTTGTACATAATAATGTTGCTCCATAGAATAATTGTTGAACATTGTTCGTCGACATTGTCAATTCTTCGTGATTTATAAAGAATGTTTAAGGGTACTGCTGCCACTGGGATGGTGTAATTATGACACTTTGTCTGCTGAATTGGTGATGTTATTGGCGAAGCAATCAAACTTGAAGCTGAAGGGCACGTTCATTTTCTACCGTGTTCAGACAGTATGTTGGAATAATGTGTATTCAATCGGGAAGCTTCCATTAATTATTAGGGCTGTCGCGATTATTCGATTAGTCGACTAACTGTCGACTATTGAAGTAGTCGACGTTTTTTATTTTTAGTCGATCGTCGTTCATTTTCAAGGTGGTACACATCTACTACACGTCGGGGCTCAATTGCATTGTTTTGTGAGGTGAGTGATCAATGAAGGTGAATAACTTTAAATATCTAACCATAGTTAACATTCATATCCGAAAGACTGTACGACTGTCACTGACTGTGTAAGAAAGAACACTCACAGTTACTCGAGAAGAATAGATTCTTCTGAATTTCTCCAGTCTTGTACACAGGAATGCACCCATTGGAAAACCCAAAGCGCGGAAGTGACAAAATTATGACGAAAGTCAGAACGTCAGATCACTTCTCAAAGTTCGCAACTTCAGACTAAGATCCAATTTTAACAACTGACGAGGGAATGCATAGATCTCAATGTTCAAAATTTGAGAAACTTATTGCAGAAAGGAAACATATGCAGGAACGTTCTTTGGTAAATTCATTTTAATTCATCGGCTTCAATCTAGTTCAAACTTGGACCCGCAATCAGTAATATTATTTTTGGGGTTGGTACGTCCTACAGGACGTACCAACCCCAAAAATTATATTACGGACTGTGGGTCCAAGATTGGACTACATGTAGCTTCAGTCGGGACCGATTTGTTGTTCCCACAACCCCACTTCGTCTGAACACACTGGTGCCATTGTCATTTTCAGAGTTTTACGAACAGAAGAATGATTTGCTAAAAAATCATGGGAAGCGACTATTAATCGACTAACCGTCGATTACTGGTCACGATTAGTCGATTACAAAAAATGATAGTCGCGACAGCCCTATTAATTATGGTCCACTTTTGTTTTTGTTTACAATTTGTATGAAACATTTTTTTCAGGTAGCAGACAAACTTGTAATTACTGCTACTTTGATCGTGGACATAGCCATAACTATAAATAATGTCCTACACATTATTGACAGTCTGGGAATTTCTATTTAACTTCATTAGGTTTTGAACGAAGTAGTTTTTAATTATTTCTTTATTTCAGCTAAATCAACAGAAAAGTTGCATGTTCATACTTACAGAATATATTTCATATTATTTCGATAAAATATCACTCGCTCCTTCAACGAGAAATTCAAACCTGCATTATGAAGTTTATGAATGAATGAAAATGGAACTGAATGAGGTCAAAGGTCGTTCTCATAAATTATAATTATATACAACACCCTTTGTATGCACTTCAGGTATATACAATGGGTGTTATACTCTATGGTTATCAGATAAATAAGAGTACATTATACTATAGAAGTAATATTTACCTTGCACATCTGTTGGACCAATAGTTATTTGCTTTTGAGATATCCAGTTTATGCTGTATTTTGGTTTTCCACAGATCCATGAAGTTTTTCAGTTGTCTCTTCTCTTTCACTTCTCTAATATGTTTGAGTGTTTCACTAAAAAAATAGAAATGATTAACTATTTCAATTTACAGATGTATTTTTTTTAAGCCTTTGTGAATCCGCCCATGTAATTAACAGATTAAGCGGTAGAACAACTACAATTTTTTCAATTTTCCAAACATTTCAGCAAAATCATATCATGTGACCTAAGTGAAACAAGCTCATTCCAATGATGAAGTCACATGATATGGTTTTGTTAAAATTTTCAGAAAAATTAAAAAAAACAAGAATTAAAATCATAAATTTTGGAATCCTGTGTCTTTGTTAAAGGTTTAGTGGGGAAAATGCCCTCTGGCCACCCAAATTTGGGAAATTAATAATATTCGTTGAAAAAACAAAACAAAATGAAGCAATTTGATTCTGTCTGTTAAATATTATGGTTTTACACTTATTGATTCAGTGATTTTTACACATTTTTGTTACACTTTGAAACAAAAATCAAGACAAAAAATCTGATTCTGTTTGTTAGTTATTATGGTTTAATGCTAAATAGCCAGAAGACTTTTTGACTTTTTTTTTATACATTTTGGCAACACATTTGACTGTTTAAATTGTGTGGCATTGCAGTTGTTTCTAGAAAAGTCTTGGCTGCCAATATAGGCAGCCAAGACTTATTTATCTACAACCAACTGCCGGGGTACTTAGAATATAACTTTCAAGTTTATTGAAAACTACATGCTGGGGCTCCTGTTTGTTATTTAAGAAATGATCAGTGAGAATTATTATTTAACTGGTTGAGGGCTACATTTTTGGGGGGTCCGAATTTGTTCATCCAAATTTGTTTTATTACACAGGCACTCTTCGATAATTTGTGATAAAACAAATTTATTTTAACAAAATATTATTTGCGTTTGAATGAATACAATAAATGAGAAATGAAAATGTTAGCTTTTCCTCTGGTACCCTAATTTCTTTGAAAGCCCTTATAGTGGCTTCTAGCACTCAACCAGTTAACCCATAAAGGCTTATTTCCGACCCCAGTACAGGTACCCTTAACATGCCATCATAAGGAGGTCCTGCTAACAATAGACAAATTACCTAGGCAGTGTTTTCTGATCAAGTTTCTGATCAAGTCTTGGTGGCCTTAACAGGCAGTCAAGACTTAACTAGAAATCACTGCTAAGCCGTTAGACGCATAGAGACTATGGAATGGTGGGAATGGCCCTCAAGGGTTAAAGCTTTATCTGCCAAATATTTTCTTGAGCTTCTCATGACCTATCATAGAAGCCAGGTCCAGGTGTGATGAAAAAATTATAGAAAACTGAAGCCAAGTATTTCGTAATAGAAGAACTGAATCAGCTTACAAGGACTCATCATTTGATAAACCCTTCAGTTAATAAATTGGCCAAACTTGCCCAGGGATATACAGATAATTTACGAGGAAAACATTTGTAATTTTTGTAACTCTTGCCTAAAAAACGTAGCTTCTGACACCTTGTTGAAATAAGCTCATTAATGGATGGTTTGGTTTTTTTTTAAATTTGAGGAAATTCATAGCTATATTTTGAGGGTAATCTTTTAAGATGTTTGTGTTTTAAAAAGTGTAGTTTTTAGTTGCGAGTGCATGAACCTTGTGGAAATTTGTGGATGATCATACAGTAGAACCTGCCTCGAGAGACCACACTTTTTGACAAGCAAAAGTGGTCTCTCAAAACAGGTGGTCTCTTATGACAGGTCCATTACAGAGTAAAACTGTCCCTCAAGACAGGTAGTCTCTCACAACAGTGGTCTCTCAAAACAGGTTTTACTGTATTTTGGTGCATAAAAAAAGAACAAGGGGCCTCATGGGGCCAGAGGCACTCACCTGACAAAGTTGTTTAACTTTTTGCTGCCATACAGCACCACAGCAGTACATACCATTGCCATGTACCCAGTGGAATAGCACTATATTACAAAGTAATGATACATATAGTTTGAATATAGGGGAATAACTGTTTTGTTTAAAGGAATATCTTGCTGAAAGTTGGTATGCTGGTAGGTAATGGTTCGGATGCTGTATTGCATATAACACTCTGTCATAAGATAAGATAAGATAAAGATAATTGCACGACCAAGAATAAAAAGGTATGGAATACATAAAACACACAAACAATTACAATAAGGAAAGGGTTAACCATGCGACACATATTATATGAGGAAACAGATTAAACAGACTAATCTCATCTGTTGCGGCACTCCTGTGAGTGGACATACAATGTATGAGTCTCATTGACAATTGACAATCAAAACTAATTAGATTATAATGCCCTCGGGAAAAGGAACATCCATCATTTTCACCCGCGGTATCGAACAATAGGCTTTTGAAAGTGTTTATACGGTCATGGCCACCTTGAGCTTCTTCACTCTACTGATTTCTGTACATCAGGATATGGTTTACAAACCGACCGACCTCGCAAATAACTTCAACATCTTCACAGGCAAATAGCAATGCAAATCTTTCCAATTGCCGCAGAAGGTGGAAGTGAGGAAGTCACTTACCGACAAAGTTGATAAGCTCATTTCGAGAAACACTGTATTTAGAACAGGCAAAGAAAGAA
Source organism: Pictodentalium vernedei (assembly GCA_031216915.1). Classification (NCBI taxonomy): domain Eukaryota; kingdom Metazoa; phylum Mollusca; class Scaphopoda; order Dentaliida; family Dentaliidae; genus Pictodentalium; species Pictodentalium vernedei. The sequence goes on from CM062290.1 coordinate 454,214,584, forward strand.
TGTAATTCATCTTCGACCGAATTTGTCTTACACTGTTTGCAGTGCCTCTGTTCCCTGGGTACTGCTGTCGGCTTTTGATAGCGAACCCGCTCCAAGTCATGAGTGCTAATACGGAATCTGGTGACAAATCGCCTTTCCTTCGCGGGCAGTGTATCAATATAAAACTCCCTACAGTAGTTCTCTTTGACCGAATGATAAAACTTTAATTTAATACTCTCCGAATGAGGTCATGTGACCATGGCAACCAAGATGGCCACCGCACCAAAGTAAGGAAATATATCACTATATTCTGGTGTTTTGTCTGATGGATTCAAAATATTTGTAGCCAAATAATGGATTTTTATATTAAATGTTGTAATACTATTGTGGTTATAGTACAAATTGATCAGCAGATTTGATAAAAAAATATTAGATAGTCCTTATATTGATTTGAGAGGGGCATATTGAAAACCAAGATGGCTTGTCGAGGTCAGTATGGCTGAATCCTGTATGGATCAAACAGATTTTCTAAACCATATATTTGTCAGCCAAAACTAACTGGGTCATTTGCCGACTCTGATGACCCTTCTACCTCAAATCCTGCAGAAATTCGGACAGCACCAACAATTTTGAACCAAATCTTGGCCTTGAGGGGTTAATATGTCCATATCACTGACTGTATCATTGAGAGATTCCCAATCTTCACATTCAAAAAATCATCTGACTTAAATAATGAAGTCATTGAATTATTTGTAACTGTTATTTAAGTCAGATGATTTTTTTTCTAGTATTGGTACACTGCCACAGAAATAATGCACAGATGACCAGTAATACAACTAGATGGTGTCACTTGTGTGCAAAGCACACTACAGTGTATCCCTGCATTTGCATCTTTGACTTTGTATGAATGCTTGATACAAAGATGAAATGTATTATATGACACACTAAAATCATATTGAGTGGCACAGGTGACACAGCTTCATGTGCACCTACAGACTCCACTGCAACATTTGGGCATGGTTTTAGCATTTTGAATTACATACATGTACCCTGGGAGCCTTTCGTAGGAAACGGTCTAAGAAAACATGAAAGTGGCAACGGTGGCACCCCAAAAATCCGAAACCTTCGTGCACATCTACAGACCCCACTGCAACTTTTGAGCATAGTTTTAGCATTTCAAATTACATACTCTGGGAGCTTTTCGCCGGAAATGATCTAAGAAAACACGAAAGAAAAACGGTGGCACCGCCACGTGGCATCTGAAAAATCTGAAACCTTTGTACGCATCTACAGACCTTACTGCAACATTTAAGCATGCATTTAGCATTTCGAATTACATACCCTAGGAGCCTTTCGCCAGAAATGGTCTAAGAAAACACAAAAGTGGCAACGGTGACACAGCCACTTTGCACCCAAAAAATCCAAAACCTTCCTACGCATTTACAGACTCTACTGCAACATCTCAGCATGCTTTTAGCGTTTCGAATTACATACTCTAGGAGCCTTTCGCCGGAAACGGTCTAAGAAAACACGAAAGTGGCAATGGTGGCACAGCCACGTGGCACCTGAAAAATCCGAAATCTATGTGCACATCTACAGACCCTACTGCAACATTTGAGCATGGTTTTACCATTTCGAAATACATACTGTAGGAGCCTTTCGCCGGAAATGGTCTAAGAGAACATGAAAGAGGCAACGGTAGCACAGCCACGTGGCACCCCAAAAATCCAAAACCTTCGTGCGCATCTACAGACCCTACTGCAACATTTGAGCATGGTTTTAGGATTGCGAATTACATACCCTAGGAGCCTTTCGCCGGAAACGGTCTAAGGAAACATGAAATTGGCAACAGCACAGCCACTAGGCACCTGAAAAATCCGAAACCTTCGTGCGCATCTACAGACCCCACTGCAACATTTGAGTATGGTTTTAGCGTTTCGAATTACATACCCTAGGAGCCTTTCGCCGGAAATGGTCTAAGAAAACACAAAAGTGGCAACGGTGGCACAGCCACGTGGCACCTGAAAAATCGGAAACCTTCGTGCACATCTACAGACCCTACTGCAACATTTCAGCATGGTTTTAGCATTTCGAATTACATACCCTTGCAGCCTTTCGCTGGAAACAGTCTAAGAAACCATGTAAGTGGCAACGGTGTCGCAGGCACGTGGCAGCTGAAAAATCCGAAACTTCCGTGCGCATCTACAGACCCCACTGCAATATTTGAGCATGGTTTTAGCATTTCGAATTACATACCCCAGGAGCCTTTCGCCGGAAACAGTCTAAGAAAACACAAAAGTGGCAACGGTGGCACAGCCACGTGGCACCTGAAAAATCGGAAACCTTCGTGCGCATCTACAGACCCCACTGCAACATTTGAGCATGGTTTTAGCATTTCGAATTACATACCCTAGGAGCCTTTCGCCAGAAACGGTCTAAGAAAACACGAAAGTGGCAATGGTGGCGCAGCCACATGGCAGCTGAAAAATCTGAAACCTTCGTGCGCATCTACAGACCCCACTGCAACATTTGAGCATGGTTTTAGCGTTTCGAATTACATACCCTAGAAGCCTTTCGCATGAAACGGTCTAAGAAAACACAAAAGTGGCAATGGTGGCACAGCCACGTGGAACCTGAAAAATCCGAAACCTTTGTGCGCATCTACAGACCCCACTGCAACATTTGAGCATGGTTTTAGTGTTTCAAATTACATACTCTAGGAGCCTTTCGCCGGAAACGGTCTAACATAACACAAAAGTGGCAACGGTGGCACAGCCACGTGGCACCTGAAAAATCCGAAACCTTCGTGCACATCTACAGACCCTACTGCAACATTTGAGAATGGTTTTAGCGTTTCGAATTACATACCCTAGGAGCCTTTTGCCGGAAACGGTCTAAGAAAACACAAAAGTGGCAACGGTGGCACAGCCACGTGGCACCTAAAAAATCTGAAACCTTCGTGCACATCTAGAGACCCTACTGCAACATTTGAGCATGGTTTTAGCGTTTCGAATTACATACCCTACGAGCCTTTTGCCGGAAACGGTCTAAGAAAACACAAAAGTGGCTACGGTGGCACCCGAAAAATCCGAAACCTTCCTACATATCTACAGATCATTTAGCAACACCCTAGTGTAATTTTAGAACTCCGAATTACATAGGTTGGGACTATTCGGCAAAAAAGTGAAAAAATAACGCATTTTTTAAGTGGCTCCACAGAAGCCACCTGGTGGCACAAAAATTTAAAAGTTGTATTTTTGAGTTGCACAGACCCTATCGAACAACTGTAGAAAGTTACAGCGTTTCGAATTACAAAACCGGATGTACGGAAGTACGGCCGTACGGACGTATGGACGTACGGATGGAGATCATGACAATATCCCCGCATTTTTTAAAATGCGGGGATAAAAATAGGGAGCCCAAATGTCAATCTAGGAATTTAACTTGAACAAACTAGTATCAGACCTCTCCCCATCCACCACCAGGATGCTGTATACCAAATATCAATAGATTCTGAATGGTGGATTCGAAGGAGATTATTAAAGATTATTTGACCAAGTTCAAATCTGGGTCCCCATAGGGATATATGAATCTAGCCTGGCTAATGTGTTGAATACAAAATATCAAAACATTCTGAAAAGCGTTTCTCATGATTTTAAAGAATATTCCTCTTTTGCACCAAAATTAAAATTAGGACCCCCATTAACCCCGGAACTTTATTTGACCAAACCCGAACTTCCACCTCCAGCAAGTTACAAATATTACAAGATTCTGACAGGTGGTTTTCAAGGAGAAGATTAAAATATTCCCAAAATATCACTATGTTAAAATTGCCCTCTCCCCTTGGAAACATAGCACCAAGTTAAAACTGCCCCCCCCCCCCCCCCCCCACCCCCCTTATAGAGAAGCAACCCAGGAACATTATTAGAAAAAATTGAATCTGAAACCTCTAAGAACGGTGTATACCAAATGTCAAAAGATTCTGACAAGTGTATTTCAACAAGCAGATTTTTTTCAAGATTATCCCTCATATTAGACTAAGTTAAAATTTGGACTCCAATAGGGAGCCCAAATATTAACCCAGGGACTTGATTTTTACAAACTTGAATTATACTCCCCTAATGATGGTGTATTAAAAGATTCTGACTGGAGGGCTTCAAGACATGATTTTAAAGAATATTCCTTATACTGCACTGAGGTAAAAGTTGGGTTCCCATAGGAAGCCCAAATATTAGCCCAAGGACTTGATAGGAAAAAAAATGAATCTGAACCCCATAAGGATGTAATATACCAAATATTAAAGGATTCGGAGGAATGGATCTGAAGAAGAAAATTTTTAAAGATTATTATTACCCATACTACATTCAGGCTCCAATAAAAAGCCTAAATATTAACTGAAGAACTTGATTTGAACAAACTTGAATCTGACCCTTGTAAGGATTTTGAAAACTATAATCAAAATATTCTGACTAATGATTCTTAAGATTTTTAAATATCAGTCCCCATGTTGTACTAAGTAAAAATTCGGGCTCCCATAGAAAGCCCACTTATTCACTGATGGACTTGATTTGAACAAGCTTGAATTTGCCCCCTGTAAGGATTTTGTGTATATATCAAAAGATTCTGTCTAGTAGTTCTGGATAAGAGTTGTAATGATCATTCCTCATATTGGACTAAGTTCAAATTTGAGCTCCATGGGAACACCAAATATTAACTCCGGGACTTGGTGGATTGGAAGAAGATGGTTTTTAAAGATTATTCCAAATATTGGGAACACAAATTTTAACTGAGGGATTTGAGCAGGGAGTACAAATATTAACTGAGAGACTTGATTTGAACAAACTTGAATCTGATCCCTGAAAAGATGTTGTATACCAAATATCAAAAAGATTCCGATTGGTGGTTCTGGAGAAGTAGATTCTCACATTGCGCCAACTTGAAATTTGGGTTCCTGCACTGAGCCCAAATATGAACCGAGGAGCTTTAATTTTAACAAACTTTTAACAGACCTCCCTATGGATGCTGCAAACAAAATATTAAAAGATATTGATTGGTGATTCTGGAGAAGAATTTTTTTTTTCTTTTTTGCAAACATGCTGACTTGGCATTCTTTCAATCCCCCTCCTCTCACCACAGTATACAGTGACACAACCGATGGCATTTTTTTTACCTTTCCACTATGCTGGTGATAAGGATGATTCATACCAAATAACAGGGCTCTGTTCCATGTGGGAAATAACGGTGTTTTAAAACATTTCTATTTTTAGCTTCTTAGGTTCCCACAGGGATGCAGGAAGTTGTTTTTTGCGTGAATCAAGTACTTAAGACTCAATAATACCACATACCAAATTGGGTTCAAATCAGCTCATCAGTTCAGAAAATACAAATTTTGGGCAGGCCCACAAATCTTGCCATTATAAAGGCAAATAGTGCCCAAAACATTTGTTTTTAACAAACTTGATTCTGCATCTCAAATGGAAGCTCAGGACCAAATATCAAGTCATTGTATCCATCAGTTCATGAGAAAAAGATTATTTTAAAATTTAGATGGATATTCCCCCAAACCCTCCCTATGGGGCAGGGTAAGTTGATTTCAACAAAATTAAAATATGATGTCAGAACTGGGGCCCTGCTAATTAGGCGTTTTAGCTTGAGTCAAATCTCGAGCAAATCACTTTTGTGGTATCAAATTAATCTGAATCTCGAACTTTGATACCAGTAAAACAAGCACGTTCTGAACTGTTAGTGTTATTAATAAATGAATCACCTAAGCTTACCCAGTCAGCTTCGTTCATAAAAAATGCTTGTTATGAGTAATGTATGACACCAATCGCGCAGTTTTATGTTGAGAATCTTGCTCATCAATATAGCATACATCTTACAGCATTCAAAGCTAGTAACCAGATTAACAACCATAATAGGCCATTTTGTTTTTTCTGCTTGCAAAATTCATCAACGAGTCATTCAGGATCAGGTAAGGAGTCACATATAGCTTTCCTCGCGCAGATGAGATTGATGAGTTGCAATACTTGGCAAGAGAAATGTAATGATGAGTGTTACCACTAGGTAAGCAAGTTGTCACTTAGCCATTCTGGAGCTACTGAAGGAAAGTTTTTACGTTATTCAAATTGAATTTAGTTTATTCCGACTTCGAAGATAAGTGTATAACCTTATGCTATTCCACGTTCACTTTTTGTTGTGTGGAAATACCTTTTTCCTTTTAAGGACTTCCCATGAAAAAATAATGAAAATTAATTGGCGATTTTTTAGAACAGCACTGGCCAGTTTTGGCTGTTAACCCCTCCTAACAAATTCAAGCCCACCACTAGACTAATATCAGTGTTAACCCTTTACTTAATGAATCAAATCGACCACATTCACCCATGTAATTTACAAATTAAGCAGTTGAAAAAAAAAAGATTTTATCAAAACATTCCAACAAACCCATATCATGTGACCCCCTTACTGGAACAAGCTCAATGTGGTCATTCCAATGAGGGGTCACACAATACGGTTTTGTTGAAACATTTTGAAAAATCTGAAAAAAACAATAAATTTTTATATCCTGTGCATTTCAGTACAGGGTTAACCCTTTACACAACACAGACGATATTAAAATTTATTATTTTAAATATAATTTTTTCAAATTTTTCAAAAAATTTCAACAAAACTATATCATGTGACCCCTCGTTAGAACGAGCTCGACGAGCTCGTTCCAACGAGGGGTCACATGATATGGTTTTCTTGAAATTTTTTGAAAAATAATATTTTTTCAACTGCTGAATTTTCATATTATGTGGGCGGATGCGGGCGATTCGTTAGGTAAAGGGTTAACCCTTTACCCAACGTAACGGCCAAAACCGGCCAGCGTTATTCTCGCCAATTAATTTTCATGACCTTTTCATTTTTTGTCTCCAAAACATAGGTTATGACCCCTCACTGGAACAAGCTCGTCGAGCCCTTTCCAATGAGGGGTCATAACCTATGTTTTGGAGACAAAAAATGAAAAAAAAAACAGTTATTCAAGAATTTTGTTTGCAGGTGTCGTCTGCTTTTCATGTTAGGTAAAGGGTTAAAAGGTAATGATTTATGTTACCGTAGATTAATTTTCATGTCTGTTATATAATGCCATTTTCTCAATGTCTGGCTGGCTAGAACTCTTTCTAAACAAATAACAGCATTTGTATGTCTTATCTGTAATTCTTGGACATTACTTCTCCACACTATTAAAACCCATTTACAAATTCCATGTCGTAGTGCTTCTTGTAGTCTATGTTGATGGTCTTTCTTCTTTAGCCATGCTCTCTGCCAAACTTGAAATGATTTTCTGGAAGTAAAACAGCAGTATTCTGTATACCGTATTTACTCTATGTATTGGGACAGCTAAAAATAATTATTTTCACAGGTGTCCCAATTCTTCGAAAATTGGGAAAGAACACAGCCTCGTCTTGATTTGATGCTGAATAAAGTTGTGTTTGATTCATTTTCCATCACTGTATACGAAAATCGCCGTCCAATTTTTTTTATATTTTCATTTTTTGCTTCCAAAACATAGCTTATGATCCCTCATTGGAACGAGCGCAATGCACATTGCGTTCATTCCAATGAGGGATCATAAGCTATGTTTTGGAAGCAAAATATGAAAATTTTTAGTTACTCAAGACTTTTTTTTATGAGTGTCGTCTGCTACCAGTGACGGGCCAACTGGAAACAAATCTACTGAATGTCTCAAACTTTGGAGCATAAAAAAATATAGTTTCCTGGAAAAAATGTGTGTCCCAAATCATAGAGTGTCCCAATACATAGAATAAATACGGTAGTTAACTGTCTCTGATGTCTAAATATTCTTTGCTGCACTGACAACAAAAATACAGTGGAGCCCAGTTAATCACACATCTCTTAAATGAATAACTCTATTAATTGAAAATAACTTACCAACACAAAACCATTTATCATAGTTATCTTTTAACCCTTTACCCAACGCAGATGATATCAAAATTTAGTATTTTAAATATTATTATTTCAGTTTTTTTCAAAAAATTTCAATAAAACCATGTGATATGTGAGGTGCTAATTTGTTGGGTAAAGGGTTGATTGAATTTGAAATTTTTTTCAACATTGTCTTGAAATACTTAACCCTGTGACGTTAACCCTTTACTCAACGAATAGCCTGCATCTGCCCACGTAATATGCAAATTCAGCAGCTGCAAAAATATTATTTTTCCAAAAGTTTCAATGAAACCGTATCATGTGACCCCTCTTTGGAACGAGCTCGATGAGTTCGTTCCAAAGAGGGGTCACATGATATGGTCTCGTTGAAATTTTTTGAAAAAATTTGACATTTTCCGTGACTTCATCGACATTAACCCTTACCCAACATAGACGATTTCAAAATTTATTATTGTAAATATCATTTTTTAAATTTAGAGTTCACTGCATGAATATTATTTATTTATTGGTGTTTAAGGTCACAAACTTCTGCACAATGGCTAATCATGACCACAACATGGAGATGAAGTCAAGGTCAGTCAATCGTTTATACCCCATGCTGCCTATTTTAGAGGACTCACACCCCAAGCATTAGTGACTGGGTTCTATTTTATCAGTGAAGCAGAGCTTGTTTACCACAGTAAACAAGCACTGCCTCACTTCCCGGGGTTACCACGGGGAGTTCAGTGCATGAAGTTGAAATCAAGGTCACTTACAGAACTCATCATCCTAAATAACAAATTGAAAATACTTTGAAAAACGGACGTCAAATACAGCAGATATAGAGGATATCAAGTGTTTTTGAGTGGATACTGAAAATTATCTCATGAGTGACCGAGATAAATGTTATTTTTCGCGAGTGCTTGTGCAAATGAATACAACCATTTGTCTCAGTCACAAGTGAGACCATTTTTGGTCTCCACTCAAAAACACTAGATTTTCTTTTTATTATACGCTTTTTAGGCCATAAAAAAGAACCTCTGCACGCATGGTCATTTTTGCTGTGCATGCAACCATTTTATCACCTCCAAAAATCTTTTAAAATTCAAGTTATTATGCTCATTTCGGTAAATTGATAGTACCAATGCTTGTGTTAGCGAATTTTAAAAACCACACACTCTTCATTTATTCTACAGCATACTTTATTAAAGTGGGTGGGTTTTAGCAATACTCAAGTCAGAAAATGTTTTATACCGTAAAAAGTAAGTATAACGACAGACAGAGTGGCAGTGTCTTTCAGACTGACAACAATTACAAAGGGGAATGGTTGATTCACACTAAGGTTGATTTGCACCAACCCTGAGAAACTCTGCAGAGTCAGGCGCTGTTTTGAATGGAACAAGTTCTCCAGACATTGTTTTCTGTTGTTTTTGTAAATGGCCGTCATTGTGTTACTTGAAACTGTGTAGCAAGTTGACCAGTTATGGAATTAAGTGAATTTTGGGAGCAGGATAATTGTTTGAATCAATGATATATCAAACAATAACATTTGATTGATATAAAAGTAACATTTGCATTTGAAAATAAATTGTATATTATCAGCTGTGTGCAGTGGAAATGGGAAAAAAAAATACACAAACATTTATTTGTTTTGTAATAATTTTTCAGAAAAATATGATTTGTGGATGAACTGCTCGTTCAAATAGGTTGTTATAATTACGAATATTGGGAAAAAATTCCGATTCACGATTTTCTTAGGCAAGTTGTGAAGGAATTTCATATTTTTATAAAATAAATCTGTGAAAGTTGGTAATTTACAACACTTCAACATTTTCCCCAGAGACATTCTGTCCCTGTAGCGTTTCACCCCGTGCCGTGGAATAATTTTCAGAGAAAAAACCCATTCCAAACACCCTTCATTTATTACCCAACACCCCTCCAGTGAATAACCAATGTGGCTGCGTGGACCCATTCCAAACACCCTTCATTTATTACCCAACACCCCTCCAGTGAATAACCAAGGTGTCTGCGTGGACCACCAGGATGTTGGGTAGGGGCAAATTACCACAAACAATCTCTCGTGAAAAATAAAACAAGAGCGCACATATCGCTGAAGCAACACAATGTCCCCTACCGGACTAATGAGCATTAATAATTATACAAATGTTATAACCTAGATGTGATCAGCATGAATTCCGTTGAAGCATTTCCCCAAAAAGTCCGGAAAACTGATATTTTGGCGCTTTTCAATATTTCCAAGGGCCATAACTCACACAAGAATAATGCAATCAGATCAAGTTTCATTTACACTCTGTCCATCCACATGTCAGTCTGTCAGTCATTTATTACCCAACACCCCTCCAGTGAATAACCAAGGTGTCTGCGTGGACCACCAGGATGTTGGGTAGGGGCAAATTACCACAAACAATCTCTCGTGAAAAATAAAACAAGAGCGCACATATCGCTGAAGCAACACAATGTCCCCTACCGGACTAATGAGCATTAATAATTATACAAATGTTATAACCTAGATGTGATCAGCATGAATTCCGTTGAAGCATTTCCCCAAAAAGTCCGGAAAACTGATATTTTGGCGCTTTTCAATATTTCCAAGGGCCATAACTCACACAAGAATAATGCAATCAGATCAAGTTTCATTTACACTCTGTCCATCCACATGTCAGTCTGTCAGTCAGTCTGTCAGTCATACTTTAGTTTTCCAGACTTTTTTTGGAAATGCTTCAACCGAATAATTTCATTCTTGGTAACCTACTATAGAATGATGGCTTACAGATCAAGTTTGAGTTTCATGCTGATTGCATTATTCTTGTGTGAGTTATGGCCCTTGGAAATATGGAAAAGCGCCAAAATATCAGTTTTCCAGACTTTTTTTGGAAACGCTTCAACGGAATATTTTGGTACTTTTCCATATTTCCAAGGGCCGTAATTCACACAAGAATAATGTAATCAGCATGAAACTCAAACTTGATCTGTAAGTCATCATTCTATAGTAGTTTACCAGAAATGAAATCATTCCGTTGAAGCGTTTCCAAAAAAAGTCTGGAAAACTGATATTTTGGCGCTTTTCCATATTTCCAAGGGCAATAACTCACACAAGAATAATGCAATCAGCATGAAACTCAAACTTGATCTGTAAGTCATCGTTCTATAGTAGTTTACCAAAAATGAAATCATTCCGTTGAAGCGTTTCCAAAAAAACTCCAGAAAACTAAAGTGTGACTGACAGACTGACGGATGGACAGAGTGCAAACCTATAGTCCCCTCCGGCTGCCCGCCCGCATCCTTTTTGGGGAAAAATGGCCTGAAAACAGACAATCAGCCTTATGTGGCCTTTATAAGAATCTGATAATTCCACTCGTTTCAACCTTGAATTGATGCATGGAAGCAAACAGCGCATTGAATGATTGATACACAGATGTGATTTGATCGATACTCAGAACAGATAGCATCTTGCAATCTGATTCAGTTGGTGGGTTTCTAGTCCAAACATGGCTTGAAAGTCCATAATATAAGTTTTTGGTTTGGTACGTCCTTTGAAAGGACGTACCAAACCAAAAACTTATATTACAGACTTTCAATTCATGTTTGGTCTAGTGGGTTGCATGCATCAATTCAAGGTGAATACATGCTGAATTATTACTGGAAATGATCGGTATCCACTCAAAAACACTAGAGTTTCTTTTCATTATACGTTTCTAGAAGGGGGTGCGGTGGCTCAGTAGGTAGAGGTGCAAGCTGCAAGCCGAGAGGTCCTCGGTTCGAATCCCACCTGCGGCAACCTCGTTGTGTCCTTGGGCAAGACACTTCACCCCATTGCCCATGTGGGGGCACGGTGACGCTGTGCACTAAGGCGTACTGCACGTCGATGGTGCACCTGTCTTCAACCAATGCTAACCCTGCTTGTGTGGAGTTAGTATGTTGGGGAGCTGACAGTTGCTCGCCGTTGCTCGGTGGTTCTCTCCGGGTACCCGGCTTCCTCCACCCATAAAACTGTCGTGGTCATGATTAGCCATTGTGCAGAAATATGTGACCTTAAAACACCAATAAATAAATAAATAAATAAATAAATAATACGTTTCTAGAACACATTGATCATTTCCAGTAATAATTTGGCTCATATTTACCTTGAAGCAATGCTTTGAAAGCTGCCATTTTGATTGATACAGTGAAAGTGAAAATTTCTATATCTTCACAGTGGGGGATACAATTTCTATCTTCCTACAACTTTTCGATAATCTATCGTTTAGAGTATAACAACTTGAAAATACTTTGAAACTCGGACTTCAAATACCACAGATTTGAATTCAATACTGACAGGGGTTCCACCCTCTCATTTGATGGAGAGCCCTAGCCCCCAAACTACATCACAAAGCACTATAATATCACAGTCAGCAAGAGGAATGGCTGCTTGAAAATTGCTTGCAGTTTTACACAAATGGCCTGCATATTTTTAACGCTATGAGGTTACTGGAGATTAAAGTGAATGTGAGACCATAGGGGTCATAGGGTCCACAGTTAAAATGCAACAGAGCTTTTTGAAATTGTATGTTAAACAGCCCCCAAAATAAGCGATAGCTGTTTTTCGATGTATCGCAATTTTTCAATATTTCAAGAAGGGTTAACAAGTCTTTTGTTACATTAACTTTAAAAAAATCGCAACATCGACGCCGTAGCTGCGACAGGTGGTGCAATCTCACAAAATTCTAAGTTCATCAAGGGCCATAACTCCAAGAAAAATATTTGGAACAACACATGCATTGAACAGTGGCTAGACGTCAATAAGACACACTTACATGCCAAATATAAAGTCATTCCATCAAGTATTTCATACGTTATTGAGTTTTGAAACTCGTTGGTCACAGACATTTGAAACTCTTTGGTCACAGACAGACCGACTGACAGACAGACCGACATTGCCACTTATAGAGTTGCTAGTTGCAGCTAAAAAATCTCTCTCGGCAGGAGCCTATTTGGTAATGGACATGCTTCATTGGATGGCAACTGGAAATTCACTTGCAATTTCAAAATAATCTAGTTTTCACTGGGATAGTTGCTAGCCAATTGACAGGGTTTAACTGTAATACCTTGATGAGAGTCAGGCATGCTAGTTATAGGTGTATAAGATGTGTGGTTAAGGAGGTGCAGCTTACTAAGAGGCTGACAGAAATGGGAAGATTTGTACTCATACCCCAACAGTAATGCCTCTGGGCAACA